>OZ038372.1:122585465-123785465 GCA_964036015.1 Leptarthrus brevirostris
TTGGACCCATTCTTTTTCGTACTTGGAAAGATCGTGGAGCTTAAACGGTCAAAGCTTACATCTTTCTATTTGTGTGCTTAGCTACATAGGCTTTGCACGTAGAAGCAGTTAGCGAACTTTCAACTAATGCCTTAGTGGTAGCGCTCAAACGATTTGTATCTCTTGTGCAAATATTTTGAGAGACAATGGCACAACTTTGCTGGCGCCTTTCGTGAAATAAGATCGGTAATAGCCTTCATACGACCATCAGGTAATCGGGGAAGAGTATCCAAAGAATTAGGCACCACTGACATTTTCTCTACAACTCCCATGGCCTTTTTCTTGTAATCTTTTGTCAGAAGAAAACAACCGTGGGTCGCCGTCGGTCGGTGGGTTTCGAACCTGGGACCTCCTGATTGGTAGGCCGACACGTTATCACTTACTCAACCGACGAGATAACCCTAGATGACATCAATTTCAACCGTTTTTAGCGTTGGCAATATACGCAGTCGGTTCAGCAGTCGTTCTGGAAGAACTCCCTTGCAAAATTTTGAAAATTGTATGTCCCTGGACAATGAATAGTTGTTTCCGAGGTAATATTTCCCGCTGAAACCGAATCCCAGCTCATCACGGAAGGTTTATAAGATATTCTAACCTAAAAGTGCAAAAAACACTCTGCCTTTTTCAAATGCCGTTAAGTTTGCTCAAATATCTTTTTTTCGAAAAAGATATCGCATTTTGAAATTTTCATGGACACGTATATATCAAAAGATTGTCACAAACATATTGGTTTCAGCGGGAAAAATTAATTTGGAAACAATTATTCATTGTCCAGGGGCAAAATCTTGCAGGGTAGTGTAATTTATCTACTGTTTGAACATTATCAAAATGACAAGATAAAGCCCCCAACACAGTACCTAACATGGTGGTGATCATAAAAGATAATAATCTTTCCCCTTGCAAGTGAATGATGGGACGTATGTTGGGTGTTCATCCTGCACCTGACCATTCTGAAAGAGTGTATTGAGTGTTTTCTAGTGTATTGTATTAAAAATCCTTTCAAGGTGGGTAGGTGGGTGGTATGTTACAACCCTACAGCTTGTACTTCATATGTTATTTTATTAATTTTCTCAGAACGTTTACTTTTGATAACAATTTAGCTATTTAGTTCTTTGCTACTTTGAATCTTGCATATCCCTTTTTGAAAACAAGCATTTATTTAAAAAAACACTGAACTAAAAAGTAAAAAATTATGTTCAGTTAAATTTTAAGCTGAAAAGTATAGCTGCTGAAAAAACCCACTGATCACTGACCATAGGCACAGGTAGGAAGGTATGTAAACATAGGTTTTTTTTATGACTTATGTATTTTAAAAGCTTGAGGCGTCAAACGACTTACATAAGTATACTTCTTAAAACTTCCTATCTGAAATAAAGCCGCTTTTGAAACATATATTTCATATTTTAGAAAGATCTATGTCTATATACCTTCGAAATACCTATGGTTATTACCATGACAAAGGATTGCGTTTTTCTGCAGCTACAGTTCTAAGCTTACTGAACACCATTTTTTACTTTTTCGTTCAGTGGTTTTTAAGTAAAAGTTCGTTTTTAAAAATATTTGTTACATGTATTTTATTATATTTTGAAGTAATTTTGGAATAATGTTAAAATATCTAACTTTTCCTTTTGTAATCTTTTTTTAGTTACAATGTCAATTGAATTATCATATAATTTTTTACTATAAGTATCTATGTATTCGAATTTAGCGTGTAACTATCTGTAAACAAATAAATAATCCTTAAATAACGTTCCTTCTGTCAGGTTCAATCCCCACTGGCGGCAACCCAGGGTTGCTTTCTGTTGACAACATATTACGCTTAAGGCTCCTGGTCGTTGTCATCGAATCAGGTGAATTACTAATTGCGCTCCAAGCTCCATAAGGGGTTACGGGGACTAGAGAGAATAGCGAGGTTCTTACTTGTTAATTAATGCATCAATAACTTTTAGCAAAATAAGAATAATACTGAAATAGTGCCACTAAACACAACATACTTTTTTAAATGTAACACCAAGCTACTATATACACAGTTCCTGACATGGCTAATTGTTGTTAATGTGCAGGAGTAAGGATTTCACGAATATCTCACAAAATATAGAACGACCGTCCTTTCACAAACCGGCCACTGCCTCAGGAGGATGCATGCTTTCAGAGTGGGTATTTCCACAGTCTACTCTAGATACAAGCTAGGAAATTATGGCAGAATTAGCCTCTACTTTACCGCTAAGAGTTCGTCACCATTTCATTTTGTCCTGCAACAGACTAACCATTCCTTGCACAAAATGAAAACTGCGCATTTGCCTAAACAAAACCAACCAAGTGGCTTCACTACGGAATCGTCGACCCAAGGCAGTTGAATTCCAGCAGCAGCTCCGCGAATTCCGAGGAGCGGATGTTATTTTGTGGTCAGGGTGGCGAAAACTTCGGAAGAAAAATCCAACACCTCACAGGCCTGCAACTGGTCCTAGACTTACGTTGGCTCATCGCCGTTCACGCCTTTAATTTGCACTGCAGCATGCCGAGTGGACGTTGGAGCAATGGAGGCCAGTTCTGTTCAAGATATTTATTCAAGGAAACAATGAAAGGAGACAGGTATACCGTCTTCCAGAACAGTGCTTCGTTCAGTACTGTATTGAAGAACGCGTCAGATAAGGCAGATCGTACATAGTCTTTGGTTGAGTTTCCCTTGAAGCACGAATCGACCTTGCCTTTATCGGGAAGGAAAGTAGTGGTGAAGATAGAACAGATTTTTCGCTTGTTTTAACGGCGACAATGTTTTGTTAATGCATGACAATGCGGGGCCGTAAACTGCGACAATCGCTGATATGGATCAAGACCTCCTCGAAAACATCGGAGTTCGTGCTTGGATTGGCCTCCTCCTTGGACCACTGACCTGAATCTAATTAAGCATATGTGAGATGAACTCAAAAAATAATTTGGGCTAGGGTACCGCTTCCATCCAGGAGCTTAAAGAGGTACTGGATTGGAACAGTACAACTGAATGCGTTCATATTGAAAAAATAAATAAAAATAAGAACTTTTTAACTTTTGTGTTTCATACCTTCTTTTCTCCCACTTGCTATTTGTTATATTCCTGATTAGTGAAAACAAAAATAAGCTGGCCAAAAATTTGATCTCTTTTTGAAGACAATAAAATTATTCCTTAACACGCTGTAACAGCTGTAAAAATCATCTATTGAGAAAAGCAAGGTGGCCTATTAAGATATTCCGGTATTTCAGTTAATAGTGACGTCAACTAAAATACTTGTGCTAAAAAACTTTCTGATAGAGTCAATGTGTTCTTATTTTAGCATAACTGCTATTCACAATTTTTAATCGATTAGGTGCCTCAAAAGCTGACGCTTAATAGCTTTAGCCCAAAACAAAGTTGATTTGTGATAACTTATATAAGTCCTTTAAAAGCGTGTTAGGTCCATTTTAAATTCGGCGTACTTAAATAATAGGAAAATATAAAGCATTTACTGCTGGACTTCATCTTATATATTAAGTGATTGTGATTTAAAATTATACAAAGAATGCTGTAGAATTTTATTTTATTTTGAAAGTGATTTGTAACACTTTTCGCTCAAACATTTGTAGTTCTGCAATATCCCGGGAGACACTTATTTATTATTCAGAAGTATGAAATAAAAATAAGAACGCCTTGAACCCCCATTATTTCACTGGAACTATGCCAGCCTCCGAAAAATATTAAAAGTTTCGTTTTTCAATAATTTCCCAATTTATAAAATTCTTTGGCTCTACGGAAATTCTGCAAGTAATATACTTAATATTTTTATACCACTTAATAGACGAACATTATGTACTTTCTAAGCGTTAAATAATATATAAAAGTGCACTTTATTTTGTTGTATTGGAACTCGTAAATATTGAAAATAATTTTGGAAGAATTTAAATAGAATAAATCTTCTAACCAAATGTTCACATGCTCAGTGTGTGGGAAATGTTTGTAAGTTTATGCGTCACACACTTGTTATTTTTAACCATTTATTCTGAGGCTTAGTCTTCAGTCTTCACGTAGCCGATCGTTGACACTAAGTAGTTCTCATTTTCGGTTAATCGGGCAAAGAATTTACTTAGTAATTTCTAGCGCAGTGCAAATTCCTCTTAAAAAGTGTCAAAAATTTGATTTTATAAATTCCGAAACGATCGATTCGAAAAATGATTCCTCAGTATGATCGGGAAAGTACTGGTATACCAGGAAAGGTACGGAAATGTTTACTAAATTAGAGTGTGACCTAAATACGTGTTATAGCCATAAAAAGTAATTTTTTTTGCGTAAAAAGTGATCAAAGTCAAAGTGGTTAAAACAACAAGTTGCACACGACGTAAACAAAGTTGTTTACAATGAATTTACAAAGCACAGATGTGATTTTAATTGATCGTCCCAAATCACATCCGTTTCCATCTTCCACATTTAGTGATATTTTGTGATAATAAATAAAGACGGTCCAGAAATAGTAAATACCGTCGAAAGTCAGCATTTGTTTTTAAAATAAATTCAGCCAACTTTACCGGTTAAGTAAAGGATAACGATAACGATAAAAGGACAATACCATAACGTGATTAAGTTATAATTCAAATTGCAATACCCTCTATTCATATATCAATCAGGAAAGTTTTGATAAAAAAGTTAAATCTAAAGATATAAAACTGTTATAAGTAAAAGGCCTTAAAAGTAAAGTTAACAGATTGTAAGACGTTGCTTTAATTACAAAGATCTCCAGGAAAGATTAAAGTGTAAGAAATTTTCATATTACTTATTCTCTGCTGCGTAAAATTTCTAAAAACGCTATCTAATGTAGCATGAAATAAATTTTCATAAAAAGGTTCCATAAATTACATTGCGGGCAGATAAAGTTGAACAAGTTGAAAGTTACGTTCTTTGATATTGCGGAATGAAATCATAATCCACCGTACCTTTCTCTACGCTTTATCAATTTTGCGCTGAAAATAACCCTGTTAATGAACTTGAACTCTTCGTTGCCGTAAACACTGGCATCAAGAGTATCTTAGGTTACGCCTTAAAGCAGCAGTCATTACGAGCTCCTCCAACTTTGTTAATTAAAATGCTTTGAGGATCAAATTCAAATTGAATATGGGATTTAAGACAAGCAGTCGCTTTATTTACGCCTACAACTAGGGAAAATTTTAAAAGTCTGGTAAAACTTGAATTTAATATGATTATGATACTTTTGAATGTCCCAGCATTTATCAAAATTTGTTCTGGATTATGACTACAACAATGCTTAGAAATTCGATATATGGTAGGAAGTTTTATATTTCCTTGAATATAAGAAAAACCTGAAATTTTTTTTACAAAGTATCTACATTGTACTTTTAAGAGGCTTTGAAGGTCCATCAGTCCTTTTTTCGATAGTTGGTACTTACATATAAATATATTGATTTGATTATTCGACAATTTTATTATGCATCTAATCGACCATTGCTTATTCACTGGGTTCGTTTCCGCACTAAATCCTGTATCTCCTGACACAGTTTACCAAGTTGGGCACTTTGTTTCTCTACGGATTTCTTCTACTCATTGGGTGGCCACCCAATCCAGCCCGGCGTCATTCCTGAATCCAGTCCGCGTTGGATTTCACCGCAACTTTACAGATGTTGTCTGGCTTTTCATCATCAAACACTGATGTCTTATCCGCCTTAACTATATATTTGGCATTATCAGTGTTGAACTGCCTTATAACAAAACGTATATTATATTCGATTTAAAGATCTGTAATTTAAAGTGTATGTAGATGTTCTTATTGACGACATCTCAGCGGAAGTATTGAATACATTTCAATCCATATTATGTTATGTTATCATGGAGAAGGGAGGTGCTCAACCGCCGCGACCAGTAAGGGCTATTGTGTTTATCCTCCCTAATCCTTAAGTTAAGCTGGATCGAAGTGTTCTCCAACTCTCTGGATGCAACAAGGGCTTTTCAAGGATCTAAATTCATCGCCTGTCAATGGCCGGACACTTGCATATGATGTGAAGTGGTGCTTCGTCCTCCTCCAGACACAATCTACATGTTGGGTCAGTTGCTGTGCCGGTTTTAGCTCAGTGCATGTTAACTTGACACGGATCAGACTTGTGATCTCTGTCACATGGAGCTGGCAACTTCATAAATGGCGGTGAGAGTGGTAAAATTATTGGATTCCGATAAAAATTATAGTACTTGATAAAAAATTATGTACTAAAACATTTATGACCGTTTTAAATAGTTTCATTTCTAAAGTTTACTCACAGAAATATACATACATATGTATTGAGCGTCGGTAAGACAGTAAACAAACAAACAAAATTTAAATATTAAATTAACGATTCTGTACTTAAAAAGTTCACTCTACAATACTTAAATTGCATGAATAGTACAAGGCGAAGATTTCGGTATTTCCTAGTGTTCTATTTACCACCCGTAGTGATATACCTTAAAGCGTACTTCGAGAACACTAGCAATAAAAATTCTATTCAAACTCAGGTATATTCTGCTGTTTTCTAAGGTACCGAAAATAGCACATTCAGTTCATTCTGCAGTTTTTGATAACTGAAAAATATCTAGGAGATAAATGCGGCGATTTTTAGAATTTTTGAGTGGTGCTTTAGAACTCTTTAAGTGTTTTAAGTGAACTCCCCTCATATTCCTTTAAAACTCTTCTAGTGTTCCTTAGGTACACTCCTCGTGTTCTATAACTACTCTTTTAGTGTTCTTTTTAGCACTCCCCTAGCGTTTTTTTAGTTTTCTTCATGTGTTCTTTTAGTACTCTGCTTATGTCCTTATTGTACTCTCCTCATATTCTTCCACTACTGTTCTAGAGTTCCTTTAGTACGGGCAAACTCGTTACCATAGTTTGGACAAGCTCGTAGTCGGAATGACGTTTCTTTCGCCATTTTTCATCCACCATATTAACGCCCACAGTTTTCGCCTGCCTAATTTCGCACCGCCCGACATAACGAAGAACTTAACAAATATTTCATCTAGACAGTTCGAACAAGATTGCAAATTTGTCAGCACTCAGAGAACTAAGGGATAATTAAAATTGTTATCGTTTAGGTATCTTTCAGTATTCTTTCAGGTATCGTACGCGCCTAGGTATCTAAAACTAGTGCCAAGTAAGCGCCTTGAACGTCCAAGTTATCTTTAAGTGTTCAAATTGTCAACACAGACAACTTAAAGTGAACTTGTCGATACCTAAAACTTCGCCTCGGGAAGTAGTGAAGTAATGAATTTTTAAAACTGTCAATTACTTAACCAACATGTCGAATGTTTGACAGCATTTACTTTTCCTGTTCTTCTATTAAGTATCTATTCTATGCCTGATACCAATGGACAATGGAAAAAGATAAGCATACTTGAAGAGATACATCCTACTATATTCGCAAGCTTGCCGGAATGCTCACTTGATGTCGCTACTTAAGACTGTGTACCTACTTTGTATATTTGTTTAAAAAAGCAATACAATTTGAATGATTTCCAAAAATTATTGTAGATGGGGCCATTATTGTAAAAGTAGTATTGTACATAATAATGGGACATCTACAATAATTTTGTGCAGTTGCCAATGCTGGTGTCATATCTTGTTTCTCAAGCCGACGAAGCTTCTTAGCTCACCTCGGCAATGCAATTGACATCCTGCCTTAAAAATGAGCTTGGTCCAAGATTCCCCATTGTAAGGGTAAGGGAAGTGAGGAAACTTGAGTCTTGTTTTTGCATTGCTGCGAGCTAGACAACAGCCCAGAGACGGAGTGGATTATTTTAATTTCTTAATAAAAGCTAACGGGGTCATCTGGTCTCGAACCCGGGACCCATGGCATGTTGGTCTTGCCGCTCAACGTATTGATCCAACTCCGTCTCCAACACATTACCCTTTTTAACTGACGACAGGGTCTTAAGTTCGGCAAATATTTTTTCTCATTGTTTTATATATGACCGCATAATATTGTAACGCTTAACTAGATATGGATGATTACGTTTTTTTTGTTGTCTTATTGTACAGATTATGTTGCTCAATTGGTAGCATATTTAAAATTGTTGGCCTAGGGTGGGAGTGGGGGTGGGACGACACCTAACTTTGTAATGCGTGGACCGATTTGTATGGTGCTTTTACTGTTGTATAGAATATGTCGCCTAGGTAGCAGGATAATAAATTCAAACTTAGGGTGGGGTGGGATAAAGCAGGGGTGTTCCTAAATTTAGTTCTTTATGTACCAATTTTGGCGAGGATTTTAAACCACACCTGGATTTAGGGGGTGGAGCCTTACTTCATAACGTGTGCATGGTGAAGCGTTAGAGGTCGACTGTCTATCTAAGATCTCTTGGAATAATTTTTCACCTTTAGGAATTAGTCGGACGGGTAAGTGATAACGTCGGCCTACCAACCAGGAGGTCCCAAGTTCAAATCCCATCGACGGCGATCCATGGTTGTTTTCTGCTGACAACAGATCACGGTAAAAGGCCATGCAGGTTGCAAAGAAAACGTCCGTGGTTCGGAATCCACTTTAAATTATAGGACCACTCGCAATCGTTGTCTCCATGTCTCAGTTTAGGAGGTTTATAAAATTAGGATTTCAGAAATTATGCCTACCCCTATAACGTCTGCAAATTCTGTAGAATATGGCCCGATATCTATCCTAGCGTCTCTTTCAGAGCCTTTTGAAAAGTACTTCATTCGTAGGTTGTACACCATTCAGAAACCAGCAACCTTCTGTCAAATTTTTTATCAGGCTTCCGAACTAATTAAGTTCAATTATACCAAAGCTTTACTCAAAATTACTGACGACATGAGAATTTCCTGTGAAACTGATGAATTAACAGCGCTGGTTTTGCTTGATTTTTCGAACACCTTTGATGAAGTTGATCACAGGATTTTGTTTTGGAAAATTGCTTCGATATTTAAGTTTTGTAATGCGGCGTCCAATTCAAAATTCTCATATTTGAGAGGAGTGAATTGAAAGTTATTTGCAATTGTAGCACAAATTGGAAACCACCGTTATCTAATAGATGAGGCAAGCAGTATCAGCAACTCCTCATCATTAAATTTGTGAATTTTTTTCGACGCCATTTATTATTTTGTGCGTGAAAATTTCGAAATTTGCGTCAAATAAACATCATTTTCTTTTTGCCTTCAATTCGGAAAAATCTGCGAATGATTAGAAAAGCTTATAGTGAGGCTTATATTAATAAAAAAATATTTCGTGAATGGTTTCAAGGCTACAAAAGTAGTGACATCGACGTGAAAGACAAGGAGCGTCCCAGACCGGAAAATATTTGAAAACACAGAATTAGAGCCATTGGTGGATGAATATCATTGTGAAACGTAACAAGAACTTGCAGATATATTGGGCGTGACTTCTTTTGTTTGAAGCCTTGAGAATGATCCAAAAGCAAGGGTATTGCGTGCCATGCAATTTGACGCCGATAGACGTCGAACGGCGTTTTTACACGTGCGAACAGCTGCTCTAACGAAAAAAAGGAATTGTTTTTTGCATCGTATTGTGAATATTGATGAAAAAGGATCTATTACGATAAATCAAAGCAAAAATGATCGTGGCGACATCGCGCCCATGCATCAAAGATCGACGACCAAGGCACTGAGCCGATCATTGAAGGAAAACTGGTCACAATGTGAGCAAACATACGACAGTGGTTTTTCAGCACGAAAACACTCGACCATATGTTGCTCAGATCGTTTAAACCTACCTGAAAGCACTGAAATGGACGTCTTGTTCTACCCGCCGTACTCTCCAGACATCGCCCCTTCCGACTACTATCTGTTTCGATCAATGACGCAATGCCATTCTTACGGAGATACAGACAAGCACTTTTTTCGACGCGGAATAAGTATGCTTCCAGAAAGTTGGGAAAAACTTTTGGCTACGATAGACAGTTCTTTTGAGAATAAATTTGCAACAATTGTTTCACAATACAGCCTGAAATTTTGAAAAAAAACGGCGGTTTTCCAATCGATTATCTTAATATATTTAGCAGGGTGACCCTCAGGGAACTATTCTCGGCCCTCTTTTATTTTCAATGTTTACTTATGATCTTCCTTCCACCTTCTCATGGAGGACGCAGTTTGTCGATTGAAGGATGATCTGATGAATGTGTTCTAATGGACTGGTCAAAATTGCTTGAATCCTAGTACCTCTAAATGAAACGCTATTATAATCTATAAATCAAATGAAGATATTTCTTCATTTCTTACTTTTATTCCTCATAATTGAGTTAAGCATTCATAGTTAAGAATTTTGGCATTATTTTTAATAAGTTCCTAAAGTATTCAAATCATATCAACAGGGTCATTGGTAAAATATATGGACCCCTACGAAATTTTAATCTGCAGCTTATACCTCTCTCTAGTTGCCGTAACCCCTTATGGGGCATGTGGTGGGAGAAGATCTTCACCCGATTCTAGACAGCAGTTGCAAGGGGACCTTCAATTTAACGTGGATTCCGAACAACTGACATTTTCTCTGAAACCTCCATGGCCTTTTTATCGTAATCTGTTATCAGCAGAAAACAACCATGAGTCGTCGTCAGCAGGATTTGAACCTCGGACCTCCGGATTGGTAGCCGACACGTTATCACACTTCTGCTTGTAACAACCTTTTTGATTTCGTTTATTAAATTGGAATCGGTGTCAGCTGGTTATTTGAATGCGTCTTTCAATAACGCTTTGCGGTAGATTCTTATAATACGACGATTCAGTCATGTATCTGCCTTTGTTAAGTCTGTTTTTGGTTGTCCTCTTGATTGCTCGTTCGTCGTAGAATTTGGAACCTTCTTGCAATCGAACTGAGAAGGAACAGCAGCGGCCGTAATTTTGAAGAATACCTTTTTGAATATTTAAAATCGACATAGAACTGAAGTTTAGAAATTCAAGTCCTTTGATAAATAAATAAATTTAGCCTATTCTTCATAATTAGTGCCTATTGTTAAATTAGCCTCTTTCTTAATCTATTCCTACACTTAGCTTTAAGATATAATAATAATAAAACAATAAAATTATTTGAATTTTAAAATAATTCAAAGCATTAAATTCAATTTCAAATTTGTAACAAAATGTTAATATACATACTTTCTAGAACAATGAGTCCAGATTACCAATTCTTTAATTATTTCTTACTTAAAATTTGCAATTCTACTCATTTAAAATAGTATGCAACAATTAATATTGAATCTAATTATAATTTTTCTAATTATTTTTCAGAGGAGGGCATCACGCCGGTCTTCACTGCGGCGAGGATCAATATCAGCTCTACCACAAAAAACACATGAAATTCCATGGGACATCTTAGAACGCCTATTTATGCCATTCTTATTTTGCCATGCTGCAGCGGTTATTATTTCAGTCATTTTGCACTCATTCGCCATTTCCACCGCCTCAACATTTGCCATTTTTGTATGGTTTGCTATTTCAACAATCGGAGCCGTCTTATTTTACCACTTTGTAAAGGTAAGTTCACCAAACACATCCCACTATATTCTTCCATATTTTTATTACTTCGATTTGATCCCTACAAACTCAGCTTATTGAATCAGTCATAGATCAAAGAGCTAACATAAGTAGAAAAGAAACAAATATTGCAAAAATAGAAAATGATTTGAATTTGATATCTCGTGGGATGAATATTGGTACCCGTCTAAAAATAAGACGAGGAGCTAAAATGGATTGCACCTAAAGAAAATTGAATATACAGTTAAGATCTACTTTGATGTTCTTAAATAAAATCTCTTCTTGTTGGAAAGGTAGGAAATGAATCCAACTTAAAAAGGTTAAGAGAAATATTCTTTTCATCAATTTTAGCTTTATCACATTAAGGCCTCTTAAAGAGATATTGGTTTTGTTGCCGTACTTGACGTAGTTAAGTGTACCTACTCTTGAAAATTCTCATGTGTAACAAGGTCCTAATATTACCACCATTAGATAAGGGTACGCCCCTTAGATATAGAAAGACAGTAGATGTATCGGGAAAGGGTACTTTTATGAAAGTTTCAGATTAACAAGAACTTCAACGTTTCAGAGCCCGGCAAAATCAACCAACCTGTCTGTATTGAGAACATGCGAGGTGTGAGAGAGCAACAAACCTATCTACCCACTACGCTACTTAACCGAGTTCTACCCAGGAGGTGGTTAATTCGGCTAATGTTGTAAATCATGGCACGTCGACTAAACGTGTTTGAAATACCTAAAACACTCTCAGGCTGCTCGTTATAGTCTGCTCGATGTAGGTATTCAAGTACGCCATCAAGAGAAAGGATAAAGGCTTAGCGAACATGTATGAGGGTAAACACTGAATCTGATTATCTATTTTTAGATCATGAACTAAGTGTCTAGGAACACCTCTTTGAAGCACATAATTTTTGCTCCGCCACACCACCTTGTGTCTTTAGTCATATTTTACTGCATGAAGGAACGTGATGAACGTCCTTTTTCTCACCCAGTCGTGTTAGGTTTTGTTCATTGTTCCCCGAATTGATTACTAAGAAGAATTTGTGCTGTCTTAACAGATCTGGATTAATATCTTAAGATGAGTTAATCAAAGCTAAGAAATATATTGGGTCACAATTTCAAGCAATAGCG
Organism: Leptarthrus brevirostris; assembly: GCA_964036015.1. Lineage (NCBI taxonomy): Eukaryota > Metazoa > Arthropoda > Insecta > Diptera > Asilidae > Leptarthrus > Leptarthrus brevirostris. The sequence continues at coordinate 122,598,116 of OZ038372.1, forward strand.
CCAGTTATATTAAGAAGACCTTAATGTAAACTTGCTAAAAGATAGGACAATTTGGATTATGTTAGGACCATTACTTTAATAACAATAAGTGGATCCTAAGAAAAATTTTTTATGAAAGTAGTAACATAAGACAACTTTTTCTTTTGATACTTACTCTTTCAAGTGTATTTTCAGGGAAATCAAAAACTTGGAATTGTATAGACACAAAAAATCTACATACTGAAGTCGTATAATGTTAATGGGATACTATAATGTCATTCACAGTTCGTTCTCGGTCCTATCTCGGTCTGGTAAAATCTAATCTAAGGATTCGAGAGCGGAACTTGACTGTTACGGATAGTATAGATGCACACATTCATTTGTTGCTATAATATTTTACCAGACCGAGAACGATTTATAAACGGCATTATAGTGTAGATCGGCCCTAATTCGGTTACTTCCTCTGCTGGTAAACCCACCTAAGCAAAATATCATGTAATAGAATATCATCTCCTTTAAAAAACTTTTAGTCTTCGGCGATTGATAGTGTCTACGATGACAACTGACCACGCTTCTCAATTGCCATTGCTAAGTATTTAGTGAAAGCACTTTAAAACGGTTTGGAAATTTAAACCCTATAAAAAGCTTACAGGTTCCTGTATCTTTTCAAAACAAAGAAAGCTATTACTGAATTAAGTAAATAAAATGCAATGACAATTTGTCAACTATTCCAGAACTAAACGACTTTTTCTTGATAGAACCTTTGAAAGGGAACTTAGAACTTATAAGAGAGGTACGGCCGTGCCGCTATATTCCGAATAGTCAACAAGCGTGCACCAGAGGCATAACCGTTTAGACAGTACTGTATCAGTTGTAGGGAGATCCATGGAGTACTAAGTGTTCACCGCGGTTCCTTTTCTGGACATTAAAGGAGCCTTAAATAATATAAAAATGAAATTACAGAGTTCTCACAAAATCAATGTGAGGTATCCGTTCGTACTAGATGTTTCGTGTGGATATTGGTTTTTTCAGATAAGCTGGTCCCAAGCAAACCTATCCCATCTAAGAAAGGGCTGCTCCTTTAGGCGCCGACGGAGTCACCGAGAGTCTATTTGTATAGAGCGTACAGCTCCAAGCCGAGGTGTTCTCGCTGGCGAGTGGGCTTTCTTTCTCCTTTCTCAACTGAGCTTGAGACCGACTACGGCGGAGTTCATCTCACATTACTTTTGGGAAAAAAAACTTGAGATTACTTTAAAAAGGGTATCTGTTCAATAATAATGTAGAATTAAAACGGACAATCTAGAGGAAATTAAAATGACAAAGGCCCCTTTTGCTTCTTATAGACACATTTAGCTGCTTCTCTACTTGTAAAGTATATTTGGGTATTCTTAGTACAAGTCTTTACAGGTTTCCTCTTAACACTTTCTGGTATTTCACATTATCAGTGTGCTTAGGAATCCTTATCAATTTACACATTGCGCGACCGTGGCATGGGTCACACGCTTTCTACCAAACCTTGCCTACACAGAGTCACATCAATTACCTCATACAGACAATCACCTCTATTCACATTACTATTGAATTCACTTTTTGCATATGTTAAACGAACCTACTATATAAGGTTGCAACACGTACAATATTCATGATAAAATTCTTTTCTATTCTATGCTTAATAGAAATAATATTTCTAGAGGTGTACTCGTATTCATCTAAAATACTTTTTAGGGTGCAATTAGTTTTCTAGAGTTTGTCCGATTTTAAAATATGTATTTCGATTTATCTCGCCACCTTGAAAAACAATGTCTTATCCTTAATCATAAGTCCTCACTCCCACGCCTTAGAAACTTGCTCGACCACATAAAACGTAAGCTACAAAGAATAAAAAGCATGCAATTAAGTGCCAAACCTGAAAATTGATTCATATAAATTGACAAATACGTCTCTTTCCTAACCTTGTTGTGCCATCAAGCAATTTTTTCTAATAAAGAAATGGCTGTCACCGTAACGCCCACAACGTTCAAGCAGAGTTCTAGAAGTAATCGCCGCTGAGGTATCTGAGATGGATTTGGATAAGTCCCAAGGACAACTTGAAAGTTCATTGCTGAAACTTTAGCATTGCTTCCATTAATTCCAAATGAAGTATATTTTTTAATGAGTTTGTAAAACTCAATTTCCGAGAAGTGTACATTTTTTCTTTGGAACAACGGTGGCGGCAGGGTAGGTAATTGAAACACGATCAAAGTACACTTGAATTGCTTTAGAGTGTAATGAAGTGGAAGCTCACAAGTTGGTCATTAACTAGAAAAAGGACTCGCTTGAAAGTGCCTTAACTTTGTCCACACGGTGTGAATTTCAATGGTGCCCAACCTCTCACCGGGAGTAGCCCAGTGGCTATTACAATATTTGACGTGTAAATTGATTGATATTGATAGCTCCACAGCTAAGGACCTAGATGCGCAACCGAATACTTAATAGCATTTTATGGCTGGAATGATGATGCCGTCGAGCTCCATACACTCCCAGAAGTAGTTTCGAAATGTACTTGTGGATTATTTTCAGATGTCCTTTGTCGGGAGCTCGTTGATGTTTTTCTTGAAAAAACGAACCGATGCTATGGGACTTGTAGACGAGTAAGCATTTATTTGAAGATTGTGTTACATGTCTTCGCGTCTGGACGACAAGTCCTATGAATCCAACGAAACTCATATAAACAAGGTTCACATATTTACCTTCTCACGCCATATTTCCCTAAAGCAATTTCTTTAAGTTAACGTTATGGATGAAAAACGAGTTAATATAGCGAGAACCTAAAGAGATGTTTAAATAAGGTAAGGGAATATATCTACCTTACTCATTGCACTCTGAAGAGAAGCTTCTATCCCTTGATGCTCCAGTTAAATACACATTGCAAAAGCCAAAATTGGAAATTGATTAAATTGAAGTAAATGATTGCAGTGCCCATGACTCTAGAGAATCCTCTCAAATAGAACGATTAGGTTTTAATTAATTTGCAGTTTCATGCTCAGTTCAAGTTGCAAATACTGAAAAGGTCAAATGAAGTTGGTGGTAGGATAAGCAACTATGCAGCGGCGACTGTAAAGGGACAATCGTCCTTAGTACTTCAAAGCACATTCAGTAGAAGTTTGCTCCTGACATATTTTGTATTCATTTGATCAAATCAATACCTTTTATAGGAATTGGGAGACGTATTGTTTTAAAATGATTTTCTCCACAAGGACTCCGCTGCCAAGCTCGCAGACTGAAATCAAACTTTTCTTTGTCTGAGTGTCTAGTCTGCTGGGGAATTAGATATTATTCGGTGGAATTGAATGGTGAATTTTAAACATAAAATATTTAAATTGATGGCGAGTCTGCTTCCAAAAATAAAGCGACAGAGTTTTTTATATCTTCATCCGTAATTGTAATTGGATACATTTTTATCCCTCGAAAATGGAAAAATTAATAAATAAAATACTTGACTTTTTTTTGTATTATACCTACTTACTTTTAAGTGTAAGACGCGATCCATTAACAATATTGAATATCCAATTATACTTCTTAAGAAATCCCAGGATAGAATCATATGTATACTGGCGCTGTTCAAAGCAAAGTCACTATAGCTCCAAACTCCTACTTTATTATACGTAGTCTGTGCAAAAAATAATAATAAAAACCCTGTACGGAAAAAAATATTTATTCAATTTTTCAAATCGACATGTTCTTTTTTTAATTAGTCTCCTTCGGTTTTAATACACATTTCCCACCATTCCTAATACATTTTAAATACGAACGCCAGACCAACTTTCTCGAGCTGCTTGCAGCATCGAGCTCTGTGTAGCATTTAAAATCCATACGTTTACTAAATTCCATTTTCGTTGTGGCAATTAAAATAAAATTCTTCAAAAAATATCTTTTCTGGATTCTTTAACAATTACGGGTCATAGGGCGTCTACTACATCGACTCTGCTACATGTGTTGCGCGGTCGTCCAATTTGGCGTCTTTCTTCGGTCCCTTGTGGGTTCTAGTCTAGAGCCTCAAGAGCGATGTGGTTTGACTCTTTTCTCAATATATGCCTTAGTATATATACATTGCCATTTTTGCTTTCGAATAGTGAGATTTGTCCCGTCTTGGCCTGTAAGTTAGTGTAAGCTTTCGTTGGTAATGATCTCCAATAGATGTTAAGAATGCGTCGAAGACACCGTTTTTTTATTATGTAGCAAAACTCCTGGAGACAACCCTATGATGCGTTTAGCATGGCTATTTACGGAAGTTAATTACGATTAAGATTAGGGGAGGGGGATGTCAAGGACTGCTGTGTATGTCACGGACAGCTGTGGCCAGTTTGGGACATTAAGAAAACGGCTTTTCTGCTAAAGAGATGCCGCACTGATCTCCAAAATATTGTGGCAGTCATTACTAGTCACTGCCTCTTCGGAAGACACGCAGAACGCTTACGGATCCCTGGCTTGCATCTGGCCTGGTGATCGTGTTACTCAACGAACTGATACAACACCATTTCCTAAGTTTTGTAGGTTAGATGTTATTTAACATACTACTTTCCATTTTGAACAGCTTTATAACAGAACAAATTTTTCGTCCAACTCGGAAATCTGGAGTTACATATGTGCATCTTGTGATGTTGCTTTTCCGTCTTATTTCAGCCAAATATGCAACAATGCTTCAGAGATGATAAAATTTATCCACTTGTTTTATTTGCTACCCTTCATGATAAATCTCATTATGCCTAATGGGTCTGCTCTGCGACCTTCTCTCCTCAGGGTTTCGAACTTTTAGGTTATATTATAGGAGACATACATTGTAAGCGTTAGTTGGTTAAATAGTTTCCAACTTAAAGAAGAAAAGTAAAGGTGACAGTATGCATCCTTACACTCCATCAACGCTGTCAAACGCCTTTTCGAAATCCATGAACATTAGAATACTCGATAATTCGGAGGGTTCTAATGTGATCGCTGCAGGAGAAACCCATACAAAATCCTGCATGTTTATCATTTAGAGTTCCGCTCGATTGTTTGCTTGATTAGTCATTAAGATAATTGTTGGCATCAATTTAGAGACTGCCGTAAAAAGATCGATATCGTGCCAATTGTTGCATCTCCTTTTGCCTGGTTTCCATTCAATGGAATAGATTTTGGTTTTTTTCAATAGGGGGAAAACGAATATTAGCCGAAGCAATCGGCCTTAAGAAACATTGCATCCTGGGGCTTTGCCGATGGCCATCGACCTATAATTTCATTGAATTCGACCACTAGATTGGCTGCATAGGTCTTCCACTTATTGACTTAATGCATTTGAAAAGGAAAAATGGTCTGAGCTAGGGTACCATCTTATTCCTAGAGTTTTTAAATTTTCACGTTCGTCAAAATAAAGCGCGTTCTTAATCTCTCGGTGTTCCGTCGATATGCCTTCTAATACATCTAGATTACTACTGGCCCACTTGCGCGAATGCAAACCTCCTGACTTCAACATTTAATTTTTTAATTTTTTTTCATTTATTATATTTCAGAACTTACACAATTAAGATACAAATCTTTTCGAAGTGTAGGGAAATAAGAGTTACATTAGTATAAAATAAAAAATAAAAAAGAAGTAGGAAAGAATGTAAATAGCAAAGATATAAAATAATTCAACTAAACAAGAAAGTTGTAGAATACAGTGAGGGGAAAATAAAAAGTAAAAAGAGCTTACTTATCTATTCAACTTCATTTAAAAGATAAGAAAACAAAATGTCTTCCACATTCTAATCGCCTGAACAAAAAATTGTCTCTCAGTAGAAATACAATTAAAATGTGGAGTCATTATCGAAAGATTTCTAGATGATCGCAGAGAAACAACCTTGTCACTGAGGTAACCGGGAAATCGGGTAATAAGAAGATTATTTAAAAAACCGGTAATAAGAAGATTATTTAAAGCATCCTCCCCTGTTCCTCGTTTTCTCCGAGTCTTCTCTTTCCTTCAATTTTTGTAAAGGCGACTTTGAAAAATTAAATTACTTGCTCCTCAACTCTAACATTGGCACTTTCCCTCAACATCTTTCAAGTGACGTTGCTGTAGAGGCGTTCTATTCGGAAATACACGCTCTCTCTCCATGAATACGCCAGCCAGGTATGGTCACCTATATAAACAACCCACATTAACAGGATTGAATCTGTCCAGCGTAGGTCCACTCGCTTTGCTCTACGTGACAGATTCAACCTTCCACCTTATAAAAACCGTCTGAAACTGATCGACTTACAGCCCCTAAGTAAACGACGTGATGTTTCCGACATTCTCTTCATTCATAAGCTATTAACTGCTGCCATAAGCTGACCTTTAATCCTGAAATCTTTACCCATCTATACCAATCCCCGAAACCTTAGGTCCACTCGCCTTTTCCGACTCGAACGCCATCGCACGAACTACGGTCAACGCGAATCAATTACCAGGGTGCTACGAAAAGTCAACGACCTTTCCTCCTTTAACTTCCATCTGAGTAATTGATCCCGCCCATCTTGATCGCCTTTCTAAATTCTGCTTCCTTCCAGTTTGTATTTACCATAATTATAGTTCATATTGTAGCTTTACTACATATTTATTATGGCTTATAATTAATTATACTTTGTAGTATTAGTATTATGTTATAGCTTGTATTAAGCTTAAATAAATAAAAGAATTTCGGTATCTAGGCCCAACAAATTTGAAAACAACAACCAAAGGCGCTAAATTTTTAACGCCTATTTGTGAATGTTTCCGTTTTATTTTGGGAAATGTTGAACGTTTTATTTTGGGAAAAGTGGTAAGAATTTGTACTGATCGGGACCTTGCCATAATTGGATCGCGATGTTCTCGGCAAAGACAAAAATCCTTCAATTATTGGCTCAAATTGTAAAATACAAAGACAAGCTGGACTTCCATAACACTACCAGAAAAACTCAAGAGAACATTAACGTTATGCATTAAAATAATACCATCAAGTCAAGCGCACGTGCGTTTGAGGCTCTTTGCACGGACTGCACTTAAGAAATAGATCTGTTCCTAGACGAACTCTAGTGAAAACTCGTGCGCGCTAAATGACACGGAAAGAGTTCCACAACTTTCAGTGCTCACTATTTTTATTGTCAAATCAATTTCCCCTCCTTTTGTCACACGCAGTGCTATGTGTTTCGAATTGTCAGTTGAATTGAATTATTAGTTGACGTTTCTCATATTTGGCACTGAAAAGCACTCTGAGTTTCTCAACTCAGGGCAGTGTTACCCCCACCACCTGGCAGTTTTTATCACTGCTAATATTATGACTGCCTCTGATAGTGCCCAAACCTTTCTTAAAAAAATACAGCTATGGAAGAGACGTTTGAATAACCAGCAAAATTGTTCGTCCCTCCGCCGCCTCAGTGAAATTATTGTTGAAGAACGTTGTGATCTGATCAAATGGATCGAAGACATAACCCAGCATCTCAATGAATTCAAACTGGTAGTGAAAAGTGGCAAGATCACTAATTACCGTTGATGTGGATATTTTGCCAGGTGATTTTCAGGAAGAAGCGATCGAACTGATTCGAACGTAGAAGAATTTTGGGTTAAATATCTTCCGAGTTATGCGGAAGTTGCAAAAGAAGTCTTAAAAGTGCTTTTGCAGTTTTCGTTGACTCATTTTTTTATACGATGTGACCAAAGCCTAGGGGACAACCCTTTGATGCGTTAGCATGGTTTTGTCCGAAAGGGAATTAGAGTAAAGGAAATGAGGTAACTTGAGTCTTGTTTTTGCATTGCTGCGAGCTAGACAACAGCCCAGAGACGGAATGGATTATTTTATTTTCTTATTAAAAGCTCACGGGGAGACCTGGTCTTGAACCCGGGGCTCATGGCATGGTGGTCGTGCCGCTCAACGAATTCATCCAACTCCGTGTCCGTATGTGAATCTGTTTTTTTTTTCAATTTAGCGATTATTAAGTGAAAACATCGTAATCGCATGGATGCGATTATCAAATATGTCACCAAATGTAAATAAACTGACGCGCAAAAGTCAGTCCCAGCCATCGCATTAAATTTGACAGTATTTTCAAGTTCAAGAGCGAAAGCGATTTTTAATCGACTTCCCAAAAACAAAGAGGTTCTAAAATCGACGCGTATGTTTTTTTTTATTTTTGTTTTTTTTTTGTCTGACCGGGCATAACTTCGTAACACCGATTTTGGTGATTTTTTTTTGTTGGGTAGAGTATGTTCACCGATTGGTACCATGTCAAAAAAATGTTTGGTAGGGTGGGGGTGAAACCTAACTTTGTAACGCGTGGTCCGATTTGGATGGTTCTATTTTTGTTGTACAGAGTATGATCCCCCATTGCTAATAGGAGAAAAAAATTTGGCCTTGGGTGGGGGAGGGGTAGTTTAACTTTGTAACGCGTGGACTTCGTAACGCGTGGACCTATTTCGATGATTCCTTTTCTGTTCGGTAGAGTATGTTCCTTGGTTGATACCATGAGAGAAAAAGTTTAGTGGGGTTTTAAAACTAACTTTTAACGCGTGGACCGATTTGGATGGTTCTTTCTTCATTGTATAGAGTCGGAGACACTAAAAAGTGAAGAATAAAATAGTCTTTAAAAAGAAAGTTGAACCGACTTCACAAAAGGCGCTAAAAAGCATAAAATAGTTTTTAATTTTATATCTATTACGACATTTTGAAGTCGGTGCAATTAAACAAATTAAACAACTTTAGTACCACAATTGAAAATAATACATAATACTACCTGAACGTTTGTGCTTACGGGATCATAAGAAATGACGATTAAATATTTTTGTTGTAGTTGTTTGGTTTGTTACATTTGCACTACCTTCAAAATGTCGTAATAGATATAAAATTAAAAATTATTTTATGCTTTTTAGCGCCTTTTGTGAAGTCGGTTCAACTTTTTTTTTTAAATACTATTTTCTGTTTTCTTCTTATTTTAATTTTGGAAGCTCATACTGAAACATTGTCGATGTATTGTATTTAGGTTAATAAATTAATAATTAAAAAAGAGTTTTATAAAAGAAGATGATATGTCTTCGTTGCAAAAGGGGTGGTTACGAGGAAGGAGAAGCGAAACTGTTCAACGTTTTTCAAAGGTTAGGAACCACTGCTCTAGACTTACTGTAGCAACAATTGTAATTGAGTGGTGACAAAATAAATAGCACGCTCTTCATTGATCTCTCTCTTCTTTTCAATATTTTAAGCAAATTTGTCCGAAGAAATATCTACGATTTTGTACATGCTGAATGTATAAGTCGTAGATCTTTCCTCCGTTAAATTAACATAGTGATAAGGAAATTGTTTATAAAGAGAAAGTATAAATTTATTATTTGTAATAATAAAAAATAACTAAAGCTCACATCCTTGTTAATTTCATAAACGATTACTTAAAACTAATTAAGAGTTTGGAGGTATTTTTTTTTGTACGATGGCTCCAAAGCCTAGGGGACAACTCTTTGATGCATTAGGATGGCTTTGCCTGGAAGGAAATTCAGGGTAAGGGGAGTAAGGAAACTTGAATGTCTTGTTTTTGCATTGCTACGAGCTTGGACAGAGACCAGTGGATTATTTTAATTTCGGAGTGCATTATTTTAATTTCTTAATAAAAGCTCACAGTCCAGAGACGGAATGGATTTTTTAATTCAATTTTAAAAACCATAGCATAAACCATGGCATAGTGGTCGTGCTGCTCAATCAATTGATCCAGCTCCGTCTGATATCTTGTGGAGAATATTTTTGCATTTAGTACAGCCTTGCTACGATCATTCGTCAAAGACCCTAAAGTCTGACAACACTCTCGAGTAATTCTGTACCAGGCTTTCTGAATTTCGGCCCACAGGTGGACTGATATGGCCGTTCTAAAATGATAGAATTTCTATTTCAGCAGAATTTTCCTTTTTGCATACATACGGAAGTGTAACGTTTTCCAAGATACCCTTGTGTACATATTATACCTTTATATATATTAAACCTTTTATACGATAATTTGAGCTAACACAATACCAGAAGAAACATCCCCAAGCAGTGATACTACCACCCCAATCCTTACACATACACATACAGATGCGGCGACATTTAAATCACTCTCAATTTTCTCCTTTAATTTAGGTGTCGACATGAATGGATCAGCTTTCGATCCCCGAACAGTGGCCGCATCTGTTTCGGGAGTATGTTTCCGGAATCGATTTTTATCATTTTCTTTTGTATGGATCCAGTCACGATCTAGAGAATACAAGGTTTGTGCAATAATTTTGCACTAACCCCATTTTGCACGAATTACTGTCATAATTGACCAATCTTTCGACCAGTGACGAGTGAATTAAAATATTGGAAATTAAAGCAGTATGGTGTTTGCACGAATTAAGTTTTTGATTGATCAATAGAGTTTTTTGTATAGTGGTTTTAACATTTTTCGGCTTCATGACAATTTTTACGACTACATCACAATTTGGTCGATCAGCGAAGCTTAGTTGTATCTTGGAACAACTCTTGGAAGATATTTATTGAATTTTTTGTTAAATATCCTGGGATTTCACTACGTCTAGTAGTCAACCCTGTTTAATTTTTACTTAAACAACGTTTTCAGTAAACTTCTCCTGATTAACTTTGAATAATATTTTCCCTACAGTAGAGGAGTTGGATCAAATGGTTGAGTAACACGATCACCAAACAATGGATCCCTGTGAGTTTTTAATTTGCAACTGCAATACATTAAAAATCCACTCCGTCAGCAATGCAGAAAAAAAAACTATTAACCAATACCAACGCATCATACGGTGTTCCACATGTTTTGGCTACATCGTAAAAAAACCTACGGTGCCTGGATTCATTTGCTTAATTATCTTAAAGCTAATTCGAACTAAAACTCAAACTCATTTATTTGCATGCACAAATTTATTAAAAATATGAAAAGGAAACAAACTTGAATGACAAGTTTTGAAGTTATATTGCTTTTTCTTTACGTTCTGCATACAGCAAATTCTAAGTTTACCGGAAGTAAATACTAAAGCTTGTAAAATGCATCTAGAATTTAATCTGATTAAATGTAACTTGTCTTCGGAATTTAAAACGAACAAAATACATTGCTCTTGTCAAAAGTAATCAAAAACGAAGTGAATCGCTCAAACACTCCTCCTTTAATAAAACTTTCAAGGAATCTCTCGAAGAAGAAGGATAATGTTAAATGACCTTCTGTCTCTATAAGAGTTAAGCAACTGTTATGAAGTCAAAATTATTTTTAAGTTTTCCAAGAACAAGAGATCTTATATAAATTTACGAAACTTTTCTGTAATTTTTTTAAGCGACAAATCAGCAATATTTCAATACCTTCTGGAATTCTAGATAGAAGATATGGTATAGAAAAAAAATCATTTTAGGAACAAAATTATTTCGATTTATCAAAAATGTTATTTCATGGCGAACAAAACGACGTTCGTAATCGAAAACTTAGAAAGGAAGGTATTTACCAAAGCTTTTTCAAATTTAAAAGTCCCAAACAAACATTTCAAGGCTCTTTTAAATCGTACGTGGTGCCATCTGTTAGGAAACAATGGTACTAAAATATTTAGTTTAATTATACATAGGACTCTATAGTTATTTAAAACTGAAGAAAAAAATTAATAATATTCAAGCTAAGAAATTATTACAAGTTATTTAATTTCTTAACAGGTCTCAGCTTCTGGCAAAGGTGTCCTTATTACAGGATGCGAATGTCCTCTAGGATGGTATCTCGCAAAAAAGCTCGATGACATTGGTTTTACCGTCTACGCTGGATTCTCCACCGAAGTTGACTGTGATGAAGCTCAGATATTAAAGGAAGAAACTTCTGGTCGTATGAAAATTGTCCATTTAGATGTAACATCGGAAAAAAGTGTAAGCTGCAGGAGCATTATCCATAGTTATCCTGAAAGCTCTTATATTCATATCTTATACCATTATAGATGTTAGAAGCTGCTAAGTATGTTTCGGCACATTTACCTTATGGCGCTACTGGTCTATGGGGTGTAGTACATTGTGCACATTGGATTGCTTTTGGTGAAATAGAGTGGATTCCATTTGCAGTGCTTAGGAAATCATTGGACCTTAACCTATTAGGTAAGAGATGGCGCATCGAATAACCGATATATATATATATATATATATATATATATATATATATATATATATATATATATATATATTCGCTTATTCCTTTAAAGCTTTTCCTTGTATAAAAAAATGTCTCTTTTATTACACCAGGAACTGCTCGACTTACACAAATAATGCTTCCCCTTATCAGGAAAGCCAACGGGCGTATTATCTTTCTCACATCCGGTAAGTAGAGAATCTTGAATTTTTGCTACTTTCGCTAACTAAACGTTCTACCTTTTGACAGCATTAAATAGGGTACCAGCTCCAGTACGAGGAATCCAATGTGCAACTCAAGCAGCCGTTGAAAGCTTAGCTAACTGCTTACGACAGGAACTTCGTCCTCGTGGTGTTGATGTTTCAGTTGTAGCTGCCGGCGAGTTCTCACCAGGAAATTCATGGCTGAGTGACTTTGAGTTGCGGGAACAAGTGAGTGCCTTTTTTATTATTAGCTGTACAGGAATACTGAACTGTATAACTTACTGCTTCTGTGTGTACCTCACTCATACTCCTACACGGTTCCACAGTCTCTAGGAATTTTAAATGACTTTGATTGTATGTCGGTTGTTTACTATGTCTGGGAAAGGATACCATGCAAATAACTTCCGGGATAAAGTTAAAGGTTTGCTGCCGGAGTAAAGTAATTGAGTTTTTGTTTGTATAGCTTGAGCCATCCTATATTTCTGTTCCGAATAAAGTATTAAATAGTAGCTCGATTGTCAGCACAAAATTGTCAAATATTTTGCTTAAGGAACTGTTTACAGAGAAGTTGTCTGCCCGTTCGAAATAATTTAGTGCTTTAATCTCGTAAAACTTTTCATAAAAAATCCAATAGAAGAAATCTCATCGCAAGTTCCCAGGGGTGAGATATTAGTGTAAACATACCCCGGAATGAATGTTAACCCAACTGGCCCAACTCGTAGAACTAATAAAACATGTTTGTAGCACGTGGGGAATAATAACCTTCAAGAAGGATTTACCAACGAAAAAATGTAAACAGCACGTAAAAACCACCCTTTACCCCCTAGAAAACAATTTTTGGATAATATCAAAAAAAATTTATATTACAAAACTGATGTTGAACATGAACTTCTTTCTCCTGCACAAGAAGAGTTGAAATATTTCTATAGATAGCAGTCTGCCGTAGGGAACTAATTAAATAGTTTTGAAGTTTTCTAAACGTGCCTTTATTTCTTTTATGGAAAATTTTAAGCAAAAATACTTTTGAGTTCTGAAAAAGTCTGAGAAGGCAAGATATAAGCACAACAGATATTTTCTTAACATCCAAAATTATTTATACTTTAGAGCTAGACATTTTTTTAACTCATCTATAGTTTTAATGAGTAAGCGTAAGTTCTAACTTATAAGGAAGACTTCAAAATTGAGACACACAATTCTAAAAGTAATAAGAGAATCACAAGAACTGAACTTTTCATCTTAAAGTGCCTTGGGACTTTCTCAAAGTAGATACATTAAAGACAGCTTAGTCATTTGATTGTAGTACGGGCAGATAAGTGTTCTAATTAGCATAAATGAACACAAGGGTCATTAATTTATCACAATAAAAGCAAATAGAGGCTCAAAATCGACATACAGAAAACTAATAACGTAGCCCAATTCCGGAAGCAATATCTAAGGGATTTCAAATCACTTTTGGTAAGCATATCCCGTCCCTTGGTATTATTTTTTAATAGTATTGTACTTAAGATTCAAACTGGACATTTGATTGTGTAGAAAGATTGACGAGAGAGACGTCTAGGAACTTAAGCTTATGACAGAAATGTAGACACCGGATTTTCTTGAATAAATTTAGCTACCGGTATTCATCCTATTTTCACTAATTAATTTATTTTATTATGAGTCCGTAAATTTGAAAGGGTCTTCGAAAGCAATTCACCAGACGTAACAGCAGCAATTATGCACGCGGTATTTGTTTGGTGTGCGAAAGTGAATACAGATAGGTATGAGCACATCAAATTTGTTAAAAAATAGTAAATAGCATAATAGAGCAAAAGACAAAGTCGTAAAATAACTCTATGGTATGCCAATTGTACCCATTGCCGGGCCCCCTGTCCATGGCCGCTTCAGACTCGTTTTAATTTTCGCGAACAAATACTACTCTCCATTTTTTCGTCAGGAAAATCGCTTGTCCACGGTCCCAGGCAAGTCAAATTTAAAACTTTGAAAATAATTATCATTCTTATTGCTTATATATAACATGTATTTATTCAAACTATCCTTACTCTGCTTAACACGTATAAGTCTTCTGCATTGTACTTTTTGGAAAAGGATAATATTTTCTTCCGATTTTTCCAGAAATGAGCAGCTTCTTTTGGCTGTTCTGCCGTTAAATTCAGGTCGAAAAAGCATTTTTTTAACCGACTTCCCAAAAACAAAAAGGTTCTAAATTCGACATGTCCTTTTTCTTACTTTTTTTTAAGTATGACCGGGTATAATTTTGTAACGCGTGGACCAATTTTGATGTTCCTGTTTTTGATGGGTAGTGTATGTTCTATGTAAAAAAGTTTTTGGTGGGGTAGGGTGTTGGGTGGGGGGTTGGAGTGGTGGGAGGTGGAGGGGGTGAATCCTAACTTCACAATGCATGGACCGATTTAGATAATTGTTATTTTTCTGTATAGAGTATGATCCCCCATTGCTACTAATGAAATTTGGCCCAACATAGGGGGTGGGGGAGGGGGGGTAGTCTACATCCATAACGCGTGGACCGATTTGGATGATTCTTTCTTGGTTGTGCAGAGTATGTTCCCAGATTGTTACCATGTCCAAAAAAAGTTTGGGGGTGGTTAAGGTGGGCTTGGGGGTGGGGGTGAAACTTAACTATGTTATGCGTGGACCGATTTGTTTTTGCTGTTGTATAGAATATGAAACCCCATTGGTAATAATGAAAAAAAAATTTCCTAAAGTGTGGTGGGAAGAGGGAAGTCGTAACGTGTGGACAGAGTTGGATACTTCCTTTTCTGATGTACTATAGAGTATATTCCCCCATTTGTACCGCGACATAATTTTAACGGTGTGGTTCTAGTAGGGGAGTAGTTGGATGTCAGCTTGTTAACGCGTACACCTATTTGAATGATTCCTTTTATGTTATATATATATAATGTAAACTCCCACTGCTAATGTGATGATAAATTTTCCTTTAGAGTGGTGGTGGGGGGAGAAGTAGACTTACTTCGTAACGTGTGAGCCAATTTGGATGACTGTTCTTTGGAAATTTAGAAGATGCTGCTCCACTGGTAAAATTAATGGGGTGTAGGACGGCGTTACCCAATTTCTTAATACACACACCTATTTTGATGAATCTTTTTTGTTATATGTAGTATAATCCTCCATTGCTACTAAATGGAAAAATGTTGACCTAGGATTGGGCTGGGGGATTTGCAACTTAATTTTGTAACGTGTGGACTAATGTAGACGATGCTGAATGCTTAGAGTATCTATTCTGACAAAAAATCGTGGCGGGGGATTCAAAAGGAATAGACCGATTTTGATGATTTTAATTCTGTTGTACAGAAAACGTTTCCTGATTGATAAATGATAACAATTTTGTACCTAGAGTGACTACGATGATTCTCTGACTACGATAATTCTCTCTTGCAGTATAACGTACGGTGGCACACTAGGGTCATGTTAAGAATTTTCTAAGGTGAGGGTATGAAAGGGTGATCGTAACTAATTTCGTAATATGTTGCCGGATTTGGATAATTCTGTTTCCATTATTTAGAGTGCACCACCTCTGCAACTTTTGAAATTGCTTTGTTCGTACGAGCAGCATTCTTCGAGTCGTATATATGAAGACACTAAAAAGTAAAAAATAAAATAGTTTTCAAAAAGTAGTTGAACCGACTTCACAAAAAGCGTTATAAAGCATAAACTGATTTTTAATAATATATCTATTAGAACATTCTGAGGTCGAAGCAAAATATAGAAACAAAACAATTACCCAACCACAACTAACTGCAAACTGTTTACCTGTCTTATTCAACAAGAGTTTTTCAATAATATAATGCTATGGTCAACCAATACCTAAAAAATGGGAGAGGCTAGCAATCGCTCAAACTACAGGTAAATTACACTAACCTCAATTCTATCTAAGGTTTTTGTATTACTTATTTATAGTCAACTGATGATATATCTTGAAACCAATCATTTTTCCAGTGGTTTTTATTATGGTTACCGTGCTGGCCGTTCTACTGTTGATCTACTAATTTTTTGTCATGGAACGTTGGAATCGTTTACTTTATAACTTTGTGAATCAAAATCAGTGCCTTAGATATTTAAAAAGCTTGGTAATATTGAACGAAGTAACATCTTAACTCTGATGTACCGCAAGGTTCTGTTCTATTACCTAACAATTTTTCTTTTATTTATATAACTCTATTTCAATAACTTTCAATCCTATAAATAGCTTCGCTAATGACAGCTTTCACGTGCATCTTTGGCTCTATAGTGAAATAACACTAAATTATGTTCACTTCTATCGGTGGAGTCGACATAGGATATTCGCCTCCTTTGAAGATCTTAAACATTGAGATATCCACCAACTTTAGCTAGAAACATCAGTTTTTCTATCGCAACAAATGCGATATTATTTTTAAACTTGTTACAGAGAAGTAAGATCTCTCTAATGTTCGCGTTTCTGCTAACGTGACTATTTCAATCGATATATTGCTCCATTTTATTGTAACTGTTGTGTACGGATTGGAATTATTCATTTCATTTTTGCCCACAGTTATGGCAAAAACTCGACTCAAAGCAATACGTGTGAACACATTTTCATTTTGACTAGGAATAAAACTCAGAGCTGAACGTGTAAACAGTTACATACTTTTCTCCATCCCATGTCATGCCTAGATTCGAATGTGTCGTCAGTAGAGCATGTGATAACGTATCGGCCTTCCATTCCGGAGGTCTCAAGTTCGAACCCCACCGGCGGCGACCCATGGTTGGTTTCTGCTGCAGGAGATTACGATAAAAAGGTCGTTGGGGTTGCAGAGTAATGTCGTTGGTTTGGAATCCACCGTACATTGTAGACCAATATGCAATTGTTGTTTCAAATCGGCTGAAGGTTATGGGTATTAGTGAGATATAGTATTAAAAATATTTGGGCTGAATAGGGAAATTTTTTGTAATATTGTTGAATTTTTTAACGTTTTTATTTAAACCTAAGTGTACATACATAAATACGAAATTACTTCCTTATGCGAGATACTTATTTAGAGGTTGAAATAAATGAAAGTCCTTTAGACTTGTTTTAACTGACTTTTCAAGTCTTTTGAAGGTTTATCGTTTGACCAAATCAAATAAAAGTTTCGGTGAGAATTAGGACTACCTTAAAAAATTAAAAACCTTTTGAAACTCTTAATATGAGATTTGCAAACATTAACTAGTTTTAACCACACAGACTAAATCGATATTTTTTAACTGATTTCCAAAAATGTGGGCCCTTGTTGTCAAATTCCTGCGGCCGACTACATGTTATTTAATTTTTTTTTATCAGGTGCTTCCCAGCCATCTCCTTTGAATTTCACTGTGGATTAAATTTCGCGTGACTGTGACTGCCTTTTTAAGACACAATTAACCTCTTGTCTAAATTGTCTATACTAAATTTCAGTTCAACTCAGCCCAATTGCCTATAATGTTTTTATACCGCTATAGCTCTAAGTTCATTCATAGAAGTATATACAATTTCTTATCGTCCCTATCTTAATTCATTTAAAATCAATATACACATCATAATACCTTACAAACAATTTTACATTTCAATATTTCTTTGCATCAATATTCTGTCAAAGTAACTATATATATTTTGAGTACTGGAACATGTAGGAATATGGCCATTCAAATAAAATGGGAATCCATATAATCTCCTCTCTTATTGATATATGATAATTTAAGTCTTTATTCTTCTATGAAGGCGGTTTTCTTACAGCACCGTATTCCTGAGCAATCTTCTTTGAACTTAATACAAGTACTTTTTGCATGACACACGGAGTCCAATATATGCGTAACTGACAATATATTTTTTTGGCGAATAGATTTAAAAGCGAGACATGGAATATGCTCTCTGTTAATAAAAAGGAATCAAATTTAAAAACCAATTAAATTATTTTAATATATTTCAGGCTAAACAGATGTGGGCTCAGCTTACAGACGAACAAAAGAAGACTTATGGTGAGGACTACTACGAGGCTGCTATGACATCTTTAGAAAAGCACACTAGAGAAGTACGCAATAATCCAGCATTCCCCTAAGTAATTCCTATCTATTTATAGGTCTCTGATATTCAACCTGCCATTCGAGTCCTTATTGATGCTGTCTGTCGTACCTTTCCATTGGCACGTTACACCCCTGTTACAGCTACAGAAAAAATTCAAGTTTTCTTAGCTGAACATATGCCGGTGTCTCTCTATGAAACAATTTACAATCGTTAAGCCGACTAAGGATGAACTACCAAAGCGGCTTCTACTATAGAAGCATGAACAATTTTCATCTATTCAATTTCAGCAGTTTCTCTTCGTTTTTTTGTAGTTCACTGTATAGGTATACTAAGCCCATTTAAGTAGAACTTTTCTCTGTGGGTAGCATTTCTTATGAGCAATTTATTAATATTTTGATAATAATTAATTATTTAGTTTATTTACAGTACATAGAGTTTAATTTTTGTTGTATTGCATTATTTTGAAATATTTGTTAACTAAGGATACTCTGTATCTTATGCGAGTGTATTTTAAGCGTCGTGTTAATAGCGTACTTCTCCTATATTACATTCACTTATACATATATGTGTAGAAACATAGATTACATTATATATATATATCCTTTGAAAAAGATAAATGTGCACTGTATATGTAACTGAACGAGAAAGAAATAAAAATATTTACCATCAACCTCTAGCTTTCTTTTAAGGGCTTATTACACTTTAGAAGCCCGAAAATTATGCAATTTTATTGAATTTTTTGTGGGGTCTAAGACTAGATATCAATTTAATATCCTTCTAGGCTTAATAAATATATTCTGAAAGTGTAAGAAATTTTTTTTTATTTTACATAACAAATACATTCAAAATGGCGGTAATGACGGTGTCATGGATTTTTCAGTGTATAATTGCCTGAAGCACAAAATTCAAAGATATTTTGATTTAATACCCATAGAAGAAGTAGAGTATGTGGTTCAAATTTCAGTCAAATAGTTTCGGAGAAAACGAGGACACCGAATTGGAAAATGCGATTTTGAGAAAAAATTTATAGAATTAACCCTTCTAACTCAGAAGGCGCATTTCTTAGGCAGAAGCCTAGAATCAATTGACCTATTCGCCAGAATATAACAATATATTGAGACGAATTAGGCTTCCACACCAGTATGCAAAATCATTAGTAAACGAAAACTAAAACACGCTCACACACAACAATCAGGGGTGCGCGGACAACAGAGAACGCTTCTGCAAATCCTTCAAAAACAGGACACATATTCACGGTACAAATGCGATTTATAGGCTCATGCATACCATAGGTAGACCGAGAATGCACAACATGCAGTAAAAGCAATCTCCTTAAGCTATACGGGGTTGTCTATAGGAAACCATACTTGCGAGAGTGCAAGAATCTATGTTTGAGTTCAAAAGCTGGTGAATAAAAAGTAGGTCAGCAACTTTACGTTGTTCTTCCAATGAATGCATATTAAGCAACCGGAGGCGATCCACATAAGGAGAAAGCCTGAGTGGATCAATTCACGGAAGGTCTCTTAGTGCGAACCTAACAAAGTTCCGCTGCACCGACTCAATGCGTCTAGAATGAACAGCATAGCAGGGAGACCAAACCTGAAATGCATACTCGAGAATTGGCCTTACCAAAGAGAAGAACAAGTGGATTAAGGTCTTCCGATCAGAAAATTCCCTTGACCAATGCTTTACGTAACCCAGAACTGAATTACCCTTAAAAACAATGTAGTTAATGTGTAGAGCGAAATCAAGTTTACCGTGGTCAAGCTCAGAACAAGGTCAGTAACGGACTGCACGCGACAGATATTAGTTTCCGCAAAGGTATAATCAAAGACGAGCTTATTTTGGTTCCTAGAGAATGACACAACCTCACATTTACCCAAGATAAGCTGCAGGCCATTAGATCCACACCAGTTCTTGAATGTATTTAAATCATCCTGAATGCAAGAAAAAGCATAACTGTTTCTAACGCATGAGAAAATCTTCATATCATCTGGGTAGATTAAAACTTTAAAGTGCTTAATCAGAGGGACAATGTCGTCAATGGTAAGAATAAATAGCCACAGCCTCAGATGGCTACCCTGCTGTAAGGCAGATGAAGCCCTAACGATTCTGGATAAAGTATTACGGAAATATACTCGGTATGTCCTATCTTTTAAATAAGAGCGGATCCAGTCGAGCAATAAAGGCGGAAAACCCAGCTTTTCAAGTTTAAGCATAATCACAGAATGAGGGAGTTTATCAAATGCCTTGCTAAAGTCGGTGTAGACGCAGTCAGTCTGGAGACCTTGTTGGAAGGCAGAGATAATGTGGGATGTAAATTCAAGCAGGTTAGCTGTCTTCGACCTACCTGGCAGAAAGCCATGCTGATTAGATGAGATTATCCCCTTATACTGCCAAACAAACTGTGAATATATAACAGATTCGTACAACTTGGGTATGCAGGAAAGCTTCGCGATTGACCTATAATTTTTTAATAAGTTTCTATGCCCTTTTTTAAAAACAGGAATTTTAAAGGAGCTCTACCATAGGAAATCTACCGGCCTGAAGAGATTTGTTGAAGATGAGTTCCAGTAGAGTAAGTAAGGCGTCAGAACAGGATCTAAAGAATGCAGGTGGAACACTATCAGGACCAAAAGAAAAGTCTCTTCATGATAATATCACGAGATATAATGGGCAAAGCAATGGAGGCAGCGGGACGATCCTGGATATGACCAAACTCTTCCAGCGAAAGCACAAAGTTGCCTGATGAAAAAGCTCCGTAGTTCTCTAGTATACCACGGGGGAGAATGAGAGGATGATCTCGACCGTTTAAACAGATCATAAATCCTACCATAAAGCATGGTAACGCAATCGTCGATATCGTTATCAAAAAAAGAGATGGGAAGTCGATTGAGAGGATCCTGTTTGAAAGATCGTTGGGGTCAACAATATTAGAACCATCGTGACAAAAAGAGATGAAAATTGCAGGATGTAAACTGTCGATAGCGGATAAATTAAGAGAAGTCCGTTCGACTATAGTGTTACTCGAATCAGAAGAAAAGATTAGATCTAACTGTCTTCCCATAGAGTTCCGTACATCATTCATTTGGTGTAAACCAGAGAAGAAGATGGCGTCAAGAAAATGGGAGTCTTTAGCAGTAAGACAATTTAAGGAAAGGTAGTCATCGTCATCAACGTTCAATACCCATTGAACGTTGGGTAAGTTAAAGTTACCAAGATTTCGTCCTCTGGGTTTGTCATATTATAAATAAAATCTAGGCTAAGAATTAAAATATCGTAAAGACTTTGACCATCTGCATCAGCATAGTTTGTCAAGTTTGGATGGATATAAAACATAGCAGGAAAATGTGCAACTTCCCCAGAGATATCTTAAGAGCTAAGAGCTCGATTGTAAGCGTATCGGAAAAAGCAGGTATATCGACGACGCCGCAATCCAAATGCGATTTGTATGCAACCAATACGCCGCCACCACGAGCCATGGAGTCAGAGTATCTATCCTTACGAAAAATCTGATGGGAATCGTCAAGAATTTCTGAATCATTAAAACGGCTATGAAACCAGGTCTCGGTCAGAGCGATGACGTCGTAACAACAGGCAAGATAAGCCTGAAATAACAGGCTTGTTCTTGTTATTAATCCCCTTACATTTTGGTAGTAAAGGGATAGCGTACGTAGTTTTTTTGGGGACGGGGAACAAATTCGTATGCAATGATATTTTCGGGCCAGAAATCGGGAGCAGACATAAAAGACGACATGAATCCTTGAGAATGACGAGATCCTAGAAGTTGACAACGGAGGAGTGTAGAATTTTCAGAACCACTCCTCTTCCTAACGTAGCCAATAACGTCGTCAGCAGAAGTCGATGGATAAAGTCGGGAAACGAAAAAGGACCGCGGTGATTGCGCAATCCTCCGAGTAGAAACACTCATTTCGAGACACATTAATGGATCGCAATGGGAATGTGTCATGCGACGCGTGAGGCCCTCTCAGTGGCCGGGAAATATGTTCCCAACTGGGACTGGTGCAGGGGGGGGGGAGTAGAAGAAGTGCAAGTAAACGAAGTGGCAGTTCTCGGGAGGCCCAGCAACATGAACAGCAGCCGCAATTGGAGGTTTCGATGGTTGCGCTGAGGGATCATCAATCTGAGATGGGCTAACAGGGCCATTGGGTACCCTAGGACGCCGGTGTCTACAACATGACCCAGACTGTCGCTTAGAGTCATCATGCCGAGGGACATCGGCAACAGGCAAGACGGAGGCGCCAGAAACAACAGAGGCATCAGGCATGCCAACAGCTGAGATGAGCTAACAGGGCCATTGGGTACCCTAGGACGCCGGCGTCTACAACATGACCCAGACTGTCGCTTCGAGTCATCATGCCGAGGGACATCGGCAACAGGCATCAGGCATGCCAACAGCACGCGACAGCAGACTCCCAACATCTGAGGAAATGGTACTAAGCAGATCGGAGTTCCTATTAACAGCAGTCTGCCAAGAGCCAAGGTCCGCTCTGATATGTTTAACACTACGGCGGAGATCATCAAAAACTGGCATCACCTACTCACAGCTGGTTGCCAGTGCAGGCGGAGAGCCGTCCACACCAGACAACGTCCTCCGAAGGTCATCGAAACCAGCAGACATAAAAGATACCTCAGATGAGAGATCATGATATCTCTCAAGCAGAGACTGAGAGCTAGATTAAGGGTCCTCCACAACAAGAACGAGTCTATCCATTGCCATTCAAGCAGCCCAAGTCATCAGCAACAGCCTGCAAACATGCCCAGTTGGAAGACATACTATTAATTTTGTTTGTTCAGCAAAAAGCGATTCTGCAATACCCTTCATAAGTCGAAGGACATGACAGGGCTTAATATCAAGGCAATCATTACACGTAGTAAGTTCCCTCGCAGATCATTTTGAAGGGCGTTTCAAACATGCAGCATGAAACGAACCACCGCAGACACCATCTCAAACGATTTCATCTTTGGAAATCACAGAGGAACATGCCCTACACGTTGCCATATTACAAGAAGTAGAGGAAATAAATAAGAAGACAAGGTCAACAGACGAAACAGAATAATAAAACTACAAGAATAAATAAAAGCTAAAGAGAAAAGAAAAATAAATTAAATGGAAATATAAAATATGCGCAATTGGTGCAGATAAAGTCCGAGGTTCCAAATATGCCGTGTAAAATCTATATTCGAAGAGAGAAATAATTTAATCTGGGAAAAATTGCCTACCTTTAATCGTTTTCACGACTGCTTTTTCGGGAGGCGAATTAATAAAATTAGTTTACGCGGGAGCAAATTCGAAATTGAGGTTTTGTTATTTAATGATCTGCAAGAAATTAAAATTAATAATAGTAAACTCAACAGATCACCGAATTAGTAGAATGCCGGACAGACTCACAGTCAAGTTAATCAGCAGCCCTAACAGCAACACCGAACCAGTCAATAATGAAGATTGGCGGCAGTGCAAGTCACCTAAAATTTTCAATATACAAAAAGTGCAAGTGTTCCGGAGATAAAACACTAGCCTCCAATGTCACACAGTATCAAAAAGCATAAAATAAAGCAAGAATCAAACAAGAAAACAATAAAATTTATTTTAAAAAAAAACAGATAAATACACTGCAACAAAATATTTGACAATCGCACTACTGACACGTCACAAACTCCGTGTTTAGTTAGCAGCTGAGCACTCGAAAACCTAAATAATTACGCAATATCGCGTCGGAGAGCGCGAGTTACGCATGCTGCACATATTCATAAATTCATAATTTCAATTGTTCAGGTTCATTAACAGAAGCATTCAGTAAAATCGCAATGTCATTATTTCATTTTTGTTAGGTTAAATTCTCTTTCACAAACAAGCTTAAATTTCTAGATAACAGGAAACAAGGTAGACGCCTTGTCAGCATACGAGGTATGATTCCTTAAGGGATCTACCCTAATTAGAGTTTTCAAAAAATTGATTGTTTTCTTATTGCATTTTTCGAAAGTATAAATATTTAAAAGTATCATACTAAAATTTTATAAAGATCGGAGCAGTCTAAGTGTACTTTTGAGCGACGTTTAGTTAGCTACCTGAGCTAATTTGTTCACAATTTTTCGTTAAAGAAAACTTTAAACGCGTTTTTCTCAAAATGACGTTTTTGGACGGCTTGTTGATGAAATCTCCGAAACTATTCAACCGATCCTTACCAAAATTTTACCACATGTTCTTTATGACTACAGCTATAGCGCATATCATACGAATTTTTAAATTTTTAGTGTAACAATTTTTTTTTCAAAAAACGTGCTTTTTCGTAGTTTTTGTAAAAATGGCCGCTATTTTGTCATTTTTGAAAAAATCAAAAATCGTATGATATGTGCTATAGCCATTTACCTACTGAATCTAAAACCATTTTTTTTCAGATCATCCATTCCAGAGATTTTATCAACAGCGCACACCCATCTTTTTTTTGGACCTGCCTTCTCCCCATTTTTCTGTACGAAAAATAAGTAAAATAAATATAAAAAAAAATTTTTTTTGTGTATTTTAAAAGTGTATTTTTTTGGCCTAACACTTTTTTATCCATATTTATATTTTATACCGGTCAAAAAAATTCGTGAAGATAGACTTTTTTAACCGACTTCCCAAAAACAAAGAGGTTCTAAGTTCGACGCGTATTTTTTTTTTTATGTCTGATGATGTTTTTATTTTGATGATTATTCTTTTGTTGGGTAGAGTATGTTCACCGATTGGTACCATGTTAAAAAAAATTTTGGTAGGGTGGTGGTGGGGGTGAAGGTGGGGTGGGGGTGAAACCTAACTTTGTAACGCGTGGTCCGATTTGGATAGTTCTTTTTGTGTTGTACAGAGTATGATCCTCCATTGCTAATAGGAGAAAAAAAATTTGGCCTAGGGTGGGGGGAGGGGGGGAGGGATAGTCTAACTTTGTAACGCGTGGACCGATTTGGATAATTCCTTTTCTGTTGGGTAGAGTATGTTCCGTGGTTGATACCAGGTGAAAAAAATGTTGGGGGGATGTGTGTGGGGGGTGGGGGTGGAACCTAACTTTGTAACGCGTGGTCCGATTTCGATGGTTCTTTTTCTGTTGTATAGAGTATGATCTCCCATTGCTAATAGGAGAATAATTTGGTCCTATGGTGAAAGGTGTGGGTGGGGGGAAGGTTAGTCTAACTTCGTAACGCGTGGACCGATTGGATAGAATATGATCCTTTGTTGATACTACGAGAAAACAAATGTTAGTGGTGTGGAGTGGGAGAAGGGGGGTGGAAACTAACTTTGTAACGCGTGGATCGATTTGGATAGTTTTTTTACTGTTGCATAGAGTGTGATCCCCCATTGCTAATAGGAAAACAATTTGGTCCTATGGTGGTGGTGGCGGATGGGGAGGGTTAGTAACTTCGTAACGCGTGAACCGATTTCGATGATTCCTTTTCTGTTCGGTAAAGTATGTTCCCTGATTGATACCATGAGAAAAAAAATTTAGTGGAATGGGGGTGAGGTAGGGGGTTAAAACTAACTTTTAACGCGTAGACCGATTTGGATGGTTCTTTCTTCGTTGTATAGAGTAGAAGACACTAAAAAGTGAAAATAAAATAGTTTTTAAAACAAAAGTTAAACCGACTTCACAAAAAGCGCTAAAAAGCATAAAATAATTTTTAATTTTATATCTATTACGACATTTTGAAGTCGGTGCAAATTAAACAAATAAAACAACTACATAACCACAATTGAAAATAATACATAATACTACCTGTACGTTTCAGCTTACGGGATCATAAGAAATGACGATTAAGTACTTTTGTTGCAGTTGTTTGGTTTGTTTGATTTGTACCGACTTCAAAATGTAGTAATAGATATAAAATTAAAAATTATTTTATGCTTTTTAGCGCTTTTTGTGAAGTCGGTTCAACTTTTTTTTTAAAAACTATTTTATTTGCCCGTCTAGTTAAGGTAGACGATATATTATAGTGCATTTCACGCGAAGCGGACAGCGAAAAAAATTTCAGGTTCTTGATTTTGGTTTAATTGTACTTCTATATGTCCTGAATGAATGTGCATTTAAATTTTTTTTCTATGAAGCCTAGTTGCACTTTTCTAAGCCTTTAAATAATTGACAAAATTTGAGGAGCGGGTTTTTTGAAAAAAAAAATTGCTTTTATTTAAAGTGATAGAAAAAAAGTAAATAGTGTTATTTTAAAAACAAATAAATGTTTTTCTTGGCTGTTATTACAGAGTTGAAAAAAAAAATTTTTCCGAATATAAAACCGGAAGTAAACATATCAAATCGGATTTTACTTAACTTCGACTTGTTTAAAAATTTTTGTTTTTATCTCAAAATGTAGCTTATAGTTCATAAATAATATGTGTAAAATTTTAGAATGTGATCTGCGTTCGTATCGGAGATAGAGAATTTAAACTTAAATTTGTTCATGTTTCCATATGAAACTATCGCACTGGCCAAACGCCGACTACGCTCTGCAATGTGTTCGAATGCAGATCACATTATGAAACTGAACAGGCATTTATTATAGATTTTAAGTTATTTATTGTGCTATTTAAAAAAAAAATTTAAAAAGTCGAAGTTTGTCGAAATTTAATTTTAAATATTAATTTTGGATTTTTTATAGAAAAAAAAATCCAATTTCGAATTCGATACCACGACTGTAAGAATCACTATTTTACTTATTTTTGTATAAGTTTCTTAATATGATTAATTACCTTTGAAACAGGTCATTCATAACTTTTTCAAAATTGTTGGTTGTCCGCTTCGCGTGAAATGCCCCATATTCTAGTTTGAGTTCTTGATTGTAGTCCGTGTGATAGAACTAACTGTTCTTGTAAAATAAAAGTTATTAAGTTGAGTAAAGTCTTTTAATTTGTAATAACTGATTATTATTTTTATCAAAGAACTTAAGTCGCGCTCCAATAATATCGATATAGATATACTTCGACTGCTCCGATCGGTTTGAAATATTGACACATCATCCTTAAAGTCATTTACATTCGATTTCCGTGAAAAAATTTACGGGAAATTTTACGAAATATTTTCCCAGCATACTTTCATTGAGGTACAAAACTATTTAGGGCTTTTTTCATAGATTTTCATTTAAACTTCGGAGGTTAAATTCAGAGCAAATAGTTTCCACACCGTTGTGTATCTCTGAAACCTGACATAACTGAACTCGTTAATACGTAGCAGGTGAAACAATGTCGCAGATGCAATTGTCAGGATAATTTATTAGTGGAAAACCAATTGCGCCAAGGTAACACTTTATCGCTTAATCAAATAAACTCAATCTGTAGAATGCTGCAAACATTTTATATGTTAACAAGCATCGGGATTGAGCAAATACATTAGGTGACACGGTGAAAAGTAAATAAGTTTAGCGAAACTTTCCTCTACAGATAAAAGAGAAGAGGAAATCAAGATTTTCGGTTCAGGAAATTCATAAGAATTTTACCTGAGGGAAATCTATTTAAGAAAAGCTGACTCTCAATAAGTAAATACAGTCAGTAGGTTTTGTGCAAAATCGTTATTTCTGTAAAAAGTAACAAAGTTTTTTGCAACAGTCATAAATGAAATTATATTCACAGAATAATCCCCTCTCCTTTTAGAAGAAAGAAATCCACGGTGTTTAATCTGGCAACATGAGCTGATACCTGGAAAAACCAAGAATTAGGTACTTTCTAATTTATTTTCTTTTTCAGAGTAAAAATTTTAGTTAATAATGTTAATGTTGCAAGAGGAGCTCTTCTTTTACGATAGTTACCACTCTTCCAGGAAATTTGTTTTGATTTTATTGAATATCCATCGTACTGCAAAGTAGTGGAGGCTCTTCGGTCTCTCCGGATTAATTAAGAAACGCATGTTCAAACACCCATGTTCACAGTCTTAATAATTTTTTTCTGTTATTTGTTAGAACTTATCTCTTCCTGGTATCAATCGAATGTAAGCTCTTCGCAGTCTTAATCACGACTTAACTAACCATAGTTTTACTCAGCTCTATTTATAATACAGAAGGTACGGTTCCACGATGCATTTTTCTCATGTGTTTAGTGCACGCCGCAAGGAATAAAGTATGTAATACTCGAATGTGTAAAAGTGACTTTTTACTGATTACCCCGCGGATAGAAAAACAAAATACACATATGAGAGAATCTATTCCACCTCATACTATATAAGATTAGCGGTAACACTAAGATTTCTGGCAACAGGAGAATCCTTTCAAAGCTTGATGTACCTTTTTCACCTCTCGAAAACATCTATTTCTCGGATAGTTTTGGAAACTTGTACTAGCATAATAGATGCGTTGAAGGATTACGTTAAGGTAATTAAAAATTTTACAAAAAAAATAATTAAAATTTCTGTTATCATCTGAAGAATATTTTGATAAGTACTCTCCTGAGGTTGACGGCATTTGTTCAGAAGTTTGCGATAAAGATGAAGACAATTGATGTTCTCCATATATATTGCACACTTTTCATGGAATCAAATATTTTATCGGCGGTTTTATTAGAGTTCACAGTTTTTTGTCGCTTAATGTTTTGAGTCGTACACGTAGGTCTCAAAAACGCTTCTTCTGTTTCTTCACGATATGTACTTTGTTCCAATTCTTCATTTAAAGTTTCTGGGGTATTTTCATGACTATCCTGTAACAAAATAAAACACTTTTCAAAGAATTGAAATAATAATCCACAAACTAAAAATACTTTATCAACTACTTTTGTAGGGTCCTACTCACAGTGAAGAATGGATGGACGTTGCTAAGGGATTTGACAATATTTGGAATTTCCCACATTGCGTAGGTGCAATAGATGGAAAACATGTTTTGTTGAAATGCCCAAGAAATATCGACAGCACTTTTTATAGCTATAAGGGCTATGACTTTTAGCATTATATTACTAGCCATTGTTGACGCCAACTATTGTTTCCGGTACGCTCATGTTGGCTGTCAGGGCAGAATGTCGGATAGAAGTGTATTTAAAGAAACGGAGTTTTATGAGAAATTGATAAGAAATTAGTTAAGCTTACCAGAAGAAAAGAATTTGGGGGGCCGAGAACAAAGTGTACCATACGTATTGATATCTGACAATGCATTTTCTCTAAACCAAAATATTATGAAACCATTTACTGTAGATCTCAGTAAAGGTTCACCGAAGAACGTCTTTAATTACAGACTATCGAGAACTCGCCGAATAGTGGAAAACACGTTTGGTGTAATGTCAGCCGTTTTTAAAATTGTTTCAAGACCAATTAACTTCAAAGAAGAAATGATATGGAAGATCTGGATTCAGGTGAAATTGTTAAAGGATCATAAAGTACAACATGATGACAAGTACTTTATGTCACAAGAAGGAAGTGTTCCGTATCAAAATCAGTATTTATAATTCATTTTGTTCCTTCAAGTCTTTTTGTTGTGATTTGTATTATGAAAATTATCTGGTTTTTTAATTTGAGTTTTTAGAAATATACATTTGAAATTTAAATCACGAATAATATATGTTCATATCTTTCAATATTTGTTGATTTTTTGTTATGTTATTTTGCTTAATGCAATTATTTTAAATTTACAACTTACTTCTGTTTCAATAGAACTTCTAACTGGCACTTGTTGGAACTTTACCATTTTCAAATCTTAAATTCACAAAAAAAAACACTTAAATTGTTCCAGAACTGAACTTTTTATTTATTAAACTTCTAAAAATTTAATTTAACTTCGCAACGCGTTTCGCCGTATTAAAGCATTATCAAACTACCGACTGATATAGTTACCCTACATAAAAGCGTTTCGGGTCTAACAATGGATTTGTATTTGTGAAGTCTAACTGGTCATTACATAGATCTTTACCTATATATTTAGCTTTTCGTATTTCAAAAATTTCTAGCTTATCTAAAATTTTCCCGCCATTCTGATTATGTAAAAGCTTTATGGCTTTTAACTCAACTTTATGATAGTGACTTGTCTTGACGAGCACCTGCAGTGTGTTTTTTAATCTACGTTTTATCGCTCTTTTCAGTATTTTCTATTTTTGGTTTTATTTTTTGATTGCCTATCAGATTTTTTAGAGATCTATTATTAAAAAAGGCGGGTATGGCATCTAATGAATTCAGCGCAACTTTAATTTCATTTTCCGTTTATTGTATATACGGTATCTTTCTCCACTTTCCTAAATAATCCATGTTTATTACATTAGGAAATACTAATTTTAATGTCTCTTTTTTTCCTATTTTTATAAAGTAATTTATAAATGTGTTCTTTTTTATATCCATTATTTATTGCAATTTGAATTATTGTTTTAACCCTTTGCACTCCGTAGGCGCCGCTATTGCGACATTTGCTATCAATGCACTAACTCCGTAGGCGCCGATACTGCGCATTTGCTATTATTGCACTAACTCCGGCGCCATTGATTATTCTGAGTAAAACCGTGAAACAGTTACAAAATGTAGTTTGCGTTCAATGACGAGCAGATTCTGTGTTCAAGGTTGCTGTGCACTCTTAGGCGGACCGCACACTGGAGCAATTTTTTATCTCCAACTGATAAAAAAATCTACTGATATTGGCTAACACAGGTTTTCTTATGAGTAACCGCACACTGAGAGCAATTTTTATATTGGCGACAACTGTAAGCTTTTTTGGCAGTTGGAAGCATTTTTCTGGTGATATGTGAGTAGTGATTGCCAATAGTCGTAGAGTGGATATCACCTGATATTCTAGTGTTGTGAAAGTAATTTTTGGTGTCCTTTATGTGTTTTTTTTTAAAGCGAAAAGCGTTAAGGAATGCCCTTGTTTATATGATAAGTTGATTAGCAGCTATTCAAAGCGGAGATAAAACAGAATTGCTCCAAAACTATTTACGATTAAGATCAATGCTCCCTTCCGTGCATTTACACCTTGTCGTGGTGGTTGGGGGGGCTTGCGTGCATTTAAGCTAGATTGAGCTATGTCGGCCGTAGCTCTTTAGGATACTGGCAGGCAGCAGGTATAAACTGCAAGCATGGATGGACAAATGACGAAACAAACAGGGGTAGGGATATCGGCTCCAATGTCGGAGAATGCCGCGACCTCCGGCAGGCGTGGTGAGGACAACAGGTCCTCTCTGCACGTGGCTCAACGACAACAACAACGACGACAATACGGACGACGACAACTGTAACCGTAACAGCAACAACAACTGTAGCGGCAACAAAGACAACAACAACGTCGACATATAGGCTTGTCACTCTCGAGACACAACGCTGTCGACAGGACCCTTGATGGATCTCTCTGCCTTGAAAGAAGTTCAGTGATGATTCAGACATCGACACGGAGACAGAGGAACATCTCCTGAAGGAAGCCGACCAGCCATCCAAAATCCAGGAGCATCAAGGAAATCAGCTGAAGTCTCAACGACATGTGCACCTTTAATAATCACAGACAAAAAAG
The DNA here is from genome assembly GCA_964036015.1 of Leptarthrus brevirostris. Lineage (NCBI taxonomy): Eukaryota > Metazoa > Arthropoda > Insecta > Diptera > Asilidae > Leptarthrus > Leptarthrus brevirostris. Next base: position 122,629,910 of record OZ038372.1, read on the forward strand.
GGGAAGAGAAACCTTGCGAGACGGGAAAGGGCAAGAAACGTCCTATCGAGACATCTCAAGCCCCCTCCACATCTGCGGCCAACGCCCCTGAAAACAGCAAAACTGCCAAGGAGAAGGAAAAGGGCGAGAAACGTCCACATCCAGGGTGACAACTCAACAGGTAAGGCAAAGCCACCTACCAAACCGAAGCCCACAAAGTTTGAATGGACGGATACGGCAAAGTCAAACCCCAAGAGATCACGCTCAGCTGACGGTGGAGCTACTGGTACGGACGGGAAACTGTCGAAGGAGAACCGGCTAAAGATGGAGGCCAAAGTAATGGAGGTCATGCTAGCCGCCAGAAAAACAGGGGATGTTGAAAACATCTGCAAATTCGACGGGGCTGGCTGGCGGAAGAATGTTAAGATTATTGGATGCAATAATAAGGAGTCCTAAGACTTCCGTAATCTAGGAGACCTCTGGCCCGTAGCGAGGATAGAGGCTATTCCAGCTGCAAACCTGCGCGTGTTATCTCTCGTGTGGATACCTCCTCCAGTATAGGAAGTAACTTCTACACTGCGGCTAATCTTGCTGTAGAACAAAGGCCTTTGTACTAGCGGCTGGCAGGTCCTGTCCTGTAAACCCGGAATAAAAGGAGAGGGACAAGACCTAAAACTGGCGATTGACCATGCGTCCGTCACAGTTCTAAGAGCAGCTACAGGAGTGGTGAAGTTTAGGTTGGGACGATTCGAATTTACCATCTAATCAAATGAGGGAAGTTGGAAAGCTAAGGGTGGTGCAAATTAATCTGCACCATTCCCGAGCAGCCGCCGACGACCTGCTGCTCTTCATGGCAGAAGAGAGAGAAGTAGAGAGAAATATGTACCCTTTAGGTATCCAAAATTTGTTGCACCACTAACTATTTTTAACGACCTTGCCAAAATCGAGAAGGTTCTGTGTTCAGCGAGTTTTTTTTTATACTATATATGACATATATGGGCATATTATCGTAACGCGTGGGCCGATTTGGATGAGTCTATTTTTAAAACTGCTCAAAATGCATGAATTTTCAAACTAAAAAATCAAAACAAAAGAACCGCCGATCGAAAATTTTATATTATTTTTATATTTCTTACGTTGCACGAGTATAAAACAGTTTGTTTTGATATTTTAGTTTGACTCTCTTTTTATTAGATATATTATATTCATCCATTAATACCGCGTTAAAAATGTTAGTGGTGGTGGTGGATGATGGGTGAGAAACCTAACTACGTAACGCGGATGAAGGGTGAGAGACCTAACTACGTAATGCGTAGACGAATTTAGGTGCTTAGAATTAAGAAAGAGAGTGGGGGAGGAGCGACACCTAACTTTATAGTCGTGGACCGATACTTTTGATAGTTCTTTTCGTGTTATATAGAGTATGGTGCCCATCCCGGTAACAGAATAACAATTTCGTACTACGGGTTGGGCGGGGTTATGGTGGAACTGTGGTTTGGGTGCGGTCGGATGGAGTCGGTTAGGATAGGGTTATGGGAGTTGGCGTTGCAACCAATTTGAACTAGAGTAGGGAGTCGAACTTCGAAAAGCGTGGATCGATCTGGAGGATTTTTCTTTTATTGTAAAAAGATGTTCTTTCACTGGTATTCTGTTAAAAATTTACGAAGGTGCGGTAGGGTGCTGGGGGCGGAGCCTAAATTCGCAATGGGTCGACCGATTTGGATGATTCTGCTTTTCTTGTGTAAAGTATAAAAAAAACGGGGCGGGGTCTAAGTTCATAATGTGCGACAGTATTTAAATATGTCCCTGGAACTGTTGCAATCGATTTGTTCACCGCAGCAGCATTTCCGGGTAGCATATCTATAGACACTAAAATGGTTTAAAAAATTAAGTTGAACCGACTTCACAAAAGGCGCTAAAAAGTATAAAATAATATTTAATTTGTATGTTTATTACCACATTTTGAAGTGGGTTCAAATTAAACAATCAAAACAACTAACTCCACATATGAGAAATATTTAGTTTGTACAAGTATGTATAAATCCCCCTTTCTGACGATCTCGCGTGCTGAAACTTTTAGAGTTTAATATGGTATCTTTGATTGTGGTATTTGTTTCGTTTGTTTAATTTGCACCATCTCTTTACGAAGCCCAAGGAAGCATTAGCCAGCATTGATCAACGAAAAACAAATGTGGATCAAAACATCACCAAAATCCTTTACTCTATCCAGTCTGGGTCAAGTTGCCACTGACATACAAGCATACATTAGTGGCTCCTTCCTTTTAGAATAAGACACATAAGAATAAATATCATTTTGTGCCTTTTAGCGGCTCAGCTTTTTTAAACTATTTTTGAAGTACATATGTTGTTTAGTGTACCATTTAGATTCGCAAAGCAAGCAAACTCAAGTGCAGTCATGAGTCTTTAAATCCATGATTCACTCACAAAATGATGCTGATATTATCTTGCTCCCATCCTTCTTTGGTTACCAGAACATCTTGTTGGGAATGGGACGGGAGAAGAATTTCACGCGATTCGAGACAACGATTGCAATTCAAGGTATATTCCGAACCACCCAAATTTTCTCTGCAACCCCATTGGTTTTTTTATCGTTATCTGTTGTAAGCAGAAAGCAATCATGGGTCGCCGACGGTGGAATTCGAATTGGAACCTCTGAATTATGCGGCCACCACGTTATAACTTACTCCACTGACGACTTAAATGACTAACATTCTAATTAGGAGTAAAACTCGAAGTAAGACAGTTCTATTCTAAGTTAATAAATATAATCAATATTAAAATATGAAATAATGGTAAATTAATTCACTTACACTATTATACTTTGACTGAGGTAGCTTAAATTGCTCATGCAGTTAAATTACATTCAATTACTTCCCGGCAAGTGACTTTGCAATGGCTACAACAAAAGCTATCTATTTACATTCAAAAGCGGCTTGCAAATTTTTCTTCAGGATGAATTAAATACGTATAAAATGGTGTACGCTAAAAGGCAAGGCATTTAATCAATATGATAAATATTCTTATCTGTGTGTTTTGTCAGTCTAGCAAAATTAATGCAAACATCTGATTATTAGGAAGGTTTTTTTAGGACAATAGAAACACCCAAAATCGATAAATCTTTAAGGCGTTTTTGAAGGATAAGGCTTAGCGACAACAGAAGCATATTGCCATCAGCCGTGGCGATAGTTAGAATGAGAACAAAATCAGAAGATTATTCTAAAGTTTTGGCAAACATTTTTCTGAATTTAATAGGTGTAAAGAGAAGTGGGTATAATACCATAGACATCAGTATGGGCAAACTTTCTTGGTAAATAAATTGATATCAGGAGTCAAATTCAGAGCATAGTAAATCTCTAGGGAGTACTTAGAATGCTTACCCCTCTACAGATGCACTATTTACTGCGATGTACAGCAATATTAATTACATTAAAATTTCATTAAGCATAAGCGTGTTAAGTCCAAAACACAAGCATGCATTTTACCCCCGAGGTAATTAATATGCTGTGCCTGACAGGTACCTGATTAATTTGAACCAGAATGAAGAATATGCAGGTAAAATGTATGTCTCCATTCGTAATGTAGCTCCATCTCATTAAATATAAATTGAATTTTGATAGTTCCATTAGGCGCTAAAATTCGTTTAAAAACGTTGTCATATAAAACTACTTTTTCATTTCAGATATAAATAATGTCAAATACACCATCGATTTTCTGAAAAGAAGCCAGGATTTTTCTATCATACATAGTCAATAAGTTTTACAAAAGTCAGAGTAAAATTACGCTCATGCAAGACGAATTTGATTAAAGATATCTCTACTTACGGATGCTCACATAACATGAGTATATACTATACAATTTGAAATATTAACGATGCTTGCTTTCATATACGAAAGATTTTTGCTTCCGGCTTGCAGCACAGATCCGGAAAATTTTTGAAATTTTACACTTATCATGTTGTTTTAGAATCAAAACACTTTCCTTTATTATTTAAGAACATTCTCGTTTGGAAACTAATCTATATCTATAAATAAATAAAATTAAAAGGTATGTCACAAAAAATAAATTTTTAAAGTTTTTGTCTCTCAGTCTGAGAGGGTTTTTATTCAGAATACATAGGTTCCAAAATGTCGAAATAAATTTTGATAGAACTTTTAGCGATCGTAGTAGTTGTCTTTATTTATAATATGCTCTTTGTTTCATTTTGATACCTTAAAGGGTTTAAAACATAAAAATTAATACTACTAAAGTTGAAGAACGAAACGCTTTGAGGGAGTCTATACTATATAAATAAAAATCAACGTGGATGTGTTTTTTTTTAGCAGAAAGGAAGGAATATGTAAAAATAATAGAGAACCATCGATAATAGCATCGAATCTATAATTTTCGGGGTCACTCAAAAGAATAATGACACTCCCGAAGCCGTTGATACTATGGCAGTAGACACTTCTGGTTGGGGTGGGAGGAGTGGGAGGGGAGTGACATGTAACAATGATCGAAAACGACGCTCACCTACCAAAAGTCCGAGCAACGCCGGTCACGTGCAACTGGCTAAAAATAATTTTAAACCTCATCACGAAAAGTACTTAGGAAATCAACTGGCATTTTTCATTCCACTTATTTTCCAAAAACCCTATAATTTTGGTAACTTGATATTTAAAAGAGATTTTCTGCAATAAACTGTGTCGACTGCCACACCAAAAAATTATATTTGTTGAGGAAACAGATAAATTATTGTGATAAGATCACCTGCCTCGCCGATTTTTTGTATGTGGTTTAAGCCTCTCGACCCCTTAGTGTTCCTACTGGACACTTTTCTATACTTCTTTAGGATGCCGGGGGTGGGAAGGGGCGACGAACCGGTGTAAATATTGTTTTCAATTATCTCGGATTGAAGCCACGACAAATGCGAAGATACCAAAGGACTTATACAACTTTTGGTGTAACTGCAACCGTTATCGATTGGTGGTGGGGCAAACTTTTCCGGAGGAAACATTTTTGTTTTAATAAAATCCCTCATTTGCACTATTTTAACCACTCTGTGATAATTCTATCACTTTATGAAGTTATTAAGGCCATAACTAAATATTTTCACTTCTATGACTGTTTAACATTGTTATTGTTGTGTTGTATTTATAATTAGTAAAAACACTTTGCGAATTAGACAATTTATTAAAAAAATTGTTTGCTCCGAAAAAGTTTGCCCCACGCCCATTTTGATAACAAGGCTGGAACTTACATCCGGATTCTAGTAAATAGTAGAAGTAGATTTTCCGATTTTTAAATTTACATATCCGGATTTGACGGATTTACATGTAGTCTCTATTTCTCGAATTTACGGTCAAATTTGGACGTACCGTCAAATTTCGGCAATCTTTTCTAAGCAGAACAACACGAATGTGGAACAGTTTACGATCTTCTGTTTTTCTCTCGTCATATGATAACTTTCAAACAGGGCGTACATCGATACCTCCTTCAGGTGCTTTAGCAGCATAGGGCATTCCATGAGCTTTGGCAACATCATATATAAAAAAAACACAAGAATTTAATGTATAAATATAATAATTCGGGTGAGAATTTGGTAGGGTTATGAAGGGAAGAAAGGAACGGGCTGAGAGATTTAATGGAGAGGAGAGGATTAATAAGAAAACTGGACCATTTTTTCCATTTTCCAAATTTTATGTTAATCGAGTTTTTCACTTTTTTAACTTACAAAATTTCTGATTTTTTCAACCTGTCTCCAAAGTTAACTCAATATCTCTTAATTGCTATAATTAATGCAAATAACGATAGATCGAAGTTATTATTTATTTCTTTGATCGCAATGAAAATCTTTTGGACTATATCGTAATATTTTTCAGGCATAAATTTAACGCAATTATCACTAAACACATTTCAAAGTTACTCAATTTTAAGCAAACAGAGGTAGGTAATTTAAAAAAAAAACTTAGCCAAATTTAATCCTCTCACAATAAATTTAACATCATTAAATCATCATAAAAAGGACAACTGTGACTAAATAACCATACCCCACTTTACAATTGTGGTAAATAAAACGTGACATAAAGTAAAAATTTATTTTTATTTATCTAAAAAAAACTGAGGTGACGAATTTTTCAAAAATCTTATTCAAATTATACACTATTACTTTAAATGTTATACCATTTAAAGCGTTGTCTCTTTTGATCATAATAAAATATGGAAAATCTAAAAAAACCCAGTTTTATTAATAATTTTGCCGCATTAAAGGATTTAAACCAAGTGATATTTCATACATATAACGATTTTATATTTCTTCTTTTTACATGTGTACATGCTCAAATAGGGTACCGTACACGTACACGTACACGTACACGTGTTAGGCGGCACGTGTTTTGAGAGTACACTGGCTGTTTTAACAGCAATGAAAGAAATTCTTATTCCGCAAACCAATTTAAATCCTCTAATTCAACTACTTTTATTTAATCACAGTTTGAATTAATGTTCAACTTATTTTCACTATTGGTAAAGTTGTTAAGCAAGAATTTCAAATAAGTGTATAAATTCACTCCTAAAATATGTAAAAATTTATAGAAAAATGAGAGAACCACTTCACCTACAAAACTTTTATTGAAAATACCACCTATTGTCGTTTCTGCCTACTCTTTTATTTATTTATTTGTGAAAATTCACCAGGACTGGCTACTACACAATGATACATATATAGTTGTAACTTAAGTTAAGAAATACATACATTTATTGTTCAATGAGTAGTGTTGAAGTTGGGCCTTCAGCTGCTGCCGGGAACGTCCAAAGTCGATGTGGACTGCAAACTCATTGAAAAGACGGGACATTGAGGAAGTCATGATAACGAACGAATTCGAGTAAATTGTTGGTGGTTGATTTACCCTTCATAAAGCCGTTTTGGAAAGAGCCCATGAAGGGTCTACAATGGAAGCGGAGTCAGTTATCAGTGTTTCGAAGGCCTTCGCAACATGGGACAGATTAGCGATGGATCTGTAGTTGGATATATCTGCCTTTTCTCCTTGTTTGTGAAGGGGGATTATCACAGAGTCTTTCCCGCGCCCCGGAAAACGATCACAGCGCAGAGAGAGATTAAACAAAACACAGAGGACAGGAGTAACCTTTGAGCAGTATCTTCTCAAAAATAAGACTGGTGCACCATCAGGACCCCATGAGAACATATCGGGCAAAAATCATATCGAATTAAAAAAATGGCGGACAACAAGTATATTACGGCTCAATGTCTCTTACGAGCATTACTAAATCTTGATACGTTGTGTAAAAGTTGACGATGCTAGTCCGACCAGAAGTAAATCTGAGACTAGTGACTACCGTCGAATTGTCGCGGGTAGGATAATTGTGGAGTATGTCCAAGCGAATACGGGAATGTGTTGTAACTCCATATCCTCCACCGTTGTTTTCAGCAATCGTGTCAGAATCAAAGCTCCGTTCAGCTCTAGACTAGGCGTTGTGGTCGGCTTCGTCGGTGCAACTCTAGTCCTTGTATCCTAGAAATAGTAGTCCCATCCTCAAGCTAATGCCTCAGCCAAATAGAGTAAATCTCTAGCTTATAGGCAAAGATCATACAGGAAAGCGCTTCAGCATATCTTAACTAGAACATCAACATCTTCGCGAAGAAGAGAAGAGGATTCTTAACACTCCGGAAACGACAATGAAATTTTTATCGCATCATTCCCCAGACTGAATTGGACGCATCTAGCCCATTGAGATAAGTATATGCCTCCAGTTTCTTCCATTTTGTGTTAAGCATCTGAAAATTAAACAGATTTCTTGCAATCATTCAGTTTTTGGAGGACAAAGATTGCGACGACCAACACATAGGTAATTTTGTGTTAGAACACAACTTTTGATTCATAACTTGTTTTTGGACCCAACTCGCTTTTATTTCTCATTAGTATACATTTCAGATATACAGTTCAATCTCAATAATCAGAAATCCTGATTCTAAACTATCCTGACCTTAAAAATAATTACAATAATTCGCTCATTCACATCTTCTTCATGATGTATATAGAAAACGAATACTATTAAAATAGTCTTTTGAATGGTTGAATAAAGGCAGCGACACGTCCTTTTTCCGAAAAAAAAATAATTTGTGCAAAGGCGTTAAATATCTTTCAAAAACCTTTTTGGCATAATCAGTGATTTCAACGCAAGTATTGGATGGTACCAAAACATTTAAAAAAAAACAGTTTGAGACTTGTCTTTTCATGGTTACTTGGCAAAGTTTTCGAATGACGCTGAATCTTTTTCAGGAAAAGTAAAGGCATATTTAATTAAGGAAGATCTACCGAAAAAGGATATCCTAATTTTAGATAATGCTTCGAGCCATTTAGTAAGCGAAAATTAAGAGATTTTCGCCATACTTATAGCACCGAACTGCAAAATGCAATAAAGAAAACACCTTTTTGGGGGATTAGCCGAAACACACCAACTAAAAGCAGGTCTCTTTTGTCCCATCCCAGTCTCCCTCAGCAAGGGCAAACTTCAGCTATCGCCCCTAACCTCGATTCCCTAGATCACTGCTAACGTCTTAGTTCTGTCTGTCTGTTTTCCCACCGTCTTCAGTGTTACTACCTTGCGCAGCTTCAACCATGACACCCCTTGTCTACCCATGGCAGTAAAGGGTGTCGGGATATTAAGGGGAGGTTACCGTTCATGACGTTCAAAAAAAATTTTTTTTTTACATAATTTTAATCCTTATAGTGTCTAACATATGTAGTTAAAAGGATTTGGTAAAATCTGATGTAATTTAGAAGTTACAGTGCAACCGCGCGCCGGCTGAAAAACAGGTAGTTGAGGCGCTCGGGGTGCGCTTTGCGAGACGACTTTTTTCCGCTAAATTAATACATACATTCCAACATTTCTTGGCTATATATGGCGTTGGTCAGTTTATCTACGGAAGGTAACAATACCAGACCAATAAACATTAAAAAAGATTTTTTATAACTTAAAACTGTTGTTTCTGGAAAATGAAATTTTTTCGAAACAGCATTTTCCAGCGTGCGGGGCGCTCTACAGCTTCAACGGATGAATCGATTGACTTGCAATTTGTTCAACCGTAAAAGAAATTTAATTTCGGGGGCCTTATCGAGGTGATTGTTTTTTTTCCGACTTAAACTTTTTTTTTGCGTCCATTGAAAATAAAAAAACACAGTGAAAATATGACTTCTTTTTTCAAACGGGCGCCATTTTGATAACCGGGGGTTTTCAGAAAATTCAAAAACCATTAGGCCCCCCGAATTTTATGTAGATTAATAATTTGTTACCCGTTTTTGTTTAAGACAAGGGGTTGGAAAGCCCTGCGCAGAACAATGCACGCGGTGCATGGCTTCAGTTTAAACGACCTCCAGCCGCCATTTTGAATTTTTTTAATGAAAAAATTTGAAAGTATTCTTTATTTATGGGGAAATAAAATATATTACAAGACCACAATCTATTTCCTGCTTGCCTGACGGCTACAACATCCTCCGTCTGACACCACATCGTAAAACTGGTTCCCCCTGAGTTATCGTCCCCATATATCTGCATCCGAGACACTTTCCACTTGGATGTGTTGTTATAAATTTTGAAAAGCAAAACAATCACCATCTCCAAATAAAATAAAAATTACCTGAGAAGCCGAGGTACACACCAGAGGCGGAACGCTGCTATCCTTTCCATACTCCATTGCTGAGGACTAGAGGTCATTGGTTTTTACCAGAAGAAGTTTTCCGGATGGGTGAAAGAAATGAATCAAGTGGAGATATAAAAGAAAGCGCGGAACAGATCAGTCTTCTTTATTTTTCTTTATTGTTAACTTGCATTTTACCCAGTTGACTAGAAAATAAGTTGTACAGTTTAATAAGTTCTGAATTTAATTAATGAAGTTAAAGTGCGACATCTTTTAATTATCGTTAATACTTGGAGAAATGACTATTTGATCGGAAGCACAGTGAAAAGGCTGCAACGTGGGCGCTGTGCAATTCTCTGAAAGGACCTTTCCAACTTAGACCTCTGAACTCCGGTGAGTACCTCTTAATTTTCTTTTGTAGGGTTTCTTGCTCATTTCCTTGGCTAAGAGCAGACTTCGTGCGGATTACGAGCTTTCTAATTTATCGCGACCTTGGTCGTCGCCATCGCGTCGGATGCTACCTGGTACACCACAAACCACCAAGCTGGAAGGTAGTCTAATTAAACCCTTCCAAACCTAGTGATCCGTAGAATCATTGCTAATATTATAAAAGTTTCACCACACAACACGAACTAAATCCGTCACCTGATCACTCTGGCTTAGTCATCTTCCAGAATTGTGCCACACAGATAGAACAGACACTTTTCACTTTTACTTTTGGACACGGTTTACATTTTTATGGCCTAAACACTGTCGTCACGTCACTTCACGTTTCATACACTTTCCAGTGAATCACCTGGACCATCACAAATCACCAAACTAGAAGGGGGCGTAAATAAATCCTTACCCAAGAAAAGGAAAAGTAAGTATCACTATACTTGCACGGAACTTAGAGGACCACACAGCGAAAAGCAGAAGTATTCACGCACCACACAAGTTTTATAAACCTTTTGATTCACTGCACATTATTTTCACTTTAACAGTGCGTTCGTACTTTCAAGTCTCTAAACATCAAGTTAACACGCACACCGCTATAATTTTCACATTGGAACATTTTGCTCACCGTTCTAGCTCTGCCGCTGCAATTTCTGTTACATCTAGCTGCAGCTGTTCCCGAATGTTTACTATATTTTTTTGTTTTTGCGATCAGTCTTGCGGTAATAAAATTTGACTCCCGTTCGGTCGAATCTGAAAATAAGTAAACAATAACAAAAAGCCTGCCAGCTAGCAATTTTTGTCACAGTATCTTTGATGCCCTGATTTTGGTTTCTTAAATTCTTTATTCTGATACCCTTGTCCACAGGTTCCCCCGGGACAAAGATAGTCATTCTTCTGATGTCTTTAACAGCATCGATGCGATCTACCCTCAAGTTAGTTCCTTCCCAAATGTTGTTCTTGATGTTTTCGCATACCCAGACCTTGGATAGCTGGTTAACACATCTCATTGCTATCAGACCATCCTCCAAGGTCACCGAATTCACCCCTACATCCCCGGCGTTTTCATGAAGATAGTCTATAGCCTTCAAAAGTTCACCCTTTCATAGTCCCTAGTAGAGCGGGCTCTATCTCTACTCGCGTCCATGACTCCCAAATACACGTCACTCGACGCTCCTTCCTGGCAAATTTTTGTCTTCCGCACTCCCGCAGACATCTTAGTCCCCTTCTGCGGAGAAGATGTTCTCTTGTGAACTGGTGGTAGCATTTTTGATGGCTGATCTGCCACTCTTACTTGGCTCAGCTTCCACTTCTGCAACCCGAGCGCTGAGGCTTCAATCTTCTTGGACTGCCTAGGCATATGCAGTAGGTACCGGTTACCGGACCATTGCAGTGTATTCCAAGCGGAGATCTTGGCCATAGAAAGGGCGGTAGCACTAATACACGGGCACCCAAACCTACCAATGGGTAGCGAGATATACTTGTACATCGACAGCCAAGCAGCTATCAAGGCGCTGGACTCAAACTTAGTGAGGTCACAGCTGATCGGCAGGTGTCTGGCGGGTCTCCGGACGTTAGGGGCGAGACACGAGGTAACTCTCTGCTGATGAGCTGGCAGGAGGGATCACAACTGTATGATTCCTCTATTGACAGATCGATCGGCTGGCCGCTAGAATCAGTAAAGAGAGAAATTGACCTTAAGGCTACTCAGCTCGCTAAACAGAGATGGAGTAACTTAACCACATGCAGACTATCAAGGCAGATGTGGCCTGAACGGGATTTGAGAAAAGCGCGTTCCTGCTAAACGGAAGCCGGATAAACCTCCGAAACATTGTGGCAGTTATTACTGGCCACTGTCTTTTCGGTAGACATGCAGAACGTCTGCGCGTTCCCACGAATGACTTCTGCCGGAGTTGTATGGACGAGGAAGAGGTGGAAAGCATTCAGCACTTACTCTGCGAATGCCCGGGCCTAGCAAAAAGAAGGTACAATGCAATGGGCGTGTACTTCTTAGGTGGTATGGGCGATATAGCCGGCATCGGGCTGAATCAGAAGGTTTATTAAACCCTGGTTATAGTTAAACCCGGCAATCAGGCACGGTTCCACGGATATGGTAACACAACGGACCATTTATAGGTCTATGTGAGGCTGATCAGCTGTAGGGCTGATGGCCGCCACCCTAACCTAACCTAATCTTATCATACCTGTCACCATAATACACCTTTGGGCATTTTTTTTTTTTCTCAGAAGCACATACAGGACAAATATCTTCTTCCCGATTAACTGCAGCTTATTCTTCTGAGTGCAATACTGCATCTTCTACTGGTGCTTCTACCCTGTAGACAGCCAACTCGTGATAGTCTACCATCTCTACCATCGTCGCACCTAAAATAGTTCTACTAATTACATTGCCAATGGCAAGGGCTGCTGCAGCACTTTCAGCCAGCGCAAGCCGTCGCAGAACCTTCTGAAGGCAGTTTTTCCAGAGCTACATTTATTGTGCGTACCGTAAAGGTAGGCAACCTGTTAGGGTCTGCCATCCCCTCCACTATTGCAGAAGGTCCTCAATATCCTGGTTTCTTCTTTACCCAAAAGTGTTACCACGATTTGGAGGAGAAATATAAGGACCAGGTTGGCAGAGATCCCCCCATACCCACCCTACTCGACTAGAAACTAATAATAGATTGAGCTTCTCCTGCGGATTTTAGAGATTGAAACCAATACAGACACCACCGGCATGGCCTACTACAACCTTGTAGTTAGTGACTTTTGAAGAGCTTATCTTCTCCCGCATTAGTTACTAAGCTACATTCCTGGGTGCATTACCCGGTTGCTACCGCTTGGAGCTGTAACTAATACTTGAGAATGTCCAAATGAGAATCGTCGTAACTTAGAAGGCTTTCGACTCTTCCGTCCATCCTCCAGCAACCATCAAAATGCAATGCAAAAAATTTAAAAAATTAAGACCCAACTTCGGCTTCTACTTTGTAAACAAGATTTAGAAACTGGACCACTATTGCGTAACAAAATATTCGGCTACGTTAACGCTATAGCCACACATCTTATAGTATCTCGATTAAGGTAAAGTTTTAATTACGTTTAATTATCTTGTTTACAAATTGTAACAGGGAATTTGAAGCCGTAGTTTGTTTTTTAGTTCTTTAATTATATTTCCATTTAACTTTATTTTTCACTTTCTACAGGAAAATGAGCAGGCTGCGCTCTGACGAATCGAAAATCGATGTTACGCGGAGTATTCTTGCAAATCCAATGGCAAGTCATTTGTCCAAATCTGATGAATAGTTTAGGAGCTCTGAAGGAACAGACCGCCCACTGCCACGCCCGCCCCGTCACCGTTGCGCTCGTCAGAAAATAGCCTATCTTACGGCGGAGCATTCATACAAATCCAGTGATATCTTATTTATCCAAATCTGATGGATAGTACAGAAACTAGGAAGGAACAGGGTATTCTTTAAGCACAATTTTTAGCCACGCTTTTACGCAAATATGGTAAAATTTCACAATTAACACGGGTTAACATCTGCAATCGAAGTTACAATTTAAGGTGGATTCTGTACCATCCACATTACCCTGGCTTTTAATATAATGTATTGTTAGCTGAAAAGAACCCTTACTCAGCCGGCGGGCGATTAAACGCGAGTTATAATGATTTTTAAATATTAAATTGCTGCTGATTTATCAACATAAACAAGTAATTGACAATGTGTAACAAGTATAATGAATAGTTTTGGTTAATCTTCCAAGTCGTTTACTTACCCTCATAGAGGTGAAATTCTTTTCACCTGGCATTCAACTGCTTATTTCGTCATTGCAATGAAAGTGCTTAACAATCTATAGAAGTGTCAACACTTTTGCTCTGTCGAGAGGCAGTCACAAGTATTCCTTCGCTTTTTAAAATTTCTTTGCTTTTCCTCGCCATGTAGGTAGAAGTGCCTGGAAAGTGCTCCAGAATTTTATCAAACATCTGACTTTGTGGTAAAAGTACCAGTATAATGCACTTAATGTTTTTTTTGCGTTGTGTCGTTATACATAGTTTGCCTTTAATTACTGCACAAATTGCTTAACTGGTTTTATGAATGAAATTGAACACTTTTTCACAAACACATTTTACAAAATCCTTCAATATTTTTACTCATAGTTTCTAGCTCTAATTCATCTCCTTTAAATTTTACTTTTGCGGATGTACGGGGTGTTTTAGAGCTGACGTGCCAAAATGTGTAGGGTGATAGATCTCGCCTAGCCAAACAAAAAATTGTATGGCAGGGAGGGGGGCAATCTCAACCGTTTGGGAGTTACAGGGTGATTCATAAATTTCAGTTTTTCCTGGTATGCACATTACTCTTTTATTTTTATCTTTTGATCTACCCAACACCGTGACATCAAACAAACTCTGAAAAACTACTATCCCAATGACCTTTTCAAAATTATCAACAGTGTTGATCTACCTCCTACCATTGCACTTACAGTCGCTTCCAAAAGTGAGAAAAATTGTTTGTAATTACCTAAAATGCAGCATTTTCCCAAATTTTCTCGAAAATTCATGCAAGTAATACACCACCGCATCCTTAGAAATCCCTGACCACCAAAGTATTTTATTGCACGTTAAGTAGGAAATTCTTTAAATAAACAAAATTTTTAAGATAAAGGGTCGAAAATGTTTGTTTAGGGTTAACAGGTAATTAGTTGTAATTATAGCTGCAAAAAAATTATAAAAATGTTAGTGATTTTTATTTTTTTTCCCATATTAGCTTGTGTTAGCCAGGATTCACACCCTTGTATCCTGGCGGTCTGTTACTCGCAACTGATGGAAATTTTGCTATAAAAAAGGGTCAGTCAGCAAGAATAGCTATCATAGATTAAAAACAAATCGATAAGTAAAGTAAAGAGGGGTATTTACACGGACTTTCCGAAGGTTCAGAGAAACAGGAAATGTAGCTGCACACGACAGGGAGACACGATCCGAAACTTCGGGAACTTCTGCCGACGTCGAACAGCAAATAATCCACATCGTGAGGCAAGACCCGGAGACGAGCAGCAGACGAGTCGCAATACGATTAGGAGTGTCTTCATCTAAGGTTTGGAGGGTTATTCATCGAGAGGGATTACGTCCATTTCACCATCCTCCAGTCCAACGACTACTGGAAGAAGAATCCGAGAGAAGACTCGAACTTAGCACTTGCCGTCTGGAACGCGACATTGACATCAGGGCGTTTCTGCACCGAATTCTGTAGACAGATGAATGGTGATTCACTAGGGATGGTATCAAGAACTTCAGTAACTTCAATACCTGGTCGAAAACAACCATTTGGTAGGATCATTCATTTTGTCGCAAGTGCTGAATAGTGAAATTTATGCTGACTTTTTGGACAATACACTGCCAAATTTAATAGAGGAGATCCCTGTGCATAATCGCACATGTTTTACAAACACGATGGAGCACCAGCACATGCTGCTAACATTGTGAACGCAATACTAAGTGAAAAATGTCCTAACCGCTGGATTGGACGAGGTCCACAGATTCCTTGGCCGGCTAGAACTCCAGACCTTACCTAAATGGGGAATTAGAGGGAGATTGTTGGCATGCATCCAACATTACTAAGATTAATTTTAATACGTTTTGAAGTAAAAAAAGGGTTTTAGAGTTAATATCAGTTTAGTTTCTTAAAATTTCAGATTTTCAAATATTTCCCGACAAGTTTTCTACTTATAACTTTCTACACCCTTTCTCTACATGTGCATGTTGTACATTTTTGGAGAGGTAATAAGATCGGTAATTCACTCAAAATAAAAAAGGGGCGTACTAATTACAGGAATTTCGGAGAAAATTCGGGAAAATGCTGAATTTTAGGTAATCGGAAACCATTTTGTTCACTTTTAGAGGTAAATGTACCTGCAATGGTAGGAGGTAGATCAACATTGTTGAAAATTTTGGAAAGGTCATTGGGATAGTAGTGTTTTAGCGTTTGTTTGATGTTGCGGTGTTGGGTAGATCAAGAGATAAAAAAAGATTAATGTGAATACCATGAAAAACTGAAATTTATGAATCACCCTGTAATTTCCAAACGGTTGAGATCGCCCCCCTCCCTGCCATAAAATTTTTTTTTCTTTTTTAATTTCCATATGTAGGTACCTACTTCATCTATTTCATTAGAGGTTCATATCTTTCTTTCCAAATTAATTACAACGGCGTGTCGACATATGGTAACATTTCATTGTAACTTGAATAAAAGCTCCAATAATTTAAATCAATGCATCAGTATAATACCTAAACATGAATAAGGTTTTAACTTTTTATGAAATACAAACACTGTAACACAAACAAAGCAAAACTTGTCAACAAGATTTTAACAGCAAAACGTTAAGAAACAAATAAAAGTCTACCAACTTGTTAAATAAGATAACAGCTAGCTTCTGATTTTCATTTAAACTATATTTATAATTGTAAAAATAGGCAATAGAAAATCTTCGGAATTTTATATATCGTTAGAAATTTATGGCGGTAATTCTTCCAATTTTAATAAAACATTAATCAAAAAACTTTGGATGAGAAAATTACCAGCGAATATAAACAAAACTAATAATGTCTTTTGCAAATCAGGATATAAAAGAACTCTTAGATTTGGCAGACAATGTCTATGATATTGCCAGAATTCTGTTTGTATCAGAATTAAACACGAAGTTAACTAATCGAAATTTCAATCAATCAGAAACGACATCTTTAACAAACAAAATAAACGTGATTGAAAATAAAATTGATAATCCAGAAATTTTACTCAAAAATCTTTCAGAATCGTTCGTCTTTCTTTAGATCACGTAATACATAGATCTAAAGGCACTTCTTATACAAGAAATAATTTTTTTAAAACACGAAATTTCAGTAAGAGGAATATACTAATAATAACAAATATATATGTTGGTATCATAATAAATTTAGTACCCAGGCAACGAAATATATTTCGGCGTGTTATTTCACTAAGAATAATTCAAGAAATTAATCAACCCCTCAGTATATAATATTGTGAACAAAACTAACTCTAAGAGACTATTTATTTTGAACATAGAAAATAAATTCAAGTTTTTAATACATAATGACAAACGCAGACACTTGTCTAATTATTCTATCAGCAGCCAATGACTCTACCATCAACATCTCTGGTGCCAAATTATTAATGGTAAATTTTGGTTTAAGACGAAATTTTACATTTCTTTTTGTGATCGCCAACGTATACATTACAATTATCGCAGCCCACCTTTAAACGATATTTAACCTATTAGTAGATCTAAAAAATAAAAAATTATTGGATATTACTACTTCACTTTTTTATGGAATAACAGTTAACGCAAATATCCCTACACCCCGTTATTATTCCGTTAGTAACCAATATGGCAAAATTTTGCAAAGTTTTCTAAATTTAACACAACCACCATGTTATGATTTACCGATTAAACATAATATTGTCCATCACATCGAAACAAAAAGACAACTTTCTTTCTATAGACCAAGAAGATTAGATGGACAGAAACATAAAATAGCTAAATTAGAATTTGAACATATGACCAAATTGGGACTATACCAAGCATCATCATCCCCTGTTTCTTCACCACTGCACTTGGTCGCAAAGAAAAACTCGTCGTTTAAATGCAATTAAAATCCTTGAAAGTTATCCTTTACCACATATTCAAAATTTATCCATGAATCTATGAAGGTTGTAAAATTTTTTCAAAAATTGATTTAATTAGAGCCTATTCCTATGTCTACTTATGAATTGATTTAATTAGAGCCTATTCCTATGTCTACTTATGACATTCAAAAGACTGCGATTACAACCACTTTTGGACTATATGAATTTACAAAGATGCCTTTCGGATTAAGAAATGCTGCAGAAACTTTTCAACTTTTCATTGATCAAAGTATAAATGGTTTAAATTATGCATTTGTTTACATAGACGACATTTCAGTAGCAACTAAAACAGAGCATGGGCATAAACAACATCTTTCTCAAATTTGCAAACAACTAACAGAGTATGGCATCAATATTAATCCAACTAAACGCATCTTTGGAGTAACATCTTCAGATTTGCTGAGTCATAAAATAACCAAAGATTGTATTCTACCATCATAAGTTCGAATTCAAATTATTAAAGCCTTTGCACCTCCAAATTCAATTACAAAATTGCGAAAATTTATAGAAATGGTCAAGTACTACCATAGATTTATCCATTATCTCGGCACTCTGTTAAACCCTATTCACACACATTTAGCCACCCTACTAAAGAAATCAAAAAAATGCTAAAAATATTTCCTGGACATCAGATCATTCAACAAAATTAAACATTTTTTTACAAATGCTACCTTACTAAGTATTTTTACTGACTTCAGCAAAGCTTTCGATAAAATAAAGCATAAAATTCTAATTCTCAAACTCTCCCTTCTCTTGTTTCCACGAGTTTTTGTAAATTAAATTCACTCGTACTTATCTCAACGCACTCAGCGGGTTTCTTTTCGTGGAGCTCTGTCTGATGTTACTTTCAACACTTCCTGTGTACCGCAGAGCTCCCACCTCGGGCCATTGTTATTTATAATTTATATCAATGATGCATCTACGATGCTGTCTCACTCAAATATTCTTTGTTATGCCGACGACGCTAAGATATTTCGCCCTGTGCCACGCAATGCCGATTGCTTACTTTTAAATTCTGACTTGGACGCCTTTCAGAATTGGTGTTCCATTAACGACCTTCCCCTAAATATCGGCAAGTGTACATCCATGTATTTCTCATGAAAAAGATCTCCCTTTCAATTTAACTTTACCATAGAGGGTTGTCCTTTAACAAGAGCTAATAAGACTCAATTCCCAATTTTCTTTCGAGGATCATTTTGATGCCATAGTCAACAAGGCTAATATGACTCTTTGTTTCGTAAAGAGACGATCAAAGGAATTTGATGACCGTTACATTACAAAACTTTTAAATTGCACTTTTGTCAATTTCTGGAATTTCCGTGACACATATCAATCGAATTGAAGCTGTTCAACGGAGGTTCGTTCGGTTCGCTCTTCGAGGCCTTCCTTGGAATAACTCCCGAATATTAGCTCTTTATGTTGATAGACTTGAACTCCTGCACTTGGATACACTTGAAAAGAGACGCCGTAATGCCAGGGTCCTTTTTGCTTTCGACTGGATTTGGGAGTTCATAGACTCTTCTGTTATTTTGGCTTGTTTTGACATATCGGTTCCGGCTCGCTCCCTGAGGAATTACGACTGTCTTCAGTTAACTTTTCATCGCACTAATTATGTATTAAATGAGCCTATCACATTGATGTCACGATTTTTTAATTCCTCTTTTGATTGCATTGATTTTCATTTATCGCGAAATCATGTGATTGTGAGGAGTCAGCTTTGTGGTTACTTTTTGCTTTGTACTTTTCACTTTGTGTACTTTTTATGTACCTTTTATTCACTTTAGCACTTTTATTTTCTGTATTTATATTTTGCGAATTCTCTCCTTATTCTTTAATTTAATATAGTTTATTATAATGTTTTTATTTACTTTTTTTTTGTAGTAATCAGCACTTTGATGAAATATTGTAAATAAATAAATAAAACAATGCTCTCCAGCAGAGCTGGTTAACGGGAGAATTCCGTGTTTCGGGAGAATTTTTCACTAAAGGCAATACGTAAATTATCGATCCAAATCAAATTACTAATCAGTTTAATACATAAACATAGTACAAAAAACATAATTATTGTAATACAAAGAATTCTAAGCAATCAAATTCACATATAAACATACGAAAAGATTTAAAAAATGCGTCTTTATTCGAATCGATAGATCAAAACCTTCATTACAAAATCCATTTAATGTAATTACCAAAAAAGAGAACTATTTCACAATTGATTACAATGAAAATAATAATAACATCATCCATTGACCGATTAAAAAGTGCTTTTGTAGAAAACGAGAGCAATCCGAACAAAGATCTCGATTCTACAGATAATCCATCAAATGAAAATGATGCTCCGCATGATCCTCCGAATCAAACGTGGTTCGTATAATTACTTAAGTATAATTTATTTCAACTGTTTTGATTCAAGAATTCTAAATTTAGATTCATAGAATCTTCATAGAATCCTTTATTAATAGCCTTCTTGTGCAAATTCTCCAAAATCAAAAAAGACTACCAAGAGAAGTACTGCAAACGTATTCACACCTAGTGGAGGTTTTAAGCGTTAAAAAACCATTGATCAAGTCTTCGGAGGAATTAATTCTTAGAAAGGTATAAATAGTTTATATTTTTATCTTTCTACTTAAACATTCACATAAATATCCTAATTAATGTTTATCCTAATTAATGTTTATAGGGGTAAACGTCGAAGTCAACTTTTGCTGCAAAGATAATTAATGAATACAAAATAAATGTTTGGTAGAGCTTTTCATATTGAGAGTAACAGCTCTTTATATTTATCTATTTTCATGGTTTTGGTATTTCGTTAAGACTATTAAACTATTGAAACTTTTTGTTCTGAGAGGCCTTTTAAAAAAAAAAAAAAACATGATGAACTGACAAAAAAAACATGATGAACTGACAAATGCGATGCAAAACAGTCACTCGCGGACTTGATGATTGATTCAAAGTCCTAAGCGAGCATGTTAAGTCTGATCTAAGAAAATTGAAACATCTAAGTATGACAATTAATCATACACTTCAAAAAAAAATTGTTTTACGAGAAAAATGTGAACAACTACACAACAAAAGCTATAAAGCATTAAGTAATTTTTAATTTTAATTTAAAATTTTGAAGACGGTGCAAATTAAACAAACCAATTATCTACAACAAAAGTATTTGATGGTCCTTCCTTGCGATCCCCTGAGTTGAAACGTTCAGGTAGTTTTATGTATTATCCTCAATTGTTGTTGAGTAGTTGTTTTTTTTATTTTCAACGAGTTCAAAATGTCATAATAGATATAAAATGAAAAATTAATTTATGCTTCAAGCGCTTTTTGTGAAGTCGGTTCAACTTTTTTTTTAAAAACTATTTTATTTTTCAGTTTTTGGTGTCTTCATATATACCAATCGAAAAATGTTGCTAGTAAGAATAAAGCAATTTCAAAAGTTGCAGAGGTAGTACATTCTAATGAATGGGAACATAATTATCCAAATCCGGCAACATATTACGAAATTAGTCACGGTCACTCTTTCATACTCCAACCTTAGAAACTTCTTCACATGGTCCTAGTGCGCCACCGCATTATTCAGCAAGAGAGAACTATCGCAGTTAGAGAATCATCCTAGTCACTTTAGGTACAAAATCAATCGGGAAACGTATTCTGTACAACTAAATCAAAATCGGTCTGTGCCTTATGAAGCTAGGCGTCGGCCATCCTACAACTCGTACCACAAGCCACAATGTTTTTCTGAATACAAATAGATACTCTATGCACTCAGAATCATCTAAATCAGTCCACGCGTTACACAGTTGGGTTACCCATCCGCCCACCACAACCGTAGGTCAAAATTTTTTATAGAGTAACAATGATGGATCATATAATACACAACAATCAACAAAACAAATTGGGTAACGCCCACTCCGCACACCTCCCCACCTTATCATGTCATCGTATCAGATGGGCAACATATTCTACACATCAAAAGAAGAATCATCCAAACCGGTCCACACGTGACGACGTTAGACTACGGCTTCACACCTTACCCTTCTCCCCACCCCAGCGAAATTGACATGGTACCAATCGGGGAATACAGTCCACGCGTTACGGATTTAGACTACTACTTTTTTTCATTGCTAGCAATGGGGCATATGTATACTCTATACAACAGGAAAAGAATCATCAAAGTTTGGCCGTTAAAAAGATTTGTTCGCGTTGGATACCGCGTAATTTGACGATCGCTCACAAGAAGGCTGGTGTCGATTGGTGCAAAGAAATGTTGAAAAAATTCAATCGCGGTGCTTCAAAAGACTATAAGATCGTGACAGACGACGAATCATGGATCTATGTATATGAACCCGAAACTAAGCAATAATCGTCTTTCAAGACGAGCCAAAAAGTTGGTTGCGCTTTTAGAATAATAACCACCATCTGTTTACCAGAAGTGTTCGGAAAAATAAGGCAAACCAATCGAGGAAGACGAATCATTCTACACCTCGATAATGCCAGCTCTCACACATTGGCTCAAACAAGTGAATTTGTAAGCATTCAAAACATCGAATTGATGGTCCTGATTTGGCACCCAAAGATTTCTTCTTATTCAGATCAAAAATAAAATGGGAGGTCAACGTTTTTCGATGCCTGAAGGAGCGGTTGATGCGTTCAAATCACATGTTTTGAAGGTACCTCAATCGGAGTTGAAAAAGTGTTTCGAAAATTGGTTCAAACGCATGCAAAAATGAATTATTGTAATAGTATTTATTGTTATGCATTATTGTAAATATTTATTTTTACTTGTCTATCTCAAAACTTAAGTAGAACCCTCGTATTTTTGTTCAGTAACTGAATGAAATTTTCCTGGTTGTCTCAAATTAATAATGAACAAACACGAAAAGTTCATGCAATTACTTAACGATTTCTTTCTTTCATTACTATTTTCATTCAGTAGTTGATTAAAATTTCCTTGGTTGCTTAAAAAGAGTAATTAACTACGAAAGGTTCGTTTATAACTGAACGACCTTTGAATTTTTTGTCTGTTTTGGGTAGTGAACAAAACTTACAGACACCGTAGCTGGAATAAAAAAAGTTCCACAGGTTTCACAGATATGGAAATAGTATAGTAATATAAGTAATTAGTACCAAGAGCGGTGATTTATTTTTGTGATTACAAACAATCAATGAATTAATAAAATAGTTTGATAGTTAACATTGTTTAGTTACTAACTTTCGATAGTCTATCTATCACTACAAGAAACCATTCCATATTTTGCGGTGCAGCTCCGTTCTTTTACGATGTGGCCAAATCCTAGGGGACAACCCTTTGATGCGTTAGCAAGGCTTTGATGGTAAGGGATTTAGAATAAGGGGAGTGAGGAAACTTGAATGTCTTATTTTTGCATTACTGCGAGCTAGACAATAGCCCATAGACGGAGTGGATTTTTCTTAATTCTACTTCAAAAACCCACGGGGAGCCCTGGTCGCGAACCCGGGACCATGGCATGGAATCCAACCAATTGATCCAATTCTGTCTCTCCGTCCCCTTTTGGATTCCAAGACAGGTCGATATTATAGAAGAAAATGAAAAAGCTGACGAAATGGCCGAAAAGAGTCCAAGGACAGATATAATCCCCCTAACTTAATACGGTAAAATGTCAAATTGAAAGATATGGTTCCAATAGGACTTCGAAATGCTGGGAAAATATTACTTATTGTCTCCCAACACATAGTCTATGGTCGAAAATAAACTTTCAAAGAACTTCAGACCTAGCCTTCGACAGAACACTTGTCGGTGTCCTCATTGCTCATTACCCAATTGGAGCTATTGCCGATGGATGTGCCATCCATTCTGTAGAAGCAGTAGATATGAAGAAGAAATTGAATCTATAACGCACCTCCTCTTCCAATGTCCAGCTGTATAAGAACGACGACTTGCCTGTCTGGGACCAAGGTTCTTCTATAACTTGGAAGACTTAGCGAAAACAGTATTATCGGATTTCAATGAATTTTTACAGAGATGTGGGTAATCTTAGGTCCAAATATATTGGTTCTTATTGAAAAAGAATTTACAATGGACCTCATTGGCTTCCTAGTGAAATTGCTTCCCTCAGCAGCAAACGTCCTGACTAACCAACCAACCAGGTCATATAAAAGGACTTCAGTTGCAGATGATAAAATGTATTTTCAATTTCTTTTATGCTTCATAGTTTTCCAATTATGATGAAAAATGTCTAAAAACAAAGTTCGCTCTATTAGTGAAATCTGCAAAGCGAAAAATCTGAAATAATAATAATTAGAGTTGGCAGAGATTTATGTAAATATTACAGGAAAGATAAAACGATGTCTTTAGCTAGCACAGTTTTTTATAAATCAGCAACCTTCCAAGGTCGGATCCCTTGGGGCACTAGTCCAACTCGCACTTAGCGGGTCATTTTTGTTTTCCATATTGGTACGGAACCCTAAAAACACGTATATTATTTATATAACTGAAATTACTGAAAATTTGCCAATTTTCTGTAGAATGACACAATAGTCCACAGAATAATTTTTGCATATTATAAGGGTCAAGATAGTCATGAAACTCCGGGACTATATCCGCCAAGTCCCAAACTATATTCTATAACCGAATAATGTAAAGAAATCCAAAGCATTTCGGATATTCAACACTTTTCAAGTTTAATGCTTCTCAAAATTAAACTGAAAAACTTTTCAACCTACGTCTGTCTGCCGGAACTAAATTTTCAATATCTTGATTTCTCAGCATTTTACGTTATATAGGTTTAAACTGGCGTCTGAGAGTAATTGAAGTAAGTAATAACTCAGTGCTATAAAGCCATTAGTGGAACAAAAGTTTGTCGCATACTAATATCTCGAGCTGTAATAATTCATATTTATAACTCAAACCATGATGCGGAAATCCCCTGATATGTATATATATGTAGTCTCGTTAACGATGCGCAACAAATTTCTGCATGCTGCAAGACCTTGGTTCGTACTATATTACTTAAAATATGTTCTGAATGTCAGAATGACACAACTTTCCCACCTAAAAGTTTCCGAGTTTTCCACTAAATGCAAAATTATACGGTATAATTATTACAGAAATTATCTTTACAGTTAGTGTCCCTAAGTGCACAGTGGATCGCACAAATTCAAGTTCAAGTAACCGTGAAAGGTATGCTCTTAGCAACAAAAAAATAGTAAACTATTAAACGGTGTTATCCTCCCTATTTTGTAGTGAAATTTATGAATCTTTCAGATAAATTGGAGTCTCCAATATCCTGACTAAATTCACGTACAACGAAGCATATGCCGTGAGACACCTGCTTCCCAATGAAACCTACCTTGAAAAATGTCTTCCTGAATAGTGTGTCCAAGCATGCATAAAGTACAAAACAGTACAAGTTTGCAATGGCTGGGTATAGTAAAGTTTTTCTACCACTAAAAATCTCATGAAATATTAAATTTGGACTTTTTAAAGAAATAAGTTGTTGTTGTAGTGCACGTTTCATTTTTTTTTTTCAAGTTTTCCATAAGCTTCAGGGAAATTGCTTTCCCGGTCGAGATGCATGCTTTAATCGGATTTTCTTCTTAGAAATATGAAAAGGAGGAGGCTTATCTCCTTACAACTCACAATTCACTTGAAATCGACTGAAGAGGGAACAATCGAACTTTACCCATGCGACTGATATACGACATCTACGTGTTATTATAGGCGTCTGCGAATGAACTCGACAAAATGAATCACTTGAGTTGAACAGTTTAAGGAAATTAGAGGAAATAATTCAAAAACTTTCTACTCTTCAGTTTAATTACACAAAAATTGATTTATATGATGCTTTTGTAGAATTCTGAAGGTTGCTTATCACGGTGAAGAAGATAGTTCTGCAAGTATGTAAGGGGAAAGCGATTTTAAACGTATAAACGATTCACGAATAAAATTTCTAGGTTCTTCTCCAAAAAGTAAAAACTCTTATAATAAGAAGTATATATTGTGATATTAAATAATCGATCAGGATTGTTCCACGGCCATTGTCCTAACGAAATTGTTCATCATAACGCGCGATACGAGAGCTTCACCTTCACTCTCCTGGTCAAATTTGGTCGTACTGTCAAATTTCAGAAACTTTTTTAAGCAGAAAAACACGCCTGTGGAATAGTTTACCATCTTCTGTTTTTCTCTTGACATATGAGCCCAACATTTTCAGACAAGGCGTATATCCTCACCTCCTTCACTCAAAGCCTATTAACCTATTTTTCTTATTCTAAATTCCTTCCTTTCAAGGCTGTGCTTTCGCATCAACTTGACCGCTGGCATTATGAATAAAAAATATTTGTTGAATGTTACTTATTTCTCTTATTAATAGTATAATTTAAAAAATTGGTAATGAGCATGTTGGGGACGCACACGAGAGTTATTGCTACAGTGTTCTTTATAGTTTTCATTTAAAATACTAATTAATAGCTACAGCCAGGAATTTGTGCATCAATTTGTTGTTTTTGATTTTCAGATTGAAATACATTTTATTTTTACGTAAAACCTTTTGAAATGGTGCTATTAGAACCAGAACTTAAAAGTTATGTCAAAGATTACTTACTACTAGATAACCGACTCCCTAAATTACCCAGCTAGTCTTGAATAAGTAACAATGGCACCACAGTAAAACGAAACATATCAAGTTTTTAAAGTCATATGAATATACATGCAAATAAAGAGTTCAGGTAGTGTGCAGTCATTTACTCCTGTCAAAATTATTTGAGAGAATCATTTACTCCTGTCAAAATTCTGTTCTGATCCAGAGAGAATCGCAGACTCTGTCAAAAAGATACCGCCAAATCTTGTCGAAGCACAGTATATTCTAGATACAAGCCCGAAAATCATTACAGTTCGGCCATAGCACCACCAAGCATTTCAAAATTATTTCTTTTTTGTTGAACCACAGATTAACCAATCCTTGCACGAACGAATAAAACTACACACTCTCGTAACCAAAACCAAAGAGAAACGCTGAAGTCATTGACGCATTTTAAGCTCAATAATTCAGCAAAACGAACACAAAAGATTTTTCCCTTTAAAACACATGAAAATTGTATAAAAGGGAACTTTTTATCGTGTTCACATGTTCAGAACATTTGTAGATTAGCTTCAAGTAAAATTATATTTAAGACTTTAAATATATTGCGAGAAATACTACGGTAAAGTACAATTCCCCAAACTTTTCCTTATGTCTACTGTGATAACAAATCCAGGGCCGGAAGAATCAGAAGTTCAGCACGACATCCAGTACCAACTAATTTAAAGTACTAATAGTGGGGCCGCCGTCGCAAACACATTTAATGATATAATTCAATTATCGATTGCTTATTTTTGTCTACTCATCAAAAAGTGCATTCAATTAAGCTTACATCTAGTAAGCTTAATTGAATGCAAAGTATAATGCTTGACCCAGATGTGACTCATAAAAGTAATTAAAGCAAAACATTCTGGTCAATCGTCACATTGCACAGTGGAAGCACGAGACCGAAGCAGGAGTCGGATTACTACCTGCTACGAGTAGTACTCTATGTAATATTTCGAAGTGTGCCATTGATAGGAATTCTATGTGACATCATTCGTTTTGGTTCTGACTGACCTTGGTCTTATTGTATCACATTTATTCTTATTTTTAGAAGTAGTGGCCTTGGTGCCGTGATCATTGCATTTGCATTGCATACAACAAAAAAGAAGAAGTATGTGCATTAAGAAACTGAGTAATGCCGCCTCCGCAGACCTCCCCACCACATAAATTGTTATCGTCGTATGTATCGTCGTGGCGCAACATATTCTACACATCAAAAGAGGAATCATCCAAATCGGTCCACGGGATACGAAGTCAACTCTAGGACCATTTTTTGTCATTATTAGCAATGCAGAATCATGCTTTATACAACAAAAAAGGAATCAAATCGGTCCGCGCGTTACAAAATTAGGTTTCACTTTCCCCCCCCAAAACGACATTCGCCCAAAATTTAAAAGCATGAAAGAGAATAATTGTTAAATAAAATAAATGTTCTAGAATAACTTCCAAAAAAGGCAGAATTTGAAATTTGAAATAAATGCTTTACCATATAGAAAACACAAAAGGACAAAGAAAAAACCGAATAGTCAGTCGAAGTAAATTCTTGCCGCGCGAAATCTGGAAAAAGTAAATTCAAAATCAGAACCGAATCTTAGTGAACTTTTTTTGAAATCTTTTGAAAATAGTTTGGAAATCCAAAAGCAATCAATTAAAAAATATCGTCAGTTCTTTAAGAACTTTGATCGAGAACAAAGCAATCGGTGAACATTGGAGCCTCAAGTGGTTTTTTTTTGTGAAATTTTATGAACTCAAAAAAATATTGTGCAATAAGTGAACTACAGAAGTATAACGAACTTCCGTATTTAAATTGATAATAATAAGACAAAAACAAAATATAGAAATCGGATTAGTGACTAGAGCGTTTGAGTTAGACGTAAAAATTTGGGTTTCGAGACCATTAACACGTACAATCGCTTTTAAGTTTTTGTTGTGTCCCTTTGTGTGGAAAATAATTTCTTTGCTTT
This sequence comes from Leptarthrus brevirostris, assembly GCA_964036015.1. NCBI lineage: Eukaryota > Metazoa > Arthropoda > Insecta > Diptera > Asilidae > Leptarthrus > Leptarthrus brevirostris. The sequence goes on from OZ038372.1 coordinate 122,658,246, forward strand.
TTCATGGACCCCTTTTAAAGTTAACCATGGAAACATTAGAAAAGCTATGTAACAAAAATCTAACTTCACGACATATTAATGGAACTATTATTTAGATATTTGTTGAGTAGCGAAAGACCGAATAATTTTTGATATATAAAGCCCTTAGTGCAAACTAAACTAATATCTCTGTAATAAAGATAAGCATTTAAAATAACTGACTTAGGTTTTTAAAGCTATATGTTTGCCGGTTAATGATGGTTTCGTATTTTTTCCTTTATTGCATTTCCCACAGTAGCAGTTATTTTATGAAAAATCACTAAGAAGGTCTACTGCTTTCTATGAAGCAGGCTTTGTTGTAAAATGTAATGCCACTCCAGAGATATCTAAAGAAACAGGAGGACTAAAGAAAATGAAGGTACTGAGCATATTAGGTCACCAAATAGCGATTCACCACATACAAATAATACTATTGAAGAACATCCAACTTTAAACAAGAGTCACTCTTATAGGTGTAAAGAATTTGAAGAGGACAATAAAATTCTAAGAGATCAAATTTGACAAATTCAGAATACCCTCGAAAAACATTCTGTTGATAAAAATTAAAAAAACATTCCTGAAAATCAGTTGGTAATTTTCTGATTTTAAGTATAATTCGTATAATCATTGGTAACCGTTTTGTGAAACATCATATTAAATGATACAAGCAGCACTCTATCTCCAAATACTTTATTTCACAAATGATTTTATAAACTTGTCTTACAGCTGTTTCGGTAATGCTGCAGAGTGGGGAAAAATCCCAAATTCGTGCGATAAAGTAGTAGAATATCTCGATTGACATTGGTACACCTTTGATTTGGGAGTCGATAATTACGGATCTGATATCTGAATTGTAAAATTCGAAATGGCGGATCCAATATGGCGGATATGAATTTTAAAAATCACTTTAATATGTTTTTGGGGTCTCTAATTACGAATCTGATATCTTATTTGTAAAAATGAAAATAGCGGATCCAAGCTGGCTTGTGAGAATATTAATATTTAGTTTAATTTCCCAAAGAAATTTAATGTATGCATATATTTAGTGCTACGGCATTTGGCATGGAAGGTATTTTAACAAAATATGAACAGAAAAGTGTAAGAATGGAAATCTTTTAATAATTAATTTGAAAGAATATGTATAATAAATTGAAATAATAAATCTGTTTCGCTGTCGTCATCGGTATTACTCGCCAAATTGTCTTGTTGTGATAAAACGTGGACAGTGTAAAAGCTCTATCACTTCAGATGAGGACTTCTTCAATATTTTGCTTGGTAATTGTCTTATACTTATGAGTATACAGGGTGTTTCAGATCTAACGTGCCAAAATTAGTAAAGTGATAGATCTCACCTAGGTAAACAACAAATTGTATGGCAGGGGGGGGGGGGGGAGAGCAATCTGTTTCCTCGAGCACTTTCTATATATATATATATATATTGCTTCTTGCTTCTCTGCAGATAGTTGGCCGATTGGTATAGGTGCATGAGCGATAAGTTTTGACCCATGTATTAATATTTTGTGGACCGTGGTCGGCATGTAGTACCATGGATACAAATGACAAACTCTCTCGCGGTTTCCACTACACATCACTAAACTTTATAGCATCAATATCATGTCCACTTTCAAGAGCTTGTAAAATGACGAAAAATCTTTTTATAATATTTTGGTCCAATCCTATAATACCAGAAACCATTGCTGACTCTTTGAAAAAAGTCCGTGCAGTATTTTCGTCATTGTTTGGGACAGTCGACAATAAGGCCCACTCCCGATCTTAATCCCTTCTGAATGAATGCCTGATTGAACTGCATACAAAACAGGCACGTAAAATATTTTATGAACCGTTATTTAGTGCATGCGACAATTAATACGCGGAAAAGTATAAAATAGTTACAATAGCAAATTTCAAAATGGCGACCTGTAACAATCTTAACGCGCTTCTAGAAAATGCACGCAAAACAAGGCTAGCAAAAACTCGCAAGAGATTATTTGAATTTGAATGCATAATAGTTTAAACGTATGTTCAAGAAATTTTGGATAATTATGTATAATTTTGTACTTTTGGCCCAACTGAACATAAAAATGCTTCAGAAATAAAACACTTTTTTTCACATTACAAATACGGAGCATGTAAAGGCGTCAATTAAAATTTACTTATGTAACTTCTCAGTATTGATCCTAAATACCTCTAGGAACAGTATCCATTTCACACAACTCGAATACGACAGTTAAAATGGAAGTTATACACTTTAAAACACTCCGATCGTTTTTGGCAGAGCGTACTGTAATGCGTCCGGCTTGCACAAGGCGTAACTTTTAACTGAATGTTTCACATTTATAATATAATTTTAGAAATCTCTTCCAGACCTTATTTCATCCAACGCAGAGCTACAACAATATAGTATACAAGATGAAACGTTAAATAGACAGATCACAATAGATGAACTCATTACAGTATTGGGTAATTTGAAAGATGCAAAAGCTCCCGGAATGGACCGTATACCATATGAGTTTTATAAAAATGCGCCAGAAAATTTTCACAACAAGTTAGTTCATGCATATAACTCTATTTTAGAGAAGGAGGTCGTTCCTCATTGTTTTACCAGAACGGTAATTTTCCCAATATTCAAAAAGGGCGATCCTAATAATATTTTGAATTATCGGGGCCTTTCCTTTATGGACAGTGTATAACTGCGGTATTTCTTCTAAAATTATTCGTATTTTGCAAGAGCTTTATAAAAACACTACGGCGCAAGTATGGGATGGCGTGGGACTATCCGAAAGTTTCTCAACGAACTGCGGGGTTAAGCAGGGATGTGTACTTAGCCCATTATTGTTTGCGCTTTATGTCAACGATTTAGAAGATTACTTAGGATCAGGCTTTCTAATAGTTAATATGGCGGTTAAGGTTCTGCTATATGCAGATGACATTATTGTATTATCAGATAATCCAGCCAAACTACAGAGAAAACAAACAAAGTGCAAGAATATTGTCAGCTCTGGAGCCTTAGAGTTAATTTAGAAAAATCTAAAATAATGATCTTTCAAAGAGGGGCTGGTCCAAGAAAAACATCTGAAAATTGGGTTTTTAATGGTGAAAGCATTGAAGTGGTCAGGAAGCATACGTATCTTGGGGTCACTGTTTCTACAAAGTTGTCTATGACTGAACACCTAAAACATCGCTTGTCTTTGGCTAAAGTCTTAACTCAACGTGGCAAAATTTCATTAGGAAATCTAAAATAGCACACTCTCAAAAAGTCAAACTATTTAACGCGGTCAGCAAGTCCATACTCTGTTATGCTTCACAGGTATGGGGCTACAAACAGTATGATGACGTTGAAAGGTTGCAGAGATTCTTTTTCAAAAAATTACTGGGAGATAAGCGTCTGGAACTGGAACTAATCTACGGGCAATTTATTTATGTAGTTGCTCCAATGGTAAAATTTTCATATATCTGAAAATCGTTTTTCGACTTTATCGTACGAATTTGGGATTTTTCCCCTACGTGTGCTGGACCGTCTTCAGAGAATAGACAAAGTGCTACTAACTTTATTTACAGACATTCAATCACCTCTTTTTTTGCATTCCAAATTCAGAATTTTTTTAATTTTTTTATTTTCAAAATAACGAATTTTTTTTAATTTTTTACATAATAAAAATTAATTAAAATTGTGACTTATCATAAAATTAATTCGCAATACCTTGGAGAAGATAGGAAATACCCAGAATTATTATTATGTGTAAACATAATATTTATTAATTTTTATTATGTGCCGGCGTAATTTTTAAACATTTTTTACACCATGACAAAAATTCAATTAATTAAAGCAATAATTGTCTATAGAACTATAATTATATTACGATGAAATAAACATTAATCGTCTATTCAGTACGCCTAACAAATTTCGATTTTGTTTAAAGATAAAAGAAATTACATAAATTATTATGAAGACAATTTAATTCTAAATTTAAAACATATTCGAATATAAAATCAAATTGTCAAATTACAATTATAACATGCCATAAATTTTAATTACCCGGACGAATTATTATCATTGTTCCCTAAAAAATAATTCATTTAAGATTTTCTCTTATATCATGTTAGAATAAAAATTCTTGAATTGAAATTCTGTACATATATACATACCTACATTTTACTATTTAGTAGCAAGCATTACAAATCTTAAATTAAAATTATGTACATAATTTTAATTCAAGTCAATTAAAATTATGTTAAATGAAGAAGTATTAAAATTCAAAAAATTAAATGTAAGTTATTAAATAGCTATTGCACGCCGTTTTGCTATTTAATAACTTGCATTTAATTTTTTGAATTTTAATTCTTCTTCTGGTTACATAATTTTAATTCCAGACAATTAAAATTATGTACATAATTTTAATTGGCTTGAATTAATATTATGTACATAATTTTAATCTAAAATATAAAATAATGTAAATAATGTTAATTCAAGTATTAAAATTTAAGAATAAAATTATGTACATAATATTAATTGGGAACTTTAAATAATGTACATAATTTTAAATCGGAATATTTTTTAAACATTGTCATATTTAGAATGCCATGAATTTTAATTGTACTTTGAAATAAACTTAATATAAAATTTTTATTATGTTAAAGTAAAATAATATTTCGCCGAATTCAAATTTAATTTTTTTTTTTATATACGATGTGGACAAATCCTAGGGGACAACCCTTTGATGCGTTAGCATGGTTTTGGCCGGTAGGGAATTAGGGTAAGGGAAATGAGGAAACTGGAGTCTTGTTTTTGCATTGCTGCGAGCTAGACAACAGCTCAGAGACGGAGTGGATTATTTCAATTTCTTAATAAAAGCTAACGGGGTTGGACTCGAACCCGGGACCCATGGCATGTTGGTCTTGCCGCTCAACGCATTGATCCAACTCCAACTCAGCGTAATAAAAATTGAACATTTAAATTTTTTCTATTTATAATTTTATAATTTATATTTATAATTTTAAATGCCGTAACATAATTGATATTTATTTTTATAAACTTTAAATGTGCTGTGAACAATTATTATTTGAAACTTTTTTGTTCGAAACATTTTTTATGTTAATAATTAGCAAAACGGCGTCCCATAATTTCCACCGCAAAAATTTAATAAAGTAATTTTAAATTTGGACGAGGGTTACACATTATTAATTTGTAATACTATTCTACATAAAATACAAAGTTATTTAGATGTATGTATTTTAGGAAACCTAGACAAACACATGATTGAATGTCTGTAATTAAACTTAGTAGCAATGTGTCTATTCTTATAAAATATGAATACATAGTGTATTAAATCTTTAATTGCCATTTAGATAACTAGTATTCAGAGACCTATTGTAAAAGAACTAATTAATAAATGTTTTAATTAATTTTTCCCCGAAGTTCTCCTCAAAGGAGGATGGAGTAAAAAATACGATTGAAGAGTTTCAACATCTTTGTTCATGGTAGTTATAAATTCAAACTAATTAGAAAATTGTATTATGTTGCTTAATATTGTCTTGACGCTAGCAGCAGTTAAGGGCAAAATTTTCGGTTACGTTCAATTTGAGAATAAAATGCGCAAACACTTTCGCTTGCCTAAAGAACGCATTTACAAACAAATATATGCACATATGGAAGCAAAAAAAGATTAGCAACATATATCATATTTTTGTAGTCTTTTAAAGTTACTAAGGTTCCCAATTACCTCTCCCTTAATTCCTTTCCTGCCAATGATGTGCTTTAGCAATATAGAGCATCTTTAAAAAGTACCATTATGAATTTGTATTAAATTTTTAGTAATAAATTTAAGAATGATGTTAAATGCATACACATTTTTTTAACTGTTTGTATTTTGTCTATTTTATTATTATAAGCTTTTCCCTCAAGTATAAACAATTGTCTTCCTATAAGTAAGTACAAAATACAGGGGTTTAGGTTTATGAGATTATTGGTTTCTGGTGTTCATCATATGTCTGTTCATCTTGATTCCTTCCAAGTAAGCTTCAGAGAAGCGAAGATAAAAAGCTTTCGATGCTTTCGTCCGCTAATATGTCATGGTAAAAAGAAATAAAGGCGTATACAAAGGGTCATGAGGTCATGCCTTCTTAGGAGGCTGCAATATAATAGATGTTTCATTTCCCGCTGAGAACCAAAAATTCAAAGCAGGAAATTAAAATAATACAACTTATTAAAGGAACACTGTAACAATACCTACACTTCTGCAGATCTACCAATATAAGCTCAATCCTCAGTCTATGATTTTAACTTTACAGATTTATCTATCATTCAACTGTAAAAATTTAATTTCTCTCTTTTATCTTACCTCAAGTCCCTTTCATCCATAACTCTGCTTTAAAATGCAAAGAAAGATCTGAAGTGCTTAAAATATTTCATTTCTATAAAGAAAAAAACTTAGAATATCCAAAAAACGACAACCATAAATACCTTAAAGATAAATGATGTTCGCTTTTCCAAACAATGTTATCATAAAGGGTCAAGAGATAACCAATCCAATACAGGGAACATTCTGATTTCCATAGGAAAGACAAAAATTTCAAAACCTTCTAAGCAGAAGCCTTCGATGAGAATTCCATGATCCCAGCAAGTAATTTATTTCGAAATCCGTAGATTTCTCTCCTCTTTGAAATGCTCGGGGGCATACGAAATTTCCTGTAGTTGTGAAAAGTCAGTCTTTTGGCAAGGATATATATATAACAACGTTAGTAAGGGATTCAAAAATATTGACAAAGGGTTAAAAATAACGAATCTCCAGCCTGCCCTAACCACGATACCCGAAAAACAAACATGAACCCAGCGAAAATGTTATCTTAGTTCCAATGTTAAATCTCGACTTGTTTAACTATTGTACATAGCTAGGATGCAAAGATGTCTGGAAAATTAATTCATTTGTATTTCGTGTTTATTGTTTCGTAGCAAATGTTATTTTTACCCGTCCCACCTTTATATGCAAAGAAGGCTTTCGCTTTAACCTTCCGTATTTGCACTACACTTCCGAAATATAATTGCGTGGTTTTTGGTAGAACTGTCTACGTACATCTACATTATAATTGCACAACAGTTGATTTTCTAGTTCAGAAAGTTTATAAAAGCAAGGAGTTCTCTATTCTTCTAGATGACATAAAGGAGTTTTGGCCAAACTAAGATTTTTTTTTATATTTTATATGAACAAAGGCATTATTATAAAATGAAAGTAAATTTCAATTAAATTTCAGACAAGGTAAAGTATCAAATAAATACAACACCACAGACGTTGGAAAATCCAACATGGTATGGATATAGTTCTTCCGTGTGAAGAAGAGGAGGGAAAGCTAAGATTAAAAGATTGAAATGCAACTTTTACTGCTCTATTTGCTCGGACCATATTCGAGCAGTAAATGCCAATGAAATGCTCAAAATTAAAAATTCGTCTTGTTCATTCATCAGATTACATAGCTTGCTTATATACCTCGTTATATACCTAAATATTGTTCTATTTAACAATTAATTAATTAATTAATTATATTAATATTAATGCTGATCGCCAGCCTATGTTATGTGAGTTTGTCGGGAAAAACGGCAATTAGATTTTTGGTCGACTGAACTATCCAGGCTGTTGCACAGTCTTCTTAATTCTAGAGAGTTCAGCAACTTAGTTCTAGAAATTTCCGTTATTCATTTTCGCCACAAAAAATTAACCATAGGTGCGAGTCGGCCTTAACTTCATACGGCATCTGACCATTTTCTGATATCCGAAATCTGGGACATGCGCATTACACAACGTGATTTCGTTTTAATGGTCAATCTCGTGCCCGTTACAATACTTTAAATAATCTTATCAGTAACATAACATTTTAAATAGAATCAGGCAATAAGCCTATACATTTCTTAGACCTGATGATAACTTTAAAAAAAACGGGAAACATGACTTAAATATTTACAGAAACCATACATAAAATTAAAATTTCCTTCCATTCCAGGCTAGATAGATTACTAGAGATATGACTAAGCCAAACTAATTTTAAAAATGAACTTATTTCCAAGAATATTAAATATAGTAATAGGACTATTTATGAATTACTGACACAAAAACAGCATATAAAAGAAATTAATACAATTTTTCCTTTGAGGCAATCAAATTCAGAGCATGGTGTAATAAACAAGAGAAAGATCCCATGCCTTGGAGAGATATAAAAAAAAGTAAGTAAATTATTCAATGAGATACATATAAAAGTAGCCTGTTTAATAATTAAACTTGTTATTAAATCTATTAAATATGACAGTTATTAATAAACTGAAACCCAAAATCTATAAAATAGACAAATGTGGAGCTTTAGACGTAATTGTACGAATCGTGACAACATCAATTTAAAACTGAGCGCCATGGATCTTCCGCGAATTAATCCCAAAATATCTAAAAATGAAAAGTAAAAGCGCTTGTTTTACTTCCCTCAATAGGAGTGAGCGCTGATATTTTTCAGCGATCACCATCCCAAAGAAAAAATTGTCACTCCTATTTGTGGAAGTAAGACAAGCGCTTTTACTTTTCGTTTTTAAATAAATGACTTTCACCAAGTTCTGCTAAAAGGAAACTTCCCAAAATAAAAATTCCCAGCCTCCTTCACTACTTCTACAAAATTCAATATATTTAAGCCTTCTTTTTCCACTTTTTTTATCACCCCAAATGTTATACCATTTTTGTATTGTTTTTTACGCCTATCGATCCGGAGGCGGACAATTAAGTTACAGGGTGATTCAGAAATTCCAGTTTTTCATGGTATGCGCACCACTCCGTTAGTTTTATCTTTTGATCTACTCAACGCAGCGACAACAAACAAACGCCAAAAAACTGCTATCCCAATGTCCTTTCCAAAATTGTGAACAGTGTTCATCTAGCCATTGCAGGTACAGTCACTTTCAAAAGTGAATTCAGCATTTTTCCAAACTATCTCCAAAATTAATGTTTAATGTTGCTTAATTTCCAAAAAGGTACAATATGTCCAGGTAGTTAAGGATGTAGAAATTTGTGTGTAGAAAATCTTTTCGGAAATATTCAAAATAATCAGCAATTTAAGTAAATTAAACTCAAATTAATCCTAAACTAATTTTAATAGAATTCGAATTTTATTACAACTAATGCTTAATATTACAAAAACTGTTCAAAATGTCTTCCACCACTTTTGATGTTGGTATCGCCATCTAATTCCCTCTTTAAGGTGTATTCTAGCCAATCTGTCCCGTATTTTCGTCGCTGTAGTCCCAATTCTGCTAACTAATTCGACTCTATTGTTAACAGACTTTGAATAAACTTCACACCTCATTCTTTTCCATAAGACAGTTTAATGGAGTAAGTTCTGGAGCTCTAGCAGGCACCTATTCCAAACCACGAGGTTAGGACCGTTTTCATTTAATATTGCCTCGCAATGTTGGCAGTATGCACTTTGGATCTTTTTTTTTTTTGTAAAATATTGCCCTAAGATTATCCAGAGGGATGTCTTATAATAGATTTAGTAGTGTGCCAAAATAAGTGAGGCGATAGATCTTACTTAGGGAAATAAAAAATTACCTGGCAGGAGAAAGGCCAATATCAACTGTATAGGAGTTAAGAAGTGATAAATTTACAATCTTCATGGTATGCACACGCCAAAACACTACCCACCCAATGACCTTTCCAAAATTGTGAACAACATTGATCTAACTCCATGTATTGCAGGTGCAGTCACTTGACAGATACACAAAATTTCTAAGAGAAAGGGTCGGAAATATTTGTTAAGGGTACAAAGTTAACTCATTTAATTACTACTGCAAAAAATTATAAAAAGGTAAATGTAATTTATTTTATTTTTGTTATTAACTTGTGTTAGCCAGTGTTCACACGGGCATTCTGTTACTAATGTCTGATAGAAATGTTGCTATAAGAGCAGGTCAGTCTGCAAGAATATCGATCATAGTTGAAAAATAAATTGATAACTAAGGGGGTTCTTTAGCTAAAATTATTAAAACTTGACAAAACTTACTTTTAAGAATACGCGGATATATGTAATTTACGTTTACTGTGCAGTAGACGGAAATAATAGGACGAGATATGAAAGGAGCATTCCTAGTCGAGGAGCACCCCAAAGAGAGGTATTTGGATGGACTTATCGAAGGTAAAGAGAAACAGGAAGTGTAACTCTAAACAGAAATATCGGAAGATTCCGCCGACGTCGAGCTTCAAATAATCACTCTCATCAGACAAGTCCCAGAAACGATCACGACGCTTAGAAGTGTCTTCAGTTAAAGTTTGGAGGGTTATTCGTCGAGGATGTCCATATCATCATATCATAGTCCAAGGACTGCTGGAAGAAGATTTCAGAAGAAGATTAAGATTTCACAATGGGCTCCTGGAATGCGACATGCAGAACAGGACATTTCTGAACAGAATTCTATGGATGGATGAATAGAAGTTCACCAAGGTTGGTATTACAAACTTATACAAACTCCGTACATGATCGGGTGACCTCATTCCAGCCCATTTAATGTCGCTGAAGCTATACCCGATTTTGATAATTAACGTCGGTGTAGCGTTGATTCCCCAAACCCTGTCTCTGACGACCCAAGGTTCTTAAACAAGAACGAACTTTGGAGCGATGAAGATTAATTTGCAATTGGGAGAGGATATGTAGATTATTGTTTTGTTGGCGTTCTCCTCCTCGACGCAGACGTATCCTTCAGCAGACGAGAGCAGAAGCTCGTCCAAATTCTCTTGCCTGAGATTAAGAAGGAAGTCACCCACCATCTTGGACGTGGACTGCGCATCGCTATCCTCTTCGCAAGATGGTAGGACAGTTGCGGGACACGCCGTGACTACAGGGTCTACTTTCGTCAACGAAGTGACATCCGCTGTATTGGCCCTCCGGCCCTTTTTATATACCTTAAGTCTAATGGAGGTGTCCCAATATATAATGACGCCGTTGCATTCAGTGAGAGGGCGAGGGATGTCAAGTTGTTCGATGGGTCGACCAGGATTATTTAATTGAATTGAATCCAAGATATCTCTTGGAGCAGAGGGTTCCGTCGGAATCCAGGTTCTAGACCTCGATATGTTCGGAATCTGTTCTGAAGACATTTGATCAAAGAATGCGATGAGCTTAGCATGGCCTTGATGCCAGCCAGTCTCTCGGCAGCAGGGGGGTGGGGGCAGGGTTCTTTGACAGCAGAATATAAACCTATAAACGCTATTATCACCAACTCCACTACCACCTGAAACATGGGATGCGCTACGTTTCGTAACGGGAATTCCAGTGCTGGCCAAAGGAGCCTTAGATCGGGTAGTAGCCACAGAAGTCTTACCCCGTAGGATGGCTTAGGCTTGACAGCAGGTTGCCTCCCTGTCAGAGTGGTGATTGCAGGATCAGTTTTATCCAGGGCAAGGTTTTTGTATATAAATCCACCACTTCCTTGACAAGGCGGAACTCGTGGTCTGAAGAGAGTAGGGGCTAGGTAGAACATAGAAGGTCGACATTACTCCTTGAGGTGGACAGGTATCAAGGAGGCTTCATAACAATACAGTCAGTTACCCCCAGCTGCACACCATCCAATAGGCATAATACCTTGAATTAGGGGAGTGTTCAATCTCCAGCGATGAACCTAAAAGGGAAAAAACTACGTCTTGAATAATTCAACAGGAATAAAGTAAATATACTCACCTAATTAGTCCTGGAAACATTTGTTGGCAAATTACTTGCAGCTGAAAATCAAACTGACAAATTAACAACACAAAAGGTCACATACTCAGGTACATTCTGTTTAATATTTTCACACTTAACATTTGTAAGGTTTAGTTAATTTCAAATTATACACATTCATTAAATTCAATTGTCGTGAGACTTAATTTAATGATTTATAATTAATTACTCATAATTATTTACCTTTTATAACATATCATAACTTTTAGCAGTTTTTAGTACTCAAAATAAGTTTTTCACTTTAGTACAATACTGCAGAACATACTGCCGACCTGGCAACACTTATCATTTTGTTTATGCCATTTTGCGCTCTCATTGGTGCCGTGCGCACTCTTGTTGGTGCAGTGTGCACTCTTGTCTATATAAGCAGCTGCACGCTGCAGTTCGTTCTCTTTCCTGTGCTGATCGTTGGTAAGTTAACATCTCCAATTATTAACAACTCCTCTTAGTTTATTCACCTGGGTAACGACCAGGCTCCTTTTACTAATCTTCTAATTTGGGTAACGACCAAATTAGCTAAATGTAATTTGGGTAACGACCAAATTAGCAAAATTTAATTTGGGTATCGACCAAATTAACGTTACTAATCTTCTAATTTGGGTAACGACCAAATTAGCTAAATTTAATTTGGGTAACGACCAAATTAGCAAAATTTAATTTGGGTATCGACCAAATTAACGTTACTAATCTTCTAATTTGGGTAACGACCAAATTAGCTAAATTTAATTTGGGGATCGACCAAATTAACGGTACTAATTTTGTGTTTACTTTGACCTTGGTAACGACAAGGTCAAAGACAAATCTCTCCTTGTGTGTATTGTACTGTGTATGTCTTATTCCCTGGGTTGCGACCAGGGTTACATACTAACACAGAGTACTACATACGCACGAAAATAACGTTACTACTAGGCTATTCGAGAATACTTTCTAGTGGTATTCTTCGTTCCTAACAGTAGTATACAACAGTACCTAATAATAATATCAGCGATCAGTACACACATTTTGGATATCAGGTGAGTACGCTCTGTTATTCTTATTTTTTATCTCGATATTCTTTATTTTTATAATTATTCCATATTGAATTATAAGTTGAAATCAGTGCATAGAATTAGTGAAGTTTATAGTGAATATATCCATAGTGAATTAAAATTATCCCTTCTTGACCTATTTGTGCTTTGAATTATGCACCTAAGTTGGTGCTATCTATAATTTCATTTATTGAACCTTAATTTTTCCCACACTTGTGTTTCGTGTTCATCCTCTACGTGACGGATAGAACATTTTATGGTCCTTCGAGCCGGATAATATCAACTAGTGCATATTCAAGCAGTTTCTTAAACTTCTTTTATCTGAAATTTTCTTGCCTAAACGTTATCCTTAGTTTGAATCCTCGAAATGGCTCTGAAAACTCTTTTGATAAAGCAAAGCACGTGCGCTGGCCTTATCTCGAAATCTGTCATAAATTACAAAAAAACCTCTTTAATTAAACGTACTAAAGGCTATGTAACAGCTCGTTTAAACGACGTAGAAAAACTTTGGAAGGAATTTGTGGCAACTCATTACGAAGTTGAAAGTGCCGCACAAGAATTGAGTTCCGAAGAAAGTCAAAAATTAGAATATTTCTCAAGGGATTTATACTCTGAACTAGAAGAAAAATATTTTGATTTTGTTGGTCTTTTGACTGAAACCCTCGATAGTTTCAGTCAGGCTGACAATACAACGTTTTGTCAAAATACCAGTAGTGTATCATCACCTCAATCAATTTTAAAGCTGCCACGCATATCATTACCCACTTTATGCGGGTCCTATGAGACCTGGAGATCGTTTTATGATTTATTTCTTTCCCTCGTGCACACGAACCCCTCTTTTTCTCCCGTTCAAAAATTGCACTATTTAAAATCGAGTATAACAGGTGAAGCTGAACATTTACTCAGACAATTTCAAGTTACAAGCGCAAACTACGATAATGCTTGGAAAGTGTTGCTTGAAAGGTATGATAACAAACGCGTGTTAGTAAATGCTCAGCTAAAACGTTTATTCGACCAATCGGTCGTTTCTTCAGAATCTTCCAAAGGAATTAAGAATTTGTTAGATCGATCTTCTGAGTGCATTTTTGAGCTTGAAGCTTTGGGCGTCTCAACGAAAGAATGGGACACAATACTAATTTATATATTAGTGCAAAGGTTACCATCTGAAACTCATCGCATGTGGGAGCAAGAAATCAATACATCTCCAGATCTTCCAACATTAAGCCAGCTTAAAAGGTTCCTAGAGTCTAGATTTAGGACATTAGAAGCCATTTCAGAAAGCAAACCTTCAAGGATAGACAATGTCCATCACAAAGGAAGAGCATTAACTCATTTTTCATCATCAGGCAATAAATGTAACGCCTGCAATCAAGCACACCCTTTATATAAGTGCTTTAAGTTCTTAAAATTCGAAATCAATGAACGGCACAAATTTATAAACTCTAAACGTTTATGCAGTAATTGTCTCTCAAATAAACACACTTTGCAATATTGCCCAAGTAAGCATGTGTGCCATCGATGTGGAAGGAGACATCATACACTTCTTCATAGAGACAGCTTACTTCAAGCTACATCAAAGGGGTCGAATAAAGCACAACTTTCAGTGGCAAAGACCATTGAAAATTCACACCCTCTTAGTAGTACCTCTACCCAAGCAGTAGAAGTCACAAATCAACCTCTTCAAACATTCCTATCAAATCAAATTCCTCGTGCATCTCAAGCACTGCTTTCCACTGCCCTTGTGAACATAGCTTCCAAGGCAGGTACCATTTATACATTTCGCGCTCTCATTGATTCAGGATCGCAAGTGTCATTTATTACAGAAACTGCAGCTCGCAAATTAAAACTTAAAGGCTTTCAAACCTCCGTTCAAGTTACTGGGTTAGGAAGAACAGAGGCCGTCAAGGCCTATTCTCGAGCTACAGTAAAGATTGAATCTTTGCAAGCAAATCAGAAGGCCACATACGTCACTGCACTTATTGTGCCTACAATTACTGAGATGCTACCCCATGCAAAAATTTCAAGTGATCGTTGGCATCATATTAGGGATCTCAATCTCGCAGATCCACTTTTCAACTACCCAGGAAGAATTGATCTTCTTTTAGGGGCAGACATTTATAGTCAAATTTTGATTGAGGGATTGCGTAAGGCATCAGCAGACATGCCTATAGCACAAAACAGTACATTAGGCTGGATAATTTTTGGAAATACATCCAAAACAAATGTATCTTCCACAGTATCGTCACTTACACTAAGTACGCATTTTAACCAAGACAACAATCTAGACAGGTTGATGCGAAGGTTTTGGGAGAACGAAGAAGTCTTTGCAGAAAGAAAATATTCCCAAGCTGAAGCCGATTGTGAGAAATTCTACGAATCTACTCTTACACGTGACCAATCGGGACAATATGAAGTTCGCCTTCCATTTCAAAATAACCAATTACCCCGTCTAGGAAACTCACGAAATATGGCTCTTCATAGATTCCACAATCTAGAAAGAAAACTCAGCCAAAATCCTAATTTATATGCAGAGTATCGGAACTGTATTAATGAATACAAGGCCATGGGTCATATGATCCCAGTAAATCCAGAAAGGGATCATACAAAGTCATATTATTTACCGCACCATGCTGTCTTGAAGGACAGTACCACAACAAAGGTTCGTGTAGTCTTCGACGCATCTGCAAAAACTTCAAACGGCAAGTCCTTGAACGAACAACTTCATACAGGACCAGTTTTACAGGCACAACTTTTCTCCATATTATTAAGATGGCGAAAATACAAATATGCAATGTCAGCCGACATCGAGAAAATGTATCGCATGATAAAAATGCATACTGAAGATCAAAGTTATCAGCGAATTATTTGGAGAGATAGTCCTGATGAATCTGTTAAGGACTACGCGTTAACTACAGTTACTTTCGGTACAACCCCAGCTCCTTATCTTGCTATTAGGACTTTGCATCAATTAGCCAAAGATGAGCTAGACAACTACCCATCAGCAGCCAAGATTGTTGTCAGGGACTTCTACGTAGACGACCTGATAACAGGTGCAGACTCTCTATCAGAAGCCTTAGAACACCAAACTCAGCTTGTGTCTCTCCTTAAGTCAGGAGGTTTTACTTTGCGTAAATGGGCTAGTAATTCTTCAGAGCTCCTTACTAAGATCCCAGAGGAACACAGGGAGGTTCATCTTCCTCTAAGATTTGTAAATGATGAATCTGTTAAGGCTTTGGGCATTCATTGGCATCCAGCTTCGGATAACTTCACATTGCAGTATCGACAAATAGCAGACCGCAACCCGTCAAAACGTTCTATTTTGTCCCAAATTGCCACATTGTTTGATCCGCTTGGTTGGATATCACCCATTATAGTGACTGGCAAAATTCTAATGCAAAAACTATGGCTTTCGGGAGTTGCATGGGATGATCCAATTCCAACTGCCTTAAACGCAGACTGGCAACAATCCAAATCTGAATTACATCATATTCCTAAGATCAACATTCCTAGGTGGCTTCATATGAGTATAGACTCATACGACATTCAAATTCACGGGTTTTCTGATGCCTCGCAGCATGCCTATTCTGCAGCTGTTTATATTCGAACAGTTGATCACGAAGGAATTGTCCACGTCAATTTGTTGACAGCAAAGTCTAAGGTAGCGCCCACAAGCCCAGTATCACTCCCTAGACTTGAGTTATGTGGAGCATTACTTTTGGCTAGACTCATCCATCGAGCTAAAGATGATCTAAATATTCCTAATGTTCCACTTTTCGCGTGGACTGATTCAACGATAGCGTTAGCATGGATACGCAGTCACCCAAATAAGTTTAAAACCTTCGTGGCAAACAGGGTTGCTTAAATTCAGGAAATGCTTGAAATCAATTCATGGAGACATGTGAAAGGTCAAGATAATCCAGCTGATTGTAATTCTCGAGGAATAAGACCTTCAATCTTATTAAATCACAGCTTGTGTTGGCATGGACCATCTTGGCTCAAATACGCGCAGCATAATTGGCCCAAATCCACGGCTGTACTAGATCTAGACAATGATCTTGAACAAAAAAGGATCATTCCTATTTCCCTCTTCAACTCACTTGTAGAGGACATTATAGGAGAATCCTCCTCATTCACGAGATTGGTTAGAACTCTCGCTTATTGCCGAAGATTTATCTTCAATTGTAGACATCCAAAATGCGAGCACCTTTCAGGCTTCCTGTCTACACAAGAACTTCATGAATCTGAAATGTCACTAATTAAGACTACGCAAAAGGTTGCATTCAATTCAGAAGTAAATTTACTTCAAGCAAAACTACCTATATCCGCGAAGAGTAAACTGTTATCTCTAAATCCATTCTTAGATGAACACGGAATTTTGCGATTAGGCGGACGTTTAAAAAATGCTCAAATTCCTTATTATCAACGACATCCTATCATATTGCCTAGAGAAAGTCATTTGACTGTCTTGATAATAAGATATTATCACAACAAAATGCTTCATGGAGGCACACAGCTTGTTTTAACAACTATAAGAAATAAATATTGGATTCCAAGTGGCCGAAAAACTGTCAGAAATATTATTCACAAATGTGTAAAATGTCACAAATACTCCATAGCCAGGCAAGGCCAAATCATGGGAAATCTTCCTTCGTCCCGAGTTAATATTTCGCGTCCATTCCAGTGTACAGGAATTGATTATGCTGGACCCATTAATCTAAAAATGTCTAAGTATAGAGGCGTTAGGTCTTATAAAGGTTACATCTGCATATTTGTTTGCATGGCTACTAAGGCTATCCATATCGAACCTGTTTCTGATCTTTCAACCCTAGCGTTCCTTGGAGCCTTCAGACGTTTTATTGGTCGTAGAGGCCTTTCCACCGATATTTATACAGATTGCGGTAGCAACTTTGTTGGAGCGAAAAATATTTTAAATAAGGAATTCGATGAAGCCGTAAAATGCGCTAATAGATCGATCGCGGAACAAGTTGCTCATGAGGGTATAAGGTGGCACTTTAATCCACCAGCGGCACCACATTTTGGCGGACTCTGGGAGGCCGGAGTAAAGGCTATTAAACACCATCTAAAAAGGGTACTAGGAAATGCAATTTTAACATACGAAGAATTTGCAACTATTTTAACACAAATAGAAGCCTGTCTAAATTCTAGACCTCTATGTCCCATCTCAGATGATCCTGATGACGACAATGCATTAACTCCAGCACATTTTCTTATTGGCACGTCTATGACAATGCTTCCCGATTCAACGAATTTAAAAGGGGTTTCGTCTATTGCTCGCTGGAATCATCTTCAAACTCTTAAAGAACATTTTTGGAAAAGATGGTCGAAAGAGTATCTCAATTCCCTGCAAAATATACCCAAATGGCATAGAGCATCTAATAATCCTCGCGTTGGAGATTTAGTGATCCTAAAGGAAGAAAATATGCCTCCATGCCGATGGCCACTGGGGAGAATAATTGAGACTCACCCAGGTAATGATCAAATGGTACGAGTAGCTACCATTAAAACCAGTAAAGGTGTCTTCAAACGACCGGTTACAAAGTTTTCAATTTTACCTATAAATAATTATCATAAAGATACTTCTACAACTTAAAACATAGTTGTAATAATGAAATCAACAAATTAAAATTATGTCCATATTTATTTTAATTGCACTCAATTTTTGTTTGAAATTCATTTATCCGAATTGTTTAAAATTTCATTTAACGGACGCAACCCACTACTACCAATTCATTCAATCAAAATTCAAATCCCGTTAGGATTTCTCCCATTTCTTCATACGCGTAAATGGACTTAGTCGGTGAGCAACTTTCATATGCAGCGGGCAGTTAATTTGAGTTAAAGTTACCACGTTGTTTTTTTTTGTTGGTTATTTTTTTAAAATATGTGACTCGCCAGTGCAACAGTATATACAGAACGAGCAACCTGTAACTCCGGGACGCAACATTAATGAAGTGTCTCAAGATTGTCGAGCTGTACCATCTGTAAAACATGTTAGCAGATGTTTTAAATATCTTACCTTGTCGGAACGACATCATGACGAGGAAGTTATCAACCTCAACGATGACTCTCAAGGCACTTCTATACCAGCGCAACAAATTCAACAACCGAGGGACAACATAGCGGCTCCTGGAAGCAGTCGTGAACCTCAACCTGACACTACCGCTCTAGCAGCAAATAAGATTCAGATCCTGCAGGACCTGGTTCTGATTCCTGGCACTGATGATACATCTGGGAGCAATACATGTGACAACGACATTCACATTTTTTTGTTAAGTCAACACGATCCTACATCAGTGGAAAAAATTGTGGTATCCTGGGAGGCTCTAACACGCTCCAAAAGGCGCAAACAGCGCTTTACTACGAAGGATGGAAGGCGGATTAATATTCGCATTTTGGCAAATGGCAACATCCGTGTTAATCATTAAGACAATAAAAATTTAACATTTATTTGAATCTTTATTTATTTCCGTTCTTTTCTCATACTAGGATTTTCATTGAAAGACATTTAGCCTTTCAACGGGGCGCAGAATGTTCAATCTCCAGCGATGAACCTAAAAGGGAAAAAACTACGTCTTGAATAATTCAACAGGAATAAAGTAAATATACTCACCTAATTAGTCCTGGAAACATTTGTTGGCAAATTACTTGCAGCTGAAAATCAAACTGACAAATTAACAACACAAAAGGTCACATACTCAGGTACATTCTGTTTAATATTTTCACACTTAACATTTATAAGGTTTAGTTAATTTCAAATTATACACATTCATTAAATTCAATTGTCGTGAGACTTAATTTAATGATTTATAATTAATTACTCATAATTATTTACCTTTTATAACATATCATAACTTTTAGCAGTTTTTAGTACTCAAAATAAGTTTTTCACTTTAGTACAATACTGCAGAACATACTGCCGACCTGGCAACACTTATCATTTTGTTTATGCCATTTTGCGCTCTCATTGGTGCCGTGCGCACTCTTGTTGGTGCAGTGTGCACTCTTGTCTATATAAGCAGCTGCACGCTGCAGTTCGTTCTCTTTCCTGTGCTGATCGTTGGTAAGTTAACATCTCCAATTATTAACAACTCCTCTTAGTTTATTCACCTGGGTAACGACCAGGCTCCTTTTACTAATCTTCTAATTTGGGTAACGACCAAATTAGCTAAATGTAATTTGGGTAACGACCAAATTAGCAAAATTTAATTTGGGTATCGACCAAATTAACGTTACTAATCTTCTAATTTGGGTAACGACCAAATTAGCTAAATTTAATTTGGGTAACGACCAAATTAGCAAAATTTAATTTGGGTATCGACCAAATTAACGTTACTAATCTTCTAATTTGGGTAACGACCAAATTAGCTAAATTTAATTTGGGGATCGACCAAATTAACGGTACTAATTTTGTGTTTACTTTGACCTTGGTAACGACAAGGTCAAAGACAAATCTCTCCTTGTGTGTATTGTACTGTGTATGTCTTATTCCCTGGGTTGCGACCAGGGTTACATACTAACACAGAGTACTACATACGCACGAAAATAACGTTACTACTAGGCTATTCGAGAATACTTTCTAGTGGTATTCTTCGTTCCTAACAGTAGTATACAACAGTACCTAATAATAATATCAGCGATCAGTACACACATTTTGGATATCAGGTGAGTACGCTCTGTTATTCTTATTTTTTATCTCGATATTCTTTATTTTTATAATTATTCCATATTGAATTATAAGTTGAAATCAGTGCATAGAATTAGTGAAGTTTATAGTGAATATATCCATAGTGAATTAAAATTATCCCTTCTTGACCTATTTGTGCTTTGAATTATGCACCTAAGTTGGTGCTATCTATAATTTCATTTATTGAACCTTAATTTTTCCCACACTTGTGTTTCGTGTTCATCCTCTACGTGACGGATAGAACAGGGAGTTTGTTTTAAGATAGTTCGTCTCTCTGCGCGACATCAATTAGCAAGCACACCTTAAGTTCGGAACTGCAGAAATCTATAAATGGTATAATATATAAATATATAATACTCACAGTCGCAGCACGCACACTAGGTTTTACGTGTCATTCCTCCTGTGAGAGTGAGTGTGGCCAGAATAGAATGACCTTCAATTCGTAATTTTTATTTCAGTAATTCTAGTGATTTTTACATTTTCAACACAATAATATAAAAGATTAAAATTGTATATGTTATTTCGTACATATTTGGTTAGTTTACTCGACTCTGGAGCTGCAAATTCCTAGCAAACATTGGCGATGGATTTTTCTCCACTGAAAGAAAATTTTACCGATATTAGATAGCTAATAAGTCAGTCTATGTTAATACATCATGTCAGTGGCTAAACCCTAGCAGACTTGTTTTTATCCGTGCTTACTGGGACTTCCATAGAAAAAATTGCAGCTGTTTCATTATTTACAATTTTACAGAAAATACCGTAAATTTTTTATTTAACTATCGTCCTCTTGTCACGATAAAAGGGAGGGTAAAGTAGTTTCATGACACACATGTTCAGTGAAATTTGTATTGTTGATTTTTTTTTCTTCAAAGGGCTTAATAACTACTACCCTTTTCTGATCAGCATAGAAATAATGTCCTCATTATGTAATATAAACAACATTTTGATTGCAGGTTTTATATGTAATAATGAGCAACTCATCGGAATGGCTTCAAAAAGCGTTAAATCTAAAAGAAACTATTTGTAAAGACTTCCGATACTCTTTTAAAGGAGAATACAATGTGATAGTGGTCTCTATATTAAGGAAAAAGACCAGCACATATTGGGGTGTTTCTTCCAAACTCAAAGACGTTGAGGACATTTTAATAAACATCAAACAAAGGAATCTCCAATCGTTCAGGGACTGAACATTAAGGAGTCTTGGCTCACTGAAAACAAATGACAAGTTACACTCATACGGCGTCTGCGACCTCTGCAAAAACAGTAATTATAGCTCCAAAATCTTCCAGGAAGTGTTTAATTAATTTCTACCTGGAATACTAAATGTTTACTGCAATCATTTGGTGCTTTAAGATTCATTGCAACATTTTTCCCGAATTTAATGGTCTACGTAGTTACTTCCTTTATGAATGTAGAGACACATCAAAATATCATCACACCGGGAGATAGTAGGGATTTCGAAGGTTAAGAGGGTGTTGGGACTGCTGTCTTCCAAATTTACGTCCTCATTAGGAGTAATGAGAAGTTATAGTGTGGATACACTTACTTAAGGCAACTAAAGATATATTTCGAGAAAATAACTGTACGAACCAACCATTATGGATTTAATAGAATATAAAGGAAACCCCATTCTTTACAAGAATAACAATTATAGTATGAAGCAATGTCTGTTTTGCAATAAAGCTAATGTATTTACAGAATATTAATAATTGTTTTACTATTTCTGTATGTTTTTGTATTCTACAGGGTGTTTCAGATCGGACGTGAAGAAATGAGTGGTATGAAAGATGTCACCTAACCAAACAAGAAATTTTATGGCAGGGGGGTTTTTGAGAGTTACAGGGTGATTCATAAATTTGCAATTTTCATGGTATGCACATCACTCTTTTATTTTTATCTTCTAATCTATTCAACGCAGCGACATCAAACAAACGGCAAAAACCTATTCTCTCAATAACCTTTCCAAGATTCCCAACAATGTTGAGCTAGCTTCTACCATTGCAAGTACATCCGCTTCCAAAAGTGGTAAAAATGTTTTGAAATTACTAAAAATTCAGCATTTTCCTAAATTTTCTCCGAAATGCATGTGATTCGTACACCTCTTTTTTATTTTTATTAGATTGCTCATCTTATCAAAAAGGTACGACATTCTAGGCAGAAAAAAGATTAGCAAAACCGCATCCTTAGAAATCCCTGACTACCTAATTATTTTATTGCACTTTAGGTAGGAAATTCTTGAAATGAAAAAATTTTTAAGACTAAGGGTCAGGAATATTTGGGTACACAGGTAATTAATTTTAATTATGCTGCAAAAGAGTTATAAAATAATAGTGTAACTTTGTTTTATTGTTGATATTAGCTTGTGTTGGCCACAGTTCACACCTGGCATCCTTGAACTGATGAAAATTTTGCTGTAAAAGAGAGTCAGTCAGCGAGAATATCGATCATAGTTAGAAAACATATCGATAAGTACGGGTGTTTTTAAGCAAAAATTATTATCATTATTTCCGCACGTCAGGTCTGAAACACCCTGTATATGTAAATATTAATGTTCGCAATCCATTTCAGGTATTAAAGGTAGTTTCATGGGTTTCTTATTCTTCTTCATTGTTTACCGGTTCTTTGTTGCTTAAAGTGTTGCTTCGTATTTTTCACTACGCTCTCTTCGTTACCATCCTTAGATTTGTTGTATTCGAAAACGATTAAGACAAGCAAATTTCTCTTTTATAATACCAATTGCATCTTTAACATTTTTCGTGTGGAATTATGAGCCACATTAAATCGCCCTTCTTCTTCGCTTCTACGTAACCTTAATCACCATACTAGCCAGAATCGAAGAGGACCTGAAATCAAGGTTGTTATCCTTTAAAAACTTTATAAAAAAACTTAGGTTTTCAAGAGCATTTTGAATGTTAACTGACAAAGATTTTTATAGTTTTAACTAAGATAGTTTTCTCGCTCCTCTTTTCTTACCTTCATCCCTTTATTTTATTTGGATATTCCTGTACAAAAGATCCTTTATTCTTATTATACCTTTTATCCTGAAGGTAATAGGTATTTTTAAATAAAAAAAAACTCAAAAAAAAAAATAATTCAAAACTCGAGTGATTTAATAAATATTCAATTTGTCTTAACATGACCGCCGTTTTTGATAAAAAGATGCTAAATTGCTTTGACTCTCTCTCAACCGTGAGCACCAACTTGTTAGCTTCTCATTCTTTAACGAAAGGTTGCTGTGGCAGCGTTGGTGATCATATGATATTACTGTGAAGTTTGGTTTTTGGTGTTTGGTGTTGGATTAATACCTAGTTTTTGGGTTACTGCAAAGGCATCCAGAAGCTAAGGAATAGCTTCGACGCCAAACAAAGAAAAATTAAAAATTATTGAAAGTAGTTGTAAAGTAATTGCACTGCCATTTAAAAGAGACTAAAGATCGATGTTGAAGTTTATTGGTTGGTTGGTTTAAATGGCGTTGCCGGTCAACGAGGTCAGAACTCCAATTAGCCGTAAACGCGCCGTTTTGTTACTACGGCATGTAGGACTCGGTTGTTGTTCACAATATATCACACGCAACGATGTAAAATACATAGATGCCGCCGAGGTGCAAGATATGTGTTAAAACGAACTCGAGGAGTTAAAAAATTGGCCTAACTTCCTAAACTTTACTCCTGAGGTTGCTTGTAGGTTCAACAGGAAGTAATCTCCCAGTGAATTCCTTCTCTTACAGAGAAGATGAGTTATGATTTCTTTTCAATTGGTGATGCCGCATCGCCAGCAGTGTGATGCGGTGTATGGACCTCCAAACCTGGCCGCATGCTCCCTATCATGTAGTGACCCGTGCAGATGGCGACTGTTTTTGCTTTGAGGTCACGAGATCTGCTGAGCATCTCCGAAGTATAGAATATATCTCAAAATCGATGTTGAGAATAAAAGAAATCTAGCATTTGTTGCCATTAGTCAACCATGGTTTTTGCTCTGAAATAAGACTTATACATTTTGGGTTCTATCAGTAATAATATCCTTAGAAAAATATTTAGAAAATTCTATCAAGTCCGATTGAGGTAATATTTTTTTAAAAAAATACCCAAAAAATGTTCACTTGTACACTTTAAAAATGGATTTCCTTATATTTAGACGTCGTATGTCGTATCTAATCGTTATCGTGGCTTGGGTATATTGTATTAAACCAGCTATTTGATTTTGACTATTTTTTATCACTTTGCGTTTAGGTTGTCAACACAATCACGTCTCACTTTGTTGCTTTGTTTTTGCATTCAATCGTTTAAAATAATGTCTAGAAAGTGTATAAATTCGCCAGATTTATTTTGTTTTGTGTGTAGACACTTTATACCATGCTCAACTTCAAAGAAGTTTTCGTCACGACTGTTGGAAGCATATCGTTTATACTTTGAATTCAGTGCTGATGAAAATTTAAGTAAACCTTGGAGTCCGAATTTTTTGTGTTCGAGATGTTCGCCTCATCTCTCCTTGTCGATGCCCTTTGCTGTCCTAGCTATATGGCGAGATTGTTATTTCTGTTTAACGAAAATTACTAGAATGAAGTCTAAGTCAAAAAATATAATCAAACGCCCGGACGTGTCGTCTGTGTCAAAGCCGGTTTCTTATGAGGATGACGTACTTCCTCCGTAACCCCCAACAGGCACAACTTCTGAAGAACCGTCAACTTCTGGTGGTAGTCATGGTTTGGAAAATTATGATGATGTTTTCGCTTGTTACCACACCAATCATGACGGCACCACATTTGATAACTCAAACTGAACTAAATGATCTGATTTGTGATATTGATTTGCCACTAGACTAAAACAATGGAATTTACTGCATCCAGACACAAGCGTTAATGTTTACCGGAAACGACATAGTAGTGTAGTAGATGACTTTGAAAAGGAAAATGATCTACTCTATTGTAAAAATGTAATGAAAATAAGTTTGAAAGCGGTTTTATTACATAACAGAAACGAATTTCCGTCTAACTTGCACATGGAGTTCGGGTTAAAGAAACCTGTGAAAACCTGAAAAATCTACTACTGAAAATACAGTACACGGAACATTCTTGGAAGATATGTGCTGACTTCAACGTTGTTGGGATGTGGGTTACACAAATTTTTTTTGTTTTATTTGTGAATGGGACAGCAGAGTTCGAGGCAAACACTACATACAAAAAGAATGACCAAAAAGAACTAGACTACTTACCTAGTCCGAAAAGTGTGTCCAATCTTCGTCCTGTTGAACCAGAGAAGATTTTATTGCTACCCCTTCATATAAAATTGGGCTTGATGAAAAATTTTGTGAAAAACAAGGATAAAAATGGAGAAGGTTTTCAATATCTAAAAGGCATATTTCCAAGACTTAGCGATGCAAAACTGAAAGAAGGAATTTTTGTGAGGCCAGACATAAGAAGGGTTATGAAAGATCCAAATTTTGTCATCAAATTGAATTCATTGGAAAAAAAGCATGGCTTTCGTTTGTTAAAGTTGCGAAAATTTATTTGGGTAATACCAAATCACCAGACTATGAACAACTCATATCAATTCTTTTGACAGCTTTTCAGGCTTTAGGTTGTAAAATGTCCCTGAAAATTCATTTTCTGCATTCCCGTTTGAATTTCTTTCCTCCCAATTTAGATGCAGTTAGGTTAAAGTGGCTGCCTAAGAAGGCATACTTAGGCCAAGGAGGCCCATTGTGATTAAGATGCAGTTAAGTGCAGTTAGTGGTCATCAAGATATAAGGACTATGGAAAATTTACTCCTAGCATTCTAGCAGACTATTGCTGGACATGTTTACGTGATAATCTGACCTACCATTATAATAAAAAATTAAAAAGATACAATATCGTGTGAATGAAGGGAAAAAGTAAAGTAATTTTTAATACACTTTTATAATTTTAAATTTACGAGATAGGGTTATACTATAACAGTCTATACTATAACAGTTTTTATAACAGTCATAGAAAGAAAGCTATCGGAACAGCAAAAGTAGAAGGTTTTCAAGTCTGAATTATTCAAAATACAGTCATTGTCAACAGCAATAGTGCTAAATATTTTCGCATCATCAGTATAACACTAGATGTTTGTGTGAGGCAAAAAGAACTGTAAGTCAGACAGCTCATGGTCCGGCAGGTAGGAACTTGCCCAGTTTACAAAAAGAATCGGAAACCTGATAGAGGAAGCTTCTATTAAAGCACTTTGTGATTAATCCTATCCAATGCCTTATCAAAATCTGTAAAGATATAGTCGATTTGTTTACTCACTTAAAAAGCAGATAAAAAACTTTAATAAAGGAGAATGGGCACTTTGGTCTATCGGCGGCCACTAATGATATTAGTGTCATATGAAAGGGTTATTATTAAGTAGAAACTTTTTTTAAGAACATCATATGAAATTCCATTTAGAAACGTAAAAAAAATTAAACAATATCCTAATAAACTGCACTATTTTAAGTCAATTTAACTTATTGTCTTTAACACCACCAGATGTCATTATTATAATACTTCGCTTAACCATAAATCCGTCGAGCTATAACAGAGCAAGTCTGGGGGGAGGGGGGGTTAGCGCCGACACCGCGCAGTCCTACGGTTATGCTTGTGTATTGTACGCTGTTTTTGCTTGCACCTCTGGACTTTGTTTCTCCCAAACTCGCCGACTTTTGCTTGTTTTTGGACTATTTGTGAACTATGTTCTGTTAAATATAGCAACAAACAGACAAGTCTGTGTTTTGTGCAATCGTTCAGTGGCTCAGATGTTCTGCTAAATCTAAGAGAATTTGGCTATTCGGCTCATATGCAAGAAACCAAAAACCGCGGTGCAGATCAACTTACAACCGAGCAGGCAAACAGGTTTGGGTTAGTGACCTTATATCGCTGGGTGATTGAAGTAATCAATGATCGGTTTAAGAGGGACTTTAAGTTACGGCGACAAGATTATTTCAATCGGACACTTAGTCACTTGTTCCAAGATTTTAAAACAGCAGCGTCACTTATTAACGCATTCCGTGAACCTATACAAGACAGCGTGGATGCAGCCGGATTCATTGAAATAATAAACAATCGCATGAACCGATCAAACCACCTAGCCAAATATGTGGTCCGCAACAATTTAAGCAGAAAAAAAGCCACCTTTGAAAGCATTAGCGGTAACCAGCCTTTTTTTAACGACTTTCCCACTCTATCGGAGGACGACCTTGTCCTTTTTGCTCCTTTTTTCTCTCGATACGTACCAAATCAAGTTAGCCCGCAGCTATTATATCGAACTCGTCAGACAGCACTTATTCACGGCCTACTCTAGATACAAGCCCGGAAAATATGAAGTTCGGCCATTTCACCACCAAGCATTTCGTCATTATTTCATTTTTGTTGTTTGTGCCCCAGATTAACCAATCCTTGCACACATAAATAAAACTGTACACCCTCGTAACCAAAACCAAAGAGAAACGCTGATGTCAGTGACGCATTTTAAGCTCAATACTTCAAGAAAACGAGCACAGGAGAGTTTTCCCTTCAAAACACATGCAAATTGTACATGTGAGACACTTTTTATCGTGTTCACATATTCAGAACATTTGTAGATTAAACTAAAAATCAAAACAACACTTGGTAAACTCGAGCAACGTAAGAAATATAAGAATTTCTTAACACGATCGGCGTTTCTAATGAAGAAAAGTTAAGCTCCCTTGGCTTGTTATCAACAGCAGCACCAAAGGGTTAACTTTCCTTCAGCTGCTGGACGCCTTCGTGACAAAACGAAGACTAGATGAAAATCCAACAAAATTTAACACCGAACTAGACAGCTGTATCAATTTATGATCACTTAGTCCTGAATTACACGAGAGGGATTTTACCCCATGAGTGACGAAACCCTGTTTTTTTCATGGGGAGAGAAGTGAGGTAGCAAGAGGGTCATCTGTGAGTGTCAATCACGAATCGTAGGGGTTTTGCTTGAGTTTTTCCTGATTTGCTTTTGTCCATTTTCGTAACTTCCTCATTAGGGTTCGAACAATTTTTGGTGTCAGGTTGATTTAGTATTGCTTGAGCCGGTGAATACAAATTTTCAA
This sequence comes from Leptarthrus brevirostris, assembly GCA_964036015.1. Classification (NCBI taxonomy): domain Eukaryota; kingdom Metazoa; phylum Arthropoda; class Insecta; order Diptera; family Asilidae; genus Leptarthrus; species Leptarthrus brevirostris. The sequence goes on from OZ038372.1 coordinate 122,686,806, forward strand.
CCCTGCAAAACACTTATGAACCGGTTTTTTAACGTCAGTGAAAGCCCCTGTCGTAGCAACACTCCGAGGGTTTTTCTACTTTTGCGGTTAAATCCCTCTCGTGTAATTCAGGACTTACACTGTTCCACTAACCTTGCGGTAAAATATTTTCAAAAATGCACAGAATGTGCAGGATTTTTAGTTTAAAAATTCACTCGGGTCATGTGAATATTTCCTGTTAACCTGTTAACCTGAAGTAAAATCCAATTTAAGACTTTAACCTTAGACCCGTTTGTTGGGTCAGATCGACCCAGTACATTTTTATTTTTATAATATTATACATAAAACATACAAATTCATCCAAAATTTTTTTATAACTTTATGTATACTTTTGCCTTTCTAGATATAATGTACATAACATGTGAGATATATGCGTTAAACACACATGCACACTATACGGTTGGATGGGTCAGATAGACCCATTTTTTTAACACGTATTTTCTATGGAAAAAGAGATTCAATTGTACTTTTTCCATCTTTAGTGCATTCATACAATACGGATAGAGTGTGTATTTCATATTGTAACGCGCACGAGGTAGGCCACGAAAAGGGAAATGCGCATGTCCCAGGTGGCCAGAAATCAAGAAAAGGAAATGCCAAACGGGGAAAGTCAAGGACGACTCGATCCCATGGTGAATATGTGAGGTGAAAATGTGTAAAGGAAATATCTAGAACTAGAATTCTAGAATTAAGCTAAGTAGTATAACTAGGGTTGAGCAGTAGCTCAGGTAGTTTTAGTCGTGATTTAAACTGCGAAGTTTTTAAATGTGATAATGCGAATAGTCAGTTGTATTTTAACCAGTGAAGTGATAAGTTTTAATTGTTAAAGTGAAACGTAATATTGTCAAGAAAATTGTGCAACGAATTAGTGAAGTGAAGTGAATAAAAATTGTGAATATTTGTGACTGTAAATAAGTGTCTTAATTAATCCGCCGAGCCAGAAGAGCCCCATTTACGTTACAATTGGTGTCCGAAGTGGGATTAATTAAGAAAGACTAAAAAGTGGAAAAAGAAAAAAAAAGAAAAAGTGACTGGGAAATTAAAGTGAAATAGTGCAGAGAATAATCTAAATATGGGTCGCAAATTAAAGGACTTACGTGTTCAAGACTTGAATGGGGAATTAAGTAAACGTTTCCTTCCTACAATTGGAAATAAATGTGCCCTGGTAGCGATACTACAGGAAGCTATGGAAAAGGAAGGAAAGGATCCAGAGGCTTTTGTTTTTGAAGACGGGCCAGAGGAAGAAGTAGTAAATACTCCAAGCAAGACAGATCTTTTCAATGCTTTGTTTAAACTTAACTCATCAATGGAAGAACAGATAACGTCATCAGCCGAGTTGAAATCGTCACTGGAAGGTTTAGTAAATGAGTTAAAAGCATCAATGGACGAACAGAAATCATCAACAGCAGAGTTGAAATCATCGATAGAAGGGTCCGTAAGCGAATTGAAAGCGGCAATGGAAGAACAGAAGACTTCATCAGCCGAGTTTAAATCGATAATGGAAGGGTCCGTAAGTGAATTAAAAGCGGCAATTGAAGAACAGAGTTGAAATCATCAATAGTAGCGGAACTTAAGGTCTCTGTCGAAGAAGTGAAAGCGGAAATGGAAATTTCTATGCAAAAACAGTTTGATGGTCTGGAGTCAACTATAGAGCAAAAACTGGAGACCATAGAAAACTCTATCAAAGTCAGTCTGGAAAGTCAAGTGGAAAAAAAGGACTGAACTAGAAAGTGTCCAGAAACGGCATTTATCGACTTTATCTTCAAATGTGACTGCAAACAAAAGGCTTTATCCTCCAACATTTGACGGCCAAACGCCCTGGCAAATATACAGACTCCAGTTCGAAACGGCAGCATCAATGAACTTTTGGAGTGACGAAGAAAAAGCTACTGCTCTTATCTTGGCACTTAGAGTTGGAGCAACAGAATTGTTACAGACTATCCCGGCGGAGCTAAGGTATTGATATAAATCTCTAATACAAGCTTTAAAATTGCGGTATGGAAACCAGCACATGCAAAAGGTCTACCGTCTACAGCTACGGAGGCGAATACAGAAGCATGGAGAGACATTGCAGCAGTTATTTACGGACATAGAAAGGCTGACACATTTGGCTTATCCCACGTTTTGCCAAGATTATATCAATGAGGTGAGAAGCATTTATTGATTCACTTGCAGATCGTGGCCTACAGCAAGCAGTACGAATGGCTGAACAGAACAGAAACGCTGAGGTTTTGGCTTACGCTCTGGCTTGGGAGGCAGCAAAACAAGCCTCTAGAAAACCTATGTACGAGACAGAAGAAACCGAAATAAAAGATATTTGTTACCAACCGCGGCCGTCCAAGATGCTGGACATGTGGCCAAGAAGGTCATCTCCGACGAGATTGCAGGAAGCAAAGGAGATCAACCCTTCCGGGATATGACACGAAGAAGACTGGTTGTGCAAACTGCAGCAGAAGGGAACAAGAAGAATTTGGATTGATGAGAGATACCGATCGAAAAAACGAAGCTAAACGTTACAATATTGTGTTTTGGCGCGTAATCTTACTACGAATACAGTGGCATTTTGTCATGTTTTTTGAAAATTTTTTTGTGATTGTTTTTTATTTAATTCGAAAAAACCAATGTCTCGCTATAATTTACCGACGATAAATGTAAACCGTGATCTTACTGAAGAAGAAGAAGTTGAAATAAATCATTGTCGTCGGATAAGCTACGATACGATTGAAATAAACGATTCGGATGAGGAGGATAATGGTCATGAATCAGATGCATCGGAATTCAATGAACCAGGAGATGGTAATAGTGCACTTCATGATATACGTTTTGTTGAATCGCAACGAGAAATCGAATTGGACTGTGAAGTGCAGCCTGAAGATGAAGAAATGCATTCAGAAGAAGTGTTGGTTACATGGTTCAAGGTAATGGAGACAAAACAGTCTGATGGTCGATGCCATGTCCACGTGCAAAGGGACGCACCCAAAATATGAAACGTACGCGAGTCGATGTATTTGCACGATGCATACAAACTTTCGATGTAAAAAAATATGCATTTATGCGAATTTTCCCCCAGACATTATAGAGTTGATTGCCATTGAAACAAATTGAAAAGCCAAGCGAGCATATTATGAAAACAGACTCGAAACTGACCCGAAACAAATTCGGCCGTGCGTAAATACAGATGTCACAGAACTTTATGCTTACATCGGTATTTCATTGTATAGTGGCGCGGAAAAATCTAACTTTGTTCAAGCAAAGGATCTATTTCGTAAATCCAATATGCCATTCTATCGTGCAGTAATGTCAATAGTGCGATTCGAGCAACTATCTCGCTTTATGCGATTTGATGATTCGAGAACAAGTCTGGAGCGCATTCGAGCTGATAAATTGGCGCCCATTCGTTATATTTGGAATTAGTTTCTTGGCAATTTGACATTGTCTTTCAGGCCTTCGTTTCAACTCTGTTTCGACGAACAATTATTGACGACAAGAAACAGATGCAGTTTTCGCCAATCAAAGCCAGGAAAATGTGGCATAAAAATCTTTTGGTTGGTGGATGCCAAAACCAATTACCCGATTTCCGGTGAGGTTTATTTAGGCACACAGCCGAATGATGATCGATCAAAAGGAGTAGCTCATGATCTGGTATTGCGCCTCTCGAAAAATTATTTATACATTGGAGCGAACACCACCATGGTCAATTTCTTTATCGGATATGCTTTAGCAAAGGATTTGGCCGAAAAAGACACTACCATCGTCGGTACCATCAGACTGAACAAGCGCGAACTTCCAAAAGCATTTACATCACTGAATGAGGCCAAAAAGCGAGGTGCAAACAAATCTGTTTTCTGTTTTTCGGGTCCATGTGGGCTTGTTATCTACATGACTAACACAAAGGCACACGCAACAGAAGAAGTGAATAGAGAAACAGGAAAGACTCTAATAATTCAAAATTATAATGGTCATAAGGGCGGTTGATACGCTTGATAAGATGTTACGTGGGTGTACATGTAAGCGCAAAACCAATCGGTGACCCATGGCGATTTTTTCAACATGGTTGATATTGCAGCCTTTTCGGCGTACCGCCTGTTTGAATTGTCTCACCCAGCATGGCATGCGAACAAACAGGACAAACGGAAGCTGTTCCTCAAAAGAATTAGCTATGGATCAGGCGAATGATCATTTGATAAATCGTGCTAATGAACCCAAACTACAAGCATCTGTGAAGACTGCCATGAATTTGATCGACATGAAGACACCAAGCATTTCCGGGCCGAATTCAATGCCAGAAATTATGGTTAAAAAATACAAATTTCAATTTCAAATTATTTTTTACATATATTTTTGGTTCTTTCATAATCATTTTCAGGTAAACAATGTGAGACGCAGATGCATATCATGGCCACAAAAGACAACAATACGATTGGCGTGTGTGATGATTGTTTGACGCCGACGTGCCCTTTACATTATGTTCGATCATGTGAATCCTGCTATTTACGAAGCTACAAGGAACCCAACACAATCTCGGATTCGGAAGACGAAGATCAAAGTTGTAGTGTCGATCCTACAGAGCCCAATACATCGCGTGCACAACAATCGAAGCGTCGTCGTGAATCGATAATAAATAAATAAATTATATTATACACACGTTCAAATACATTCACACACCGTTTTTCCTTCTATTGACACCGAATCGAGTTGTCATCGAATCGAGTGAAATACACCCGCCACATGTTTCAGAAGGGTTTACGAGCACTAGAGGTAAGTAAGATAACTGACAAACATGTTTATTGTTAAGAAATTGATAATGCAATAGACTTGGTCAAGTCACAACATTATAATCTTTGAAAAATGTCTACAAATATAGACTGATAAGTAAATGTGACTCAATCTTTAAAATTTCAAATGACCTACAATATATCAGGTTGAGTGTAACTTTGTTACCAAAAAGTTTTATTGATGTGCATATTTCCTTTGTCATTCTAACTGAACATTGTTTCTATAGAAAGACTAAAAGGTGTACAGGAAACACACTCATATACTTCTGTTAACTTTTCCTAAATCAAGAAAAAGTTAAGAGCATTCAGAACCAATCGTGCAAACGCCAGAAATTTTCAAAGCCAAGGGATAAATTAGTGAAGTTATTTCTTCCTTACATTGGGAGCGGATTAGAAACTAATTGAACTTGCAAAATTTACTTATCAAAGCTTGACTAACTTGTTTACAGGGTTGAATTAGAAGTATAAAGATTTTCGCACCCCCTGTTAATGTTATTGAGAAACTTTCTAAGCTTCGAGCAACGAATTGACTTTTAATAGCAATTACTAACTAGTTGCGAAAATAATTGCTCCAAATTGTAAACATGTGAAATCTGTGCGAACCGGAATACCATAGATAACTACATGTAAGTTGTTTATAATTATACTCATATAATCCCGAGATTATATTTTCTTTGGACCTCTGTCGTCGAAGGATTAAATTTAGTTTAATATACTTTACACAATGTTACCTTCTGCTAATAAATTTTGACATTTTTAATGACAAATCTCTTTTTAACCGACTTCCTAAAAACATGATGGTTCTAAGTTCGACATGTATTTTTTTTTGTATGTATGACCGCGCATAATTTCGTAACGCGTGCACCGATTTTTATTTTGGGTGGGGGTAAAACCTAACTTCGTAATGCATGGACCGATTTAGGTAATTCTTTTGTTGTTGTATAGAGTATGAAAAAAATTATGTCAACTGACTGTACCGTGGGGTTTTTATGAAAGATCGCTACGTATATTATTAATTAATTAAAACTGACTTTTTATTTGTTTCAAACTTTATTTCTTATTTTTCCGATACGCGTATTTCGGCTTATGAGGCCATTTTCAAAGGAGTCAAATACAAACTAATTCTATTTCTTAGATTTCCCAACATATACATACATTCCAAAGATTTATATGACTGCGAGAGTATTAACATACGGATTTTCTGAACTATGAATTCAGTTAGCGGTGAGCAATTATAGTCTATTTGCTCATTTAGCACGTTATGTTGTTTAAACAATGCCTTTTTAATATAACAAGATTCTTAAATATCAAGTTTTATACCTTTTGTCTTTTTATGTATTAAAGTTGTCAATACCGCAACTACCATATGTCCGGTTTCATATAAATGCTTCGCTACCATTGAATCGAGCTTATTATTTTTTAATGAATTAAGATGTTCCTTAAATCTTGTTTTAAAATTACGTGCTGTTTGTCAAATATAAATACTATCACACTCATCACAAGCAATTTTGTATACACCTGCCTCTTGAAGCCTATCATTTTACCTTTTCTAATTATAGATATAGTTTTTGAAAACACAATTGTTATAAAACGCGACGTTTACATTTAACTGATTTTTTTAACTTATTTGCAATTGCCTCGATAGATTTTCCTATATATTTTAATTTGATCCATTACCGATTATTTTCTTTAGACTTTGGATAAATATTTCTTAGAGGTATTTCTTTATTTTTATTTCTAATAAGTTTAGAAATTTTGATTTCTACATAGCCATTGTTGCTTGCAATTGTCTTAAATATTTTACATTAAATAATTGATGTGAAAGTGGGGTTGTGAACAATATAATAGTATCTATATATTAATCATGGAATAAAAAGCAGATAAGGGTGGTTCGAGTTTGCCGGTATAATTACATCGGAGTACGTAGATTTTCTATAAATATCAAAAGCAAAGTGGTTGTCCTTTAATAGTATTTTGAAGCCCAAAAAATTTATTTCAGCATTTAGGTCTTTTTCTACAGTAAACTGAAAACATTTATTTCGTGTATTCATCCAAGTTAGAAATTGATTTATTCGTTCCTCGCCAAAGACAGAAAACATCGTCAAAATACAAAAACCGATTGACTCGCTAAACGGACATTCATTAAACATATATTCTTCAAAAACGGCATAAAAACTTCTCATAAAAAAATTTAAAGATGGTTTGCCAATGAGATTTCCGTTGTCCCCATTTTTATCAGAAGCTTTTACGTCGTTTTTTTGAAAAATCTATGTTTAATGAATGTCCGTTTACCGAGTCAATCGGTTTTCAACCGACTTCGAAAAACAAAGAGGTTATAAGTTCGACATGTATTTTTTTTTGTGGGGGTGGGGTGGAACCTAACTTTGTAACGCGTGCACCGATTTGAATGGTTCTTTTACTGTTGTAGGAGAATAATTTGGTCCTAAGGTGTGAGTAAGGTAGAGGGGTAGTCAAAATTCGTAACGCGTGGACCGATTTCGATGATTCTCCTTTTGATGTGTAGAATATGTCGCCCCACTGATACGACGACAAAAATTTATAAGTTGTGTGGTGTGCGGAGCGGGTGTTACACAATTTCTTAATTCACACACCTATTTGGAAGATTCCTTTTTGTTGTGTATTATATGATCCCCCATTCCTACTTTATGGAAAAATGTTGAGCTCGGGTTGGGGTGCGGGGAGGGGAAAGCTAACTTAGTAATGCGTGGACTGATTTGGATTATTCTGAATGCATAGAGTATCCATTTGTATTCTGAAAAAAAATTATGGCTTATGGTGAGAGTTGGAAGATGGGCGGCGCCTAGCTTCATAAGGCATAGACCGAGTTTGATTCGGTTGTGCAGAATACGTTTTCTGATTGATAAATGATAACAATTTTGTACCTAGAGTGATTACGATGATTCTCTTTTGCTGTATAGAGAAAAGTGGCGCACTAGGGTCATGTTAAGAATTTTCTAAGGTGAAGGTATAAAAGGGTGACCGTGGCTTATTTCGTAATATGTTGCCAGATTTGGATAATTCTGTCTCCATTCTTTAGAATGCATTACCTCTACAACTTTTGAAATTACATTATTCTTACGAGCAGCATACTTCGAGTCGTATACATATATGAAAACACTAAAAAGTGAAAAATAAAATAGTTTTTAAAATAAACGTTGAACCGACTTCACAAAAAAAAGCATAAAATAATTTTTAATATTGTAGGCATCTATTACGACATTTTGAAATCGGTTCAACGTTTTTTAAAAAGCATTATTTTATACAAAATATATTCACCAGGTTAAACTGCGCCAATACCTGTTCTATAAGTCAACTTGTTACTCTAAGAATCAATTCTTGGAAATGAGTATACATGCTTGTCACAGGTATCCTGATGTGTTAGTGTAGATTTGTCCAAGCACTCACTCGTCTTTTTACCTTTCCAAGATTTTACACAAAACGTTTTTCGATATCAACTGAATTATGTAAAAATCGTATTGCGCTCGATGCAAATTACTTAAATACAGAGGGAGAGCACAACACAATTTTTTTTTAAATTAATTTCTAACGAAGAGCTAAACATTCTAAACATACCAAGCTAACTATGTGACTAAAATAAGTTTAACTACACGTGCAAAGGTCAGAATGAAGAAAATAGTCAGCATGTATTTGTGAGTATAAAAATTATTATTGAATTTTTAGTTCTTTAAAGTAAATAAAAACTTGTATTTAAAAAAATTTTATGATTTACTATAAACTTTAATATACTATGAAAATAATTAGTATTGATTATTACAATCTAAAAAACTAGAAACTCCTTTAATTTGCGAGATAATCAAATATAAATTCTTTCGTCTAAGTTCCATTAGGTAAATTAGTAAATAGCTTACAAAAATCTGCATTTTCCGTTGAAATGCATTATTTTCTAGTAAATAATGTCAACTGTATTTTAATATAGAAAGGTAAAAGGGTATGAATAAAAGGAATGTTAAGTTAACTGTTGTGCTGTGCTTATCCCTTATACGACTCGATTGGTATGGTATGTGCACAGCAACCTAACATTCGTTTACCAGTAAGATTGTTTATTGTTCTACTATTGTTTATAGTTACAACCACCATTTGAAGCTTTGTAACTTGTTCATAGTGATATTATGGCTTTGTGTCCATATTCAGTATTTCATAAAGAATCAAAAATCTCACATTGTTGAAATGACCAAATCTCCTGCCTATTATTCTGTATTTTTACAGCAATCTGCCATATTGTCGCCGACATCTTTTATATCTCATTTTTTACATCTATTTCATTTTCTGCACAAATCCGTTTTTATTTCATTCCCAACATTTTTGACAACAATCATCCGCAATATTCAAGCCATATCTTTAATATTTCATATTTGACTCCGGAAATAACTATTGTCACGAAAGTTATATAACTGTGCTAAATTTCGGCTCAATCGGATATCGATAAGCGGGTCAAAATCGAAATGAAGTTTTTTTATGCGATGTGGCCGAAGCCTAGGGGACAACCATTTGATGCGTTAGCATGGCTTTGGCCGGAAGGAAATTAGGGTAAGAGAAGTAAGGAAATTTGAATGTCTTGTTTTTACATTGCTGCGAGGTAGACAACGGACCACAGACGGAGAAGATTATTTTAATCTCTTAATAAAAACTCACGAGGAGACGGTTTCGAACCCGGATTGGTGGTCGTGCCGCTCAATCAATTGATCCAACTCCGTCTCCAAAGACTAAACCTTGTAAAAACATTTAAAAAAACTTATCAGAAAAGCTTAATGATCTTTAGGGAAGTGGTTTTGTAATAAAGTCAAAAGTCGAGTCGATTCGGTTGCAGGAGACTCTCAACAATACCAATAACTCTTAGCCTCGTAGTGAAAGAAGACGGAATCTGTATAGGATCGAACCTAGAAACTTTCGAGTTGTTATTTCAGTCTACTGAGTCTACAGTAGCTTCTGACACTCATAGCCTAGGACGTATAATATAAGCGACCTCAGAGCTCTTAATCCCCCATGGCTGGAAGTAATTTTTGAAGCCTGCTTAAACATGTCATACATTCCAGATTCGTGGACAGAAGCCAAGGTGGTTTTCGTTTATACAGTAAACCTAAGGTCAATAAGTATCTCGTCCTGTCTTCTTAAAACCTTCGGTAGTTATCACATTATTTCTCCGATGGAGCAGTAATGTTGATCGAGGAACTTTAAATTCACCTGCAACTGCAGGAAGTGAAGTTCCAAGTGCCATTGCAGCAACTGCGCGCCGCAGAATTGCCGAGCCACGTTTTGGCGATTTCCGTTATAACGATCGTCCCATTTAAAAAAAACATGTGTAATTACCGTTGGAAGTCATGAAATCAAAGTTTGAATATCAAAAACACAGTAAAAAATCGTAAATGCTAAAAAATATAGGGGTCGGTTTCGGACCACCTCTAAGCGGTCGGTTTCGGACCACCACGATTTTTTACAAACAATGGCACCTATTCAAGTCTAGTCCATAACGAATATAAAAAACTTTTCGATTTTTCAAGAAACAATAAAGCAATTGTAACTGAAGTTTCGTGTAGGCTCAAAAATGAATTTTACTCCTGTCAAAACACAACACGTCACATAACCACGAAATGAAATGAGTAAAAAGATGGCTCTGTAACTCCAAATTGTCTGTGCTGTTAGAGCTTTTAAATGCCACCACCGACAGTTTTGTTGGGTGGGGAGGTGGGAGAAACATGTGGAGGTCGGTATGGGACCATATTACCCTACCAGGTGTCGATGTCTCTGCTTTTGTTCAAACTTCACCAAATTATTGTTACTGGTGTAAGTAATTATCAATCTAAAGCACTTTAAAAAAAATAAATTTGTGCAGAAGTTACAGGGTTGTACCTAAACTTTTACATTTTTACACTTTTTCTCATATCTTTTCTGAAAATTCATAGCTGTCGTCACCATTGTCATAGAATGTTGATCTTTAGTGATTTGTAAGGGTCGTTACATGGCCTTCCGAATAGAAATATAATTTTCCGAAAAACTAATTTTTAAAAAAAAAATGTTGACTTTGAAAAATATTTTTTGGTTTTTTAGGAAATACTTGATCATGAATTTTTTGAATGAAATTTAAAAAAAAATTCATGATTAAGTATTTTTTAAAAAACCAATAAATATCTTTCAAAGCCAAAATTTTTTTCCAAAAAAAGCGCAACTGTAACTTCTGCGCAAAAATTTTTTTTTCAAATCCTTTAGCACGATAATCACTTATCCCAGTAACAATAATTTGGTGAAGTTTGAACAAAAGCAGAGACATGGAATTTTTTACCTGCTACACTTGAGGAATTTTGCCCCATATTTACGTACTCTCGCAGGTAAATTTTTTTATAGGCATAACCATATAGCTTTAGGAGGTTGCCTATACTACATGTCGTTCACTCTCTGTCTAAGTCTGTATGAGCCTATAGATAGCATGTATAGGGCCTTGAATAATGCCCTATTTTCGTCCTAACTCTTACGAAGGATTCGCTGCAACGATCTCTGTTCTCTGTGAACCTCTGATTGTTATGTGTGTATATATTCTAGTTTTGCTTATTGATGTTTTTGCATGCTGGTTTGGGAGGCTCAGTCAACTCTGTATATTGTTATATTAAGGTGAATAAGTCAACTGTTTCTTGGCTCCTGGCAGGAAGTGTGCCTTCTGAGTTAAAAGGAAAATTCAGAAATGGTAAAAGGCCTAATCACCCGGGAAATCTGGCCGACATTCAACCTAAGGCGGTCGAAAGAGCTTATTTCGCTTAAACACCATATGATTAGCAACGTCGTGGCTGTCATCACGGGCCATTTTCTCATAGGAAAACACGCTAATAGATTCAGCGCACCGTCAAGCGAATTCTGTAGGAAAGAAATGGAACGATTCCTTATCTTCACTGCAACTGTCCGGTTCTAGATAATCGCGGGAGTAAATAGCTTACTTATGGGACGGAATACACCCCATATGGTGTCACAATGTGTCGTCATGGCGTAGGTGTGTCTTCCCTTCATAAAAGCTGTCACTCTGATCAAAACTTTCTTTCTAAAATACATCCAATTAAGCTGTGTGCTTCTATCATAAATGAATGAAAACAAATAACATTTCTTCTTGTGCGCTCGACCATACTACAATCGGAATGGAATTAATTTGTGAAATTGTGCAATATGTAAAAATGAAAGCCATTAATATTAAACCCAAAGCCAATGCAAAAACAATTTAATTTACATCATCACCTTAAAAAGGGAACCATAAAATTAAACGATCTGGGAAAACGCTTCAAAGTTATTTTTAAAACAATAGTTTGCTTATCCAAGTAAAAACAGCACTAAGGCGACTTTATACTGTCATCTTGTGATAAAGTTTTCGCTAAAGTATCGGATAAAATGCCAGATTTCTTAATTCACACAATAAAGCAAACGATAAAGCGTAAAGATGAAGTGAGACACATTGCCGATAAAGTGAATAGGTTGGGATCTATTTCTTTTCTTTCTTCTTTTCTTGCACACTTTATGTGCAAGGCGATCGAAGTAAATGAAAAATTAGGTGAGACAAATTATTTAATTGAATAATAATGGTCTTCCGTTTGTAGTTCCTTTAATACCAAAGAACTTTTTTTCTAGCACTTTTTTAAGTATTAGAAGCATTATTACACCAACCGCAATTGCCGATTCCGAATTTTTAAATGCGCCTATTATGGTAAATATTTATCGGCATATAATACAAAAGGCAGCACTAAATCGAAAACTAATTATGTAAACAGCTCACAAAGAAATACACAAAATCGTAGGCACTTTATCAATTGATAAATTTATTCGATAAAGCATAAGCTTTATCAAAAGATGATAATGGAAAGTGGCCTTAACACAGTGCTACAATTGTCAAATATTGACCTAAGGGTCTTCTATGCTAATTGTTAAGGAAACGTGTTCTGGTTCTGACAAGGTGACAATAAAATGAAATGAGATACCAACCAAAGCAGTCACTCGTAACAAATCTAGTGGGCGCGGTAGTATCAGTTCAATTTCCCATCATGAATGATTTCTACCTTCCAGCTCTTACATGGAAAACTCACGATATTCCAAGCCAAACCATCAGCACCTGGCATACTACCCAAAATACTACAGCAGCATATGGTAATCACTTTTCATCTGAAGGAATCCATAATTTAACAAATGAACTAAAGTAAGTAAGTGCAAAAGTGAACAACTCTCCGTTATTACTAAATTCGCTATTAAATATATATATTTAGTTTATAACTTATAACCTTAAGGGGTTATATAGGGAGGGGGAAGGGTTTTTAATCGATTTTTCGAAACTATATTTTTCGGTTGCGCTGCGGCCCAGAGAATACAAGGTCTGCAGAAGAAGAAATGTAAAATGAAGTGACGGCGGCTTGCTCAGAATTGACATGCTGCAGAGAAAATATAATTGATATTTTACTGGGAGAAGTTGACTGAAAATTTTGTTTAAGGTAACCAGGTCACGAATGATGGTTAAAATGAGCTTTTTTACGCGTTCAGATATTTTGCTCCTGTTCAAATTATGACATAATAAATAAATAGTAAAAGCTACAATATGAGCTCTAATTAAAGTAGATACCGGCTGGAAGGAAGAAGAATTAAGAAAGGCGATCAAGATGGGCGGGATCAAGATATAAGGCTTTGTGAAGGGATGATTTACTCAGATGGAAGTCAAAGGAGGAAAGGTCGTTGACTTTTCGTAGCACCCTGGTAATTGATTCGCGTTGACCGTAGTTCGTGCGATGACGTTCGAGTCGGAAAAGGCGAGTGGACCTAAGGTTTCGGGGATTGGTATAGATGGGTAAAGGTTTCAGGATTGAAGGTCAGCCTATGGCACCAGTTAATAGCTTATGAATGAAGAGAATGTCGGAAACATCACGTCGTTTACTTATAGGTTGTAAGTCTATCAGTTTCAGACGGTTTTCATAAGGTGGAAGGTTGAATCTGTCTACCCACGGAAGATCACGTAGAGCGAAGCGAATGAACCTACGTTGGACAGATTCAATCCTATTAATGTGAGTTGTTTGTGTAGGTGACCATACCTGGCTGGCATATTCAAGGAGAGGTCTAACGAAGGAGATATACAGAGATTTGGAAACATAAGGATTGGAGAACTCTCTGGACCAGCGCTTCACAAATCCTAGCGCGGAGTTAGCTCTGTTAATTAACTGTCAATGTGGGAACGGAAATTGAGTTCACTATCACAGATTATTCCGAGGTCATGCACCATGTGGTGAAGGAATCGAGATCTTTTTGCAGGAGAAGAGAGTCGGTTGTGGAGGAGATATGTTTAATTATTTTCATGTCATCAGCATTAATGGACAGCTCTGAATGATTGATGATACATTCAACATCATTTATTGTAAGGATGAAAATTAATGGACCGAGGTGGCTGCCCTGGGGGCCGCCGGAACGAGCGACAATAGGGTTAGAAGTGGATGAGCTGGAAAGAACATTATACCGACGGTTGTTGAGGTAGGATTGAATCCAGGAGATGATTCCGGAGGGGAAGCCTAGGCGATCAAGTTTGAACAAGATAACATTATGGGAGATCTTGTCGAAGGCTTTACTAAAATCGTTGGCGATAACATCAACATCTTTTTCGTTTTCCGGGGCACATAGTGTTTTGGAGACGAAGTCAGTAAGATCTTCCTTTGAGGAAGCCATGCTGGGAGAGGAAGAAGATAGACTAACAGTGGAAGAACATGGAATCATAGACCAATTTTTGGAATAGTTTAGGTATTGATGATAATTTAGCGATGGGTAGTGTAGTGGACACATCGTTCTTGCAACCTTTTTTGAAGATGGCAATAATATACGAGTTTTTCCATAAATGAGGGAAAACCCCTTGATTGACCGTGAGGCGGAAAAGCAGGGTAAGGGGTTGAATTAGATGCATAGCACACTTTTTCAGAACGATGGCCGGAATGCCATCAGGACCTCGGTTGAAGTCGTCCTCAAGCCCGTTCATACTGGCGGCGATAAGTTCGGGATCAGGGTCGAAAGACGTAAACGACGTTTGAGTGCATTTGTCCAAGAATGAAAAGTAGTTAAGGTCAGGTTGTAGGGAATTGTCGCTGAAGGATTTAGGGGGTAACCATTGGATTTCTTCTCGGAATTAATAAAGTTATAAAATCTCTTGGGGTCAGATATGAGGCTAGTTTCCATCCGTTGGAGGTACTCATAGTAGAGGATATCACAACGTTTAGAAAAAGAGGTATAAGCAGATAGGTAGGAAGAATAGCCGGACTCCGTCTGGGATAGAAGAAAAGTTTGCCAACGTTTATTTCTCCTGTTGCGGAGAGAGCGTAATTCTTTGTCGTATTATACAGGAGATGAGGAGTAGTTTCTACGAGGAAAAAGGGGGATAGATTGTGTAAGACAAGCGTGTATTTCTGAATAGAACGTCTCTAAAGCAACGTCAACTGGAAGATGTTGAGGGATGCTGGCAATGTTAGAGTTGAGGAGCAAGTGATTTAATTTTTCAAAGTCGCCTTTACGAAGAAGAAAGCGAAGACTCGGAGCTTGAAAGTGCATGAGGGTGTTCGAATTAGAACACAAGGATCAGGGGAGGATGGTGACGATCGAGAGAGGAGAGGAGATGGTTGCTTTCCGCGACAGCCGAGTTGACTGGGTCTGAGGAAAAGATTAAGTCTGATTGTCTGATCGGTAAAAAAGGCTTCTTTGGCCGAAGATGCGTTAAGGGGGACAAAGTGAGAACAGTCCTCAGACAATGACCATTGAATACGAGGGAGGTTAAAGTCACCCAATAAAATAAATTCATCGGAGGCGTTAGCGTTCTCAAGCAAGGTGTCGATCGCTTCAATTATGGGCTCGTAGGCATCTAGGGGTTGATTGGGACGAATATAACAACAAATAATATGCAGAAAACACTTATTTAGTACTAATTTGATACATACAAATTCAGATATTGTAGAGTCGGAGGTCTTCAGCAGGGTGGCGTCGTAACGGTTGTGAGCAACAATGAGAACCCCGCGACCTGGTGGATCATTGGTGCCTACACATTGGTGTCGACACGGAAAATGGTATAGTTTGGTGGGAATAGTTCGTTGTCGAGAATTCCTGGTGTTAGATTGCTTTCAGTTAAGGCAAAGATATCGTGCGGGAATTTGTGGGAGTTAAGAAAAATATTGGATGTTTTTGTGCGAAGTCCTCTTACGTTCTGGTAATAGACTGAGAAGCTACTGGGGAGAGGTACTTGATCGGAGACCGCAGGTGCATTAGGGGGAAGTCTCAGAAATTCAGGAATCGGGGGGGGGGGGGGGGGGGGTTAGGAGCGAAAGTAGTTTAAGGAGTCGTTGCGACTTTTTTGGAGATGGAAAATGCGGCAAGAACTGACGTACGCAGCATAGGTGGATAGATCTTCTGAAACCTCATGGGAAGGGATATTGATTCATTGATTGATTGATTAATCGTACTTAGTGAAAAGTTGGTATACTTAACATGACGGTGGTGTTGGTTTTACCGTCAATACAGACGGAATTCGGTTCGTCGTGCAGATAAGCTAGAAATAGACGAACGTTTTCATAAATTCGGCGGTCCCGTAAACGGGATAAAAGGTATCGTCCATCGTTGGAATCCGCAAAGCGCAAAGTCAATTTAACTGTAGGTGGGATTAGGGGATCGATAAATGAGTGATGTTGGGAAGAAGTAGTTTTGGTTAGCGGAAGGGGCGAATTAGTGGAGGTAGAAGTAGTTTGAGATGGGGCGTTAGTGAAGGAGGATGATGGCTTGTAATTAGGTCGGCATGCGGAGGAAGTAGCGGGTGCCAGGTTTGGTGTATACAATGGAGGTGTGGGACAGACGGAAATCGAAGCAGAGGTGGTGGGGTGGTCGGACAATGATGGCTTGTGGTTAGGTGGACACACGTAAGAAATTGGGAGTGCATGGTTAGGTGGGTGCGCTGGATATACAGAACTCAAAACAGTGGTGGTAGGGTTGACGGCTGGGATGGACGTGTTCGAGGGCTTCGGTGTAAGTGGAACCGAGGGGTTAAGAGTGTGAGAATATATAAAGTTAGGATACTTGACTGGGGTACATAGATTAAAGTTTGGAAATACTCCCATTTTGAGCTGCCAATTGGAGTTAGGATCACTAGGTTTGGGGCTAAAGGTGAGAGGTGCGGAAGAGTGATGAGAGATTATGTTATTACTAGTGCTAATGTTCTTACGATTAGGCTGAATACACAATTTAGGTATGGGAGAAGGACGTTTGGAATTACCTTTGGGATAGTTAGTAGGATTTGGTTTATTAGTATTTAATTTAGGGTTAGATGCAGAGGGCTTAGGGTTAAACTTAACATACTTCCTAGTCCACTTGGAAATTTCAATAGTCCCGAGAGTGAAGATTTTGCTGGAGGGGTTACTGATGAGCCACACATACTTGTTCGGGATGGAGATCTTGAAGTTGCTGAATTTCCTTGCATCCGAGATTAACTTCAGGCAGCTCTTTTAAAATATCAATTTTTGGGGTTAAATATTCGCGTTGGTTTGACATACCATACATTTTCTGAAAAGAGAAAGCGCGGGCTTTCAAATAGAACTGTTTTTAAAAAATCGATTTTTTTGACCCCATTCGCGACCTGGTTACCTTAAGTGAAATTTAAGAACGCTTAACTACTATAGTGAAATCCCAGACTTTTTAACAAAGAATTCAACGAATTTTTTACAAGTTTCAACAAGTTGGAAAAATTTAAATTCACTTCAAAAAAACTTACTTCATGTAAAATTAATACTCCTTTAGTTCAAAATACAAACTTCTCGCTTTAAAAAAGAACCGAAATGACAGTTATTCAACATGGCGTCCATCCAAAATTATTGCACAGACTTTGTATTTCTAGACCATGTATCTATATTACTACTATTATCTAGTAATAGTGGCAAGATTTTTTTAACATTATCGTTTTTTTATGTAAACAAATAAAACTAACATTTATAGTAAAAATAATACCTCAACGCTAAAAGATTTAAAATGAAAAAGTTACAATGGCTACCGTAGAAGATTAAGTCAACGTTTAGTTACGTTTTTCAATATTTTAATTGAAAATTTAACTGTACACTATGTATAACAACATGTAGTAACGAATTTTTAAATAAGTGAGATCAAGAGCACCTATTGTTTAAAATAGTTGCTTTTATTTAATTTGTACCGACCTCAAAATGTTATGCTATATTATTTTATATTAATTTTTATATAATATTATTTTATGCTTTTTATTTTATACATTTATGTTTTATTATTTTATTTTTCACTTTTTAATGTCATCAAACGTGGTCCCGTCGTGCGAAACCCTCCCTACAACCGCATTCCAAGCCCACAAATATTGTCAACATACGTACGACTTTAGACTCCTCCCGTCTCCTCCCCATATCCAAATGAGCAAAATTTTTCTCTTAGTAAAAACGGAAAAACATATTCTTAACCACCAGAACAAGCAAATAGGTCTACGTGGTTTAAAGTTAGGCTCCCCCCAACCACCACCCCCACCCAACCCATCAAATATTTGATTTGGTATTAATGAGGGATTGTACTGTAGTAAAACAAACTCATCCAAATCGTTCCACGCGTTACGAAGTTATACCGCCCCTCCTTCACCCCCGCCGGTTTTTCTGATAGCAGCAATGGGGGAATATACCAAACGATCATCCAAATCGTTCTAAGCGTCACAAAGTTAGGTTCCTCCAAATAAGCAAAAAATTATTCATCCAAACCGGTGCAAGTTCGTCTACTCCTTCCCCCACCGGCACCCGTCGGACAAACTCGCTTTTGGGAAGTCAGTTAAAAAGAGTAGTGTGACTGCAGTGATCCATTTTGCTATTACAACCACTTAGGCCATGGAGCTCACACGGAAGGTGCAGGTTTTCTTACGCTCTTTGTGCCATCTATTGCACTCCACAGGACCGCAGTTTTCGAAGCCTATTTTGCACTGCCCATCACGCCGGCTCTGCCGGTCTGGTTTAGTACATTTCGCTAATTCTTTGTCTTTTGCTGTTTGTATGTCCTAAAAGTTGTAAGTTTCCCTTTTGCAAGGGGTTAACGGACGCTTCTCGGTTCGGTTCTAATATGTACTTCTTATAGACTTCGTCGACGTTAGCGACTCTCTAAGTCAAACGCAAACACGGGGTCCTACGTTTTAAAGTCAATGAAAGAGAAATATTTAGTGCTTCGAAAGTTACTTGACGCTGTAGTCAAACTTCTAATCTCTGTCAACGAATTGGGTGCATCAAAAGGAGTTACAGGAAATTAGTTTGCTTGAAATTTTTTTATTTCTTTGAAAAATACTACAACCACTAAGTTTCATCAAAATTACTCTGATGCACATTATTGTACTTAATTTTATTTGAATTCGTACGGAAGAAGTAAGATTTTCTGTAGAATTTGCCCACATCTACAATCTCATTTGATTTAACATGCAACCTCTTTTCTATAACCGAAATCCTACTAATATTTTTCATATGTAGTTTCCAGGTTAGAGTTAAGTTCAGCACAATCTAGTAGAAAGTAAAATGTATGTTTCAGATACTGTGGCACTTATAATTCAAGTCGTCTAGCTTACAGAGTGATTACATCTGAAGAAGTTGTTAGTTTCTCGTAATGGAACTTGCTTTATGCACGTATACAATAAAATGGAATTAGGCCTTTAAATAGCGCACCAAAACAGACGCAATTGTGGATGAAATAAAGTCAGAAAGTTTGTGAAAATAGAACGAACCAAGCTTTTGGAAATTGTCATTGTACCCAAATGTCAAGGAAATGAATTCAGTTTCCATATGGAAATTTAATGTGCCTACACATTGTATGTATTCATTTATATTCATATATGGTGGTTTTGCTGTTTTATGTTTCTGCTAAAGCCAACAGAAATTGAAAATGTTGATGTAACTAAAGTTCAAGGCAAAAGAAGATAGAGATATCGTTACAAAAGAGTTGAAATAAGGATTCTTTCGTGAATTTGTTGAGTTAAATTCAATTTCTTATCTTAAGAAGTCCAGATAGATACATTTCTTACAGTAAACATTTCAGGAATATTTAAATGAAAGTTATAATTATTCTTAAATGTTTCAAAGCAAATTGTAGAGCCGATTATAGTATCAGAAAGACTTCCATACAGCGGCGGATCCAAAGGGAGGTAGAGGGTTCGGATTAAGCCCCCCCCCCCCACCACCCCCTAAAATTCAAATTTGAAAACATCTATACTCGTCACTATTATTTAATCGTAGGATAGAATACAAATACTTTATTATTGTTGTAGAAAAGTGAACAGTTGTCTTAACACGAAGAACGCCCATAAAATAAGAGCACTGAATTTTTGAAAATATAGAAAAAAAATTAAAAATTATAGAGGTTTAAGTTCACACGTAACGCTATTCCCGATCGATGTACTTTGTGAGTCGAGGGACGAGCTTCTTTATACATAAGTCGAAGAAGTCTCCCGCAAACTCTCGTGCCCATTGTTTTACGCCCTTCTTGACATCGTTGAAAACTTTTTTCCGCCCATAAGAAAACATCAGAGAGGTGTAAAGATAAAAATATGTAGGCGCCAGATCGGGACTGTAAGCTAGGAGGTTGGTAATGTCCCAACCGAATGAGTCCAAGAATTGCGTTGTGACATGAGCTGTGTGGGGACGTGCATTGCCATGCAACAAACTTACTTCCCTCTTTGACATTCCTCTTTATTCTGTATGGTTCTGCATAGTTATTTTAGGATTTCACAACAACGTTGCGGATTAACTGTTTCCGCCTGTGGCAAATATCAATGAGGAGAGTTCCTTTTCGATCCCAAGAAACAGCTGGCGGCGTTCCGAATCGGGAAGCTCACTTCAAGACGGCAGTGCAACGAGAGTTTTGACCCGACTGAAGTGAACGACCATTTTATTCCCAAGAGCATGTCTTTGATGTGGCCAAAGCCTAGGGAACAACCCTTTGATTATTTAAATTTCTTAATAAAAGCTCACGGGGAAGCCTGGTCTCGAACCCGAGAACCATTGGTCGTGCCGCTCAATCAATTGATCCAACTCCGTCTTCGTGTTGCCAAAGTAGTAAACAAATTCCCTCTGATCGTCAGAGGCTCTATGTAAAAATTCAAGCTCCCTATATGATGATGATTTTTTTAAGAGGAATATCGTGAGAATTATAATCATATTGACGAAGATCAGATGGTTGTATGCAATGTTGGCTTACCAAAACAGGCAGTAACCATGGAGGGAAAGATCCAGTAATCAAAATTCTGAACTGTAAAAATTATTGAATTTTAAACGATTCAGCAAACAGGAGAAGATTCTGTGTTCGACTCGTATTTTGTCCGTATGACCGAGCAAGACTTCGTACCGCATGGACCGATTTCGATGATCCTTCTATCGTTTTATATTTCATCTTGCTCCATTTGTACCATGATAATGATTTTGACCCATTGCGGTGGGGCTTTTAAAATTATATGCCTAATCCTCAGTTAAGCTAACTTGTCTAGTGGATCTTCCTATTCTTAGTGTCATCAGTAAAAATATGTATAAATGTGTGAAGCTTGAACTGAATTTGACAAAACAGACCTGCGGCACATTTTAATTAAGATAAGGTGTCAAAAAACATGATCCATTTATCATGTCATGTATTTATATAACTCCTCGGCGGATATGAATTATTTTTATTATTAAAGAGTCGTGCAAGCTTAATTTCGCCACCCTATGTCACTTTGACCAGCCTGATCTTTTCTAATCTGACCCTATCTTACTGAGCCCAGTAAAAGTTTAGGTCTTTTTTACAAGTCCTGCAATTTACTTACGCCTTTCTAATATCCTCTGGCGATAGAGAAAGCTTTCCCACGTGTTTGAGCCTTAAGCGACCGAAAGCAATGGCAGAATATGCTCGGCCGTTTCGTCCTCAACTTTATCTCTTTTGTGGTATCTTGTGTGGTATGTCCAGTTAGAAGACCTGTTATTAGTCTTAGCCCTGCTTTGCTGACTGTGTGGTATATATTCTTGTCCTCTGCTGCGATTAGTTGATAAACTTTTTCGCTTGTCTCAGTCCTGGGAGTACACAGAATATGAAGATTATTCCAGGGAACACCCTTCAAAGGAAATCTCAAAAATCTACACTGGACTGCCTCATTACGACAACCGCATAAAAAGGGGTCCAAGTTTTGTTTTGTAAGGGTAGTCGAACTCTTTTGACAAGCGCTTAATAAATGCCAGGGACGCTTTAACTTTATTTACAAGAGAATTTATGTGGTCCTCAAGGGAAAAGTGGGTATCCAGTATGACCTCTAAATCACAGGTCTTGTCAAGTTGAGTTGATAAGCTACCATCAATAACAAAGTTGAAGTACAGAGGAGTCCATTTGCGTGAAAAGGACATAGTGGTACATTTGAGGATGTTCAGAGGGAAATAATTAATTAAACACCATTAATGAAAGGCGTCTGAGTCGGAATTTAAAAATGAACAATCCTGTGCATTAGCAACAGTACGAAAAATGTTGGCGTCGTCAGCGTAGCAAAGAATTTTCGAGTGGTGGAGGATCGTTGATACAACATTGATGTAAATGATAAAAAGTAACGGTCCAAGATGGCTACCCTGTGGTAACCCGATATGAGAAAACGCAATCTACAAAAACCGAAGGAAAAAATTAAAACATGCAACTTTTCGATAAGAATTCTGTGCTTGATTCTAACGAAAGATTTACTTAAATTATTAAAGATGCAATCGACTTGCTTACCGGATTCAATGGCGGAAACGCAGTACTTGGAGAATTCTAATATATTGGTTGTGGTGGATTTGCCCTTCATAAAACCTTGTTGAAACGAGTCCAGAAATGGTTTACGGTAAAATTGAAACACGTCGCAAACTAAAGATTCAAAAGCCTTCGCAATGCAACATAAATTAGCGATGAATTGATAATTCATTATGTCACACTTATTACTCCTTTTATAAAGGGGAATAATAACAGAATTCTTCTCGGATCTCGAAAAGATACCACAACGAATAGATAAGTTAAATAAAAAACAAAGAACGGAAACAAGGGACGAGCTGCAAGCTTTCATAAAGGATGCTGAGCTGCCATCTGGGCCGCTCGAGAAGTTATCGGTCAAATTCAAGATGTTCTTTAAGATTCGTCAAATGCGAGATCCTTCAATTGAAAAGAATTCGGTGGAAACTTCGTCAAGTGAGTAAAATTCTTATCACTAATAGCACAGTCATTATCTGAGAAAGCTGTTTTAAAAAAGTGACCGATGTGATTGGAAATAACAAGGGGGTCACTACTCTCACAGCTCTCCAGGTGCAATGTAGAAGGATATTCGTCACAGTTACGCTTAGAGTTAAGGATCCTCCAAAATTGCGCAAAGTTGACCTAATCCTGTCCAAGTAGATACTGTATGAGGACTCTAAGTAAACTATAAATTTATTTCGTAAATTGTATCCCATCTAATTCTCCCCACTGTGAGGATATGTATGCCCGTAAATGCCTTTCATACGATTCGAAGGCCAAAAGACATATAGACGGTGAAACGAGTTAAATTCGGAAGAGGTCGAGTAATTCCTATGATAGCACTTGTGGTATTCAATAAATCGTTCTCACAGGAATCATTACCGGCCAGGTATACCAATATGATTATAAGGGAAAATCAGGTAATAGCATCTTATAAGGCAGTATAGTAATAAAGCACATTTTTAATTACAATAGGCTCCTTTTCAACCCTTTACTCGGATGCCGCGATTTTATCTAATGTGGTTGATACGTTTAAAATTGAAATGTGAATTGCTCATAATGTTCCTATGGGCCCATATTCGGGAAGAATCGTTGAGGTTATCTGTATGTATTGGGAACTGCTGTACTTGTCATTCAAATGAGTTTTTCTTCTAGTTCAAATTACGGATAAGTGAGTCAAAAGGCGGGAACCCCTTAAAGAGGGAATCTGGAAAAGAACTTTTTATATTGGGAAACCTGAAGTTTTTACGGGCTCCACATTTCATCTGCTAAAATCGATACAACATTTGATTTTCATTGCATTTGTCTTCAGAGCTATGTACATATATCTGTGACTTTTTAGGTAAAACCATATAATGAAATGGTTTACGTTACTATACAAAAGTTTTTAAATGTACTTGTTGGAAAGCAATAAGATTTGCAAATATATGCCCATGGGGCTTAATAAAAATACAAGCGTCAAGCACAACTATTTTGTGAATCAAGATTTTGGGAGAAAATGAAAATCAGTGATTTCAGTGCCCTAGGCAAGTCTAAGTAAATAGAACGGCAAGGTTTATTATTTATTTGTTTATCCATTTATTTATAGGCTTGAAACTATAAATACCTATTTTTTTTAATAACGGGATAAATTTAAGAAAGTTTCGGGGGAGTTGAAAATAAACAGATTATTATCCTGTTATTAATAACTTTTTATTAATCACACACTCCATTTCGAATACTATATGTCCACTATCAATTGTAAATATCAACTTAATACGACGTTACACGATACATTATAAACAATCTTTTAAATCAGCCGACTCAGGTTCTATGAAAAATACTTGGGACTTACTCTAGATTGTAAACTGTCTTGGAAGATGAACGTAGAAGAACTGATTATTAAAGCAAATAAAGTTTTGTATGCATGCAAAAGAATCTTCGGCGCATAGTAGGACCTAAGAATTCCAGATTACAAGAAAGGGAGTTTATCATACATATCACTGACTGTATACAATAATTATTTTTTTGATTAATTTCAAAATGGCGGCAGTACAGGGTTTTTGCGATGACGTCTCCGTTTTTAAACGGTCCACGGCCGGATAAACAGCTTCTGTAATTTGTGAGTTATGATGAGCCAATGAAATTTATTCCGTTGTATATAACAGCAATTTACGTAGGATTTTTTTCGATATATTGATTTTGGGCAAATTGCGCACTTCTAAAGTGAAAAGTTGAAAATTTGCCTAAAAAATCGTCAGAATATTGTTAATAACAAATGAACTATGCAATATAAAAAAACATCCTTCGTACTTTTATAGACAATGTATTTTTAAAAATAGATTCAAAATTTCAAGTTAATCGGTTGAAAATTGTCTGAGTTATGCTTCCAACGAATTTGAAAAATACAGTTTTGAGATAAGCGCGTTAGGCGCGGTTTACATCTGACATTTTATTCGTGAATAATATTCTCTGAAGAATAATCATCTTTGAAAAATTTTTACATCTGCAACCAATATTCACACCATTTCCTACTTGAACAAAGTTTGAGAAAAATCAGAAGTTAGTTGCGTGAATAGATTGCTTGATGGTTTGCATTAAGCTGAATAACTGCCACAAAAATTGCAAAAAGGTTCACATCTGCTACATTGAATTTATGTGATTAAAAACATGAATAAAATTTAAGAAAATTCGGTTACCTCAACTGTCGACACGGTTCACACTTGAAAAAGAAAATTCAAACTCTTCAGTACTTATATGTACAGATAGCACTCGCATATCGTACATAAAATATGAGACCGTCAAAGAAAAGGTAGCTGCTGGGGCAGTTTTATTAAATAGTGATGAATATAAAGATATTATCGGTACTCGGACGAAACGGCTGTGGGTTCGAAAGTGGATATTAAAAACGGAAGCGTGTGGAGCATTTAAACAAATTATGAGTGAATGAAAAATTGAAGATCCGATACAAATGCGGAATTTTTTGCGAATGACAGAAAATTTCATTATGGGTTCCAAATTTTTCTGCCAGTGAATTTAGAGCATCCCTCCTTTCTACTCTATCATGATATTTCGGAGAAATAGCATCCCAAAGCGTTGGAAACATTTCATATTCGATGAGTTTTTTAATATCCTTCCTGTCCCATAATTTTTTACCTTCGAGTTCGTTAAACAAAAAACATACACATATATACAGGGTGTTTGGAAAATGTGTAGCAAAACGCTATACCAATGGATTCTTGGAAGTGTCCTGTTCAAAATTTTCTTGGTCCCCATCCTGCAGAACACACATTTCTGTTCTCGAAATAAGAAACCTTTTGATGACACCTCCAAGTCTAGGTTTATTTCTGATTTGGTCGCAAGCTATACAGATTTTTTGCCACAATTGCTCTATTGATCTATTTCTAAACCATAGAGAAAATCTTTTAAATGACCCCATAGATAAAAGTCTAATGGATTCAGATCAAGACATCTAGCTGGCCAAACACAGGATCTGCGGTGATTAATTCATCTCGTTCCATAAGCTTAGTTCAGATACTGTCCGCCTGAACCGAGAAATGGGCAAGAGCGCCATCGTGTATAAACCACATATGTCTTCGCAAGGCTAGTGGAATATGCTCGCCTAATTCTTCTTCAAGGGCGGCACGTAAGAAGTCCAAATAAGTATTCCCATTAATAACGGGTAACTAAACTGGTCCCAATATTCGGCCACCAATAATTCCACACCAAATATTTATTTCAAAGGAATATTGGTGACTATTTTGGAGGATTGCCCTAGGATTTTCATTGAGATAAATTCTCTAACGCTTTCTTAGCGATTTAGCAACCATTCACAAAAGAGATTTCTACTTGCATAATCTCTTTGCTCAAGCCCCTGCACCGGTTGGGAATGGTATGGGTGATACTGGTGCCTTCGCAAAACATTATGAACTGTGCTGTTTGATACACCAATCCTAACGGCAATTTTTCTTATGATTATGCGGGGATTGTCAGCAACTAACCCCAATACACGGTCTTTCACCCCAGGTATTTGCTGCCTGCCTCTGTCATTGGAACAATTGTATGCCTTCCAACCACACCATAAATGAGCAGCATGTCCTCATACTCTTTATTTGTGAAGGAATTGTTAGCCATTGTGTTAAATTCAAAATCGAAAACCAAATCTGTAATCCAGTTGTCGTTACCAGAAAATTCAAAAACCAAAACCAATAAAAACTCAAAAACAAAAAGCGAAATCGAAAAAGAAATCTTTAACTAACTCAAGCACAACTCGTAACGAATAAACAGAACAATCCAAAGAGCGCATGAATAGCTCAGATGTAAACACCCTCAATGCCGTTCAACAAGAGAAAGACCACAACATTTCTATGGGGACGCTTCAAGCCACGCTTGATATTCTCGAGCAGCATAAGAAAGTTAATAACTTTTGAATGGCTGCAGCTATCGAGTTAATCCTTTTTTTTTTGTTTTAAAGATGGATTTTGAAGCGATTTCAACCGCGATTTTGAAGGTGAAGAGTTAATTTTAGGTGAGGGGGGGAGGTGTATGGAAGAAAATTTTGATCAGAACACTTCAAAGAATTCATTGATATAGCGTTTTCTACACATTTTCCGAACACCCTGTATATGTATTAACCAGCACTTTAGGGGTGAATCACCACACTATGAAATATTCGCTTAAAATATTCTGAAAGTTGAACGCAATCCTACCCTACTCCAGCAAGTTATTCTTGAAGCACAACACATATAAAAACAGTTGTAGTTCCGTCAGTTTTTGAATTTTCTTCACTTTTCGCGCAGCGCACGAATATTTTGACCGCGACTAAATGGAATGATCGTTTACACTTGGAATTTTATTCAATCTCCTGATATAAGGGGAACATTCTGCATGTGCCGAGAACTTATTCTCTTTTCGGTTTGAATATTCTTGATACAAAATTTCAGGAATTAAATTCACATATGGATCAGGGAGGTTTACATCAGCTTTTTGAATATCTTACTTGAATGAAAAGTCAAGCGGTTGAATAATATTCATTCACTGTCTGAGAGAGAAGTTCGCAAAAAAATTCCAAATTTAAACTGCCCCTTAGAAGTTTTGAGTAGAAGCAAATCATGAATAAATAACCAGGCTACCTTGTACTAAAATTCTAAAACCGAGAACTTAGAGATTTTTTCCGGCCATAATTTTTTGGGACATCATTTTTAAGGTCCTAAGATACCATTTAATAAAAAATAAAAAATAAATCGATTTTTCGAAAATTCTAGAGTGGCCTTACCCCTTAAGACATTAGATATAGCCATTGGCGAGCAGCTGTGGACAAGAAAATACACATATATACTGACTATATACAACCGCGAGGAGACTTCAATAGAAAGTTCAGAATAGTAATGCTTGACAGGATGTTCTGGAAATCTAGAACAGAGGAACCTGCAAACACCGTTAGCATCTATATAGATGGCTCCAAAACGAAGTCGGAGTAGTGGCAGCAGTGTACTACCAGGAGTTTAACGTTCACTCGCCCTACATGCATTTTTAAGTGGTAGCAAATGCTGCACCTAAGATTTCAGTGTTTACATACCATAATTGAAAAAAAGGAATACTTATGACATCAACTCGACGTCTGCCCACCTGCCTGTCACTTGAGTTTTTCTGCGATAATATTTGACATAGAAAGTTGAAGTAAAAAAATTGTTTTCAATGTCAAATGAAAGCCTGTAAAGCACAAATTCAAAAGTATGTATAATATTGTATGTGCACAAACTTTTCTTCATATTAATTGGGCTGTTCCCCACCCAATCTCCAAAAGTACAACTCAAAAAATTTCAAAAATTTTTTGGAATATTCTCCAGAAGGTACAAATTATGTTAAGTGATATTGAATTAAAAATAAATGGCGTGACTGTATCTCTGTTGATCTCTCACTTGATTAAAATCGTTATTTTAAAAACAAACACGGTGCAGAAAACTAATTGCGTAAATACAACTTGGCCGGAATTTTTCATATGCAAATGCATGTGTTCATTACTTTCAGCGAGTGAATGAACAATATTCCTTTGGAATTGTTTTATTAAAAGAAGCAATGAATAATAGAAATGAAGAATACAAGAAACCCTAAAATTTTTACAATTGGGATGACTTCACGATTATAAATATTTTTATAGAATTCTGACATTTGGGATGATGTTTACCGGCTTTCAAGCATTTACTAAACAATTTAAAGTCTTTCTGAAAACGTGTTATTTATTACTTTACAACACTACTTTGCACTTATTTTTACGCAAAAATTTGCCTTTTTAATTGACTTCCAAAAACAAAGAGGTTCTAAGTTCGACACGTATTTTTTTGTATGTATGACCGAGCATAATTTTGTAACGCGTGGACCGATTTTTATGATCCGTTTTGTGATGGGTAGAGAATGTTCCCCGATTGGTAACATGTCAAAAAAAAATGTTGCTGGGGTGGGGATGAAACCTCATTTCGTAACGCGTGGACCGATTTGGATGATGCCCTATTGCTAGCAGTGAAAAAAATTTGGTCCAAGGGTAGGGTGAGGAGGGGGAGGGGTAATCTAACTTCGTAACGCGTTAACCGGCTTGGATGGTTCTTTTTTTGTTTAATAGAGTATGTTCCCCGATTGGTGCCATGTCAAAAATTTATTTGGTGGGGTGGGAGTTGAGCCTAACTTTGTAACGCGTAGTCCTATTTGGACGGTTTTGTTTTTTTTTGTTGTATAGATAGAGTATGACCCCCATTGCTAACGGGATAAAACATTTGTTCGCGGGGGGGGGGCTAACTTCGTAATGCATGAACCGATCCCGATTTTTGTTACGCCTGGATCGATTTGGATGATTCTTTTATTTATTGTATTGTATAGAGTATGCTTAAATGAGATAAAATTTGTTCTTACGGCGGGTAAGGGTGGGAGGGGGGTGAGAAGGGGTGGAACATAACTTTCTAAAGCATGAACCGACTTCGGTAATTCTTTTTTGTTATATAGAGTATACTTCCTGGTTGGTTCCATGTAAAAAAATTTTTTAGTGGGCTGAAATTGGGCGCAACGTATGGACCGATTTGGATGATTTTTTTGTGAAGTATAGAGCATATTCCACCATTGGTACCACGACAAAATGTAAAGGGTGGGGTAAAGTGGAGGAGTAAATTCTAAGGCGTAGACCGATATTGATGATTTTCATTCGGTTCTACAAAATATGTTTCCTTACTGGTAAATGATGCATCCCTTATTTCTTAAATAACAAATTGCGGTGCTGTTTCATGCGTACATTAATTCTATGAGCAAAAAATTGTTATTTTGTAAATAAATATGTAAAATAATTTATTCGGCTATAAATGAAGGTAGAAAGTTCGTTCAGGTTTCACTTTGTTCCTATTTGTAATTAAAATTTGTAAGGTCAAACAATAAAAGAGAATGAGAACATTCATTGCGGGCAAAAGTATGTCCCATTTCGGCGGGGAACCCAGGGCCGAAGCAGTGCCTCGTTGTCTCTGGGTTAATCCGGCTCTGAACACTTGTCTTTCAGTTGTCTCTCACAATCTTGCTAGTTATCAATCACCTTCTAGTGAGATACTGCAAGAGTTTTCGGAAACAGAAATTTCTCACACTCAAATTAAAGTCAGATCTGCGTAGCCCCAGGAACAAAGATCCTTTCTGTCCTCCTTCATAAAAAAGTAAAATTATTACCAACATAGAACGATAAGAAATAAATTATGCTCAATGACTACACTTTAAACTACAGCAAATTATAATTACAGCAAATATCTACCAAATAATAGAAGATAAATGTTACAATTGACAGTTCATCAGACTGACAGAGAAATTCATCGTACTAAAAATTTCAAGGAGCAAGCAGTAACAATCTTTTGGTGGGTTTAAAACCCCAAAAATCCCTTATGAAGTGATTTCCCTAAATTTCCTGACTTTTCACAGCGCGTGTGCAAAAATAAAGGATCTGGTAAGTCTAGGTGAGAAACATTACACATTACATGTTAACGTATATCTTCTAAAGATTTAGTGCTAGAGACGTTATTAAGGGGAGGTTATCCTTCATAGGCATGAAAAATGCGTCAACTTTCGGATTTTTTCGGATATATAATAAATATTTATTGAAATGGCAGTGAATATAATTTATTTCTCCATAAATAAAGAATTCTTTCAAATTTTTTCATTAAAAAAAATCCAAAATGGCGGATGTAGGTCTTATAAACTGAGGCCATGCACCGCATGCATTGGTCTGTGCTGGACGTTCCATCCCCTTGTCAGTTAATCCGAAACAAAAACGGGTAAAAAATTGTTAATCTACATGAAATGCCTTATCGTTTTTTAATTTTCTGAACACCCCCGGACGGCCGCCATTTTAGGCCGTTTGAAAAAAGGCGTCATATTTTCACTGTTCTTTAGTTTCAGTGGACGTAAAAAAAACGTTGAAAAGAAATCGCCTCGATAAGGCCCGCAAAATTAAATTTTCTTTTACGATTGAACAAATTGCAAGTCAATCGGTTCATCCGTTGAAGCTTTAGAGCGCCCCGTGCGCTGAAAAACGCTGTTTCGAGAAAAACATCAGTTATACAAAATCGTTTTTAATGTTTGTTTTTGACAACTTACATTTAGTCAGCTATTCCAGCACCATATAGGCATCCTCTGGCTTTTCCGTTTGTCTGGATCTGCAGGTTGATCAGGTTGATTGATAAGGCAGCCGAAAAAGGCCGTCTCGCAAGGCACAAGAGCGCCTCAGCTACCTGTTTTCTAACCGGCGTGCGGTTCCGCTCAATGCGCTGTAACTTCCGAACTATATCAGATTTTACAAAATCCTTTTAACTACATATACTAGACACTATAAGGATTCAAATTATGTAAAAAATCGATTTTTTGAACGTCATGAACGGTAACCTCCCTTTAATATCTCAGTTGACAGGTAACACAATGATGGTGAAGACTGTGGAATTTGTTCTTACTGCTAATAGTTTTAAAAAAACTTTTTTTCAAACTTAAATTTTCGGGAAAAAAATCAATTCTTTTCATTTTTGCTTTTAAAATGAAAAAAATTGATTTTTTAATCTTGAAAAATTTACCTATTATTTTTTTATGTTTGGGTATAAAATAGTGGCTAATACGTTCTTGTTCAAAAGAAAATTAAAGGGAACAAAAATGGTTTACCGTTCTCAAGTTAAATGAACAAACGTCCAGCTTATATTTGCCATTTTGAGCATGGGTCATGAACCTCCCCCCATCCAAAACTAATCCCGCGTTGAACCTTGTTATTATTTTTTGGTAAACTAGACAATATTCCGCTAGACTTTTAGTAATTCACTTTTTATTAAGGAAATCAAAAGTGGTTTCCGCTTCCTCCAGATTTATCTTCCTTTATACCTCATTCACAAAGTAACATTATTCTAATCGGTTCTTAAGATGTAATGATATTGGATATTTTGTAGATTTTTTCGGTAATTTTCCAAGAAGTATAAGGAGTTTCTTAACGAAATTAGAAAGATGCTATGCGAAACCAGCATGTAGCACATTATCATCTCCTTATTGCTATTCGTATTACTCTGTTCTACCTCTTATCCTTTCTTGTGGTTATGTAATCCCATAAATGGTTAAACATCATGGAAATATATTGAAATTACCCTAATGGGTTTGAAATAGCATGTTTAGGTTGTTCTACTTTTTGTAGCACATCAGAATTGGTTAACATGATACTTTCGTATCCTATTTGAAGCGCAATACATAATTTATCAAGGAAGATAAAATGTACCTGTTCTTGTGCAGAATATCGAATTCAATTAAAACTTGAACTTTTTTCTCTGGGCACATCAAATCGATTATATAAATGCAAAGAGCAGACCAAGCAAACATTGTACTACTTAGAATACTTGTTACGAAGAACAAATAGATAGAATCAGCAATGCACGGGAATTCAACAGAATTTATTAAACCAAAAGCTGTTAAACAACCAACGTGTAGTAGAAGATTTAATTATCCAGATTTGAAAATGGTCGTACAAAATACTAAAGCGCAATGGAAAATAAATCGATAAAGATATTTAAACAAGTAACTGCGTGGGTATTAAAACGATTTTTTTTTATAACGTAAAAATATCGAGATTTGAATTCATCGAGATTTCATGAAGCAACCAAGTTATATGAAATAAAAAAGAAAATTTACCTTTTGGGTAAACAAGTATATTTACACGTGCCATTCCATGTGGGTTCACCTGTTTGGTTCAGAACTAAAATAAATAAACGTAGAATATATGAAAAAACACCAAAAGCATCCATATGTGTGCTGGACGTACATGAAAGGATTTTATAAAAATTTTCTCTTCTATTCTTTTCGAATTATTTTCATGATTCGTTCAAGCTTGTTTTTGGATCTTTTAATAATTAAATCTGAGGATGCACCACTGTAGGGGTATTCTTTTAATTTCCGCTAAAATTTTCCCTTCAAATTTTTCTGCATTTTTTGTCCAATCAATAATCGATTGCAATATAAGAAAATATAACCCCAGGGTACTTTGAGGAACTTCCTAGACTACGTTTTAATAAACGCACCCATCCCCAATGAACTGTGTTAAGTATAGCAAAACAAACAAGAAACTTTCACTGAATAATCAAAGAAACGCTGTAAAATTAAAAGTTCCTTTATACGAGAAAATAAGAAATTTCATTTCTACTTACATTTACACAAGGATTATCATCACAAAGACTCTTCAATTTGTTAATATGCTAAGCTAGTGTTGCTGCTCCCAGTAAATCACAGTTAAGACTGCTTTGAAGTTCTCTTAAACTTTTGTGAAACAACTTTGTTGCAGTATACTATACCATGCCTTCTTTCTTCAAATATTGATCCTCGCACTGCCAAGCTTCCTCACAGTGGAATACATAGCGACTCATAAAAATACTTTCTTATACGAAAGGAAGTGAATTAAGTATGAAAAGGCGGAGTAAGTCACGGCTACGAAAGGAACATAAGACTTAGCAATTGGATCTTAGGAACCATAAAACTCAACAAAGATCTCAGGACAATTTCCTTAGGAAGAGGGCAAGAATATCTAACAACGGAAAGTTCCAACTTCACGACTTGTGCTCAAGTGGAAAAACGTGGATATGAATTATGCACCTTGACATATTTTTTGACTTTAACAATGCTTGACATTCATGTGATAACTACGTAATACTTTTTAACCAGAGTAGAACAAAATTCAGGTAATTCTTTTGGGAGAAAATAGAGCCAATTTAAAATGAGTTAAGTTGTACATGAACTATTAGCATGCAATTAGGGTTTTGTATTAAGGGACGTTGTTGAAATAAACAAAGACCTTTTAAGAACAACAATTACTACAAGGTTACGGTAACTGTGTGGGTGGTGGTGCTTATGGTGATATGGTTAAATTGGATGTATGGATAACTTCTAGATATTCAGTTTGCGTCAAGATTTACATGAAGACCGTTGTCTTCCTAGTTTTCTAGTAGTTCCAGTATAGTTTCATCTCTAGGGGACCTCTTCTTATTTTGTCCTTCGTCCTCCTTCGTGGTTGGCCATAATGGGATTACCATTTAGGGAATAAAACAAAAGGGCCAAGCCCTCTAGGGCTTTAAAATTTGCCTTGTTGTAAAGAACTTTCTTAATCTCTGACGGATTGGTAAAATTTGAGTTTTCGGTTCTATTTTTAGATTTAAGCCCCAATTACAATGATTGATCCCCGACTGCGACTGCTCAGATGGGAACTTTTCCTTCGACTGCGACTGAAAGTAGACTTTGCTCAAAGTGCAAATCCCACAAAACTCTACTGCGGCCAACTTCATTTGAAGTGTACATACAAATATATCTGAAAATGACAGATTCTGAAGTTAATTTCAAATATGGATTCAACGTTAACTTCGGCTGCAAATTCCTTCGCAGTAAACTGATCAGTGGTAATTGTAATTCGGGCCTTGAATAATTAGTTTTAGGAATTTGGAAAAGAACAATTTACTTTATATTTCCAATTGCAATCACTACGATCACTAGAACTCGACTGAACATTAACAATGAAACTCTTACTTAATATACAGGGTGTTTCACAGCGCATGTGCAAAAATCAAGGTTCTAGTAGATCTAGGTGAGAAACGAAAAAAATTGTATGGGGGGAAGGTCTTTCCTCTTGAAAAAATTTTACGATGAAAAAAACCATGTCTTAGATTTTAACGTATATCTTTATTCTGTATTCAAAAGGCTCAAGAGCCTTGTACAAAGATTGTAGAAGGATGCCCAAAAGATAGGCTTATAACTAAGTGAGGGATGTAATATCAGAATACAAATA
Organism: Leptarthrus brevirostris; assembly: GCA_964036015.1. Lineage (NCBI taxonomy): Eukaryota > Metazoa > Arthropoda > Insecta > Diptera > Asilidae > Leptarthrus > Leptarthrus brevirostris. Next base: position 122,721,678 of record OZ038372.1, read on the forward strand.
GAAAGGAGTTAACTGAGTTCAATCACGATGTTAACTAGATAACGTAACTAACCCTAGGATAACACTAAAGCTAAGCAATATGCGATGCTAAATATTTAACTTAGTCTTATCGCTATGCTTACTAAGTAACGTACCTAATTCTAGAGTAACACTACAGTTAAATAATGTAAAACATCCACACATCGACCGCCAACCCCACACCAACACAGCTCAGCAAATTTGAAAATTAGATAATTGACACAAAAGCCCCAAGGCGGCGCAATTAGTGATGTCCAAGCCTGTGTGGAGAAGAAGGAGAGGCAAAAAGAGGGATGAAGTAATAAGGTGATAAGTTTACTATATAAAATTAAAAGATGAGTAGCGTGATAAATATGCAGAGTAGGATGAAATTTTAATATTAATAATATAGGGAGGGGAGATCAGAGAAAGAAGAAAAAGGAGGAAGGGAGTAGCGCGAGATGGAAATGCATGAGAAGTCGTTAACTTTCATTAACTATGGAACATTTCAAGGCAACTAGCTTAAAAGAAATTCGGCGACCCGAGGTACCTATGCGCCAAAGGTAATCGATTCCACAGACGGACCACGCTGACCTGGAAGGATAAATCCATAACGCGAGACCGGAAGGGGGCAATAGCAGTAACCTGGATCTCACCGACCTGGAGAAGCTGAACCTACAGAACAGGTAATTGGCACCTGGGGAATGCATGTGTTTGGCCCGAAACATGATCTGTCCTGTCCAGGCGAAGACTAATCTGACCCCTGAGTTGAAACAAACCCTTTGTCTATTAAGCTGGCTAGCATCACCCCCCGAAAAGGCCTCACAGCCATAGCAAATGATCGGCAAGAGTATTGACTTGACCAACAAAGCCCTTAGCCATTGGGAGTGTAAGGCCTACCGGAGTACAACTTTCGAAGAGCAAAGAACACTCTTTTTCTCTTTTAGCTTATGTGAGGAGCCCAGGTAAGGCACTCATCCAGGTTTAAGCTCAATCTAGTTACTGTTTGGCACTATTTTATTAAAAATGATAAGTTTACAGAGGACTTATCGCATTTATGATCATTTCATTATTGTTTTAGCACTTTTAATGGGTTCTGAGGGGGGGGGGGGGGGGGTGCTTGAAATCACCACATCCCCCTCCCACACACATACACATACACACATTCATACATGACGACTGCAATTTTTTTTTAACGAATGCTTGGAAAAGATGTCATGGGTGAAAATATTTTTATTGAACGTATACATTTTTCATCAATAGTTTCCATAAATCTCACAAAATCTCTCTTTTAATACCAAATTTCATTTTAATAAGTTTTTAAATAAGTGGATAGGGGGGTGTGACATACACACAGACGGACCGATGGCAGACAATAACTTTAAAGATTCCTTGTAGCTACGGAACCCTAAAGCCTAAACTTCACCTACATTAAACTTGAAAATTTACAACAGTTATTAATGGTTTATTTAAGCGTAACAAATATTGGTGTATTTACTGTTTGTGGATATCTGGTACAATCTATCTAACAGCAAAAAGAGAAAAACTAGAGCACCGTACACTATAAAAACCTAGGACAAAATCTTTGAGAACATTGACTCTCTGAAGTATCGACGGAATTTAACGACCATTGTAACGCATTGATTCTTTGCAGATACACTACAACGCGCGATACATGAGCTTCAAGTCACCCTATACCCTCGAGATTAAGCAGCTAATTTCTTTTCTAAACAAAACAAGGCAAATGTGGTTTACTATCTTCTGTTTTTCCCTCTCTAATGAGCCAGAGACCTGAAATCTGGAATCGCACAGTCAGGTACGCGGAAGATGTCCTGCTCAATAAAAAGAAAGACCTAGGGAGGGGGGGTGGATCCTAACTTTTTAACGCGTTTACCGATTTAGAGGGTTCTTTTGCTGTTGTATAGAGTGTGATCCCTCCATTGCTAATAGGAGAATTATTTGGTCCTATGGTGGTGGTGGGGGAGGGGGCGGGGTAGGAACTTCGTAAGGCGTGGACCAATTTCGATGATTCCTTTTCTGTTCGGTAGAGTATGTTCCTTGATTGATACCATGAAAAAAAATTTTAGTGGAATGGAGGTGGGGTAGGGGGTTAAACCTAACTTTTTAAGGCATGGACCGATTGTTTCTTTGTTGCATAGAGTAGAAGACACTAAAACATGAAAAATAAAATAGGTTTTAAAAAAAAAGTTGAAAAGCGCTAAAAAGCATAAAATAATTTTTAATTTTTAATCTATTACGACATTTTGAAGTCGATGCAAATAAAACAACTACAGAACCACAATTGAAGATAATACATAATACTACCTGAACGTTTCAGGTCAGGGGATCATAAGAAAGGACGATTAAGTACTTTTGTTGTAGTTGTTTGATTTGCACCGATTGTGATTTGTTTGATTTGCACCGACTTCAAAATGTCGTAATAGATATAAAATTAAAAATTATTTTATGCTCTTTAGCGCTTTTTGTGAACTCAACTCAACTTTTTTTTAAAAAACTATTTTCATTTCATTTTCATGTGTTGGAGGATGTTGGAGGAACTATAGAACGCTGAGCAAGCTCTAGGTTTGGATTTGCTTGAGCGACTTCTACCAACTTAATCGTACATGATTCATTATTACTTTCACAACTTGCATCATTCAGATTTGGCGTGTGTCCATCATCACCTGCATGAAAGTTTGGCTGTTCATAAAAATGGAAGGTCTTATAGCCGCCGTAGGATTGTCGTCTTCAGGTTCAAGATTTACTTCAACTGGATTTGCGGGTAAATTATTGTTATCTATCGGATTTCGCCGATCAATCACAAAAGAAGGCAGAAAATCTAGTAAGTATGATGCGGTTAAGAGTGAGAGCTAATGGCCAATAGCAGATATGTCATATGAATTTAAAGGTTTTTTGATTGGTCCATATACCGATCGATCAAGTGGTTGCAACTTGTGCGAGCAGTGTGGCGGACATGAACGGTTGTCTAACACAAGGGTAATTGTTTACTTTCAGAATCACCTGGTTTTATGGCTGTAAAAAATCGAAAAATCAACTTTTTTATATATTTTTTTCAATTTTTTAGTTTTTACAGCGGATTTACGTTTAAAATCTCAGAAATTTAAAAAAATTTATATTTTTTAGGCAGCATCTATTCGCATCGCCCGTGTCCGTGCGAAAGAACTTTTACACGGAGTACACAGATCCGTGTAGACTTTCTGGGAGGAAGAGATGTATTAATCAGGTTTTAAGTTGCTTTATTTAGGTTTGTATCTAGATAGGCTGTGAAAAACTACAAATATTCGTTCATAAAAAAAACTTTTTTTTAGATTGCTTTTCGCTTTATTTAATCGTTTTTCCAATAGATTAAGAGAAAAAATATAAAAAGTTCCATCTCTTACAAAATGATTTGGTAATTATACAGTTTCGCGGTCACCTGGTTTTCTTGGCGATAAAAAATCCAAAGCTAGACCGATCTTCATGATTTTTTTTAAAAATGTTTTTTTACGCCGGATTTACTACACAAAATACGCAAATGATCTCAATTCAATATTTCTAATAGCTTCAGAGCTTTAAATGTTTAAAAAAACTCCTTTTTAGAAATACGTCTGTATAATTTTCTTTTATGATATCTCATCAACTAAATTTAGAGAAAAGAAATCCAAACAAAAAATTCTTTTAACGATTACTTGCAAAAAGTAGATCTTTTAAAGCATTCAAACCCGGCGGGAGGTTAATAAAGTAAATAGAATTAACCCTTCTAACTCAGAAGGCGCACTTCACAGGCTGAGGCCTCAGATGAATGAGGCTCCCACAACCCATGCAATAAAATATTAGTACACAAAAATAAATAAAAATAAAAATCCACAACAATCCCAAACACTACAATGAGGGGTGCAAAGACAACAAAGATCGTTTAAGCAAATCCTTACTAAGAGCCAGGTCAAAAATAGGACACATATTCACGGCTCTACACATGCGGTTAATAGGCTCATGCATACCATAGTTAGACCGAGAATGGGTAACATGTAGTAAAGGCAATCTCCTTAAGCTGTACGGGGTCTGCCTATAAGTAACCAAACTTGCGAGAGTACGAGAATCTATATTCGAGTTCAAAAGCTGGTGAATAAATACCAGGTCAGCAATTCTACGACGTTCACCCAGCGAATGCATATTAAGCAAACGGAGGCGATCCTCATAAGTAGGAAGCCTTAATGGATCAATCCACGGGAGGTCCCATAGTGCGAACCTAACAAAGTTCCGCTGCACCGACTCAATGCGTCTAGAGTGAACAGCATAGCAAGGAGACCAAACCTGAGATGCGTACTCGAGAATTGGTCTAACTAAAGAACAAAATAAGTGAACTAGGGTCTGTCGATCAGAAAACTCCTTAGACCACCGCTTAACAAAACCCAGGACGGAATTACTCCGAGATACGATATGATTTATGTGAAGAGTGAAATCGAGTTTTCTATCCAGCTTTACACCAAGGTCAGTAACGGATTCCACACGATGGATAGTAGTATCCGCAAATGTATAATCAAAGACGAGTTGATTGATGTTCCTAGAAAAAGACATAACTTCACATTTATCCAGGTTAAGCTGCAGTCCATTTGAGGCACACCAAACCCTGAATGTATTCAAATCATCCTGAATGCAGGAAGAATCATAACTGTTTCTAACGCATGAGAAAATCTTCATATCGTCTGCGTAGATTAGAAGTTTGGAGTGCTTAATCAGAGGGACAATGTCGTCAATGGCAAGAATAAACAGCAACGGTCCCAGATGGCTACCCTGCGGCACACCAGATGAAGCCCTAACGACTCTAGATAACGTTTTACGGAAAGAGACTCGGTAAGTCATATTTTTTAAGTAAGAGCTGCTTTGGAATAAAGGCTATTTTCACAGTCCTCCAGATAGATGGTATGTATCCTAGTGCAAAGGACGCCCTGTATATTCTGCACAGCACCGGCGCAAGAACATCACAGCCCTCCTGAAGGAGCACCGGGTACACACCATCCGTACCAGGGGACTTGAATGGTTCAAAGGATGAAATAGCATCCTTGATGGCTTTACATGTAAAAACCGAGCTGGCAACCCTCCAGTCCGCCTTGGTCGCCCTCCTTTCTAGGTGGTCAGTTAGGCTGGGCCTGTCTGCCTCGTTCGGTTCTTCCACCCTTGAACCAGGAAAGTGAGACTGCAGTAGAATCTCTAGTGTTTCTTCCCTGGTTTGGCTGTATGTTCCGTCCGGTTTCTGGAGTGTGCCCAGGTCGCCCGACGTAGTTTTCATAAGGGCTTTATGCAGTCTAGCAGACTTGTGAGCGCCCTCAACGTTTTGGCAGAACTTTTGCCAGCTGCATCTTTTGGATCGGCGCAGTTCTCGGTTGTAGGCAGTTAGGGATTGTCTATATTCTTCCCAGCACCCGCCTCTTTTCGCCCTATTGAACAGCCTCCTGGTAATAGCCCTTAGTCTCGCAAGTTCCCTTGTCCACCAAGAGACGTTCCTGTTCTGGGACCTTACTGACACCGGACAACTTCCCCTGAAGGCCGCCTGTATGGCATCGTTAACGAGGTCTGCCGCAAGTTCGACGTCTTGCGTAGACTTGATCGAGCCCATGAACCCATAAAGTCTACCAACCAGTTCCTCTTTATAGGTAACCCAGTTTGTGTTCCTTGGGTTCAGGTATTCCTTTATTTCATTGACACATTCTCCAACTCTGAATAGAATGTGTTTGTGGTCGGAGCATGATGGCTCGTCAGATACTCTCCAGTCACTAACCAGTTCTGATATGTAGCTACTGGAGAGAGTGATGTCAATTACCTCCCTCCGACGGCCATTGTCAAAGGTAGGGTTAGATCCACGGTTTAGTATAACTAGGTTAGTAGTTAGCAAATAATCAATAAGGTACTCACCTCTTCTGTTATTGCCGCTGCTCCCCCAGTTAATGTGGTGTGAGTTCGCGTCGCATCCAATTAGCATGTGCGCCGCGTTTGCCGACCCGATGAGTTCCCTTAGTTCTCTCGTCGGTGGTGGTTCAGTGGAGTCGTATGGGAAATACGCAGAGCAGATTAGCACCCAGCATCTACGTCCCCCCGCACATACCTCCACTCTGGCAGCTGTAAGGTCCCTTGTACATAAGTCTGTGGACGGCAAACAGTTAGTTTTTTCTTTATTATATACAATACAGGTCCGCGGCCTGCTGTCCTTGGTATCATAAATGATTCCAAAACCAGCCTGTCGCAGTCCCGAAATCTGGCCGAAACTTACCCAAGGTTCCTGGATGAGGGCCAGATCTACAGCTTGAGTGGCCAGCAGCCTACAGAGAACTGCCTAGGCAGCCCTACTGTGTTGTAGGTTTGCTTGGACCACCTTCATCTGGTTGTTTTGGAGCAACAGTGTCCTCCTCTTTCGCTCCCCCACCGGCCGCCTTAAACAGCACAGAGGTGATGCTAAAGAAGAGTCGCATCTGCCGCTCTTTTAATATCCGCATGGACCCTTCGTCAATGGAGAGTGCCAGCGTCTGTCCGCCTTGTTCCGCTTTACGGCCCAAAACTCTCCAAGAGGTTGCTGGAATCGGCTGGTTCTGCTTCTCGAGCTTTCCCAGGACCGCTGCCGGATCCCCGGTGTTCTTGGGTATCCACACTACTACCCTGTACAACTTGGGTAGGTCCTTCTCCTCAATAGCCTTAAGGGAGGCCCCTTCCCAAGGTGTCAGTTTGGGTATCACTCGCACCAACCAGCCTCTGGTGTCCGCCGTAGCACAGGTTAGCCTCAATGTGCCCCCTTTTTTTGTTCGGGATCCCCAGAATTGTGGGGCAGTCTCCTCGGCCGTAGTGTCATCTATGGCCTGGTCGAATGCTTCCCTCAGAGCCTCTATCTGCTCATCCGTTAGCCTGTTCTTTGGATACTCAGCAGGTATCACAACCATAGGTATCCCTGCAAGCAGGTCCCTGTAGAGTGGCTGTGTCCCTGCTCTGCCCGTCTTCTTTTTCTTCGTGGCCTGTACCCCCGGAGAGTCCCCATCAGAACGGTTGCGTTTTACCACCGCCGTCCTCGATGGTCCAGCTCCAGCGTCGTTGGTCTCCCGTACCTTGCCAGGAAGCCCAGTGCCCAAGAGAGAGCCGAATGTATTCGCCAGCTTAGGGCGGAAGCGTGTATTGTCGCCACTCCCACCGGCCACTGGTTTCTTCTCCGCCTGCCCACCGGCGGATTTAGGCTGCTGAGGAGGGGCAGGTGTACCGCCCGCAACCTCTGCTGCCTTTCTCTCCCGCGCTAGCCTCCCGCGCTAGCCTCCTGCGCGTCGCACCTGAAGGTCGTACGCGTCTGACGGTGAGCTTAGCAACGCCCTCCGCGACAGCCTTCACCGCTTCTTCCTCGCCAGACTTGGCTGGCTTCGGCAACTGACGTGCAGCGTCAGAGTGGGTGTCACTTGCGCGTCCCCCCTCCTCTGCTGACTCGTTGTTATTTTGTTTTTGTTTTGTGTTATTATTTGTTTTTGTGTCCATATTTTGGTCCCACGAGTATGGCGGGAAAGGGTGATCGACCTCTGACAGAGCCCCCTTGTCAGCGGCAGGGCTAAATACAATGGGGTGCGCCTGGTGCCCCAAGGAGATCGTTTGCGACAGCGCTTTTTACTACCCGCTGCCATGCAGCCCTCGGCACGATGACATTTCCACCTTAGCTTGGTAGGTTTGAGAGGTTTTCTCCCCGGATCAGGGATGGGATAGATAGGAAAAGGGAACAGGACGGCGACTGTCTGCTATGCAACGCACATTGCCCGGATGAGCCGGCATGATGGGAGCGTCATGCACGCTTGGAGGCCGTCGCCAATCATCCTGCCAGCCTGAAGAGATTTGTTGAAGATGAGTTCCAATGGAGTGAGTAAGGCATCAGAACAGGATCTCAAGAATGCTGGTGGAATACCATCAGGACCAGAAGAAAAGTCCAGTTTAAGCTCCTTGATACCATTCATGATAATATCCCGAGATATAATGGGCAAGGCAATGGAGGTAGCAGGACGATTTTGGATATGACCAAACACTTCCAGAGAAGGCACAAAGTTGCCTGATGAAAAGGCGCCCTCAAAAAACAATGCAAAGTTATCGGCTATATCGGGCGCGCTACAACTGGAGGATCCATTATACCACATTGTAGATGGATAATTATCAGTTTTCTTCTTCAGGTTAACAAATTTAAAAAAGGCACGGGGATCATTATGCAAGTTACTGCGAATATTATCAAGGTATTCACTGTATAAGGATGAAGATAACGCCAAAAAGCAGTCGTGACAATAAACATATAAGCTAACGTGCTTCTACAACGCAAGTAGGTTTTCCATAGCCTATTTTTTTTATTCTTAAGACTCCGCAGTTCCCTAGTATACCACGGGGGAGAATGACATGATGATCTGGACCGCTTGAGTGGTACACATGAATTAAACAGATCATATATCCTATCATAAAACAAGGAAACACAAGCGTCTACATCTCTATCACAAAAAAGGGATGTGAAATCGATTGAGAGGATCCTGTTTGAAAGATCAGAGAAATCCGCCCTTTTAAAATCAAGAACGTACTGATCTACGTTGGAGTCGACAATATTAGAACCATCGTAGCAGAAAGAGATGGAAATGGGCGGGTGTAAACTGTCAATAGCGGATAAGTTACGAGAAGTTAATTCGACTATAGTATTACTCGAATCGGAAGAAAAGATAAGATCTAACTGCCTTCCCATAGAGTTCTTTACATCACTCATTACTGATTAATACACCTCTTCCTCCCAGAAAGTGTAATATAAATTTTACAGAACGTGTTGAGTACACGGACCCGTGTACACGCTGCTTAAAAAACATAATTTTTTTTAATTTCTGAGATTTTTAATGTAAATCCACCGTAAAAACGAGAACATTTTAAAAAAAATTATGAAGATCGGTCTAGTTTTGGATTCTTTATCGCCAACAAACCAGGTGACCGCGAAAGTGTATAATTACCAATGATTCTTGTACCAAACACGCAGAAATACAAGTAGAAAGGATATTACTTTTCCCAACGCATTCTCAGCCAAAGGTATTGTGACGAGTGTACCCCGCTCCACTGAAGTTCGTCCATATTATAAATATTTTATGGCTCGAGACTATCCCAATCCATAACTTTTTGTAAATTATCGTAGAAGGCATCAACATTCGTCCTATTAAAAGTAGTTAGTTGCCCTTTACAAGCTAATGGCTTAGGCAGCTCTTATTATTATTATCATAGTTTTATATTTACCATGAATGCGCTAAGCCAATCCTCTCCGGTCATTTCGTTTTCACCCCAGGAACTCGGTCGTTTCAAGTTATACTTTATAGTCAGTTCGTAATTAATTTTCCATACTTCATTTGGGGGTAACCCAAAATAAATTTCAGCTCATCGCATCAAATATTTAGCTTATGCCTTGTGCATCTGTGAACACTTTATTACGGATAATGATGCTCCAACTTTCATCCTCATCAGACTTCCGTTTCCTTTTATAGCGACGTAGGTACACGTGATTTAAATTGTGTCTGTCAGCTGCTTTTCTTAGAGACATGCCATTTTTTATCTCATATGGGCTTCCATATATATATATATATATATATATATATATATATATATATATATATATATATATATATATATATATATATATATATATATATATATATTACTTTGCCCTTTGGAGGTTTTTTTACGCGTTTTCTCGGCATCTGAAAATTCAAAACACAACTTAAACCATTTTGAAAAACAGGGGATCGGTTGAACCGTTTCATCGCCTTGAAAAAAGTGTTGAATAATAAGCGTGGTTTGAATCGAACCCTGTTTCAACTGACCCCGGTCTACCCATTTATAACAATCAAGTAATGACCTGCGACTTTTAGTCGATTATAAAGTACAATTAAGCAAACAAAACAACTACAACAAAAGTATTTAATGGTCCTTCGTTATGATTCCGTGAGCTGAAACGTTGAAGTAGTTTTATATATTACCTCAATTGTGGTTGGGTAGTTGTTTTGTTAGTTTATTTTGCACCAACTTCAAAATATCGTAATAGATATGAAATTACAAATTATTTTATGCTTATTAGCTCTTCTTGTGAAGTCGGTCGAAGTTTTTTTTTATTATTTTATATTTCACTTGTTAGTATCTGCATATACATATACGACTCGAAGGATACTGATCGTAAGAATAATGTAATTTCAAAAGCTGCAGAGGTGCATTCTAAAGAATAGAAACAGAATTATCCAAGTCCGGCAACATATTACGAAATTATTCACGGTCACCCTTTCATACCCTCACCTTAGAAAATTTTTAACATGACCCTAGTGCGCCACCGTAATCTATACAGCAAGAGAGAATGATCGTAGTCAGAGAATCATGGTAGTCACTCTAGGTACAAAATGTTTATCATTTATCAATCAGGAAACGTATTCTGTATAATAGAATCAAAATAATGAAAATCGGTCTATAGCTTATAATGCTAGGCGCCACCCATCCTGCAGCTCTCACTACAAACCACAATTTTTGTCAGAATACAAATAGATAATCTATGCATTCAGAATCATCTAAACCAGTCGACGCATTACGAAGTTAGGTTACCCCTGCCCCCACCCCAAACCTAGTTCAACATTTTTCCATATAGTAGCAATGGGGAATCATACTGAATAAAATAAAAATGAATGTTCCAATAGGTATTCGCATTGAGAAATTGTGAAACCCCCCCACACCACGCCACCGCATAAATTTTTTTCGTCATACCAGTGGCAACATATTCTACACATCAAAAGAAAATTTAGCCAAATCGGTCAACACGTAACGAAGTTAGGCTAGCCCTCCACACCGCCATCCTAACGAAAAATGTATTCTCATATTAACCATGGGGGATTATACTCTATATACCATAAAAAGAATCATCCAAATCGGTGTAAGCGTTAACAAGTTGACATCCAACACCTGCCCTACTACAACCCCATCGTTTGAAATTGTGCCGCGGTACCAATGGGGGAACATACTCTATACTTCAGAAAAAGAATCATTCAACTTTATCCACGCTTTATGAAGTTAGACTACCCTCCCTCTTCCTAGCCAACTCTAGGAACATCTTTTTTTATTATTAAAAACGGGAGATCATACTCTATACAACAAAAAAAGAATCATCCAAATCGGTCAACGCATTACGAAGTTAGGTTTCACCCACACCACCGCATTTAACATTTGACATGGTACGAATCAGTGAACAGACTCTACCCGGCAAAGAAAGAATCATCCAAATCGGTCCACGAGTTACGAAATTAGAATATCCTCCCTCTTACCACACACTAGGGCAATTTTTTTTCCATTATTAGCAAAAAGAATTATCTAAATCGGTCTGCCCATTACGAAAGTAGGTTTTACCCCCACCCCCACCCCAACAAACAATTCTTTGACACGGTACCAATCGGGGAACATACTCTACCATACGATCTACCCGTTACGAAGTTAGACTATCCCTTCCCCTCCCCAACACGACCCAGGACCAATTTTCTTTCATTCATCCATACATTAAGAAATTAGGTTTCATCCCCACCCCCATTCCTGAAATGTTTTTGGCTTGGTACCAATCGGGGAGCACACTCTACCCAACAAAAAAGAATCATCAAAATCGGTCCACGCGTTACGAAATTATGCCCGGTCAATATAAAAAAAAATTTAAAAAAATACATGTCAAACATAAAACTCTGTTGTTTTTAGGAAGTTGCTTAAAAATGCACACAAGTTTTCCCTACCAGATATTAAAGTTTACCTACACAATAACGAAGGCCAAAAAGTCAACAGAAAATGAGCAACAATATACTAACATTGTTTTTGGTAATTTATATGTAAATAACTACGACAACCCAATAAATTTCATCCCATATTGTCATAATAAAATTCTGAAACGTTGTTTCTGAAATAAAAGTGGGAAGCAACTTCTAAGTTTCCTTAGCTTTATAGTGAAATTACTACAGTTTGAAAAGAAACCGAAACAGTATAGAGTCGTAATGGTTGACTTATATAGTACATCATTGTCTGTTTCCTTCCTGCTTATGCTTTAACCAGAAATAATTACCCCGTAGATATTTTCCAAAAAACAACTTAAACCTGAAAAGTCTTTCTAACTTTCAGTTGGTCGGAATCCATGTTTAAATATCAGTTATAGCAATCAGTCCTATAAGCAGGGCGTTGGCATACCAAATATTACGATGGCAATAGCGATTTAAATATCTTTAAACTATTTGCATTACAAACACAAACCTTGCATTATTAAAGCGGTATCCAATATACCAGTCCATTAGGACTCATAAATATTTTCATTAGGATCAAGTTATTTGGATGCATTTGACTGATGATCTGCTTACGTCAGGTGAAATTAATTAAATTCAAACATAAAGTGGCTTAACCAATGTTAATTTAATCATTTCAAATATGTTTGTGGATGGTGTTGAAATAAACCTGTTTGAAGTGCTATGACAAAAGATAACTGACCTCGTATCCATTTGAGTGAGTAATTAATGTAAAGGTGAGTTAAAATAGCTTAATTCCTTAGACTTTTTAGGTCGGAGCATTTAAGCTGGAGAATTTGTACCTTCAAACTTATAAATACCCTACCGAAGGACAAGAGAATTTCTTCTGTAAGTAAACGCACACAGAGTGATTCATTTACGCCAAGTTGACCCAAAATTATTCAAATTTGAAGTCCTTAAGAAATTTTCAGGTGAAGGTCTTAAGAATATTAAATTAAAATTGAATAACTGTCAAAAAATTTATGAACACATTTGTAGGTTTCATTTAATCAACTGAATTAAAGGTAGCTTTTCTCATTTTATTGAAAGAACATAAACGGCAGTGGACTTGGGCATTTGAAAAAGTAAAAAAACTAATTGGATTACTTTAACTCCGGCGATCCGTCCCGTAAAGAGCATTCTTCAGAAAGGGTTATTCGATGGTCAGGTACTAATAGTATCAGAGCCAATATAAAAAGCACTCAACTCATTCCATCCGTAAAAGCAATTTGCCTTTCAGAGTAACTTAAAAACAAAACATAAAATGTATAAAAACGGAAAAATCGATTATCAGATATACATTTATACGTTAGCATGTGTGTACGTTCCCTAAATGTTTTCCAAAAGTTTTAATCCAAAACATGCTTTTATTCGTCATTGAATTTGGCTATAAAAGGAGGCACATTTTACTCGGAGTAATGAATATTAGACGACTCCATTTACATTTACACTAAAAGCCTTTTCAAGTCAATTACGAAGTCTGCTCAAGCAAATTAATGACTTTGTTTCTTTTTTTTTGGTAAAAACAAATTTCAAATTAAAAATATTGAAGTTGACTCAATTTATTCAATGAACTTTAAAAGTGTAGTTAATGTAGTGACTTAATAATATTGTGAGAGATTTTGTGATTATACAGGGTAATTCAGATCTGACGTGCCAAAATAATTGGGGTGATAGACCTCAACTAGACAAACAAAAAAATTGTATGGCAGAGGGGGGGGGGGGGACTCTGAACCGTTTGGAAGTTACAGGGTGATTAATAAATTTTAGTTTTTCATGGTATGCACATTACTCTTTTATATTTATCTTTTGATCTACCTAACATAGAGTCATCAAACAAACGCTAGAAAACAACTACTACAATGACCTTTCCAAAAATGTCAACAGTGTTGATCTTACTAATATTATTGCACGTACAGTCACTTTCAAAATTGAAAGCAATGGTTTGCGATTACCTAAAATTCAGCATTTTCCCAAATTTTCTCCAAAATTCATGTAATTATTATACCTTTTCTTTATTTTTATTGGATTGCCCATTTAATCACCTTTCCAAAAAGGTGCAACATGGCAAGGTAGACACAGGATTAGAAGAACCGCATCCTTAGAACTCCTTGAATACCTAATTCTTTTATTGCACTTTAGGTAGGAAATTCTTTTAGTAAACAAAATTTTTAAGATAAAGGGTCGAAAATGTTTGATTTGCGTTAAAATGTCATTAATTTTAATTATTGCTGCAAAAAAGTTGCAACAATGTTAGTGTAATTTTGTTTTATTCTCGATATTAACTTGTGTTAGCCATAATTCACACCCTTGTATCCTGGCGTTCTGTTACTCGTGCCTGATGGAAATTTTGCTATAAAAAGGGGTCAACAATACCTATCATAGTTGAAAAACAAATCAATAAGTACGCAAAAATTTTTAAAAAAATAGTAGAATTTACATTTGAGAAATACGCGGATATTATTTAAATTTATGCTGTAGTAGACAGAAAAGAGAGAGCGGCGGTACTGAAATATAAAAGGAGATTCCCTAATCGACGAGCACCCAACGAGTGTTATTTACACGGACTTTCCAAAGGTTAAGAGGAATAGGAAGTGTAACTTCACACGACATGGAAACACGACTCGAAACTTCGGGACCTTCTGCCGACGTCGAGCAGCAAATAATCATAATCGTCAGGCAGGACCCTGCGACGAGCACCTAACGAGTCGAAAGGCAATTATTAGTGGCGTCATCTAATGTTTGGAGGGTTATTCATCGGAGGGGATTACGTCCATATCACCATCACCCAGCCCAAGGACTACTGGATGGAGTTTCCAAGAGAAGACTGAAATTTAGCACTTGGCTTCTGGAACGCGACATTGACACAGGGTCTTTCGGAGCCAAATTCTGTGGACAGATGAATGTCAATTCACCCGGAATGATATCACAAACTTCCATAGCCTCAATACCTGGTCGAACCCTTACCCACACAGGGCAAAGGTGACCTCATTCCAGCAGAAATTCAGTGTCAATGTTTGGGCTGGTATCATCGGCAACCATTTTGCAGGACCATTCATTTTGGCGTAAGTGCTTAATAGTGAAATTTATGCGGACTTTTTGGACAATACACTGCCAGAGGAGAACTCTATGGATAATCTTGGGGGAATGTTTCACCAACACGATAGAGTACCAGTGCAAATGGCTAACATTGTGATGGTAATACTAAGTGAAGAAGTGCACCGATTCCTTGGCCTTGACCTCCATTGAACTTCTTCTTGTGGGAGCAATGAAAGATGAAGTTTATTCAAGCCCAGTTAACAATAATAATTAGTTAGCGAAATTGGGAATGCAGCGACGGAAATACGGGAGAGGCTGGCTGCAATACGCCTTAAACAGGGACTTAGAAGGAGATTTTTGGCATGCATCCAAAGTGGCGGTGAAAATTTTGAACAGCTTTTCTTACTTATCAAGATTAATTGTAATTATTTTTAAATTCAATAAAAATCATTTTAGAATTAATTTGAGTTTAATTTCTTTAATTTGTTGATTTTTATAATATTCTGCGATGGGATTTCTACGTATAAATTTCTACATATTTTCTCTACGTGGACATGTTGTACCTTTTTGGAAATTTAATAAGTAACTCCCAAACGCTTGAGATTGCCCCCCCCCCTCCCTGCCACTCAATTTCTTGTTTTTCTAGTTGACATCTATCACCCTACTCATTTTGGCACGTCAGATCTGAAACACCCTGTATGTATTACTATACCGGTGTCCCATTTTAAGTTCCCACGGCCGATAACTTTTCAAAATCAGTTTCCTGAAAAATGTTTCAAACAAAAGTTGTAAGGTTGTGAGGGGATCAAATATTGGTAACTTTTAACTTGACCTTGAAACCAAGTTTCAATGACATTTCAAGGTCAACTTCAATATTTCGTAAATTTTTTAGACTTTTGAGGCAAAACATTAAAATTTTGGAAGTTTCAAAATTTTTTACTTCAAGATGGTTAGGTTAACAGTTAAATTGCAAGGAAACAAAACGGCTTAGATTTGTTCAGGGAATCTGACCAACATGGCCTGAGTTTCATTTAATACCGTTGCTGAGATATAGCGCAATAATATCTGGAGACGCGCAAAACTCCGGATCTTCGAATCGAACGTCAAATCTGGTCTGTTTTACGCCTGTTTAGCATAGAAAGTTACCTGTCAAATATCATCTAGGCTTTGTCAACCGATGTCTCCTGCGCACCCTTAACATCCACTGGCCGGAGATCATTCCCAATGAAGATCTATGTACACATACATACTTACAGACCAAGACGGGATAGACACAAGTATTCCAAGGCGAAAGTGGCAGTGGGTATGCCACACACTAAGAAAAGAGGCAAATAACATGGCACAATAGGGTAGGAATTCTAGCAAAACTGGTTGCTTTCAGACAGGCAGGTTCGCTTGGAAGTACAAACAAATTCATAAATGTGCAGCGGATGTATTTAGCATGTATGTGTTCAAACGGTTGAAGGGGAATGACCAACCCTTTTACAAACATTTACTCATGACAGTCCAAGCTCTATGAAGTATCAAAATCACACGCCAGCTCCCAACCAGGCGGGATGCAAGTTCCGGGGAACACACAGTCTTGACACATTTATTCGTTGCTATGAAAATGTGCGCTCAATTTATTGAATCGGTTTGGCTGCCTCGAGCGAGAATTCCTACCAAGGTTCTATATTGGCACCCGCCTGGGTCCCAAGGAAGACGAAAATAGGATGACCGGCCAACAACTGGAGAAGATCCATAGAGAGGGGACTATCCAGATCAAAAAATTATTATGCTGGGCGGAGATTGCCTTTTTGCCTGCACAAGGGCTCTGTTTCTTGTACTCTGCGGTGTTAACTCCGTTAGTTTGGCCTCCGAATACTATTTTCCGAGAATTCATCCGTAAATCTCGGCCGCATGTGTCCACTGCAAAAGCTCGTTAACGAGGTCTCAGTGTATTACGCCAACGTACCAAGACGAATACGCTTTTTCTGACCTCGGCTCACTATGGATTCGACGTTAAATACCGCTATTAAACTGGCTTTCTAGTAAGATTCTTAGCATGGAACTTTTTGATTCTGAGTTAACGGTTTTACGTCGTGGCCGACATTTACCTTATGATGTTGTTCCTGTTGGTGGAGGCTTTCTTTGTGCGGTGCACGGTGGGTTGTCGCCCACTTCGGTTGAGATTCCTGGCGCTGACTCTCTATAGTAGAATAGTTAGAAAACTAATTAAAGAAATACCACAAAATATCTGCTATACAAGTATCAATACCTTGGGATATCGATAACAGCGAAAAAATGTCAAAATTCTCTGATTGGTAGTCCTCTTTTCTAAATCTTGAAAAATAATTGAATAAATGTAAAAAATAACATACGTGGGTGTACAGACCAATAACTTTTTTTTTAATTTCAATGTTTTTAATTACCAGGCGCACAGGTATGAATTGCGGATTCTAGAAAACAAATACCGCCGCAATGCAATGTGTAGTATAGTGTACATATTAGACGTATATGGCATTTTGTCCCATCAACAACTGTCAAACGCGCATAAGTGATAAATTGAGAAAGGGTTTCCATAGTGTTGTTTTGCTGTGTTCAATATGTCGAAATTTGTGCCAAATCATGGGGCAAAATATGGGTAGACCGGGGTGCACCATCCACATCGACCGCAAGTCCGAATCGCTTTGACAGGAAGACGATGCTTTGTGTTTGGTGGAACCTTAGAACAGAAAACTAAAGGAAGTGCAACACCGTGTATAAGCTGTGTGCGTTTATTCCGATTTCTTGTTCGTGCGCTAGGTGTGAGAAGGGGGATGGGAAAATACGCCTTCTAAATGTCAATTTGATGTGGGCTTTCTGAAGAGTGCGGATTCAAGTATTTACTGAATAATTTTCAGTGTTAAGTTGGTAAAAGTGGTGTAAATTTACAAATAAAGACAATTAACATTGAAAAGACTGTTTTGGTGAAGTTTACTAAGAATCTGACGTGCTTAATTTGAAATTTTTTCGTGATGAAGTGTGCGGTATTTTGTTGTAAAAATAATGGTCGCATTGCGTGTGGAAAATCACTTTTCAGGGAAGTTAAATAATAAAATAAACAATTATACAGCATTTTCTTTGAAATATGTGCAAAAGATGTATAAATAAAAGCTAAATTACCACAGAGTTTTGGTTCGTCTTGGTGGTTTCAGCAACAGCTGACGGAAGCTTTTGCCTAAGGGGTTTAAAAAAATTTTACAAATATTAAAATATTTTTCTAATTTTTGGTATTATAGGTTTCCAAAAGATAAAGTCTTCAGAGAGCTGTGGTTAAAATCCATCGGATTATAAACCATCCGATGGGAGTAATGTTTCGAGGACCACGTCAGTGAAACTTTTCTTATAAAAAGGAAAAGCAGAAAATCCTTAATAGAGGAGCAATTCCAAACCATGATTCTACATTACAATGTAAGTGTATCTTCCCTGGAATTATTGTTAATTTGTACCTATATTGCAGATTCGAAATAAATTTTGTAAAAGTGGTGATACAACTGAACATAAATAATCAGTCAATGACGGAGCCCGAAGTTTCTGAGGGACACGTAAACCCACCTCAGACAGAATCTCATCACATTTATACAACTGGTGGTGAGATTGACGGAGCCCATTATTTCAGAGTTACAAGTTGATTCATTCCAGGCAAGTACCTTTTCTACAACTTGTGATGAAATAACTGAATATAATCAGTCATTAACGGAGGTCAAAATTTCAGGTGAACATATAAATCAACACTAGACAAAAGACCACCAAATTTATATATCTGGTGATGATACCTAATCAGTTATTAATAGAGCCCATAACTTTTGAGGGGCATATAGACGAACAACAGTACCAGTCCCCTATGGGAAAAATGTCAGGGAATGCCCGATATATGTCCGGGTCCCTGTCGGGCATTCCTCTATTGAGGGCGTCAGGGTAGGGCCCGTAAAGTTCCTAATTGGGCATTTGAATTTAGAATCATAATAGAAATCAGAATATTCGTTTTAGAAATTAATTACCCTATAAAATTCAAGAATTTTGAAAAGTAATTTACATCATTTACAAATAAAACTTGATACGTAATATTATTTCGGGCACTTAGACGGCAAGTGGCGGGCAAACCCAGGCGGGCTTTCTCCTGAACGGCCATCAGAGACCCGTGCGAGATTTAGACCGAAGATGTTTAATTTTAATAAAGAACTATTATTTTCCACTGATGTTTTTCTTTTATGATTACCCAATTTATTTTGAGACGGAGTTGGATCAATGCGTTGAGCGGCAAGACCAACATGCCATGGGTCCCGGGTTCGAGACCAGATGACCGTGAGCTTTTATTAAGAAATTTAAATAATCCACTCCGTCTCTGGGCTGTTGTCTAGCTCGCAGCAATGCAAAAACAAGACTCAAGTTTCCTCACTTCCCTTACCCTAATTCCCTTCCGGCGATAACCATGCTAACGCATCAAAGGTTGTCCCCCTAGGATTTGGCCACATCGTATAAAAAAAAAATCACGGCTAAGTCAGAAATATATTTGGGCATTGATCGGGCTTTTTGGTTGATTCCCGAAGGGTTTCCATGAGAGGGCCTTATCAGAATCACCGTAACATTCCTCGTCACTGCCAGTCGGGAATGCCATTCTGGGGCCCATCCGTTATATGGGCGGTCCATCAAGGTGCCCAGCAAAAACCCTGTTTTAAATTCCCATAGGGTCAGAAGGGTATGACTTGCCGTTTACTTTACAGAATGACAATGAGGCAACTGTACCGATAGAATACCAAACCGCTGATGATCATGAAGTAGGCAATACAAAATGCTGTATACGTTTTTATTTAATATTTTTACTTTTTTAGATATGAACAAAAGGTGCTCATCCCGGAAGACTACTGTAATAGCTTTCAAATTGGCTAGTTTTTAACCTGTCAAATCGAAAGCGAGGCTCTGATAATGGAGGAAGGAGAAAATACTCGGACCTAAAATTACCCTTTAGTACAAGTGATTTGAAAACCTCAGCGTAATAATAGGTCCTAACTCTAAAGCCATTCAATCCGAAGATACGTGTTCTTGCGCTTAATTTAAGCTTCATGTCCAATAATGGATACAAGTACGTTAGACAACATTTTAACAATTGCTTGCCGCATCCTAGAACGCTGTGCAACTGGCATGAAAACATACACTGTAATACGGGCTTTACTAAGCAGTCTTTCTTGGCGATAAATCATGCTTGCAATGAGGCCAAGAAAAATGGAGAAACCCTTTTCATTAACCTTGTATTTGACGAAATCCATATCATCTTGACCCATGCAATATGTTAAAGTTAGTAAGGAACGCTCTTGGAGACTTAAGAATTATTTTAAAAAGTTCAGGTGAAGAAATAAAATGGGTATATTTAGTAAAATTGGTGCAATTACAGGAAAAGCAAGAACTGCATTTAGGAATTTAGGAATTAAGTTGAAAAGGCTCACGTGTACTTTAGTACATATGTGGCTGACGCACTAGATTTTTGTAGGGAAGTACTCCAGCTTCCCGAGTTTGCTGGAAGCAACCCACTTTCTGCATTTATACATATATTTAACGATATATTTGATGTATTAAATAGCCGACAATTAAGTGCATAGGAGTACAAAAAAAGCTCTTTATGGGAATAATTATGAAATTATTCAAAGTTTTGCGAACGAAGCGATTGAGTATATCATGGACTCAAATTACCATTTGATAGTTCATTGATAAATTCAACCAGAAAGGTAGGATTTCTCGGCCTCAAAATACAAAACTATTCATGATCAATTTATTGCTACAGGAGACCTAAAACTTATGCCGCTTTGCAAAATATACCAGGATCATCTAGAACTCTTTTTTAGCTCGGTTGGTATGCATTTGGGAAGAAATAACAATCCATCCGTAAGACAATTCATTGGTAACTGCATTCCCATAGAGTATATTGACGTACTTAATGTATCTAAGATTGCTCGTGTGAATAGTGACCCTCAGTACGAAAAAAAACCAAAGTATTGCGCTTAGAAGAGGATGAATGTATTTTGGATAATTTTGTCCTAAATGTGGAGTTCTTAAACGAAACCAATTATGTATCACACCCTTCTAAATTATCGGAATACATTAAGCATGTGGTTTATTACATAGCTGGGTTTGTGGTGTTTAAAATTAATAAAAGCATTAAGTGCAGTTCTTGAAGGTGAATGTACTCAGCTTCTTTAATAGCTTATAAATCGCGAGGCTTTTTCAAAATGCCTTCCCAAAGCGTTAAGGACATTTGCGAAAAAACCGAGAGCATTCTTCGTCATAAGATTCATTTCTTAGATAATAATGAGACAATTAGGTATACAAATTAGTTAGACAAATGAGTTATCAATAAATATTTACACACTAGGTATTTGTGTATTGTGAAAACAGTTCCATCCGCCAGAAATTAACCAAACTAATTCATCAAAAAGGCATGTAAATATTTTAATAACATACCTTAATATTACCTATATATGTATAAATTACAGATCTCGGCCATTACAAATTAGAATAAGATGTCAAAAGCAATAGAAGCTAATGACCGATGAGACCTCAATGAGGTACTCACATGACAAAGGTAACCTATTGAATTAATTATTTTGGTGATGAATGTACCTAATTCTCCTGTCTCCATACCTCCTCGTGGTAGTCCCTGGAAGCAAGCTATACGTTCACTTAAGTTTGCTTGCATTCGCAGTCACTTGATTGATTGTTGTTGATTGTAAATAAAATACACTCAAAAGTGCTAACTTTATGCCAGAGAAATAGAATTGTAACTGCTCTGACCCTAGAATGCAACCAATAACAATACCGCCTAGCTTTGCTAAAAGAGAAGGAGGGGGGGGGGGGGGGGGGCTGTTCTATTTTTGCTCATATTTATATATTCCATTCATAGTTGCAAGTTTTTAACTCATTCCTGTAAAACCAGACGAAAG
Source organism: Leptarthrus brevirostris (assembly GCA_964036015.1). Classification (NCBI taxonomy): domain Eukaryota; kingdom Metazoa; phylum Arthropoda; class Insecta; order Diptera; family Asilidae; genus Leptarthrus; species Leptarthrus brevirostris. Next base: position 122,743,486 of record OZ038372.1, read on the forward strand.
ATATAAGTTATTTTTCATAAAACATTATTTAAGCTTAAAAAAGTACCCCATTCGAATGAGTTACAAATTTACTATTTCCATTGTGAAAACTAACACATCTACAGTTTTCAAGCGAATAAGGAAAATTCGGAAACTTTTTGAGCATTTTGCACTTCCTTCAGTTTTCTGTTCAAAGGGTGGAATCAAAGGGGTGTAGTCTTTTATGAGCTGCTTAAACCTGATGAAACGGTTAATACCAAACGCTACCGAGAACAATTGATCAAATGCTCCGTCACGTACTGCAAAACCGGTTCGCGACACGTTAGAAGCTTTCAACTGGGAAGTGGCCCATGCGGCTTACTCACTAGACTTGGGTCCTTCCGATTACCGCTTGTTTGCATCGATGGGTCATGCACTTGATGAGCAGCGCTTTGGTTCGTACAAAGATGTGAATAAAATAGCTCAATAAATGGTTCGCGGAAAAAGAGGATGAATTTTACTCGTGTGGCATCCACAAATTGCCCGAAAGATGAGAAACATTTATAATTAGCGAGAATACTTTGAATAAGCCAATTTTTATCATTCTTCTGAATGTAAAGTGTTTTTTTGAAAAAAAAAATCGCATTTCATCCTTGTACACCTGGTAATTCCAATTTATCAGTTTCTATTGTTAACGGCTTTGAGAAATCATTATAACAAAGTAAGCCGTTAGTCTGGGCTGCCACAGATATAAGTAGTATTAATAAAAATAACAAAAGAAATACTAGAGTTGGCAAACCATAAGACCATTTTTTTATATTGTAGATCGTTTGCCTGCACTTACGCGCTCAATACCAACAAACAGAATACCATTCATGCCTATACACGTTTTTTCACATGCTGAGACGACTCAAACGTGAAGAACTAAATTTTGAGTCAAATCGATGATGCCACCGCAACACTGATACATTCCGATGAAGATGTCGGTACTTTAAATAAAACAATATTATTTTTTTCAATATTCGGTGGTTGTTATCTCCAATTTATTTTTTATTTTTATAAAATTAATTAGCATTTTTGTCTACATAAAGGTATCGGTATTTTTATAAAAATATCGATATTTTTTTTGTCTTGATATATCAATCCCTACGTGGTCGATATTTGATAATATTGGTCCTTGGGATATCGAATAAAAATAGTTGATATTCTGCTGTCAAGTATCGACAATCGAGATATCGCTATCAGTATCGCCCATTCTTATTTCTCATAGTACAGAGTAGTAATGCTCTTCGGAAGGCAACATGTACGTGTACGAAAGATCAAAAGCTCTCTTATAAGACCTATGTCTAATTTTCTCTCTCCAAAAAATAGCGGCACATCATAATGTAAGTACAAATTCAAAAAGAACAGTTCTTGTGCGTAATAGTAAGGGCCTGTCCGAATCCACTGCTCAAACTTTAGATACAAGCCCGGAAAACATGACAGTTCGACCATTTTCTCACCAGGCGCGTCATCATTATTTCAATTATTTTTGTATCACAAATCAACCAATCATTGCACACATATAAAGCTGCACACTGTCTTAACCAAAACTGATGTCATTGACGCATTCTAACCTCAATACTTCAATAAAACGAACATAAGAGAATTCTCCCTTTAAAACACATGCAAATTTAAAGAAAGACACTTTTTATCGTGTTCACATGTTCAGAACATTTGAAAAGTTAACCTCAAATAAAATTTAAAAATATTGCGAAAAATACTACGAGAAAGGACAATTCCCCTAATGTTTACTGTGGCAAATTTCGATTTGTCTACACCACCAACGCTCAGCTGTTAATGTCATCTTCCGGGCTTATATCTAGAGTAGGCTGTACTTTAACTCATTATAACAGTTTTCTACGTGAGAAATACGTCATAAACTAAGTACTGATTGCAGCAAAGTTTGTAAGTATTGAGCATTAAGCATGCCCGGATTCGTTTGCTTTGCTAGATCCACATTTGACATTTATTCATGTCAACCTCAACGCGTGCGGTTCAATAGTGAGAATAAAAATGAAAATATGAAAAACAACAAATTTATTTAATTGCTTAATTGGTATAGTATATTCTAATACATGGTTTTGAAGGACATAAAAGGTACCCCAAACTGCAAAATTAAGTTTCTTAAATTCCAATTTTTTTTGGCAACGTGATGAGAACTCACAACTATTTTCAAAGCGTCCGTAACCTTATCGTAAAAATATGAAAGATTTTCGCTTTGTTCTATCAAAATTACTTTGAAAATAAATTTGTGAGGTTGAGGATTTGCGTAAATTATGAGGTTATGAAAAGTAAGACACCTCAAGAGCAGACTTACTCGATTAAGCAAAGGTCTGTCTGTATAAGTGTTATACAAAATAGCAATAAGCAAAGTCAAAAGTACGGATCCGGTTTTTGCTTTGCTTATTCTCACGTAATATTAATGAGTTTAAAATTAAGAAATGGACTTTAGCAAATGAGCTGCGAAGTCAAAACATTTAGCGTTGGATCAGATATCCTGATGAAGGACTTTCAAACGATGCCTAACCTATTAGCGCACTTTCTATACAGTATGGGTTACCCTTTGTTGCAAAATGCTCCAGGTTAATTCCCAAAAGCACAGTTCCTTGTTTTGAGCAACTGGTACTGATTTCTAACAGAGTTTCAAATTTCCCATTTGCCACTTACGAGGTATCAGAATTATTATCTCTAATAGTAACTCTAAATTAATACATATGTTTTTAATAATTTGCCGAATTACTAAACTAAATTTCATTTTCGATTATACGTAAGAATAAAATCCTTTAACAGTGTATCCAGGTATACCATCCGTCAATTAGGATTTGATCAAAGTAATTATATATACATATATGACTTTACTCTAGGAAGTGATAGTACACCTCATTTGCAGTCAAAATTACTATATAAAATTTCATCGAATTTGCCTTCGTTTTTTCAAAAAATAAGATTTTTGGATTTTCGACGAGACCCCTACCTCTGTTCAGTAGTTTGGCTCTAACTCCTGCTCATGTAAATTATTTCACCCTCATTTAAAAAAAATGCGACAAAACGGAACATTATAGTTTTGATGAGTTGTTATCAGTTTTTTATCTACGTTTTTTCCGTAAATTGACCAACATAAGCGCATACGCAAAACTCTTAGAAAACATGACAATTTTATTGCTTTTCAAAAATTGTGCCACAGGATCAGACAAATACTTTGATAAGTACCTGGAAAGGATAGATCTGAGTTCACCATAAAAGAGGATATGATGATATTTATGAAATGAGTTTGCGTTCAGTGAAAAGTGCAAGGCAAGGTTACTCTGCTTTTATATTGTGCTCATAGTTACATTTTGTAATTTATAATTTTACTACGAGGCGGACATGGTTCTTTTTATATTTGAAAGATATCTTAAGGCTGTATCTTTTTTTGTTTTTTAAACCATATCCTTATTAAGGAAATTTTCAACCAACATTTTTCAAGGACTCAAACATCCTTTAGTCACTTCGACCAAGATGACCTTTTCTGACTGGATCCTGGTTCAGACTTAAGCCACCCAGTCAAGCTTTAGTTCCTTAATTAGATCTAAAATCTCTTCCCATCCACATCTAGTGGTGATGGGAAAGTCCCACCGAGATGTCTAAGCCAGATACAGCCGAAGGCCTCACAGTGACAGAGCATGTGTTCCACTGTATCCTCCTCTTGCAAACAGAAGCGACAAGTGTCTTCTTCAGCTAGTCCCAACTTTTTTAGGTGGTAGCCCAAGAGGCAGTGACCAGTTAGAAGTCCTGTCATGAACTATAAATCTGGTCTGCTGAGTGAGAGCAGCGCTTCCGTTTTCTGTTTTGAGGAGGTTATAAACCTCTTTGCTTGTCTTAACCCTGGAATATTTGTCCTGGAAATTTATGCTTGCAATCGTCCTCCCATGACCTGATACGCATTGCTAGTCGGCTTTTCGAGTAGCCACAGAATGGCTCGGGTCTGATAAACTGGGAATTCGCACCTTTTCTTGCCAAGTGATCCGCCTTCTCATTGCCTTCAATGCCCTCGTGGCCTGGTAGCCAGGCCAGCGTGATGCTGTTGCATTGAGACAGTCCTATGCGATTCTAGACTCAAAGGTGTAGGACCCCAAAGTATTGAGTGCCGCCTGATTGTCGGACATTATAGCATTTAGCCCCGCGTCTATTAGTAATTTCACATGCGCAGAGTTAGATGGCATGTATCTCTGCTTGGAAGATGGTTGGTGCGGAACCGAGCGATTTGGACAGCCTTATTCTCGGTCCGAAGACCCCGATGCCCGTTCTGTCCTCCATCTTGGATCCATCCGTGAACCAAACCAGAGATCCCTTTTCAAAGATATGTCTACTGTCTCTGCTCTCAAGGATCAGCTTGAATGGTATATCAAAGTTTTGCTTTTTCGGCATGGCATCTGAGATTGAGTTGATCACCGGATCATCCTTGAATTCTTCAAGAATTTTCCTGTGACCAGTCAGATTGCCTGCTGAGAGGAGATTGGTGCCAAGCAGCCTTATTTCCCTTGAGGTAGCATCCTTGTTTAGGTGTAGGTGTGAAGGGGTACCACCTAGACATGCTGACCTTCTTCTTCTTTTGTGCTGCTTTTGGCTACCACACGAGAGCTGCATAGGTGACTACGGGTAATATAATTGTTTCGGGAATACCTAAAAATTTCGCCAAACTTGAAATGTCGCCTTTTGCCGCTAATAAAAATCTGAAAAATTCCGCCAGATTTTTAATCGAAAATTATAAATTCGCCACTGGGAAAAGTCGATCATAAAAAATCCGATCGTCGTGTAAAATGTCGCGAAAATGTCGCCAATCTTAAATATGACAGACCAATAATTGTTTTAGATTTTCCTACAGGCCATTCAGAATTATTATGTTGTCAGTTCTGTAAAAATCGAAGTTGAAGTTGTATTTGTTGCTGCCGCAATTGCAGTTATTCTAGCGGCTTGATATTCAACTAAATAAGATAGCATGTGAAGTAAATGAGTATAAAGTAGAAGTCGCAGTTACTGCAGTCAGTCTTTAAAGCAAGCAGTCGCAAGGGAGCCATTCTGCAAAGCGGTCGATGTTTAATTGAATAAATGTTTCAGGTTCCAATTAAGTTCTTTCCTTCTTTGGTGAAATCCTATCCCAAGTTATTTTGATAGTTATACTACACAATTTTTATTTAATTTTTTCTAGTATTGCTTTTGTCTCTTTCAATTTCTTGCTTCTCTTCAACAATAAATACTAATTTATAAGAGGCAAATCATTATATTTTGTTGTTATAAGTGAAGTAGGTAAATACAGGTAATAGAAGAGGGTTGCTAGTTGCAGCGCGAGTGTGGTAAAGTACTAAAGGATAAAGATGATAACATTCGTTAATAGGCAAATTTTGTTGCTTACATTGAAAGCAAATTAATAAATGACGAAAACAATTGCTTCTTTATTGCAGCGCGCGCTGCGATTAGGAGACAGAGTTGGATCAATTCGTTGAGCGTCACGACCAACACGCCATGGGTCCCGAGTTCGAGACCATATGACCCCGTGAGCTTTTATTAAGAAATTAAAATGTTGTCTAGCTCGCAGCAATGCAAAAACAAGACTCAAAATTCCTCACTGCCCTTACCCTAATTCCCTTTCTGCCAAAACCATGCTAACGCATCAAAGGGTTGTCCCCTATGATTTGGCCACATCGTATAAAAAAAATTTGTTTTCAGCATTTTGAAAGCGACATTTTAAATTACGACATTCTGAAAATCGGTCTTATATTTCTGCGATATTTCGGCAAACGGCAATTTTTTATGTCGATATTTTGTTTAGCGGCATTTTCACTGGCGACGTTTTGGTAGACGGCAATTTTAAAGGCGACATATAGTAGTAGACCCAATTGTTTCATATGCCGAAAGGGCTATTTTAGGCCTTAGACCCCAAGTTTTGTCAAAGAGTCTTCGACAGGACCATAGGGAAGTCATAGGCTTTCCTCTAACCCTATTTAGTTGAGGGTTCCACGTGATTCTTTGATCTAGAATCACTTCTAGATATTTGACCTCACTTGCGAATTTTATCCGTGTTCCTTTAATAGTAATGTTCGTAACGTTAATACCTGCCACATTTGCCAACGAATCGAGACATGTGAGTTACTGTTAAAAATCTCATAATGCATACTTCTTATCAAAACCTTACTTGTCGTCCTTTCGAACAGAAGTTATTGCGTCTTATATGAGCTCAACTCCTTGCACACGCGAAACTATTTCAGCCATTAAAAAAGGAGGTGAAGGAGGGATTTTACGAAAAAATTGATTATCGTGAACGCTGATTACAGCACTGTAAGGAATCGATTGGTATATGTTGGAACACTTCTTTACGAATTACCCTTTATATATATATATATATATATATATCTATATATATATATATATATATGTGTATGTATATATATATGTATATATGAGTCATTCTTTCTCAACGAATGACCCCATACAAGCCAAAAACGGTTTAGTCGACGACATCGTCCGTTCCTTCTGAACGAGAAGCAGAACTTGAAAGCATGTTACAGGGCTTAAAAGATAAATTCAGTCCACTAGAAGTTAATGATCCTTTAAAATTAAGTATCCTGACTGTAGTTCCAGATAGTTGGAGCACAAATAAAATCGCCCAAGAGTTTAATTGTAGTTGGAAAAAAAAATCGAAAGATTTAAAATCTTCGGGTGGAGTTTTAGCCGAAACTTGTAAAAAGAAAGGTCATGGTTTGAATTCATAAGTTACACAAAAAATTATAGATTTCTATACCTCTAATAGCAGAGTCATGCCCGGAATAAAAGACGTTGTATCTGTTAAAACTGCTAATGGTCGTACTCAGGTACAAAAACACCTTCTTCTATTAGACCTTAAAGATCTTTATTCAACTTATACAGAAGAACATAAAGAATAACCTGTGAGTTTTAGCAAGTTTGCTCAATTGCGTCCCAAAAATTGCATTCTAGCCGGTGCCAGCGGTACTCACACCATTTGTGTATGCACGATACATGAAAATTGTAAATTAATGATTTATGCTATTGACCTAAAAAACTAACGGCTGATTCAGAACTTCGATTGGTGGATTATAAAGATTGTTTAGAAAAAATGACGTGTCAAAGTCCAGATGAAAAATGTTATTTCAATGATTGCGAAAAATGCAGAAATGTAGAAACACTCAGGAATTATTTGCAAGTGAGATTAAATGAAAGAAATATTTTCGAGGTGGAATTTTCATCATGGACAGCAACCAATAGATTTACATTATTAACTCAAACTCTTCCTTCATACGATTTCGTGGAACTACTAATGGAAAAATTGATTACTTTAAGAACTCATTCATTTATTACCAAAAACCAATCGGAATTTTATGAGTCGACGAAAAGTAATTTAAAACCTGGAGAACTGTTACTTGTTTTAGATTTTTCTGAAAATTACAAATTTGTGGCCCAGAATGCTGCACAAGCATTTCACTTTAACAATGACCAGGCTACTGTATTTCCAGTAGTTTGTTATTATGTCGAAAATTCTGAGCTTAAACATAAAATTTTGATATTTCTTTCTGAGTCTACAAAGCATGACACAGCTACTGTTTACACCAACAAAAAATTTTTGGTTCCCTACCTTAAACAGAATCATAAGCCAAAAAAACTAATTTACTTTAGTGATGGTGCTAAACAGCATTTTAAAAATAAATATCAAATGGTGAATCTCGTGAATCATGAAAGAGATTTTGGTGTCAAGGCCGAATGGCATTGTCATCCAACAGCGCAAGCTAAAGGTCCTTCAGATGCATCAGGAGCTTCATTCAATAGAGAAGCTGTTAGATATAGTCTATTATGTAAACCCAAAGAAGCAATATTAAGCACTCAACGACTTTTTGAATGGTCAACAGTAAACAGGACTATCAAAAGAATGTCAGGTTTTTAAATAAAAGATTTAGCAATGCTCCAGCTGTACCTCAAATCATGAAAATCATGGCTTTACCGTTAAAAATGAAACATTAATGATTAAAAGATATTCGACTAATAACAGCTTCACTGAGCTGCAGTATTAAGTAGATTAGTGTCAAATTTTCGATTCCAGTAAATAAACAAAAAAAAAAAAACAAAAAAACAAAAAAATGCAAGGTTGGGTTATTTGATGGAAATCGGTTGATAACATAAGAATACCATTCGAATATACATTATCAGCGCTTCTATTATTACTCAGCGACCCAAAAAACCCCTGTATACAGGAATTGGTGAAAACACGCAATTTTTTAAATGTTATTCCGCCATATTGGATCCGCCATCTTGAGTTGTACAAATCCAACTCTGGATTCGTGATCAGTGACCTCGAACCCCCATATTCCAAATTTGATGGAAATCGGTTGATTTTTTAAAAGTCACCACTTGTCACGTGGTTTTGGCCGCCATATTGGGTTTCACTCGATTGAAAAAAAATTTTACCATAAGGGTTTTGAAAGTAGACTTCAATACCGTTCATTATGGGCGTTAAGAACCTCAGTCGACTACACTCGAATTTTGAAAGAAGACTTTAAGACCTTTCGATTGACCACCTATAAACTTTTAATAGACTAAACCGTTTTTGGTTTGTACGGGGTCATTCGTTGAGAAAGAATGACTCATATACATATATATATATATATATATATATATATATATATATATATATATATATATATATATATATCGGCAGGGCCGCCGAGAGGGGGGGGGGGGGCGAAGGGGGTAAACCCCCCGGGCCCGGTCTTTCAAATGGGGCCCCGTCATCTAAGTCATCAACAGAAAAAATTTTCTATTTTAATTAAATGTATAAAAAAAATTTTCACGATCGAAAAAGTGTAATATACTAGACAGATTTTAACTTTAAAGTCACTCATTCGACTGTATATGGGCCTGTAAATGCTTAGTCCCGGGCCCGAAATTCTTTTCGCGCAGGCCCGTATGTGGTACCCCCCGGGCCTGCATATTGTCTCTACGGGCCTGGGGTTAGGTCGTGGTACCTTCATGACAATGCCGTCGACGTACATCACAATAACTCGGTTGGAAACGTTAATGAGTTTCAAATTAAAATCGATGATTAAAGTATGTGTCATTCATATGGTACTCGTATGTTCAAATAACAATCAGTCTAAATAATCGAATTTTAACTTTTAATTTCCCTTTTAATAATAATAATGATTTTTCAGGTAATAAAAAGTGTGCTGATTTCAAAAATAGTGTTGGTTTTATTTCAAATATTTTCAAATTTCAAATTTTTTTTTATGATTTTTTTTGAGAATTATTATCGATTAATGGTCGATAAAAAAAACCAATAAAATACATGTGATATGGTAGAAAGAACAACAACACTATTTTTGATATCAGTACACTTTATTACCTAAAAACATTATTATTAAAAGTATAATCATTCCAGGTATTTATGTATTTACTTAAAATTTTTAATAATAACAGTTATTCTTTCTTTGTCCTGAGTACAAAACACCAAACCTCTGGTTTTAACTTATGTAGGAACCATCACGATTGTAGAGCAAGTTATTTATACATTACCACATGATTCCACCAGTGCATATATGTTAATATCCATGCATAAAGTGCAGCTTGTTTCTCGCTACCTGTAAAACTGTTGCTTTCCGTAATGTTGCTGTCAAAATTCTTTTTTACTATGCCACGTACCTGGACGTAACTGCGAGTTAAATATGTTAATGCAAGCAATTTTATGCTCTTTTGCGCACTCTTACCACTGTCGAAAATTTTATATATGAACTTTACGATTCATATTAAATTAAGTACTTCTCCTAAAAGACTAAAAGAGGTCGAGTAAGTAATTTGTTTAATTTTAATTACCACATTCACTGTAATTACACTTGCTGGTTTTATGACAATACGTTGATATTCAATTGTAAGTTAAATTCATCAGCTTTTGGGAGGTTTTTGGTTGGGAAAAGTAGATAATATTAAAACAACAAAATATACGAGTTTTACTATTTTTTATTGGAATGGTAAATCCTTAAATTCACAGATAAAGTGCGAATTTCCAATAGTCTGATTTACGAGTCTAATGTTAAGTATGTAATGTAATGAGTGTGACTGAATTTAATTGTAATACTTTAACGGGCACGAGGGTGTATTTTTAATGTGGGTATGTGGTACATTCAGTAAATCTTATGATTCTGAATGAACCGTTTATATATTCTAGATATGATAATCGGGAGACACTTCTGGCATTTTTTTTCGTGATGTTACAATATTTTTGTAATGCACTAACTTTACAAAGTTAATCTAAAAAATTTTCTCGTTAGGAATTTTATTCGATTCCTCTAAATTTATGACATTATTAATGACGACAAAAAAATTTGTTTTAGATTTATTTACAAATACAAAGTTAAAAAATTTCTTTTTCTTTAATCGACGTTCTGATAAACAAATGACGGTTTTAAAATCTTAACTTTATGTTTACTTCCCACTTAGCAGGAGCATACTTGGGCATAATTATACAGTTTTAACATGAAACGATTAATTAATTCACCAAGATTATGCGTTCAAGTGGTACATACTAATTTAAAAATTACCTGCGTTTCAGTTATCTACCGGTCGTTATTGTGACTACAACAAAATATTTAAAAAAAAAATTTTTTTTGTATATTAGCCGCGATTAAAATAAAGTAGATACATATACTTATTGATCTTTTTGACAGCACTTGGTGGAATATAATTGAAACCATCTTCAAAGGTGATAAAACAGTTGATTTTTTCCACTAACATTTTCTTATTTACAATTAAAATTAAATTAATCCGACGCATTTCGTCTGTCTAATACATCGACAGTTTAAGCTAATAAAAGTTTCAGTTAATAAAAATATTTTAGAGGTAAAAATCAAGGGTTTTATCACCTTTGGAGATACATACACATAATATATATATATATATATATATATATATATATATATATATATATATATATATATAATGTTACATATATTCTTCAAACTTATTTTGACATAAATTTTGCTTATTCATATTTTAAATCTAAATCGGAAGCAATGCTACAATTTATGCTAAACTTATTTCTTTTTACATAGCATTACGCATGTCTCCCTGTAGCAATAAGATGCGACTGCTTTTTTCGTTATTTTTACAGAAACATAATCCGATCCTTATTACAGCATTACCATTATTTATTGTTTCATTAGACTTGGAGTATTTGTAAACCTAAACAGAATACATCAGAAAATACATATTAAGCGCAATCAAGCAGATAACATTATTCCATTAAAATATTGTAGAGGACTTTCAAACATCTTGGTATAGGAATGTTATTTCGAAAAGCCACATCACAAATCATATGCATCGCTGGTGGAACCTGAGCCAAATATAGAAAGAAAACGCTAGAAGCTCGTTATTTACTCACTTCCCGAAGTGCATGAACCCAGGTTCTATGTAGAACCGAAGAAATTTTAAAAACCGCAAACCCAATATCACAGAAGCGACTTCCTAGGACAAGGCGATTGTCCTTTTTAATCACAGCAGGTCGCCAAGGGCAGACCAAATATAACAATCCTGCTTGAAAAAGTACTTATATCTGGTTTAAAATTCCAGAGAAATTAGACATTGCGCTTTAGAAAAATTCCCGAGAAGCTGGATTTTGGTATGAATCTTGTGGTCTTAAACAAAATTTCAAAAGTCCCCAGCGATTCGAGTGCAGATAAAACTTTTACGGCGGGTCAAAGGTCACTAGAAATGAATTTCATTAATATCTCGTTAACAGTCACTTAAAGAAAATATATTAATGATCAAATTTATAGTCTAGGGCATTTCTTACGAAAATTATATAATTACTTTTATTAGTAAAAGTAACCGTTTCGGAGATATTATATGATTTACAGCATTGTAACGAACAGTATACACTTCTGAACGACATGTATATTTCTTTGGACTTTGGATACAAATAGTAGTATTCAAGAATTTCCTTACGGCTGTTTTTCAGTCTCCATAGTAATAGAATGGAGAAGGAATATGCTCCGAAAATAGAAATGTTATGGAAAACTGTTGTTGGGGAACGTGGACTTGATACGCTGAAAGAATTTCGAATGTTGAAAGAAAGGAAGGAAAAGAGTAATGTTTTAATCATGGCACTAGAATTAACACACAAGCTGTAAAGAATACACTCGAAAGTCTAGCATATTGGCATCAAGAAATCAGAGAAGAAACCAGTATATCTACGAGTTCACCTCATAGTAGGATACGTGGTATTTCCCTTCAAAGAATTTCGTATTTTCTGCGGTAAAAAAGCGGGTGCGAAAAAATAAAATAAAAAAAGACATGTTCTTGAAATAGCAGAAAAGCGTAATGATGACATCGCTAAGGCAGTTAACTACAAGATGGATTATTTATGAATATGACCTGGTCGCTGCAGAGGCCCAGTATCATTATGATTGTTTCAAGTCTTTTATGAAGCCTACTCGAAGAGGAAATTTGGTTGTCCTGAAGACAATCCAATCTTATTAGCAATGGAAGATTATATTCATTTATTGAGAATTATGATGAGTGTCAGTTCACTCTAAATGAATTAAAAATCGTTTTCAAAAGGTAATTTTCATGATCAGCTTTGCTTAAATGTAACACCAGATATCGTATATATCGATATTTATGACTCCACTTAAGATGTACGAGCCCTGTCGCAAAATAGTTGGACTACCAAGGAATATTTTGATGATATATCACTGTAATAATTCTCGAAATTCTTCACCTACCACTGTGTAGCGTCACCTTTCTTTTCAATGACGGCTTGCAATCGTAGTGGCATCGTGTCAACTAGGCTATTACACATTTCGGGTGTAATTGAACCCTTGCAATTTAGCCTTCATGTCATTAAGAGTTATAGGAGGATTACACCTCAGTTTTTTTTTCATTTTCCCCCATAGTGTCTCAATTGGAGACAAATCAGGGCTATTAGCTGGCCATTGAAGAACTGGGATTTCTTTTTGTTGAAGAAAAGCACTGATCTTTTCAGCGGTATGGCATGCAGCACCATCCTGCTGGAACGTATACTCGCCTTCTGGGCTTTTAAGCCTAGGAATGGAACACCTCTCGCCGACATGCACCCCCAAACCATTACAGATGCAGCGAATTTTGTTTTTCTTTTCAAGCAGTTAGAATTAAATTCCTCACCACGTCGCCGTAAAATACTCTTGACCGCTGGTCTCCAACACAGAGCTCGAAGCGAGACTCATCACTCCATACAATAGTTTTCCATTGTCTAGGTGTCCAATTTCTATGTTCACGTGCCCGTTGTAATCTTTTTTTCTTTTTTTCTGAATAGCAGTTAAAAATGGTTTGTTTTTCGCCTAAATACAGGTAGACGTAGAACTAAATCATTTCTAAGTTCATAACTCTTACCTTATAAAATTTAAATCCTAGGTTTTTCATTTCTCTGATGCATGTATCTCTCGAAACTTTCTTTTTACTAGAATCTCCCCAAGTTTGCGCAATTTTTATCGCTGCTTCTCTTCGATTTTCCTTAACTATTTCCCGTAATACCTTACGATCCCTGGCGGTTGCGATTTTTGGTCTCCCGGTTTTCTTCATTTCATCTGTACTATCTCTTCTTTTAAACAAGCCAATTATATTTCTGACTGATGAACGTTAAATTCCTAAATTTTCCGCTATTTTATATGTCGACAACTTATTTTTATGAGCACTCACTATTGCATTACGCATATCTTGGGATAAAGGCTTATCACGCGTCATAATGGACAATTAAAATTAAAGAAAAACTCAACACGAACTGAAGAATTCCTGACTGTGAGACCTAATACACTTCCTGATTTTACAAGTCCACGAAAAAGCATTGAAAGATACAGAAAGTTAGTTGTGGACAACAATTTTTAAAAATAGTCCAACTATTTTGCGACGAATGCAGGGTAGGCCAACTCTTTTGCGACGAACGCATCTTATTTATATTAGTTATAAGTTTTAATTAATGAATATATATTTTTTCAAATGTAGCTATTTTCGTTAATATACAATATATGTTTTAAATTCTAATTGCAACATTTTGTTTTATTGGGTAAGTTCCGGAAAATAAACATTACATTGATTATATCATCAAAATATTCCTTGGAATTAATGGATATACCGGAAACAACAGAAGAACAAGAAGAAGAAGAAGAAAGAGGAAAGCATACCGATTAAAATACAGTCTGAAGAAGAATAATTATTACTAATAACACCTTTTTCAAAATAGAAATTAAATTAAGAAAAAATTCATACATTTTTTTTAAAAAAAATTAATATTTTTCAAACAAAACTGAACATGGATTATGCCTCTCTAGTTCCCGTAACCCCTTGTGGGGCGTTGGGTGGGATAAGAATTTCACCCGATTCCAAACAACGATTGTAAGTAAACCTACAATTTAAAGTGGATTCCGAACCATTGACATATGTATTATCTGCAACCCCAATTGCCTTTTTATCGTCAGCAGAAAACAACCATGGCTCGCCGCCGGTGGGATTCAAACCTGGGACCTCCAGGTAAAGGAGTGTACGCTTCATGGGAAATGTAAAGGTTACAATTCTGTTAGTCAAATTATCTCCAGAACGGTTACTTTTACACATTAACGATACAAACAATTTTTTCTGTAAAAGTTACCGTCCGGGTGACAGCTTGCCGGGAATTTTCCCGAAGTTGGCCCATTTTTTGTTTAATTTTTCTAGACTATTAACGACAATTTTCAGCAATGTCTAAAACTGATATGTCCTGAGATGTGGAAATAAGTAGACATAGTCTTTATTTATAGAAGAAGTAAGTATGGCTATGCTAAGCTAAAGAACTACAGACCGATCAACCCTAATTTCGTTTCCACAAAGTGTTTAAAACTGAAAGATCCCCTTACTTATTCAGAAAGAAAATACTCTGTCAATCTTTACGGACATGCAATCCGCCATGCTGCTTAGAAACAGATTGAAATACTTCTAAGAAACAAACTGATACCCTCAAATTGGAGCGGTACTACTATAAACAAATAGGTATATCGGGCACATCACAGGATCTAAACAATTCTTAATTGCTACAATTGGGCAAGTATAAAAACACGGAGTTCCAAGCTATAACATGGGAGTATCCCACTATTGATACTGACTTTATGTTACCAATGACGGACATTAAGAAAAAGTTCAAAGTGACAATACCAGGCAAGTACGTGGTCGAAAGAACGTACAACAAATAACCAGGGAGTCGAAATGGGACCATAATCGAAATTATAAATTGGTTACGGTCAACCGAAACCAAATTATGAAAATATGAAATATCATTTTCGGTTGCGGTTGAAATACTCGTAGATATAAGATTTTCGGTTTTGGTTACAACTAAAACGTTAGCGTTTATTATAATATATGTTATTATAATTTGCCTTTTCCAAAATAAGAGTATAGTGTTATGTGGGAGGGGGATGAATACTTCTCCAAATTTCCACGGTCCCCCTCCCCTCCTCTTCCCCTCCCCTACTCTCCTATCTCCTCCCTTCCCCAATCCCTCCCGGCCACCCTACACCCTTCCTACCACCGTGCACCCTCCTCCAACCGACGGACCCTTCATAAAGACGTTTACCGAATATGCTATGTAATGAAGGTAGTGAAAAAATTTGAAAATATCGCAAGACCGGGCATATAACTTCTTCCGCGGTCGGTGCCGATTTAAATCGGTCTTTGAATTTCGGTCTGGCGGTTACGGTCACATATTTTTAAGGTCTATTTATTTCGGAACCATTTAATTTCGGTCGCTCTATTTCGGTACACTTTAAATTTCGGTTTTAATTTCGGGACCGAAATCAAGACCGATTAAAACAACCTAAATATGACAAGTTTCGTTTCGACTCCCTGCAAATAACTGTCCCGAGCTCTTGCAGACGACAAAGCAATGCTGAAGAATGGCAAGTGGCGACGGGCACGACAATCATTACATAAGTGGACAACCAAACGGCACAAAAGTCTCTTGGGTTCAACCCTTTAAATCTAAGTCACTCTTCAATGCAAGGCCGTGCAAACTTTGTGCACTAATAAAAGGGTGTACCTGACCAGAAACGTATCGACGAGATTGAAGAGGCAGATGTCTTCGCCAGAATAGAAGCCCAGAAGGCAGAACAAATAATTTCTCCTTTACAACCATAAGCAGAGCAATCACAGGCATGTATAACCTGCTAACATCAGCATTCTAAAATTTGCAATCTTTATTACACTTTTGAGCCGAATTCTAGATTATAGGATATGGAAACGCTGTGCTCTATGCGAGGTCTTATTGCCGCCGCCATAACGGATGTTAATCTTATCTACTTTAATTCGCTTTTAATGTATTTTCTAAATAATATAATGACAAAATATAAGTCAAAGTGGAGTCAGTCTATCAGTCAGTTTAATTATAATAATTATTCAGTTAGCAATCAATCAATCATAAGCAATATCTCGGAATACCAAAATAAATTGGATACTCCTTCAGTTGTCCGTGCACACTCAAACTTTTAATACGGTCATGTGTTTAACTTTGTAAACCTTTGAATTTCTATCATATACTTGACAATCAGGTATAAATATTAAAATAAATTATACTCAAGAAATAGTTTTGAATTATCTTTTGGAAATAGTTAAAATCTCTTATGTTTACTTTTACAAAAATCAATTTCCATTCATTTCAACTTATTTGTTTAATTTTTGGCAACAACAAGTATAATTTTTTATAATTTTTTGTGCTAGCAACTCGAGATTATCCTCTTTCTACAGTACGATAATATTATGAAAATATAAATTGGTCACAAATTCAAATTTTCTTAAAAAAATTATAACAAAATAACAAAAAAAATTAAAATAACAGTTTTTTTGTAATCAATTAAAATATCAATTTTCAAAGTATTAATTGATTGTGACCATCAGTCTTTCTAAAACTCATTTATCTTCAAATATTTCTCAAAATGTTGTTGTAAATTTCAATATTACTTTATTCGTCTTACATTAAATAAGAAATATTAAATGCAACATTTAATGTGTATTCCAATACAAAGTTTTTCTTTACTTACATATATTTTAAATGTGAACCAGATTAGGCAAATTACTGACGTTGTTACAATTCATAAGAAAAATTGAACTCATAAGATTTAGGCAGTTATAAGTTGCAATAATACGGGTGAGATCGGAATCGACGTTAGCTTAACAATTAAACCATGTCAGTTAGTTATAAGCTTACCTAAAAATATTTGCTTTTGAATGTTACGGAATAAATAATTCTTGCTCCCTTCTATTCCTACTTCATTTTAAGTTCGTTTGTAATCTATGTTTTATTATATACATTACAAGAAGTAGCTTCTTTTAGAGTTGCTCAAAATGAACAAGACAATTTTACAATATTCTAAGAAATAATAAAATAAATGACGCCAGGAGTATCTTATAGAACAAATTATAATTAGCATAACTAATATTTGAAACATTTCCCGTGGAAAGATTTAAATTCAAAAGGTGTTATACAAAAACTTCAGACATAAATACATATATTATTGGACAGCATTACCCCATCCTTATTTTTTTTTGCGCGCATTCGAGTAAAATGTTTCATGCAGCCACGGCATAGTAACGAACGGTTTTGACACAACGTTATTCAACGATGGTTTTAAGCGGAATCCCATAACGGTGCGAGAAATTTCTCAGGAACACTCTATTTATCAAAGTCCAGATCACGCTATTAACTTTCAGGGATCCTACTAAAGGCAAGCCAGGTAATAAAACAAACTCTAACTTCTGGACACAATCATTTTATTTATCCTGATACTCACGTAGCAACCAGAGCTCTTCTTTCGGCTACCGTATCCTCTAATCTGCTAAAATTGTTCCGAAATGAACTCGCCCTGTTAGACTGTTACTCTAAGATAATTCCCTTTTATTTTTTATTCTACTATATTCACGCTTACTTAAAAAGTATTACGGGTTATTTTTTGCACCAGCTATATATGGCCAACTTTTTGTGGAGCAACTTAATGAACTATATCGGCCCTTATCATCACTGGGATATATATCTATATAATGGAGAGACTGGTGCTCTGAAATTTCTTAAAGAAAATGGGATCACTTTTCGATAATTGTCCCTTTCTGCGTAAGCACCTTTTTTTCAACCCGGTTTTCTTAATTGTCGACATGATGTTGCCTATTAAATGTAGGCGGTAGAAATAGATAACAATATTGACAATAATTTTATATCTCTTTCGGGGTAAGCATGTTACAGATTATAAAAACCTTTTTCTGTAATGTTTATTTCAGTAATTCCAATGATTTTTACATTTTCCATACAAAAAGATTGAAATGAAATATGTCATTTCGTGTATATTGGGTTACTTTATTCTGCTCGCAACAGCTGCAAATTCACAGTAAACATTGGAAATTATAAATGGTTTTCCTCTACTGCAAGTAAAATGAGATAGCTTATACATCTCAGTGGGTATCATACAACTAAGCTGAGGATTCCCTTCAAAATGAATACACTGCTGGGAGAATCTGAACGAGAGATCATTTCCTATACAGGTGCCCGTCACTTCGCAGGATCAAACACCATTCGGGGAGCTTCTTCTTTGATGACCCCCAGGAGATCTCGCGAATGTAAATTAGTGAGATCAACCACTTTTGCGAACCAACATATAATGTTTAAGACATCGAAATCGCACAAATTTCTGTAAAAACAAACAGGATCCCGAAAGAAACAATATGCTGTTCTTAAACGTTCCGGGAACTTTTAATTTCTCCAGAGAGAATATAAAAATATCGATCTGCGTTGAAACATATTCACTTTATAAACTATAAAGTTTTTTGGAACTATTCTGATTAAATTTTAGAATAAATATCCACTTCTATATTTAACAAAATTTTTTATAAACTGTACATGTCTTGGGAATAACCAAGGAAGTTGCTCCGAATGCAGTTAATGGCGGTTTGAGTTCAACACCCCCCCCCCCCCATCCCCACCACAGCCTAAAATTAATACCTTAATTATTTTGTTTTAATGAACGTCGTGAAAAGATGTCATTGGTGAAAAATGTTATTAAAAATATTGATCGTATAAATTTTTCATCGACAGAAACATATGAAATTCCCGCCAGTTCAGATTTCTTTTTCCAAAAATCTAATGGTTGGAGGTTACTAAATTAAGATTACAGTAGTTTCGATGATAGAACAGATGATAAACGTTCAGATAATGAAATCTAATTTCTCACTAGGTGAACAATTCAATCTGTGAAGTGTGCAGCACACACTCTCAATCTTGGAGATAAAGAAGTTGTTCTTTGTTGCAGTTTCCAGCAAAAAATGGATTCAATTTTCGCCAAATGTTCTTGCTAAGAATTTGCACTATGCTTTGAAAAGAGGAAAAATATGCATATGGAACCTAACGTTTTTTTAGTTGCACTGTATTCAGATCGCAGGGGTGAAAAGGCTATTTTAATAATTTTCAGTCAAGTTGTAAATACGTACAGATTTCATTGTATTAATACACAATTTTGTATTTTCGTACCTGCCAATGAAAATTCCGAATCCAACTTAGACGTTGATGAGCCCACCTCACATTCTTTGCTGGATGAATATTTAACTGCATCATTTGAAGAAGATAACCATATTTTGGTTTGTAGAAGGTATCCTACCTCCCTCTTGGAGTTCTTTTCAGCATGAAAAAATCTCCACCGTCTGCCGGTTTTCAAACCAAATTCCGGCCAAGTGCGAGTCGGACTCGAGCACCGAGGGTTACTTTGGCGATAAGAGGGGCGAAGGGTATTTTTTAGAAATTTTTCATTATACCTCAAAAACTAAGCAGCATAAAATTAAATGAAAATATATTTCATAATCTGCAACTGAAGCTTTTTCATCTGATGATCCACTTGACCTAGTAACCCCACCTCAACATTTTCAATTTCGTTTCGAAAGGTACCATAAGAACTTTTTGCTTTACTTCGTTTCGTTCCGGACCTCTGATCTTAATTTATACTTAATTTTCTTGTAACCAAGGAAGTTTTAAAAATGTGTATAGATTAAGTAATTTATTTCTAATAGTTCCTACTTATACGCACTCTTTCTACCGCTTTTGAGTGCTTGGTATTCATCTGAGTCCTTTGTTATTCATCTTAACTATTGATGATATTACGTTTTACTTTAAAGAAGTAATTAAGATTTTTCTCCCAGTCAAATCTAATGTTTATTGTTTGATCTTGCAATAAGAACTGAACATATTCTATAACTAGTACTGCAACAGTAATCTTAAATTTCACATTCGGAAATGTCAGGTTATGTCCCTCTCGAGGTCTCGGAACTCCCGTACTTTTCAATACATTTTTGAGGATACTTGTATAAAACGGGTGAAGGGGGTGAGAGACTTGGAAGTGTAACTTGATACACACTTAAATTTCGTCTTCTATATTAATTATGTCGCTGCTAGGGCCAACTCTTTTTTGAGATTTACTCTTCGTTGGTCCAAAGAATTTCTTAGCCCTAACATAAACGAAGTCTTATCTCTTATGTTTATATCTCCCTGATTAGCCCCCTGCTGGAGGATGCTATTTTTTCATTTTACGGATCTTACATTCAATGTATTGAATCCAGCTACTCGGCCCTACGTTCTCTACGTTGAAGTGAGCCTTTTATTCTGACACCTTATGAATAGCGCCTGGTAGAAGCGAAGTTGGGTTGCTGATATAATATTTTTACACCAGCTTCTGCAGGGAAAGCACGAAACTAGCTTCCAAAATATCACCTGGAGAACTGATTGCTTTTTCGCGCACGTTTTTCGGCAGGTTTTGGCCTATTAACCGCATGTGTAGGTCTGCTAATGAGATGGAGATATTTGTAATACTAATGTGGACAAAGTGACACTTAAATGGAGCCTCTACAACACGTAATCCTTCTGTTGTACTAATTTTCTTTTGTTGAGTCTCATTCCAACACTTAGCTGTCGGAATAGGTATTAATTTCTTGGACTTGGTCAAGAAGAGCGCCTTCTGAGTTAGAAGGGAAATTCAGATGAAGATATCTAAAACAGTAAAAAAATAAATTAAAGCGGCTAAAACAGCTTTCTACATATTCCTACGAATGCTTGCAATTCTCGAAGTTGGGATACTTATCTACATGTTTTATTTTTGACAGCATTCAATTCGTAGAACAAATTACTTTATAAATCGCGCAGATTTTGAAATAGTAGGGGAGATTCGAGTGATGTAGGAAGTGTGGTATATCTCTATGTACATAGTTGTATATTTTAAAGTAAAGCAAAAGGCACCTAAACCTGAACTAAAGCCATTTTTTATTTAATAAGAACGCACCTACACGAGTGCCTTGCTGCTCTCAGAGACGAAGGGCAAAGTGTAGTTTTATCTGGCATTTAGTTTTAGTGGGTTTTTCAGATTCCACGTTTTAACTTAAATGAACTCACTCATAATCATCCTACAACATTTCTACAATTTGGAGACGGAGTTGGATCAATTCAGTACGACTACCATGTCTCGGGTTCGAGAGCAGGTCTTCCCGCGAGTTTTTGTTTTAAATTTTGGGCACATCGTAAAAACGGAAAAACAAAAAAATTAACAGGAGTTCTGCGATAATCTCAACAATAGTATTCACGGGAGAAGTGGGAAACCACTTATCGGTTAAAGTGGGAAATTTCATTAAGACTCAAAATCGCTCCTCACAGCTAACCTGTTCTATCCATTCCGTGTTTATAGAAAGCTATTACTCATGGCTGGCTTTTATTCACGTGACTGGCGTCAATATTACGTGCAAGCATTGCGATTCCGAATATTCAGACAACGACATATTTTTTTGATAACCCGTTTCTTAGCCTTTGGTGACTGCAATGGAAAACCATGAAATAATTTGTCATTTTGAAACTTGAAATAAAATAGTTTAAAAATTCAATATGCAATTTAGAGTTTATTTCAAAGAGTTACTTCACCCGACAATATCCCACTTCATCCGAAATTAAAATTTCATTTTAAATTGAGAAATTAGGGCATCAGACTAAAAGTTTTGTTTGTTCACCTATTTCGAAATGAAGCTAAAACTTTCCCCCCTTATCGTCAACTCTAACCCTTAGAACTTTTCTAATCTTTAATACAAAACTATTCCCACATCACTCGACCACCCTTATCTCTTAATAATTGGCCAATACTACTTTTTATGATGATTCCAAAGCTCAGGGTATATCCTATTGTACCGAATCACATTAAAGAAGATTCAGTGAAAGAGATAACTATGTACATTTGACCAAAATGCATCATCACATTCTGCAAAGCTTAAAAAACTGTAGATCAGTTTCTATTTGCGATTCGTTTTAATTCGATTTGTTTTCAAATAAAGATCAATATCGCCAACCGGGCAAAAAGTTGCGCAAAATCTAATTACCATAATTGTGTTGGTTTAATAATATGTCAGTGAATGAAATCTCCAGTTGCTTTCATTTAGAAAAGATTTGAAATGCGTTCGATAATTTTCAAGACGAATCATACATTACATGAAACCATCGAGCCTAAAAGCTAAGAGTAATCCATATATAAATTTAGGCAGAATTCTCCAATTCTCGCAAATGGACACCAATATGTTTGTATGTATGTATGTATGTCTACTAGGATACGTGGTATTCTAAAAATATTACTTTCGGTTTTGCTATTTTATCCTTAAAATAAAACAAGCTTCATTCATGTTAATTTTACGACATTATAATAAGTGCATATAGCACGTTTTATAGTTATGTCTACGAAGAATATTGAAAATTCTTTACATCGAACGATATTAAATTTGTGTTTTATAAAATCTACAAAACTGAAATTGTTTTATTTTAAAAACTCGGTTTAGTTATGAATACGTATTTATTCATAACTACTTTTCACTACGGCAAAATATTGCCTTTAAAAGTGATTTCTTGCAATATTCGACGATTTATTTTTATTCAATTCATATACTGACATGTGCCTATTGAAAACATTCAATTTAGGAAAAAATCCATATTTACTTCTACAGGTAGATATTACAAAATTACTCGTACTCGCTAAAATTAGAAGCCTACTAATCATAGTTTAAAACAATTACTCACAACGATGCACACAAAAAAACATCATTTAATAACCTTGGACAAGAACAAATTATCTTTTCGAAAGTTAATGATTCTAAGTGCATTTTAAAAATTGCTACCAAACAAAAACTATACTTTCTCTATAGTAAAACAATTCTGACACCACTTTTCATCTATAGTGCCTCGAAATAGATGAACTTGACTGTACAGTATATATACACACGCCGGAAATAAATAAAACGATCGGTAAAAATTTATAGACTATATTAGACATGTGAGACTCGGTATAGTAACTATAACTATTTTATGCATCTAAAGGACGAGACTTCAGCAAGATTATCTATCAAAAGTTTTTATTATTCAGAATTGTGTTGAAGTAATGACAAAATTTTCCTTTCAAAATTTATATTACTCTGTAAAAATGTTCAATAAAATCATTATGTCTTAGAAAATTTAGAATTTTTAAAACTTTTTTTCTCTTCTTTATAAACAATTAAATGTAAGAGCTATGAAATGTTACGTTTAATCAGCTAAATGTTGTCTTCATGTCTATTAAGTGTAAATATCATATGACAATGAACTCAAAAAAATATAGTCAGAATTTTCCAGTTGATGAGTTTTCGTCTGATTCCAATTCAGGCTGGAATTGATGAGAGCAGACCAATTTATTCTCTTTAAGAGCCTCTAACAAGTGAGCTCCGTTCGTAATCTTTCGGCCACAACCACATGATCTGTTAACAATTAAAATTTTAAATAAATATTAATAAAATAAAAATACAAAATAACATTTACTAATAATTTGTTAATTTAATTAAAGCACATGCGGAAAACATTTTTCAAAATAAAGCTTATTCTTTCTAAATATATTATAGGTTCCAATATATACGACAGATAACGTGCATAATAACAAAATAAAATTTTAATTACTACACAATTTATTTGAATGATAAGTTTCCATTTGACTTAACATTTATTAAATTGCCATTGAATACAGAGAGATGAGGTAAAATAAATTTTAATTCATGCTTTTGCTACAAATTTGTAGGTCACTGCACAGCTTTTTTTAATTTTAATTAATAGAGCTGGGGCTTTTGGGAATAATAGTAATCGATAACTGCATATATCAACACCGTGAATTTGTCTATTTCTTGATTCATTTTGCAATTGGAGCGTTTAACTGAATGTCGGACTTCGAAAACAGCTTTTTAAAGTTAAAATTTTGTTGAAAGGTATTTATGAATAGGACTCAATAGCAGAGGCCAATGCCTTCTAACGTCCAAATGAGGTCGAACTACATATTCAAATTCATTAATACTAATACAGTATTAAAAAAAAATGAAAAAGTGAAGTTTCAGACAATTTAAAGAATTACATTAACTCACCACTAAGTTTAAAGCCCTGAAATAATTCGTGAACATTAGGATGCTTCTTCCCATTCGATCATCCTTATCTCACCTTCTTTGTTCAAGAAAAAAAAATCCAAAGATCTTTTCTTGTTGGATGAGTACAGACACAGGATAACAGTCTGGGTGTCCTCGCGTATCGGCTCTATTCCAGGTTGTCTATAAGTCTACTTTTGTATAGAGGTCCCCTCAAGGTAGAGTGTCCAATTATAATAGACACACATATATGGAGGACAAGCCATCTATCACATCTATCTATGTTATTTATATTGGTGGTCAGCACATGATGTGATGCATGAGGTTCTTTGCCCAGGTAATAACCTCATGAGAAGTGGTTGCGATTTAAACACAGTTTACGGACGAACTAGTTTATCCACCTTTTATCTTCTCCTGCGTCGAAGGAAATGTCAATTCTTATGGGTAATATCAACAAGAAAATATCATCTTTATCTACAGGTATTACCAAGTAATTCAGTCATCTAATCGCTAATTTAGACACTAAAAGAAGGGCAAGGGTTGTATGAAAGGCTATCGTCTATGCAAACTGAAATCTCGATCATGCCACAGCAATTCGAGCACATTGATAGTCGTCTGGAGTACCTCGAACGTAAAAACATAGCAAATGACGTCAATATGGTATATTAGGCCACACACTTCTGATAAGAACCTTCCCTTTCACCAGCCTGTGTACTGTACTTCAAACGGACACTCCACTCACGAACAAAATTTGTCGCACCTCTTCCCGTGATAATTCATTATAATCCCCAATTATTGTTAAATTGCAAAATCTTATGGACAAAATCTCTTTACTTAAAGTCTTAAAAAATTTAAACAAAGCCAGATGTTTAAATGGTAGCAATCGTTATTTCTTCTTGATGTTGGAATAGGTCGTGCCCCGACCCGTTTTGTAAAATTTTTATCAACAAGAGTTTAACCTTGAAAAGTTATGCCATCAAAGTCACCTATTAAGATGAAATTCGGTATACGGACGTTACCAAAAAAAAGATTTTTTGGAAAAGTAAGACTGAACTTCGAAAAGTTCGAATGTCGCTTTTGATGTGAAATTTATCCATTCCATATTTGGAATAAAAGAAAAAATAAAAAAATTGCGGACCCCCACCGTATATCCGCCACTGAATCCGCCATATTCTTATTATAATCTTATCTTATTTGCTATTATTATTTTGGAATTTTTTGCAGCATTGCTGAGTGTGTTTGACAGTGTAATGGTAATGTCACTTTAATTCCAGAAGCATACTTCCTAAGATTGACGAGGTCAGAGGCATTTTTCTGGTTCGAAAGTTCATATCGTTCTTGTTTCAGAAACCTTGCTTAGCGCTGAATAGTGCAATTCTAATATCGGGCAGTCGCAGTCTTTATTAAAAGTTCGTTTAAAAGTAAACGAACATTTCTTCGAAATTGAATATAACAGCGTTAAGCTCTTTATATAAGCTACCAAATTGCAACTCACTTGATTCATTACGCGTGATTGCATCATAGCCATGCACGCTAGCGTAGGCCCGGGAATCAAGCCCCAATGTGGTACCACATATGGGCTAGTACGGCTTAAGCAAGCCTTTGGAAAGCTGTCTCTCCAAATTAACCCTTACCTTAGCAGATGCGTGCACCCATTGACCTAAGCGCGCCGATTTGTTTCTCATTTCTAAAGCCCTCTATGTTATATTAATACGCAGACACATAACAAACCATATCTTAAGATGTCATTTTCACCAACGCTTTTCGGGTGAACGCAAAAGTCCTAATAGTTTTATTAAATATGTCTTCTAAAGAAGCTTCTAGCGCAGTTTCTTGACTTGTAGAATATATAGTAAGGGGAGTCCCCGGGAGTCGGAAAAGCGATTTTGATGAAACTTTGGGAATAAGTCAGGGAGGGCCCATGGATCATCGAACGGGCAGTCCAATGCCCCTTAATTTAAAAGTTAGATCAGGAATTGAAGCAAGGCAAGCCGGCCGCGCTGCTTGAGTACCTGGCCCGGCACGTCCGAAGTCAGCAAGCGGCAGCAACCAAGATGACAGCGGCGGGGGCCATAACGCTGCTGGATTCGATTCTTTATGCCGCATTTTATTCGTTTTTCAATCAACAATTATTTGCCCATGGTTTCTTTTTTTGTCCGCCGCGACAGATGTTTTTAAATATTTTTAAAACTTTACGGAGCAGTGAAATGAGTAACCTGGATGCTCTAGAATTTTCTGGGAAATAGAACTCTACTGCACCGAAGTTTTAAAAATGTTTAAAAATATCTAAAGTCGAATACATAGGCTTCATAATTGAGGAATCGGTCTAGCGCAGATTTGTGAGATTCGACCTAGGTGTGAGCCTCTTCTTTTGCCTCTGTTGCCACCTTATGAGGAGTACTTGGGAGAATCAAGTTTGGGTTGCTGATATATCTTAACACCGGCTTCTGTAGGAAAAGCTAGAGAGCACGAAAGTAGCTTCCAAATTACGGCATGTTTGGACCTAAACAGTAAAGCCATCACCAGACAAGATACGTGCAACAACCATCCGACATAAAGCAAGCTAAAAGCTTAGGCCTTACAGCCTCTGTTAGAAAATTCGTGAAATGATTCGCCGATATTGCAGCCGGATTAGTAAATTTATTTAAGAAGAATGCAGTCTTTAAATTTAAGGACGAAGAGAACGCTCGTTCCAACTACTAAAGGAAATGTTAAGCCATCAGTTAGTTTTGGACATCTTTGATCCACAAGCGAAAAATGAACTACAAACTGCCGCAAGCAGAAATGGATATAGGCTACATTATTCCAAATTTCGAGAAACAACATCTTCATCCAATCTACTGATATAGTCGCAGTGCAAGATTTTGACTACTACTTCAAGATTTTGCCTATAATTTAGAGCACAGGTCTGCAAGCCGCATGAAGCATATAGAGGCACTGAATCGACTACCATTCCTAATAGCCCAGACTATAACCAAACGTATAAGGAACAATAGAGAGAAAGATGCCAGAATAGATCAAATTGTAAGGGATATTCAAGATAGGAAACCGAATGAATACCTCATAACAAACGGTGTGATGTATAAGTAAAAGGGAAACAAAGGAAACAGATACTGGAACTTCTAGAAAGAGAAGACCTCGATATGTTGAATCAAGAAAAAGAGGAACCAGAACCAGCAAAGAAAGAGATCCTAAAAATTCGGGACGAATATCGAAAACATCAAAACAGGAAATGTAAAAATGTAAAAAGCCATACGAGTACAAGATAGGCGAAATCGTTGCAATTAAATGCACCCAGTTTGGAACCGAAACAGAACTGAACATTAATTGGGAACATATCAAATCATAGCGGCGAAGCAAAACTTGCATTACTATTTAGAAAAAATAGGTACAGGAGAAAGACATACATATTCGTCATAAATCAAGTACCCTTATAGGTGAGACGCGAAGAGACTCACATAAACCAAACACCCTTATAGGTGGGCGGCGAGGGGACTCACGTTAATCAAGCAACCCGAAGGAAACGGAAAACAACTACGTCCACTTGTTTGGGCTACGCTAAAAATAGTGTATTCACCGGCCACTTACATTTTTGCTTATTATACGAGATAAGTTCAGGTTAAAAAAATCACCGTGTTTAATAACGGTGGAGTAAGTGATAACGTGTCGGTCAACCAACCCGGCGGTCCCAGGTTTGAATCGCATGCATGCATGTTCGAATCGAATGCTGACAACACGATATACGATGCAAAGAGGGGTGCAGAGAAAATGCTAGTAGTTCGGAATGCACTTTAAATCTCAGGTCCACTTGCAATCATTGTCTAGTATCGGATGAAGTACTCTTCCCGCCCTATGTCCCACAAGTGGTTTAGGGAACAAGACAATGGCCTCTGTCGAAGTAAAAATTAAGAAAATTTGGATGAATAATATCTTACACGTTTTACCTTTTACGTGATAAAAATGGTACTAGTGTACCTGAGAAGTAAAAGCCATTAAGTTAGAGTGCGTTTAATAATTTACAGTCAAAAAAAAAGGCTGCTGACCACTTCATTAAAAGGTTAAGTAGTGGAGATGTTTCTCAGTGGAAGTTTTGAAAGAGAATCCATTACCACGCAAAAAATAAACAAAAACAACTTTGTCTTGATAATTTTAAAAACGTTTAAAATAAACATAATAAAATACAAAAACTCAGACAGGACACTCTCCTGTGTTTTTATCTCGACTAATAATGCCCAAGGATATGTTAATTATTTCTACATAATAATTCCTTGGAAACTATGCTTTTTCGAGATCCCTTGGAAACTATGCTTTTCCTAGATTTATTAAATTAATTTACGACTAATTTGCGCCACAAATTTTCCGCAAAGAGTATATAATGACGGTGAAAATCAATCACCTCTAACGTCGTTTTGTTTTACAAGGGCTAAGAAGTTAAGGCTCTTTGAAGTTTAAATTAAATTTTAGTCCTTTATTACACGGCGCATATAAAATCGTTGAAATATGAGCCCGACCTAAGACACAACCTATCTACCTTGCATTTATTGCAAAAAGCTCTTCTAGCTCTTTTACTATTCATGTAATTTGGCCCTACCGAATTTTGAGCTAAAAGCCGGAATGCTAATGATTTATTCCCTGCAGTGCATTCTGTTTGCTCCATCTCCTGACGGAAGAATAGCTTGAAATATTCGTCTCGGCAGAGGAGTATGCATAGTGGTGAAAGTCTTACAGTTTAATAAATGCAACAAGAGCCAATGCGATATTAAGGTTGTAAATCAATCTACAAAAAGAAAATTATAATGTCTTGCAGAAAATTGCAAAGCAAAGAAGAAAAACCAACTGTGCTAAGAACATCTAGACAACGACGGGGGAAACCAAGATTTGGTTCCCCCAAACCTGCCTGATGTTTCCTTAAGCTGGTCCATGAAGTCCTTTCCAGTTAGATCCACTACAGAATTGGGATCCATATTCGACAAAGAGTCTAAATCTGGATCACTCATCACAGACACATTACACAAATTGTTCTGAATTTGCCCCACTAACTTTCTAATCCTTTCTGTTTCTGACGCCGAGGTGGAGGAAGAGTCCGTTGCATCTGATGTTCTTCGCTGGCTGGCTATTGTGACGAATTGTGCTGGCTGAAAATAGAGTAAAGAAAACAAATTCAATTAATTAAACTGGCAAGACTTGTGAGGAAAATTATAAGGAAGACGAGCAATTTAATAGCACCTAAACAACCCGAAATATGTACTCCCATTTGGGGAAATGTTTCACTACATTTGCAGTCCTTAACGTTCGTAAAGGCAAATTATAGGGATGTATACATTTCTAATACGGCAGCGTTTTAATTATGTATTTTTCTAGATAATTTAATTGAAAGAGAAATGAAAACCCCGAAATTAAGGAAGCCACAGGAAAAACAAATTAAAGACGGAGAAATGCTTCTTTAGCTTACATAGAGATTTCCCTAGGGAAATGTAAAAAATTGAAGTGCTTTTGAATGAGGTAATGAAAGATATTTTTAATTTAAACAGAATTGTATGTATAAAAGTTTGAATCAAATTAAAAATTATGAATTGCTCTTAAAATCATAAGGTATCTGACAATATAAAGCCATGAGTGATATTTTCGCATAAATTAGGGTACAGTCGCCACTGGTAACTTATTATTCGTAGGAGTTTTCTGAAGAAGTATTCAGAGGAGTGGCGTTTATTGTTAAAGTGTACCGCATTTTTCTCTATCTAGGAACGACAGAGAGATGTTTCTATTTAATTACATCACCCATGACCTCCTTGTACTTACACTTAAAATATTCCTTGAAGCATATAAAACTAGAAAAAAAAACTTTGAAAAGCAAAAAAAAAATTTTTTTATTGAAATCTGTATTTTTGGTGAGTTAAAGCGCTCCGCACGGCTTCTTGTAAACAACGCACCTGTCCCGAATAGTACATTCCACAGCCTTAGTTTATTGAGATTAAACTTGTTTAAAAGAATTATAGATGTAGTTAGAATCGGTCGTAATATTATTACTATTAATAATTGTATTTATTTACTGATTTGTTGTCAACAAAATTTTTTACCTCTAAAATCAATGTCGAAACTTTAAACGCGTTTTTCTCAAAAGTTGGTTTTTCGAAATGGCACGCAGCATAAGTCAAATAATCTTTATCCTAGTAAATTAAAATTTTGATAATACATGTTTCTACATTCAAAAGAGAACTGTACGGAATTTTTGATAACTTATTTATACTGTTTTTATTATCGAAAAACTATTCATTTTTTTGCTCGAAAATTGATTTTTTTTTTTCAAAAGATCGTCATTTGCACAAAAATTAATATTTCTTAAATTCTCTACGCAGTTCTCTAGCTATACTTGTGAAGATTAATAAAAAAAATTTTCATTCTTTCAGATTGCATTTTTAAGGTAGTTATAGTGTTTTTTTTTTTAAATATAGATATAACAACTTTATAGAGTCTATATATTTTTTTTTATTTTTAACACCATTCTTCATACAGAAATAAAATTCACAAAAAACTATTAAATTTTACTAATTTACAGTGGTGTTACCCCTTAAATACGAAGTGTTAGCGGTATTAAAAAGTATTTTAACGGTGATATAAACATAAAGTGCTTAATTGCAATGACGTGCATTGAGTTTTTGAAATAACATTGAATATCCAGAAGGAAAATCTTTTTAACCGTTTTTCCAAAAACAAAAAGGTTGTAAGTTCGACGAGTATTTTTTATTTAATTTTATTTTTTATGTATGACCGGGCATAATTTTGTAACGCGTGGACCGATTTTGATGATTCTTCTGCTGCTTTGCGCTCTGCGGATTCCAACGATGGACGACGATACCTCTTATCCCGGGGATACGGGACCGCCGAATTTATGAAAACGTTCGTCTATTTCTAGCTTATCTGCACGACAAACCGAATTCCGTCTGTATTGACGGTAAAATCAGCACCAACGTCATGTTAAGTCTACACCAAGAAAGCCTACTCACAGACCCAACAGTCTTACACCAACTTTTCACTAAGTACCATGAATCATTTAATATCCCTTCCCATAAGGTTTCAGAAGATCAATCCACCTATGCTGCTTACGTCAATTCTCGCCGCATTTCCCATCTCCAAAGAAGTCGCAACGACTCCTTAAACTACTTTCGCTCCTAACCCCCCGCTTTCTCTATTTCTTACTTCCCCCCTAATGCACCTGCGGTCTCAGATCAAGTACCTCTCCCCAGTAGCTTGTCAGTCTATTACCAGAACGTAAGAGGACTTCGCACAAAAACATCCAATATTTTTCTTAACTCCCACAAATTCCCGCACGATATCTTTGCCTTAACTGAAACCAATCTAACACCAGGTATTCTCGACAATGAACTATTCCCTCCAAACTATACCATTTTCCGTGTTGATGGTTGTATAGGCACCAATGATCCACCAGGTCGCGGGGTTCTCATAGCTGCTCACAACCGTTATGATGCCACCCTGCTTAAGACCTCCGACTCTACAATATCAGAATTTGTATGTATAAAAATAGCACTAACTAAATGCCATCTGTACGTCCTCTGTTGTTACCTTCGCCCCTCTCAACCACTAGACGCCTACGAGCCCATAATCGAAGCGATCGATACCCTGCTTGAGAACGCTAACGCGTCCGATGAATTTATTTTATTGGGTAACTTTAACCTCCCCCGTATTCAATGGTCATTGTCTGAGGACTGTTCTCACTTTGTCCCCCTTAACACATCTTCGGCCAAAGAAGCCTTTTTTACCGATCAGCTCTCCGTTTCTGGTCTCTTTCAAGTAAGTGGAGTCATGAACTTTCTGGACAGACAATCAGACTTAATCTTTTCTTCAGACCCAGTTAACTCGGCTGTCGCGGAAAGCAACCATCTCCTTTCCTCTCTCGATCGTCACCATCCACCCCTGCTCCTTGTTTTCTCCTACGAACATCCTCATGCACTTTCAAGCTCCGAGTATTCTCTTTCCTTCAATTTTGGTAAAGGCGACTTTGAAAAATTAAATCACTTGCTCCTCAACATTGCCACTATCCCTCAACATCTTCCAGTTAAGGTTGCTTTAGAGGCGTTCTATTCAGAAAAACACGCTTGTCTTACACAATCTATCCCCCTTTTGCCTCGTAAAAACTACTCCTCATCTCCCGCACGGTACGACAAAGAATTACGCTCTCTCCGCAACAGGAGAAATAAACGTTGGCAAACTTTTCTTCTATCCCAGACCGAGTCCGCCTATTCTTCCTACCTATCTGCTTATACCTCTTTTTCTAAACGTTGAGATATCCTCTACTATGAGTACCTCCAACGGATGGAAACTAGCCTCATATCTGACCCCAAGCATTTTATAACACTATTAATTCCAAGAAGAAATCCAATGGTTACCACTCTACCCTAAAACTTGAGAATACCTCTTCATCTGATCCTAAGGTTATCGCCAACCTCTTTGCACAGTTCTTCAGTAAATCCTTCAGCGACAATTCCCTACAACCTTACCTTAACTACTTTTCATTCTTGGACAAATGCACTCAAACGTCGTTTACGTCTTTCGACCCGGGCCCCAAACTAATCGCCGCCAGTATCAACGGGCTTGAGGACGACTTCAACCCAGGTCCTGACGGCATTCCGGCCATCGTTCTGAAAAAGTGTGCCATGCATCTAATTCAACCTCTTATCCTGCTTTTCCGCCTCTCCGTCACTCAAAGGGTTTTCCCTCATTTATGGAAAAACTCATATATTATTCCTATCTTCAAAAAAGGTTGCAAGAACGATGTGTCCAACTACAGACCCATCGCTAAATTATCATCCATACCTAAACTATTCGAAAAATTGGTCTATGATTCCATGTTCTTCCAATGCAAGTCTATCTTCTCCCTCTTCCAGCATGGCTTCCTCAAAGGAAGATCTACAACCACCAACCTTACTGAATTCGTCTCCAAAACACTATGTGCCCTGGAAAACGGTGAAAATGTTGATGTTATCGCCACCGATTTTAGTAAAGCCTTCGACAAGATCTCCCATAATGTTATCTTGTTCAAACTTGATCGCTTAGGCTTCCCCTCCCGATTCATCTCCTTGATTCAATCCTACCTCAACAACCGTTACTAAAATGTTCTTTTCAGCTCATCCATTTCTAACCCTATTGTCGCTAGTTCCGGAGCCCCCCAGGGTAGCCCCCTCGGTCCATTAATTTTCATCCTTACAATAAATGATGTTGAATGTGTCATCAATCACTCAGAGCTGTCCATTTATGCTGATGACATGAAAATAATTAAACATATCTCCTCCACAACCGACTCTCTTCTCCTGGAAAAAGATCTCGATTCCTTCACCACATGGTCCATGAAAAACTTTCTTTCTTTCTTCCTTCTCCAAATGCCAGTCCATCTCATATTCACGCAAGCGTCTTACACTCACCCCGAGAGTCTACATGCTAACCGACGTACCAGTCCATATCGTTACCTCTTTGTGTGACCTCGGAATAATCTGTGATAGTGAACTCAATTTCCGTTCCCACATTGACAGCATAATTAGCAGAGGTAACTCCGCGCTAGGGTTTGTGAAGTGCTGGTCCAGAGAGTTCTCCAATCCTTATGTTTCCAAATCTCTCTATATCTCCTTCGTTAGACCTCTCCTTGAATATGCCAGCCAGGTATGGTCACCTACACAAACAACTCACATTAATAGGATTGAATCTGTCGCTTCGCTCTACGTGATCTTCCATGGGTAGATAGATTCAACCTTCCACCTTATGAAAACCGGCTAAAACTGATCGACTTACAACCCCTAAGTAAACGTCGTGATGTTTCCGACATTCTCTTCATTCATCAGCTATTAAGTGGTCCATAGACTGCTCTTCAATCCTGCAATCTTTACCCATCTATACCAATCCTCGCAACCTTAGTTCCACTCCCCTTTTCCGACTCGACCGCCATCGCACAAACTACGGTCAAAGTGAGCCAATTACCAGGATGCTACGAAAAGTCAACGACCTTTCCTCCTTTGACTTCCATCTGAGTAAATCATCCCTTCACAAAGCCTTATATCTTGATCCCGCCCATCTTGATCGCCTTTCTTAATTCTTCTTCCTTCCAGCCGGTATCTACTTTAATTAGAGCTCATATTGTAGCTTTTACTATTTATTTATTATGTCATAATTTATTATAGCTTGTAGTATTAGTATTATGTTATAGCTTGTAATTGTAGTATGTATTATTATGTAATAGCTTGTATTAAGCTTAAATAAATAAAATAAATATATATTTTTGTTGAATGCAGTATCTATCTATTTCATGACAAAAATGTGGTTGATGGTGAGAGTTGCAGGAGGGGCGGCGCCTAGCTTAGACTGCCTTTCTATAGAGTTCACTCTCTGCAACTGTTGAAATTGGTTTGTTCGTACGTATATGAGCAGCATTTTACGAGTCGTATGTACAAAGACACTTAAAATTGAAAAATAAAATAGTTTTTAAAAAAGAGTTAAACCGAATTAACAGAAAGCGCTAAAAAGCATAACATAATTTTTCATTCTATATTTATTACGACATTTTGAAGTCTTTGCAAATAAAACAAACAAAATAACTACGCAACCACAATGGACGATATTATTGTTTATAAAATTACCTAAGCATTTCAGCTCACGGGACCATAAGGAAAGAGCACTAAATGCGCTTGGTGTAGTTGTTTTGCTTGCTTAAGATCCACCGACTTCAAAATGTCGTAATAAACATAGAATGAAAAATTATGTTATGCTTTTTAGCATTTTTTGTGTTTATTTTTTCAATTTCACTGTTTGAATACTGATTAATCCGTGTCGGATCTACAAAGCGCGCAATTACAAAATCCGCAAAAAAATATACTCGTCACTATCATTTGTTCATAGGTTCCACGTTACGAGTGCAATTGCAGCCCAACCGCCTCAACCGAACTTTTTACTGTCTTCAAGAATCGTTATCATTAAACTCTAATTAGAAGAAAATAGTGTAAACATTTCTATAATGAATCGAAGCGATAGTAGGAGCGAAATGTACATTTATATCGAGGAATCGACCTGTACTTTTTACAGTACAGTGAACGAATTTACTTGATTCACGAATAAAATTTCTTAGTTATTCTACAAAAATTAAAAATTCCCAGGATAAGAAATATCCGGAATAATAAAGTATTTTCGTACTTATAATATTTAATAATTGATCGGAATTATTTTTAGAATAGAATTCAATATTAATTCTTTCCTCAACTGATCATATATTTGCAGTCGCTAAACATGCGATGAAATGCTTGGGTTTTCTTCAAAGATATATTGAGTGGAATGTAATTCCCATATTTGGACAGAGTTCAGGCATATGACATTGTCCGCGTTAGATAAAGTTCAAAGAAAGTCTATTAAACTTATAGGCGACTCCACTATCTCTGAGAACATTGACTTTCTGAAGCATCGACGGAATGTCGGTTGTCTTTCACTCTTCTATCTCTATTTTCACGGCCTGCTTATGAACCCGAAACTTTCAAAGGAGGCATACGTTGTCTAACACGCCCGCTTTCCCACCCAGACCAATCGCCGATACTGGGTTTCCGAGTCCCTGCATCGTAATGTTTTCCCTTCTGCCTGCCATGACAGCATAAAAGCCATTATCTAGGGACTTTGCCGGATACTGGAACAACTCCGTTGCCCACCGTCACCACGTGGAGGTGCCCTGGATGCAGGCAGAAGGATAAAAATGCAGAGAACAACTTATACAAAAAATACCCAAGATTTAGAACAAAAGTTAAAATATTGGAAAAATGGATTTAGCCCAAATCTTTGGATTTTAAAAACTAAATCTGCTATCTTGAATTTTGCAAATCTGACCTCAGATTCATGTTCAGCGACCCGAACAAACCCCGTATACCGAATCTGGTGGCAATCGGTTGAATTTTCAAAAATCATGATATCCAGCTAACTTTTTGAGGTTAGGAAAAAAACAAGATAGTCTGACCCAATTCTGGCGGTGGATTTGTGTTAAGCGGGTTCAAATACATAAGAATTTAGATTTAGATATGAAAAATAATTTTTTTTTAATTTTTACGAGTACATTTTCCTCGATTTTTACTAATCTTCACCTTTTTTTTGAGGTTAGAAAAATTGAAGATGGGGTGGACCAATTCTGGCATCGGATTTGTGATCAGCAAGCAAAAATGCACTGGATATAATAAAACGCATCAAAAGTATACCCCACTAATTTTTTGTGTGGCTGTGATATTATTTAATTCTATTAATAATGTAATAAAAAAAATGGTTAAGAGCATGTTGGATACGCCCACTATACATTTCCATAGAGTTATTTTTAATTTTTTCATAAATATCTTTTGCTACAGTGTTCGTTATAATTTTTATTGAAAGTACTAGGTAAAAGCCAAGTTCAGTATTTTGTCAGATATTTTGCATCAATAATTTAAAAATTAGAGTGAGGTCGATTTAAGAACGACTTTGCAAACAATATCTAGTAATTGCGGTGTTAAATAAACAGATCCTTAGAAATTTTTGCATTTTAGGAGGCCTATCAAAAGACGACCCACTTATGGTGGTAGGTAAAAAATTTTCAACACACTTTTCACTCTATGACAGGGAAGTAAAAAAAAAGAATTTCTCCAAAAATTTCATTAAATTTGTTTTCATTAACGTTCGTATGTCAAATTTTATCTTAATATGTTTATAAATAAGAGGATGGGATGAGATGAAATGAAACTTCTTTCGTCTTTGTCAATTAATAAATTTAAATTAATCAGATGTAAAAGTGTAATGAAAAACATTAAACTTCAAAATTTACAAGGAGTGGTTTATTGGAACCAATATATGTGTGATATAATTCAGCACCTTACTTTGCTTTTATCTTGTGCGATATTTGCATTTCATAATGTAGAATATGATGGATATTCCACTAAACTTTTATCCAATTTCCGTTTTACGAAATTCTGCCGCCCGGATCTGGAGTTATTTATTTATGAGATTCCAAATGTCAACACAAGCAAGCTAACTTATTTCACAAAAAGTTCGACAAAACACTACCTGCGGGAGTTTATTCTTAAACGAATTTAAATTTATTTAAAACATTGTAATATTCTGGTAAAATATAAAGTAAAATAGTGATTTAGAACTGCTTTCAGCTTTAATTTCAATGCTCCGCTCCATAATGTCTTACTAATTACACCTGTACAGAATTTCAGACACAAACGGAAATGGTTTCCGACATAACTAATGGAAGTTTTCAAAATTCCCAGTGTACAGAACTATTTCAGTAGTTTAACTGATGGAGATCTGTATAGATTATAAAAAAAACACAGCCTATGGCGATGACGTCAATAAATACTGGATAAGGCTGGCTTTCTAAAAATAATATTTCCGCAACCGAATAAGTTACTTCGAAAAAGTTCATCCGGTTTTACAACAGATTTGAGCCTTTAACAGCTGAGCTGATGCATAAGAGGGAATATACTGAAAAGATTATGAACTGTAAGATCCTGGATTTGACCGCCACCACACCATAGCTACCGAAATACTAGATCTTTTGAACTACTCATGCAAACTGAATTTTTGCCGAATTTCTGGAGAGATGAAGTTCAAAACTTGTCGTTAAAGAGACATGCCATCAATGAAAATGGCTCATTCATACCATACTTAGTGCAGTGATAATGAACTTGGAAGAAACTGTGAAATCCACACTAGACGCCTTCGATGCAGTTAGTAAGTGAAAAGTATGACCCCTAAATCACTGGTCTTGTGAAACCTGGTTAATAAGCTACCACCAAAAAGAAAATTAAATTGCAGGAGTCCTCTTGTGCGAAAATCGCATAATGGTGCACTTGAGGGTGTTCAGAGGGAGGTAGTTAATGTAACGCTATTTATGAAAGGCGTGTAAGTCAGAATTTAAAAGTAAACAATCGTGCTCATTCGCAACGGTACGAAAAATTTTAAAATCAGCATAGCAAAGAATTCTTCTGTTATGCAGGATTGTTGATACATTATTGATGTAAATAATAAAATCCAACGGTCCAAGACGGCTGGCCTGTGGCATACCTGCGGTGTTATGAATTTCATTAGAAAGCGCTCTACGAAATAAATACGTTGATACGAAATCGCCCAGTTTTAAAAAACGGAAGGAAAACCTAAAAAGGATAAGTATGAGAATTCTGTGATTGATTCTGTCGAAAGCTTTGTTAAAATCAGTAAAAATGCAATCAACCGTGTTGAAACGATCTGTAGGGAAATACTCACTGAATGCTTCCAGGACCACCACAACGAAATTTTCATTATTATTGTATGGAATGTTTACAATTTCAAAGCGTGGTCGTCCTATTTTCGTAAACCGTATAGTTTTTACTACGGCAATGTCAAAGAGTGAGATGCAAGTTTGAGATATGAAAAACCAGTGCAATTTAAAATGCAACCTCTTGTTGAAGCACGTCTCACTTCTAAGAGTCCTGAATTTGGATTACTTCTACCTCATATACAGACATTCTATGAAAAATATGCTTGATTTTGTCATTAATTGTTATTGTCAAAGGTGGCGGTCGCATTATCACGGTTCCTATAGTAGTTAGTCGGCTTAATAGTGCGCTTTATTATTTATACCAAAAGAACAATTTGAATACAAGATCAAGCAAAACTACTTCAACAATTTGGAAAAAAATTTTGTAGTACGAGTGCTCGGGACCAGCAAGCAGGCCGGATGAAACTTTGAAATATAAGTTAAGGAAGTGCCACTGAACTCAAAAAGCTCATTTTTTGACAAAAAGTCCAGTCCATATTGAGCGGGCTCTCAGAAAGGGGGTCAGGATATTCAGGGGGAAAAAGACTACAAAGCAAATAATTTTTTGGCAAATTGTCCAGTCACTTTGGCTAATCTGACAGCCTAATTTTTCGGCCTATCTTTTTTACAAATCCGACAAAGTCCTAAGTGACTGGATTTGACCCTTAGGTACCTGGATTATTTTCTCGGGAAGAACCATCTCTATAGGTTTTATCGGTCCGCTCACCGACGGCGTGTTGGTCGCGAAATCTCGTACAATTTAAACAACATATTTTTTATTTTTACATTAACAGGATCAACTTTTTTAATTCCAATAACTGTAATTGTTCACAATTTACTTTTGTGCCGCAGTTGTAATAAAAACGTTACGTTCGGTTCCATTAATACTTTGACCCTCGGAGTCAGCAGCCGTATTGGAAGCAATTCATGCGGTTCCGACATGTCCTTAATGTCCCCGGTGTCATTATTTGGAAGTCAACTCGAAAACACCCAATGGTAGAAAAGAAAATTTCGTACAATCAGCTGGACGAACGGACCGAGACATTTACGGTTGGCCAACTTCCACCGTTTTACGGAAGCCATAAGTCAAATATCTTGGTTGGCGCTGCTAGAGTCCAGGCTTGAACGTATTTCAAAATTCTGGACGGTAGTATAACAAATAATATCGACTACATCAAGCTTTTTCTCAACGCCAAGTTTGACTTTCCCATTCCAACTGGGCACGAATGGGTCGCCCCTCTCAAGGGGGAGAATCAGTGCA
Source organism: Leptarthrus brevirostris (assembly GCA_964036015.1). Classification (NCBI taxonomy): domain Eukaryota; kingdom Metazoa; phylum Arthropoda; class Insecta; order Diptera; family Asilidae; genus Leptarthrus; species Leptarthrus brevirostris. The sequence goes on from OZ038372.1 coordinate 122,783,523, forward strand.
TATTTACGCTGACGGCTCTAAGTCGGAAGGTAAAATGGGTGGAGGTGTCTATTCGGAATATCTAAGCTTAAGCAGTTCTAGGAACATTTTAATAAAACACACTTGCTTTCTGTTTTCCAAATTAAATTAATATTTAAATTATAAATTTGTCGCGACGCGTTTCGCCTTACTGGGGCATTTTCAAGCAACTCCCAATTTTTATTTGTTTAATTTGCACCGACTTCAAAATATCGTAATAGATATAAAATTAAAAATAATTTTATGCTTTTTAGCGCTATTTGTGAAGTCGGTTCAAATTTTTTTTTAACTATTTTATTTTTCACTTTTTAGTGTCTTCTACTCTATACAACGAAAAAAGAACCATCCAAATCGGTCCACGCGTTAAAAAGTTTGGTTCAACCCCCTACCCCTCCCAATCCCACTAAAATTTTTTTCTCGTGGTATCAATCAAGGAACATACAACAGAAAAGGAATCATCGAAATCAGTCGACGTGTTACGAAGTTAGATTACCCTACCCCGCACCCCAGGACCAAAGACCAAATTATTCTTCTATTAGCAATGGGGGGTCACACTCTATACAACAGCAAAAGAACCATCCAAATCGGTCCACGTTTTACAGAATTAGGTTCCACCCCACCAACATTTTTTTTCTCGTGGTATGAGCCAGGGAACATACTCCACCCAACAGAAAAAGAATTATCTAGATTGGTCCACGCGGTACGAAGTTAGACTACCCCTTCCCCTCCCCCACCTTAGGCCAAATTTCTTTCTCCAGTTAGCAATGGGGGATCATACCCTGTACAACAAACAAAGAACCATCTAAATCGGTCCACGCGTTACAAAGTTAAGTTTCACCCCCACCCCTCAGTAATAGTTTGACGACTTTGGCGACTTTTTAGTGTCCATTTGGCTATACTGTCTGTGTAAAGTCTGTGGACCCTGCTTGACTATTACTTTAATATGACTGTTGTTCTTAAATTGTTCTTCATCAACGTTATTAGTATAAGAGTACTATAGAGAATGGCCATAAAGTATACTTAACTGAGAATATTATAAGCATGTAATTAATGCTCTTGTATACCTGCAACTTTACAATACCATTAAATAAGATTTTATATTTATAACGCTCATTTTTAAACTTTATAAGAAATCGCAAGCTTATAGAATTCTTGGGCAAAGTACTTATTAGATTTTACTCTTACAAGGCACCTTAAAAGATAGCGACCATTTGATTATTTTTAAGAAATTCTTAAACAAAATTGTAATAAAAATCGATTCTTACTTTTCGTATAATTTACTTACACAAAACTATTGAAGAATGTTATCAGAATAAGATTTTTTCAGAAAAGACAAACTGATTGCTATGGGATTTTATTAAGTGTATACTCTTCATGAAAGATTTAAAAGCTCACACAAGAGTCAGAACTTAAAACAGTGGCATTTAAATATGCTATTATCGTTGGTTTTTAGCAAAAAGCATAATAAACATTTTAAACGAAACGAAAGTTTAAGAGCTTAATAAACAATATTTCAATTTTTCAAGAGATTAGCCTTCTAAATTATTAGTTGGCCCAAACGCTTTACCGCTGTTATGGTAACTTAAGCTTTCATTATAAATTAAAAGAATTCTTGTATTACAAATAAAAATTGTCCGGCGATAACGCGCAGAATACTGTATGTTGCATCAATTATTCATTCAAAAGTGTATTGGTCTTTTTGGTAAAACGTATAACATAAGAAATTTTAATAGTGGTAAAAACTACGAAAATAGCATATTAGACAATTGCGCTTCCAAGCGTATTTTACGCACGTAACATTATATTGATATTATATAACTATGGAAATGATAGATTTATCTAAATGTCTTTGACTATTTTTTAAACACTGAAAAGATGGTTCCCTGATTTGTCCCTCCTTAACACATTACAACTTGGAACAAACATATAAGAATGCTATTTAAGTAGTGCGGTTTGTCGTTCATCTATGAAGGTTTATGCAAAATTACAAGGCGAAAATGTATGGCACGCCCGTTTTGCTATTTAATAGCAAGCATTTGATTGTGGAAAAATTTAAATAAATGATCTATTTAAAATAAAAAGAGAAATAAATTTGTGGCATTTTAATTATGTCATAACATAATAAAAATAGTTAACTTATCATAAAATTAATTCGGAATGAATAGGAGAAGATGGGAAATACCCAGAATTATTATTATGTGTAGGCACAATATTTATTAATTTTTATTATGTTCCGGTATAATTTTAAAACATTTTGTTATGCCATGATATTACTATTGCCGATCGGATGATAATACTTTTTTTTGGGCCAGAGCCTCAAATTTTAAATTTTCTCAAGCTGTAGTAGTATTTTCAAAAATAATCTAGTACTATATTTTAAATTCGAAAATTTGACCTAGTACATTTCGAATTTTTTTAACTTTCGAATAGACATTTGGATTGCATGAAAAATGAGTACCCAATTGTTTGGAATGTGATCAATACTTGCGAAGTTATTAAGGTGCCAGAATGGCCAGGCTCAACACCACGCCTCTTTTTTCAAAAATCCAATAAGCATAGCCTAATACATATAAACCCATAAGTTCTATACCGTCTTAGAAAAAGACGGCATCACGTTTGGCCATTTTCTTCTACTTTGGGACTACAGTTTGCAGACAATCTCAGCCTTTTAAACGACTTCACTTTCAGCCTTAATAACTCCGCCCCTTTATCAGCTAAAAATTTTAATATACTTTCATCGCATTGGCCATATTCTCCCCTTTCAATAAATACCTCAAATTCATTTACGCTATACCCCGTTTACTCTCTACAGCTCGGGAAAGCTTCAGATTCAAGGTTCCGCCCACAAAGAATTAAGGCTCTTAGAGGAAAAACTACCATCCGATCGGCAATAGTAATATCTATCATAAAATAAAACTAAAATTTTTTTTCTTTCAGGGCCCAAAACGGATATTTTAAGTCCTTTTTTACTGTATCAAAATCGTTCTGGCAGATCCCATTTTAAGTCAAACGACATTTTTCATAATTTTAATTCAAGATATGAAATGCTTAAATAGTAAAGCGGCGTACACCGTTTTTCTAATTTAATAGCTTTCATTTTATTTCTTGAATTTCAATTCTTCTTCTTGATAAATAGTTTTAATTCAACAATTAAGATTATGTAGGTATATAATTTTAAATCAGGGATTAAAATTATGTATACATAATGTTCATTCAAGAATTAAAATTTAAGGATTTAAATTATGTACATTATATTAATTGGGAACTTTAAATTACGAGTATGTACATAATTTTAAATCGAAATATTTTTTAAACTGTTTCATAAATGGAATGCCATGAATTTTAATTGTACTTTGAAATAAATTTAATAACAAATTTTTATTCTGTTAAAGAAATGTAAGTAAAGGACAGAATTATAATTAAGTCATTTCATTGAAAATGTTGTACTCATTGCATAATAAACGGTCTCATGTAGGTACAGAGTAGGCCCCTCCCTGTCACGACTCCGCTCTTTAATCTAAAATCTTCAAATTCCATTCCAGCTTTTTACATATAATGAAAGAAGTTATTACGTCCTTCAATTTTAAATATTAATCTTTTTATTTTGAAGAAAAAAGTTCGGGACAGGTCCCATGGAAAATGTTGTCCTCAGTGCCGAATGGCCCATATACTTAACAACTTAACTTAACAACATCCAGTGAAAAACGTAGTTAATTGCAAAATATCTTGAAACCAAATCCAATCATAGGCAATTTACCAACCGATGATTTGTCATCGTGTGTCATTACATAAAAACTAATTTCCTGAGCGACAAATACACTAATTCTCTTGGTAATTAATTCTTTCTTGGCTAGCTACTGATTAGCTACACGTGAAAATATCAATATTATATGTCATCACTTGACCTCATTATCATCACATTTTATGTGAAAATACTTACATTTTTGTAATGTTGTGATTAATTACATAGGAAGAAACTTACAAGTGCCTTGTCAATATAGGAAAAGCCTTGACAGCCATTTTTGCACTCATTCCAATTTTTTTTTTTTGATACTCAAAACATTCAGCATGTATTCCACCTTAAAGGGATTAAATGTATGCTACGGACATAGTACACACCTGAAGCCAATTTAAATCATTTCTCTTGTTTGCCTGCTGGAGTGAAACTAGATTATATTGGTGGGCAAACCGAATTTAGGATTCGACTGAAATTGAATTCGATGAAACTTAAATTTTACGAGTTTATGGGATTAATTTAGTTAATCTGTTAGGTGTTCATACACACTAGTCCTAACTTGAAATTAAATTGAAATTGATTTACCCGTGTTCGCATTTCTCAAAACTAACAAGAGCACATATGAGTCAAAGGAGTGCATTGACAACTTTGTGCTTACATAAGTATGGCGAAATTCTGACATTTCGGAAATTGATAAATTATAGAGAAGAAACATAAACGATCAACCCCCCTAAATTTCAACAGGCATCAATTCATCGAGGTACTAAAGATATCGATTATTTTAGATAAGTAAGCGCGCAAAAGAAGATTGAATATTTAATTGGTCAAGTACTTTGTTTAGGCTTCTGAATATAGGCAAAGAAGATTTAAGGGGTTATATACAAAGTTGAGGGGAAAAATTGAGCTAAGTTGGTAATTTTTTTTAAAGGTTTTATGCAAATTTTTAGAAAAAGCGAAAGACAATTTGTTGGTAGTACTATCGAAGAAAAAAAACAAGTTGAATTATAAAAAAATATCAAAAATTGTCGAAGTTATGGCCCCTCCCCCGAAGCACGTTTTTTTGCAGATGCTTGCGGTGAACACTCTCCAAGGCGAACCGCTTAACTGAAATCAAAAGAGTAAAAAAATTATTGAAGAAAAATGTGGTGTGGTGTACTTGAATGGTTCCGTTTCCGAAAAAACAAATTTTTTCCAATAAAAAAACCATTTTGAGAAAAAAATCGATTTTTGAGGTGCTCAAAATTCTAAACAAAAATTCATTGCAAACAATCGAAAATTTTGAGATGATAAAGGAACCGTTCAAGTACACGAGAGTACACGTTCACCGCAACGGTATCTTTCAAAAAACTCTATTCCGAGATCATCGCGTTTAAAGTTTTTGGACGCCGCTCGCCAAGTGCTTATGGATGGAACTAGCACGATGCGAACGGCTGTCATTTGAAATCTAGTGCTCCGATCTGGATAAAATTTCACACAGATATTTTCGAAAGTATTTACTTTCAGAATATGCAATAAAAAACATCATGGCATTAAAAAAGTGCAATAAACTGAATATTAGATCGATCAATTTACAAGGAAGCTTAGAGTCCATATCATGGAGTGCTATACAAAAATACAGCCTTGACCATAAGTATAAAGCACCCTCTATACAGGGTGTTTCAGATCTGACGTGCCAAAATTAGTGTGGTGATAGATCTCACCTAGGTAAAGAAAAAATTGTACGGCATGGGTCGGGGGAACTCTCAATCGTTTGGGAGTTACAGGGTGATTCATAAATGTTAGTTTTTCATGGTATGCACATTACCCTTTTATTTTTATCTTTTTATCTACCCAACATAACGACATCAAACAAACGCTTAAAAATAATTATCCTAATTACCTTTCCAAAAATGGATCTCATTGCTGCGGCTGATATTCTTCTCCCCGTAAGATAGGAATTTTTGGAAACCGAGACCTATCCCAGTGAATGGAAAATAGGCGTTATTGATTGCCAAAAAAGGCGACCTGAGGAGTTGTAGCAATTGGCGCGGTATCTATAGTTTAACTGCAGCCTCCAAACTGATGGCTAAAATCATCTTAACTTGAATCAAGAATACAATCGAGCGCACCCTTAGCAGTGAATAAGCAGGCTTTCGTGAGGGTTTCTCCAGTTGTTGTTCTTCGAATCTTAGAAGGCGTTTGACAGCGTCATATATATGGGCAGCTTTACGCAGAAGAGGCATCACAGAAAAAATTATCATCAGTATAAAGAAGACCAACTTATGAGCCCAATGTCATGTCCTACACAAAGGAAAACTGTCGGAGCCCTTCCAAGTGCTCAATGGAGTGAGACAGGGATGCATACTGTCACCTTGCTTTTTCTGATCGTCATTAATGACATATTGCGCAACGTTCTAGATTACCATCCATGCCGAGGGATTAGATGGAAGCTTTCTAACCACATTACGCACCTGTACAATACCAACGACTTATGTCTCCTATCCAACAAACAAAGTCATATAGCTAGAATGTCCGAAGTCTGAGCAGAGAAAGTCGCAGAGCAGGGCTTAAGGTCAATGCTGCTTAAACCAAACTTATGAGCTTGGACACCATGAGACAACATGAAATTTATCTGGAAGAGCAGCAAATAGAACAAGTGGATAAATATTGTTAACTCGGAAGCATATATAGTTACAGCTAACGGTGGAGCTGAAGCTAATGTACAGGCTCGCATCAATAAGGCTCGAGTTAATACTCCGGCTGAGAACTGGCGCAATGACAGCATCTTCAGATGCACAACACTCCGGATCTTCGACTCCAACGTGGGACATGTTTGTATGGCGTTCAACATGAAAAGTGACCTGTCAAATGACATCTAAGTTACAAGCCTTTGGCAACCGATGACCGGCGATTCTATTTTCACCGTTTAGGAGTTACAGGGTGATTATTAAATTTCGGAATTTGGGGGTACGTGAATCAGTTTATTTTTAATATCTTTTCACTGTAGCAACCTAGCGACATGAAACTAAAATGGAAGGTAATAAAATGCTCTTTCCACCAATGTCAAACAAGCTTACCTACTTGCTCCCATTTTTGTACAGTACTGTTTAAAAATTAAATTATTAGTTATACATTTTCCTATTTTTGAGATTCTAATTGATTTCTATCGAATTTTTTCTAATTTACCTACACTTATTTTTTAATCTAGCAATCCCTATTCTATTCCCTTTCTAACGAGGTACAAATTATCGCCCTGGTACAACGGACTAAGAAAAAAACGGCAAACAATTGAAAGTCGACACTTATTGGTGTAATCATAATTCCAGGTATTAAGGTAAAGGATCGTAGTATTAATTACCTCGAGTGATATGTTTATGACACCTGGAGGGCATGGGACGAAAATATATTACATTTGCAAGCAAGGTGGCAACACAAGTAAAACGCAAACGAAAATGATTTAACTAATGGCAGAATTTTTGAAGAGTACGCGGATATTATTTACGTGTACAATTTCATTGACGGAAATGAATCGGAGGCTGTACGGGAATATGAAAGACGATTTCCAAATAGGCGTGTTCTAGATATACGTGTACTTTCTCACAATAAAATACACACACACAATAGAAGAGAAAGGATAACAGCAACATCGACATCTGCCGACATGAATCAGATAATCATCGAAATAGTTATAGCCGAAACCGAATTTATGCATCAGACGTGTAGCAGCGTGACTGGAGGTGCCCATAATGAGGGTGTTTCACAGGGAAGGGCTATATCCATACCACCATATTTCTGTCCACGGACAGAAAGAGGAAATGTTAAGAGAGAGGACTTGAATTGTGGTCATGGATGATGGAACGCGATTTGGATGACAGCACATTTACTATTAAATGAATATTGGTGACGAATGAGTCGCAGTTTAATAGAGATGGAATAACCAACTTCCACAAAGTTCACACCTGGGCTGAAGAAAACCCTCACGTGAAGAAGGTAACGTCCTTTCAACAACGATTTAGTGTCAACGTTTGGGCTTTAATTGGGCCCTACATTATGCCACAGATACTGAATGGTGAAATTTATAGGGATTTTTGGAGGAGACATTGCCGGAACTACTGGAAGATATCCCACTAAATGTTAGACAGTCGATGTACTACCAACACGATGGAGCACCAGCGCATTCCACCACTTGAGTAAAAGAACAAATATCAAATAGCAAATATCATGAGCGATGAATTGGTCGCAAAGGGCCAATATCTTGGCCTGCCAGGTCACCAAATCTCTCTCCGATGGACTTCTACTTTTGGGGAGTAATGAAAGAAGACGTTTATTAACGCCCTATAAGCAACCGAGCAGATCTAATAACTAGAATTGGAGAGGCTACCATACGCCAGAGGATGTCCAGGACAGACCTGCCTGATGGCATCAGAAGAAGCCTCTTTTATTGTATTGTAAATGACGGGGGACATATCGAATGTATGTATTAGTTAAAGATACTTTAGTTAAGATATCACAAAAAGTCATTGTTTACAAGAAAATTTTTGATTTATAGATTCTTAGTTTTATTAATTATCATGTAAAATAATTATTTCATAATTTTTTCTAAGTCCGTTGTACCAGGACAATAATTTGTACCTCGTTAGAAAGGGGATAGCATAGGGATTGATAGATTAAAAAATAAGCGTAAGTTAATTTAAAAATTTTCGAAAAAAATCAATCAGAAACTCCAAAATAGGAAAATGTTATACTAAAAATTTAACTTTTAAACAGTACTGTACAAAAATGAAGGCAAGTAGGTCGTCGTTGACTTTGGTGGTAAGGTCATTTTATTACCTTCCATTTTAGTTTCATGTCGCTAGGTTGTTTGCCTAGGGAAGAGATATCATTTAAACTCGTATTGACCTCTAGATATGATACACCCTGTATAAGCTTATATTGCCTTTTATATGAACTCGCTTCCACAACGTCTATAGCAAACCCTGTTTTACTTTACGATAAGACATAATGATCCCACAGCATACTTGCTGGTAAAACAAAACGAAAACTTTTTGATTTATGTTAAGTTGTAGCGAAAAAGCTTAATTTTCCACCACCTGCCTGGTTTAAACTTAATAGAAAGTTTCAACTATGTTGTGCTCATAAAGACTTTTCATATTTCAGTTTCAGCCATTTTCAGAGAAACCGTATTTTAAAAGAAAGCAAATTTAAAAGCGAAGATTCAATGTGCGTTGCGAGCTATAAAACGCATTATTGTTATTTTTACTGAAGCAATAAAATTGCAACATACATAAACGCAAAGTGTTTACATAAATTGAAATTTAATAAGTTTTATCTGAAAAAAAATAATGACGCTACCTCTTGGCAGCCGCCCACATATTCAATTTTTTCTTGAAGAAATTGCTGTCTATATCCTGGGGCTCTCCAATCAGCCGTCGTCAAGGCATATTTTATTGATTGCTTTTCAAGAACAAACCCGTGATGTCCATAGGCACTATAGGTAGACTACTGATGTTTCGGAGTACTCTGGTTTAAAATAAAAATAAATCAAATCACCCTCCATCCTACTTGAGTAGATTCCCTAAAAAATATTTTCTTTTTCTAATTTTCATTCGAATCAGAAATTTGAAAAGTTTTTTAATTTGAGTAAATGAAGCATTTTTGTAAAGCATATCAGAATCAGACGAAAAATTACATAAACAGGAATAAATTTTGTTTTCTGATTACAAAACGTTCCGAAAAATCCAGCTAAAACTTTTCAGCAAATTTATCCTCCGTGCCCTTACCACACTTCTAGTATTTTGAAATTATCCAATCAGTGCTGTATAAAAACAATCAAAGTTTCTTTAAATGAAATCATAACAGACCGACTAACACAGGTAAAATTTTCAGAAACCCTAAGGATTATTACGAATGCCAGCAAATTATTACTTCAAAATGTCTCTCAACTTTTTCCTTACTCTTTTTGACAGTTTTTCCTCCAGACAAAAGACTTAAGGACAAAAGGAAACATTTTCAATGATTAAGTTCACGCGAACTCGAAAGTTGTCAAAATAAGTTGCTCTGGATCTGGATTTGAGTAATTGTTACCTACTTTTGACTAAAACAAACAATTGCGGTTACAGGAGACCGTTTGCAATATATCTCTGGAAATACGAGTAAAAACAACAACTTACGTCTATCCAATGCTCCCCAGGAAACACGGCTATTAGTTCAGCATTTGGCTCCAGCGTTCGGAAGTATTCTTCATCGTCGACCTCAGTTCCGTCCGAGTCCAAGTGAATTTTTGGCAACAGTTCAACTTTTTCGAATTTCTGTGCAACCTTTGTTCGCATTTCTTCTAGAGTGGATGCAACGACGGCTTTTTTTATATGCCGCGTAACATCTTTAATCTGAAATTGAAAATTGAAATTATTTGATCATTCTATGCACGACTTGTACCGGAAAATTGAAAATGTTCCTTAACACTAAATAATGAAAATTGATTGCCAATTTCTGTCCAAGGAAGGGTTGAGTATTCGTGTTTTGGGGCATGTTACATTTTTCTTCTTAACGGCGACGAAAAGGATACAAAATATGTTAGAAACATTACCAAGGCGAAAGTGTAAATAAAATGCCAGAAAAAAGTTGCGAGGGCAACAAAAAAAAATTTAAAAAATTAATAATGAGGTCCGTTTAACCCCATCACATCAGGAATTTCCATAACCTCAAAATTTAGACCAAAAACCCTTATTAGAACTTGAATTTAAAACCCCATAGCCCCATCATACCAAAACCCCAAAAACCCTAAGCCCTTAACCCCCAACCCCTCAGCCATTAAACCGGATAAACCCATAACCTCAAAATAAAAGCGGCAAAGGTCACAATTCGCTTCTCATTTCCGAAGTTAGGGCTAGATAGGCAGTTCGACAGTACATAACATATGGAAAATCCTGATGTGATGGAGTTAAACGGAGCTCGGATTCGGATTCAGCGACCTCGAAAACATATAGTAAACATAGCCAAACCTCATTATACATTTTTTCAATTTTTTTGTGGAGCTGTGTACATACATAGTATTTAGGTTACGGAATTGTACTCTAGTTTCGTATATTATTTCCTTAAATTAATGATCTAAAAGATTAATTACTTTGAAAGGAATTGCCAAAAATGATTTCAGTACACAAAAACAAGAAAACGTAAATTTAGTACGTTTGCTACGTACATGTAGAGAGCTGAAAGGTATACCAACTTTTCAAAAAAATTATGATTAAAGAAAAGTAACTTTTTCTATTGTCATTACTGATGTTGTGCAGCGCCATAGATAAGCACTCATCGGCAGCATGGGATTAGATCGCCTACGCCGACAGAGTTATATAACTCAAATATCCAAAGTCCTAAGCACAAAAAAGTTACAGAGCAAAGGTTAAGATTAATATTGCTTAAACTGATATATTATGAGCTTAGACTCTAGTGAAGAGGGATCGTGGAGCTGAAGCTTATGTACTAAAAGTTTATCCAGAATGAAAAAAAAACAAGTACGACATCAATATATTATTTTTTTCGTTATTTGAATGATAATACGATGAGATTTATTTGCATACTTCATTCTCTGATCCCAATTTTCAGTCATAATTTCTGACTTCACCAATACACAGGTTATAATGCTTTTCAGCAAACTTCCTAAAAATATTATATTATATTCTGTCAGTAAATAAAATATGTTTAACTTTGGTACAAATGAATTAATTTTTTTAATTTTTTTTTAAATACTAAGAAGGCGTATTACAGTATATAACCTAGTAGGTACTCATATTTTTATTTGACCACCCTTGGACTTAATAACAGCTCTTAGTCTCTTTGGAAATGAATAACAAGCGGCACCCACTACCTCCAATGGAATATCATCACATATTTTCACCAACCCTTTTTGAAATTCATTAATATTTTTGACATTCGAATTAGTTAGACGTCCAAGAATATAACCCGATATAGAAAAGTGCAGTGGGTTTAAATCGATGAAGGATGGAGGCCATTCGTCCTTCGGTATAAAATCCGGTAAATTTCCCTTGCACCAATCTTGAACCAAACTTGCTAAGTGAACTGGGGCTCTGTCTTATTGGAACAAAAAAGAGTCTTCACGGAACTGGCTTTTAGCATGAGGCAGCAGATGATCTTGAAGAACATTCTTCAAGTAATAACTGGCGTTAATTTTAACACCTTTATCGAAGAATAGCAGTGGCAATTTTACCCTGCTGCAAATAGCTCTTCAGACCATTTCGCGAGAAAAAGATTGAAATCTCTTATCTTCTCTCATATCAGCAATGTTAATTGCATAGTACCGATCATTTTGCGAGTTGAATATTTCTTCCAAAACAAAAAGCTTTTCGTCTGAAAAAATTATCTCGGAATCAGCATGCCACTCAAGTAAAGTCTTGGAACGTTGATGTGTCCTTGTCTTCTGTAATTCCGTTCTATCATGAATTTTCCTTTTATAAATGGTTTCATTTTCAGATCATTTTTGTCTCTCACAGTCTGGCGACTTAACGAGAAATGGAAGGTATCGTTATTTCCTTCTCGGAAAAGTTTAACGCGCTGTTGAATTTTATTGACAGAAGATAATAACAACCCTGTATACTTATATTTTTTTTTATATATACATAACACATGGGCTGAAAAATCCCGGGCCTAACAAAGAAAACGCGGTATTTTTGTTCAAAATTGGCTTTATTCATCAACGTAATCTCCATCAAGAGCCACACAATCATTCCAGCGCCGCTCTAACATTTCAATACCACTTTTGTAGAACGATTTATCTTTTGCCTCAAAATAGGCCTCAGTTTCAGCGATAACCTCTTCATTCGAGCGAAATTTCTTACCGGCGAGCATTTTTTTGAGCTCTGCGAACAGCCAGTAGTCGCTGGGAGCCAAATCTGGCGAATACGGTGGATGTGGGAGCAATTCGAAGTTCCATTCATGTAGTTTTGCCATTGTTTTGATTAACTTGTGACACGGTGCGTTGTCTTGATGAAACAAAATTTTTTTCTTTGCCATATGCGCCGTTTCTTTGAAATTTCGGCCTTCAAACGCTCCAATAACGCTATATAATATTCACTTTTGATGGTATTTCCCTTCTCAAGATAGTCGATGAATATTACACCACGCACATCCCAAAATACCGAGGCCATAACCTTTCCAGCCAATTGTTGTGCTTTCAGGCGCTTTGGACGAGGTTCACCAGTTGCTCTCCACTCAGATGACGATCGTTTCGATTCCGGAGTGAAGTGATGGATCCATGTTTCATCCATTGTCACATATCGACGCAAAAATTCCGGTTTGTTACGTTTAAACATGGCCAAACACTGCTCAGAATCATCAACACGTTCTTGTTTTTGGTCAACAGTGAGCAAACGCGGCACCCACATTGAACAGAGCTTTCTCATAGTCAAATGCTCATGCAATATAAAGCCAACACGTTCTTTTGATATCTTTACGATGTCAGCTAACTCACGCAACTTCACTTTCCGATCATTCAAAACTTATTGTCGATTTTTTCGATGTTTTCTGGTGTTACCGCCTCATTTGGACGTCCACTGCGTTCTGCATCATCAGTGTCTCTACGACCACGTTTGAAGTCAGCAAACCAACGTTTTATTGTTGTTTGTGATCTAGTGGAGTCCTTATAACACTTTTCAAGCCATTGCTTCGCTTGAACGGTATTTTTTCCCATCAAGAAGCAGTGTAAAATTAAAACACGAAATTTTTTTTGATCCATTGTTCTCAAAATAACAAAAGTAGTGTTACTCTTAGCACAATAACTCACAAACTTATAAATAGAATATCATGACATTTTAACAGCTTTCTTTTGAAGGTTAGTACTAACTGTAAAAGCGGTGAATGCAATAAGACTAGCGCCATCTAAGTGTTAGGCCCGGGACTTTTCAGCCCATGTGTTATATGACCCGGCATAACTTTGTAACGCATAGACCAATTCGGATGATTCTTTGTTGTACTATATAGAGTATTCCCATTTGTATAATATGCAGGTGCGAAACCTAACTTGTTAACGCTTGGAGCGATTTGTATTATTTCTTTTGTTGCGTTTTTCAAATTTTATTTATTTATTTATTTATGCAAAGCTAAATTATGAATTATAAAATTAAATTACAGATTAATAGCCTAAACATAATGTTGAGCAACAGTCAAATTAATGCATGTGTTTTTGACCTTCCGTCATGGATGTCCGTGGTGGAAAGTGCAAGTACCACGCTGATGATGACCAGCTTGCACTTTCGGTCGAAACATCCATCATATTTCTTTGAGCGCTCATATTTTTGAGCGATCACCATCCCAAAGAAAATGTTTGACTCATATTTGTGGAAGGTAAAACAAGTGCTTTTACTTTTCATTTTTAAATAAACGACTTCCACCAAGTGTTTACTGAAAGGAAACTTTCTGATTACCCAATATACCACCTGACCTTACCTTCCTCTCTCTCTCTCTCTGTTTCTAGGTCTAATGGTTCCTCTACCTGCCGTGAATGCTCGGACATGAGGCCGTGCCATGTCCTTAGGCTGGTGAGCGGAGTCATGGATGTGACCTGGCCCTCGTTCCTGATAAGGTCGGCAGGTTTTCTGCCCGTTGCAACGATCTTCAGCCCAGAGATTCCCAGAACCTTGTAATTAAACTCCTGCATCCTCTTGAACCGATCACATGAGCTGCCGTCTGGGGTCGGGGTGATTTCTGACTCACTTACTGATGTTCAGACTGCGATCGCTGGCCTTGATCCCGCCATTACCTTTTCGGCGGGTTCTTCACCGATCGCAAGACACATTCCCGTTGAAATCTATTGATGTGTCTCGAAATGAGGGTTTCACTCTGAGAATTGCGCAACTACCAAGGTCCTTTTTTATTTCCCGACTTGATTCATCAACTTCTGCTGACGACGTTATTGGCTACTTGTTGGTTCCATGCAAATCGCATTTGGATTGCGGCTTGGTTGATGTACCTACTTTTTCTGAAACGCTGTCGAGTTCTTAGCTCTTAAGATATCTCTGGGGAAGATGCGCACTTTCCTGCTATGTTAATATATCCCTCCAAACTTGACAAAAAAAGGTCAATTGATTCTAGGCTTCTGCCTGAAAAGTGCGCCGTTTGAGCTAGAAGGATTAATTCTATAGATCTACCTGAGAAACAAAAAAAATAGTATGGGTGGAGGGGGCATTCTGCTTATAATTCAAATGACCATATAGTGTCACGAACGTCAACCACGAAATGAGAAAATAGACTGTTTGACGCCTTTGTTGTTTAAAGAAGCAGCTGCGCGCCTCAATATCAACGGATAAAATATCCGCGACATAATATCCGGGGACAATTATTTCTTGTAGAAAAATATCCAGTGTAAAAAATCTCCGGTCGAGTACAATTCCCATATTTTGGCAGGGCGCAATAGACAAATTTCAAAGAAAGGCTATAGAATTTATTGGTTACTTCAGAATTCTTCCATTCTTATATTCCTTGTGTCTCATTTTTCTATCGCTACTTTCAGGGCCATTGTTATTAAGAAACTTTCAACTGCCAACGGAGTTTTTTTTGCACTGAATATTTTTATACAAAGAGCAGGATATTGTTTCGTGGATATTTTGACGCGGATATTTTATCCGTTGATAATGAGGCGTGTCACCAAAGAAGCAATTCGAGGCAGTTGATTGTCATTGTATACTTTAGGAAATCTATTCATTAAAAAAAAATTAATTTGAGTTTTTGTTACCCAGAAACTACGGGGGCAGCTGCTCCATTCGCCCCAGAGAAGTATTTAAAGTAAAGAAAAGTTGAAACTTCTACTAGAAATATAAATATCGTCGTTAAGTTTCTTTTTTTCTATTTGCACTCGTATTTCCCTAGTAGGTAGTTTTATTCTAAGAAAAAATTTTGAAAATTTTTTTATAAATAAAACTAAATAAATTAAGATTTAAATCCAAGAATTCATGAATATTGAAACAGAAACTTCTGGAATGGTAGTCCAACTGGGTACATAGACTACAATGAATTTGAAAGATTTAACTAATTCAACATCGTAAAGGAAAACTTTTTCCTGAAATAAAACCACACTAATTAAACTCATTAAGAATAGATTAGGATTACATATGGTTTCCTAGGTAATCTTATAAATTTAAGCAATATCACGGTTGACACTGATAATTCAATTTTCTCAAAGAATCTTCTTACATATTACACATTATTTTTTAATCACTGAGATTAAAGTATTAAATTTTATCACCTTTTCCAAGAAAAACATCGGTTGAAAAGCTTATATTTCTTGCCAAACATTTTACGCGAAACGCTCCTCTGTCAGGTATTCCTTTTTAAACGAAAATTTATCACAAACGAATACTCGTATTACCGCATTTTTGTTTCTCTTGGCTTACCAGAACGATGTAAAAGTTGGTTAGCACCTGCACTAATCCTGCATTCATTTTGCCATCAAATAAATTTTTTAAACTTTTAACTACTTTGCCGACAGATAACGTTCACCCAAGGTAATTTGTATTAATTTCTCTACTCCGCATAAAGGAACAAGACGGAAGGCTAGAATCCCGGATAATACCTTGCATCGTCCTGGGAAATGCTTATGAAAAGATTAGACCAGAATGTCTGCATGGAAGTGTCTCACAAGCCTTCAGTTTCTATAATTTTTAAATTGAAAGATTATGTCTTGCCTGAGGTGCACCTGTTGCAGCAAATGTTAAACAGCTGATGAACATACCTTGCGGATGTTGGGTTTCGTAGATGTATTTAGGTCACGGTTTTCTCAGAAATTAATCTTCATTTTACGTAATGAGTAGTTGCCTGGCTGGCCACAGTGCGACTTGATACGAATTATATAGTCATCATGCACATAAATCACAATAGTGAAACTGTCATACTACTCTTCTCACCCTTTTCAGGTGTCAACCTAAATGGTATGGACCGCTCGCGTAATCCTATGAGATGCTCTAAAATATTAATCTTTACTGCCATTGCACAACTGCTAAATATGAGCTTTTTGATCTTTCGTGTACCATTGCTGGTGATACGTTGCATTGCAGTAGACTTGTTATTCAATTCCCGTGCGAATGAATGAAGGACTTTTATTCATGAAATTTCGCAAGTGCATTCCGAACTATATTACGGAGAGCTGAGTAGAAGCACAGGACCAACATTTTTACCTGTTGGCATTGTAGAGATGTTTTCATACCTAGTAATCTTTACCCGCACCGGAATGAAAACAATAGTAGCAATATTTGTGGGTTAAATTAAAGTCAAATGTGTTCCGGAATGTAAATAATGCAACTAGACACATCGCAATATTCACCTTAACGACAAACAGTTTTTGTTTAAAAAACAACTTCTACACATAAGACATTTCTCAAAAACAAAAGAAACCCATAAAGTCTGTCTCTCATCTTTTCTGATGATATAAGGAATTTCAAAAAATAATCCAACATTTTAAGTACATCGAATGGGAGGTATTGTCACCCTTAACGTTGAATAATTTGTTTTCTACATTAAAATATAGAAAGCCCAATTTCTGTTTGTTTAAATATCTATTAGTTAAAAGGTACTTTTGAAAAATAAACTCAACTCCATAAATGCGTCGGAAACCACCCCTAGTCCAACCCTTAACCTTGAGTATTATTTTTATATAAATTCATTCTACTAATTACTTCTACTAGTAAAGTTGTTTTGTTGTTGCATTTTTACCACTCGGTTAGGAATTGATTCAATTCTTACAAAATAAAATAATTTAAAAAAAAATTGAACCGACTTCACAAAAAGCATTAAAAAGCATAAAATAATTTTTAATTTTATATATATTGCGACATTTGGAAGTCGGTGCAAATTAAACAAACCAATCAACTACAACAGAAGTACTTGATCGTCCTTCTTTATGATTCGGTGAAGTGAAACGTTCAGGTAGTTTTATGAATTATTTTTAATTATGGTTGGGTAGTTGTTTTGTTTGTTTAATTTGCACCAACTTCCAAATGTCGCAATAAATATAAAATTAAAAATTATTTTATGCTTTTTGTGAAGTCGGTTAAATATTTTTTTAAACTATTTTATTTTTCACTTTTTAGTGTCTTCTATTCTGTACAACAAAAAAAGAACCATTAAAATGGGTCCACGCGTTAAAAAGTTAGATTCAACCCCCTACCCCCCCCCCCCCCAAAATCCACCAACATTTTTTTCTCGCGGTATCAATCGGGGCATCCAAGCGTTACGAAATTAGACTACCCTTCCCCCTCCCCCACCAAAGAACCAAATTATCCTCCTATAAGCAATGGGGGATCATACTCTATTTAACTGCAAAGGAACCATTCAAATCGGACTACGCGTTACGAAGCTAGACTACCGCTCCCCCCACCCTAGGCCAAATTTTTCTCCTATTAGCAATGGGCGATCATCCTCTGTACAACAAAAAAAGAACCATCCAAATTGGTCTACGCGTTACAAAGTTAGGTACACCCCCACCATCCACCAACACCCCACCACCCACCAACACCCCACCAAAATTTTGTTGGACATGGTACCAATCACATACTCTAAGAAACAAAAAAAGAATCATTATAATTGGCGGAATGATCGCGTAACAAACATACAAAAAAACTCGGTTAAAAATCAATAGCTATTTAATGAACAAAAATAAAATAATGTTTTTTTATAATTAAATGTATAAAAAAATTATTCAAGGTTAAGGGTTGCACTAGAGATGGCTTCCGATGCATTTAGAGAGTTGGAATTATTTTAAAAATCTTTAATCAGTAAATATTCAAACAGCGGGGTTTTTCTATATTATATATATTCAAGGTTAGGGGTTGCACTAGGTTTGTTTCGATGAGTTCGGGGAGTTGGATTTATTTAAAAAAAATACCTTTTAGCCAATAGATATTTGAATAAGAAAAATATCGTTAAACGTTCAAGTACCTTCAAGGGTCCTGTTGTCGGTGAAACTAGCAATAATTTTTAGAGTGAGTGATAAAAGTTCTTTAATAATAAGAAGACATAAGGCTAGTAAGAGAACGAATTTATTTTCTAGCGAAGTTTAGTCAGTTGGGTAGCATGCCAGACTGTACTAAAGTATTTGAAATATCCAGAGCTACGATTTCGGACCTTCCAAAATTATAAAATTAAAGATTCCAACGCTCGGTTGGAAACATAATAAGCTCTCCGGTTGAACGGCCAGCACGAAAACCTTACTAGCATTCGTTGATATAATGGTTATGTTCCAGATATTTTATCAACTGAAAGTTGCAAGTAATAAAATAAGTCTTAACATATAGTACATTAATCTTTATTCTATATACCAGAACCATTCTATAATTGATTAAGAGATACAAATGAAGTTGTTTTTCTAACTGCAGAGTTAAAATCTAACATAGCGAAACGCTCATTATTAAAGGCATTATTAAAGCTAAAGTAAAGTTATTGACTATTGCATGGAGCTAGCAGGTACGGAAATGCTCACAGAGTCCAGCAATTCGATTTTGAAAGAAATTTAACAGTGTCTATCACGATAAGAAGGAAAGGTGGGTCGATTATTCCAGGAGAAACCCCAAAGTGTAAGCGTATAAAATCTACGCTGTACCGCTTTAATGCAGTTGACGTGAACTACGAAGTAAGGAGCCCATACTTACTCTAAATTGGTTTGACGAAGGTACAATATAAAAATTTGTTTAAGTAGGTGTCGTCAACTCCCCTAGACAACCGTTTCACGGAGCTCAATGTTAAGTAAGCCATACCAACGACAGAGTCTACATGATCCTCGAAGGATACGCGTGAGTTGAGAGCAACGCCTCAGTCTTTCCAGTTTACTCAAAATGCTTCCATCTATAGCACAGTCGAATAGAATAGGATGTTTTTTTCGCGAGAGGATCATAAGAGTGCACTTATCGGCGTTCAATGAAAGATGGATGCTAGAACACCAGCGATGAAACATAGCCCAGGTTTGTACTCAGAAGAAAACTGTTGGCGTCTCAAGAAACGGTTCGAAATAGTTTACCGCCGTCAGGACAACACAGAAGTTTGGAGTTAGCAAGAAGAAGCAAAACACAGCTGATATAAAAAAAAATACACGCTGAGTGATGTGATAAGTAAGAGAACAGCCAATCATCGAAACGAAGAGGAAACCCGAGTAATGAAAACTTGTGAATAAGGATGCCATTGCTTATCCTATTGAAGCCTCACTAAATTCTGTGAATATGTAATATAAAAATTTTACCCGATTTAACGGCCAGCAAAGATTGATGGAGAAATTCGAGCAGGTTGGTTGTAGGAGATTTTCCTTAGTGAAGCAATGTTGGAGAGGACTCATAAAAGGACTATATGAGAAGCAATTTGGCAAACAGTATATGAGAAGGCAGCTTTGGTTTGGCATATTTTTAGAGAATATCATCATTCTTAAAAGAGAGTGTCATGAAATCTTCAATCAAGCGAAGAGGACTAATGTATGGAGTTCCGATAAGGAATGCCTCAGTGAATTTAAAAAATTTATTTGGAGGGCTAAACGATATTTATGGGAGTTCTTCGTCAATAAAATCAAGAGCACCTCTGAAGAGAGTCATTTGCGAAAAATCCAAACAACGACACCTAGCATCCCCAGCTTCTTAGTCAAACAGGATGGTAGCTGAACCTCATCCAGTTTGGATACTCTGAAGCTGCTGGTTGACACTCACTTTCCGGGCTATTCAACAGCAAATATAACTGGATTGACAGAGGGTCCGAGTGGTCATGATCTGTTCTACGAGATTCTTAGTGGGAGGAACCTCTATAAATCACCGGGTTTAAATGGTACCATCCCAGCTTAACTTCAATCTTCGTGATCCTAATTCTGTGGCTGAAGCTCATTTATGAGGACTGCCTTAACCCTACATACCTTCCAATCTCGTGGATGAAGTCTTCATTCTTAAAGCTAGAGGGACCTCACACTGTAAACACACTGTAAACCATATAAGTCTCTCAGAGCACGTAAAACTACAATAACGCTGTACTTTGAATAACATGGTGTCTAAACGTACGCCTCATATAAGTACCGGGTAACTGTAGAGCTGAGGAGCTAGCGAGAATCTTCTCGACCCAGACATGAATCCCCAGCTTAGTAAACTGCTAGCCACGCTGGAAATTACACGAGCACCTGACCCAAAGCGTTTAAGCGAGCTCATCTCACTCGGACGAAATATTATAGGTATTGTCGTAGCTGTCATTTCGGCCCATTGCCTCATAGATAGGCATGCCGACGGACGTGGCGCTCCTTCAAATAAATTCTGTAGGGGTCGACAAGAGGAGGAGGAAGAGGAAACCATCCTCCACTTACTCTGCAACTGCCCGGCCCTTACTAACCGCAGGAACCGGTCTCTGGACTCCCCGTTTTATCAAAGAGTTAACCAAGTTAGGTTCTACTGATGTCAGGGACCTAGTTCGGTTTATCAGGAGCTCTAGTTGCCGGTTATGTGACAGGGCTATAAGCTTTGTCACGTCAGTTCTCCTTTCTCTCTTTAGGGGTTACATAGGGTTAAGTGCATAGCGTCAACTGTGGTATCAGAATTGGCCACTCTGGTCTAAGTGTATCTTTCCTTCCAAGATAGGCAGCCACTTTTACCTAACCTAACCTTATCCATTTGTACTGCTTCGACAATAACATCCAAATGCATAAGTCCCACAATTTCACAAAATACATTCAATAAAACTAAAAATTATTGAATTTTATTCAGGATTGAATCCAATTTCCGCTTATTGAAAAGTGTTCGGTCGTATAGCAATTTAGAAAATTTAAATTTATTGCATGCGTTATCCACAGAAGTTTTACCACAATAACGTATTCTCGTCAAATCACAATTCACAGGAGGAACATATTACCTACACAATATATGCCTATCGAATGACATCCATAGAGAAATAAGCTTTAGAATTGTGATAAAATTCCGCGAGCAGACGTTGTAAGTATCAATTTTACCAATAGGGAATTTCGTGATGCACACAAATTTCTAAAGCTGTTTGGATTTTCAATTTCCAAATGACAGATTGACAGTTGAAGTGACTTTTCCATTTATGGAGCAGATCAGTGTTGTGGATGCGCCAAGGGAGCTAAAGGGAAAATCTTCCAACCGCTTTCAACCGCAACCATTGTACACGTCCACACATTTTACGATATAAACTTGAACTAGTATATATAGTTTCTTCAATGGTAGCTTACTACGTAAATGCATTTCTTCATACAGTGAATATTACATTTCAATTCAAGTGAACAACTAGTTAAGTAAACTTGAAACAAACGTTCTATTTCCAGTTTGTCAATGCCGGAAAAGTTTTCTATTTTCCATATCCGGAATAATATCAAAATGTTACAAAGTGAACAAATTTAAGGAAATAAGTTTTTAAAGCTTAACCATCTCAGTGGCACCACAAATTGGAAAACTTCTGATTCATGCGAACGTGTGCCCGTTTGTTCGGAAAAGCAGACTTCCTGAGATTCAACATAATCACAAAATATGCTTTAAAGTTTAAGTCCCCTAAAGCCTCGACATCATGCATGTAGTCACACTTGTGCACTAAAACTCTTTGCTGCCATATGCAGAGTTTAGAAATTTTCGTACAGGAGATAATTTATTGAATCCTTACAAGTCCTTGTTTCTTCTATGATGTCGGTTTAAGTTCTGATTTTGTCAGACATGGCTAAGTTGAAAATTTTCTTTTTTGCCTATCAGATACTAATTGTTATATGAATACGGGCTGACAGCGTGAAAGTTATTTTGTGCGGCGAATTTTCGTCAATGTCAGAACTTATCTGATTCGAAATTTCAAGATATCCTTGTCATAATGTATGATGTGTTTGGTTAATAAACCTTAACGTAAAGAACATTTACTTATCTCTGGGAATTAAGGAGCGTTAGTTAGAGGTGAGCATAGATACTCTTGTAACCATCTTATATGATAACCAACAGCTAGCTACACGCAAAACGTCTAGTACACCTCGACTACGCCAGAATAGTTTTGTGATGACGACCTTTGAAATGTCCCACGACGAGGTATGCTTATTCCGGAATGCTTCAACCAAAGCTCCAACACCTGCATGGCAAAATGCGTTAATGTTACTTTCATAGTTAAATTTGTGTGTGTGCATGTGTGAATGAGCTGTGAAATGCAAGATACAAGCCCGGAAGCTGACACAAACAGCTGAGCATTGGTGGTGTAAACAAACCGAAACTAAAGAATAGAAAAAGGTTGGGGAATTCTTCTTTTTCGTATTTCTTGCAGTATTTTCAAAGTCTCAACTTGTAACTTACTTGAAGTGAACCTACAAATCTTTTGAACATGTGGTCACTATTAAAAATGCCTCATTTACAATTTTCATGTGTTTTAATGGGAAGACTCTCTCTTGCGTTCGTTTTCTTCAAGTATTGATGTTAGAATGTGTCAATGACATCAGCATTTCTCTTTAGTTTTGGTTAAAACAGTGTGCAGTTGTATATGTGTGCAAGGATTGGTTAAGCTGTGGTACAAAATTAAATGAAACAATGATGACACGCTTCCTGGCAAAATGGTCGAACTGTCATGTTTTGCGGGTTTGTATCTAGAGTTGGCTGTGCAATAGCGTATGCAAATTTCTATGTGTGTATCATTACGTTTGAAAATGGAATCAATTTTGATTGAACTTCTTCCCCTACCCCTGTGGCATTTTACCTCGAAAATCGGGAATAATTACGCCGTGTGGGGGTTGGGTCTTTCTTTACGATCGAGAAAGTAAGAACTCTGGGGAACTTCACACTCGTTCTACAGATTCGACCCAAGTATCACAATATCCAACCGAATTATTATAGACGGGTTCCAGACTGAGTATCTAATTTATTCGGTGCTATGCACCAACCGAGAAATGAGATTAGAAATGAGGAATCTCAACGCCAAGATTGGCTAAAGCCAATATTAGAACAACAGCGACCTGGAAGATGTAATATGGAAGTTTGGAATCAGAAACAAGAACGCAAATGGATAGTTATTTTATCAATTTTATAACTCGCGTCGTTGGATCCTTGTTTAAACACAAAGAATTCCCTTTAACTTTCTGGGTTTCGCCAGACAGCCGGTCGGCAAAACTCTTCGGAAAGCAAACCGCATCCTCGACTGCCATTAATTCAATTCAGTCCAGACATGGAAGCGTACCGACTACTAACATTCCAAAATTCTGGACGGTAGTATTTATAACAAATAATACCGCATATACAATACGCAAAACTTCTTTCAACGCCAAATTCGACTCTTATATTCCAATCAGGAAGGAATAGAAAAATGGTCCACCTCAATGGGGTGACGTTTTTCCTAGATTAATGTAGTGTTTTTCAAGTAGGAATTATGGCTATAAAGGTAGCGTTGGCTTGTCTAAAGAACAAAAACTGTCTCTGATTTTGCCATAAAATTCCGCTCAACTCTTAATGAAATCGCTGAGTGCCTTAACGTACGCCTTATATGGATACCGGGGCATAGTGATATTGCGAGCAAATGTAAAGTCGAGGAACTGGCGA
Organism: Leptarthrus brevirostris; assembly: GCA_964036015.1. Classification (NCBI taxonomy): domain Eukaryota; kingdom Metazoa; phylum Arthropoda; class Insecta; order Diptera; family Asilidae; genus Leptarthrus; species Leptarthrus brevirostris. Next base: position 122,807,784 of record OZ038372.1, read on the forward strand.
GAATAGGCACTACTCTACTAGATTCGGGTATAATTCAACAGTTTGGTAAGCCGCTAGCTGAAAATTAAACATTCATTAAGATTGCTAATGATAAATAGTAGTTACTAAGATGAAGAAAAAGAGGAAACATACCTCACTTCTGATGACAGGAACCTCTAGCTCGGTTCATCAGGAGCTCCTAATAGACTTTAAATTTCCATTTTCTGACAGTTGAAATTGGTTTGTTCGTCTGAGCAGCATTTTTTGAGTCGTATATATACAGACATTAAACAGTTAAAAACCAAACAGTTCAACAAACTTCACAAAAAGCCTTAAAAAGCATCAAATAATTTTTCATTTTATATCTATTACGACATTTCGAATTCGGTGCAAATTAAACAATACACCTACACAACCACAAACAGCGATACTATATAAACCTACCTAAACATTTCAGCTCACGAGATTATAAGGAAGGATCATAAAATACTTTTGTTGTAGTTATTTTGTTGTTTTAATTTGCACCGACTTCAAAATTAAATAGATATAAAATGAAAAATTAAAATATGTAGATAAATTTCGTTTCCTCAAAAGAATAGTAACAGCAGATGACAGATCTACACCTGAAAAAAGCTCAAGTGGCATTTACCATTCCTGCTGAGATATGTATTTTCAAATGGAACGTATGCTCTATTCTAGTCTATATTATGTTATAGAGCCATTCAATATAGAAAGAAGAATGTCCAATAGCATTTTAACTATATAACTAGCCTTTGCCAATGGGTGTCTCCAACGCATCCTTAACATCCATTGGCCGGAGGTCAACCATTATTTCTTCGTTTTCATTTAAAATCTGCAATTTGTTTGGAAATTTTTTAAATAACCTAAGATTTAAGATTTCATAATCATCCTATAACTCTAAAATCGTTAAAATGTCCTCTCTCTCATATCGTTTTTCATTTTTCTCGCTAGTTACTATCCCTTCTTCAAGGCTGACCAATTTAAAGGAAATACTCTGCATGTATTTACGAAATTTCTCACAATTACTTTTTTGCCCATTTACCAATTAAAATCTAGCATTTTTGAATTAGGTCTGTCCCTTCAAATTTTTTAATTGTATGCTCTTGTTTTTTGCAGTTTAATTTGTGTGCTTCACAGTTTTATTCTATATTCTACAGTGAAAGGGTAACACTTCAATAAATTCAACGTTCCTTCAGTTTATCGCTATGACTTCTTTACAGGTTTTCTGGGAAAAAGCTAATAGGCTAATCAAAAACTCTTTGGCGATGTAAAGGTTACAATAATTAAGGTAAGTAGGTTTCGAAAATAGGACACCTGTAATTAATATTATCTGTTACTAGGTCATTGATTGCATAGCAGAATTTTTAAAGGATAAGCTAATTGAAAATGATATCTATGATATGATATCTACAGCGTGCTCGTTTTGTGAATGGGTTTGTAAATTCCATATGGGCTACTAAATCAAACCAAGAAGCAAAAACATTTATTTCATTGCCTAACCATTATCTTCGACTAAACCTTGTTCAATTGTTTGCTGGATTGTATCTTTATACGAGAATATGTTAAATTACATTTACGACATTTTCTTTAAAAATAATATACAATTTATATATATATATATATATATATATATATATATATATATATATATATATATATATATATATATATATATATATATATATATATATATATATATATATATATATATATTGCCTCAAATGCAAAACCATAAATACTTAAAAATATTTAACTACAAAGTCTATTCATAATGCCAAAAGCTTCCACGTATGTGTTTAAAGCAAATTTAATAAAATTCAGGTGATCTTAGTAATGTTTGCAACTATAAATACATAGGTGTCTTATTTGTTCTTGCTCTCCCTTATCCTTTCCCAACTTAACCGAAATGTTCATAACTGAAATCGCAAATAAAGTTGCGACCGTTCATTTTGCAAACACGGGTGCACTTCAGGACATGCAAATATTTTCACATCGTTAATAGTAGCAGACTTGATGTAGTAAATAAATGAAACCCTAGATCCGATCTTAAAGGAGCTATTTAAATATTTATTATAGAAAAGTTATTTTGAAGTAGCACGAGATGAATCTTATCTCAGTAATATTAATTAGAATTATCTGCTGTCTTATGAAAGAAAAGTCTGCTGTGCATTACTTAAGAAAAGATGAATTTGTTATAGTTTGTTATACGTAACAAGACGCCAAGGGTATTTCCGACCTTCTAATAGAAATATAATAGAAAAGAAAACTGCTCTAAAAATCTTATTAGCACCATTTGAATTTTTTCTCATTAATATAATTAGTACCGACGCACGGAAGGAAACACGTACGTATGCTTTTACGCTTTGCAGTATACGAGGGGAATCCTTTTATTTCTTTATCTAAGCCCTTAAAATAAATTATGGATTTTTTTATATAGGTTAAGCTTTCAAAACAACTTTCTTTGCTAACTAGAACTAAATGAAAACTTTTATAACATACAAATTAAAAGTATTACGGCAATAAGGGTTTGCTTGCGTATCCTTAATTCCCGTCACCTTAAAGCATAGGGCAAGAGAAAAACTTCACCATATCGATGACAAAGTTCGCAAGCGGTGAATTAAGAACTGATAAATGTTATCCCCAGTGGCTAGTTATAGAGTGCAATATGTTGTTATTACAAAACAACCCAATTTTGCCACCAGCATTAAGATAATCATTTTTGGTGCCCAGCAGTGAGAAAGGATTATACATATAATCAAACTAACTTGAGTTGGGTGCAGAGAACTGCATGCTTGCTTGCTGCTGGTAATATTATTTTGGGATGAGAATAGAAAGCAAAAATATCGATACTTTGTAGTGCAATGTATCGTGTATTTTGGGAAACCGGAGTATCGATAAATTGAAAAATAATTATCGATAGTTGAAAGTATCGGTAGTCAAATAATTACATTTATAGATTTTACTTTAATTTACAACATTTAATATACAATATTAATTTAATAAGTAACCATAAATTCGAAGACGAAAGTGGATCAATGTTTGAATGACACGATCACCACGCTATGGATGCAAATTCGAATCTCGGCTTACCTATCAATTTAAAAGAAGTTCAATAAATAAAAAATCCACTCCATCATCAACAAAAGTATAAAATCATATTTCACTTGGCAAGGTGATTCCAAATTTGGTCATTTATACTGAATAAAAAAATTAAATTAAAGCCTAGTAAGTTTTATTACATATTTTACCTTTTTCTTTCAAAAAATTTCCAAACAACACTTTTTGGAGGTGTCATTTAACCGCTTCATTGATTATATACTCTTTTTCTAGTACTAGAATTCTATATATGAAAAGAAAATCTGCCTTCTAATTAGCCGAAAATGGCGTAAATGAAGTAAATACCATTAAAATCTAAGATTTATTTACGCGATTATCATTCCTCTGATTAGGTTATTTTGACCTTGAAAAGTTGAAAATATATCTTTATGTAGGAATCGAAGCGTCTTGAACCGAGCATCATGCGCATGGTACTACATCACCCTAACCACTGGGCTGGCGTTGTTTCTGATTCTCCGTTCCAAAAATCGTTTCATGGGGAAACCTCCATTCCACATGTATATACCTACCGTGATTCCTATTAAAGCCTTTCAACCTTATAGCATCAAACATATGCTGAAACTAATCATTTGAATTGTTTTTATTTCCGAGAAAGCGTTACAATCGACAAAACTCTTGTGGTACTATGGCGAGTCTCCGAGAAAAATGTTAAAAGTAACTGTGCTACTATCCCCTTATATATATAGCTCCAGTTCACTTTGCGGTCAAAAAATAATTTTCGAGGTACTATTTCGAGTATTGGTAACAAAATTTATCGATACTCGTAACTATCGAGTAAAGGAATAACGAGGTCAAAACCTCGATACCGAGGGAGAAAGCTTCGATATATCGCAAGGTATCGTCCATTCCTAATATTACTGTGCTTCTACATTTGCTCCGACTTAGGGGCTGGTGTACTAAGCCCTTTGGTTATAGTAGAACCATTTGCTAATGGTAACATCTTCGTAACACAATATCTAATCTACCATGGCTCAATGTTCAGAGGCTTAAAACAACGAATATTCACAGCACATATTCTACCGTATTGCGCCAAAAAACTGATGCATCATAAAACCGATGTTCAAAAAAAGGGAAAGGACGTAATGATTTGTGAACCGTGGTAGAGAACACGTGGGACGATTAGAGAGCGGAAGACGACCACGAATCAGTGACGCCTAATGGTCCAAAATACAAGAATCGAAGCAGATTAAACAACATCTCAGAACTGTATACCGATCTCTATAGAAAGATGCCAATGGATCCCTTCTTGTCACGGAGGAACACCAACTACGAAGGTGGAGAGAATATTTTGTTGAAGTCCTAACAACACCTTTGTACCTCTTCACCCGAGCCTTAAAACCTACCGGCTGGGGTCAGCATTAACAATAGAACTCCGACAAGATTGAAGTTGGTAGACGCAATTAAGTCGATGGAAGCCCCCAGGGATTGATAGAATACCAGAGAAACTACTTAAAGCGGATCCCATTGCTGCGGCTTCTTCCCGTAATACAGAATGTTGGGAAACCGAGATCTATTCCACTGATTGGAAAACAGGCGTAATTGTGAAGATTTCTAAAAAAGGCGACCTGAGGAGTTGTAGCAATTGGCGCGGTATCTGCCTTTTAACTACAGCCTCCAAATTGATGGCAAAAATCATCTCAATAAGAATCAAGCAAACAATCGAGCGACAATGTATGTCTCCTATCCAACAAACAGAGTCATATAGCTCAAATGCTCGAAAACCTGAACAGATAAGGTTTAAAAGCAGGGCTTAAGATTAATGCTGCTAAAACCAAACTTATGATGTTGGATTTGTGGAGACAAAATGAAATTTATCTTGAAGAACAGCAAATAGAGCTAGTGGATAAAATTTGCTAATTCGGAAGCATAGTTACAGCAGACGGCGCGCTGAAGTTGATGTACAGGCTCGCATCAATAAGGCTCGATTTGCATTTAATAATCTTGCTGAGATCAATGTCTCCAGATACACAATACTCCGGATCTTCGGATAGAATGTTCAAGATGGAAAGTAACCTGCAAATATAATCTAAGCTACAAGCCTTTGTAAATCGGTGCCTTCGGCGCATTTTTAACATTCCCTGGCCGGAAGTCAATACCAGCGAAGACCAACATACACTTACAGGCCAAGATGGGATAGACGAAAGTGGCAATGGATAGGCCACACACTAAAAAAAGAGCCAAACAACATCGCACAACAGACTGCAACACATGGAGAATATTCGTTGAGACGGAAGATGCTCAGATCAGCAAATCGCGGCCACAATTGATGGCGTGGATTCGGACCAGGTGAAGAGTCGGTGTAGTAAAAGCTCTATACCTCACAAAAAAAAAAGTTAAAAAGGGTTTGTTCCAATGTGGATCCGCCCTAAAATTCTAGCGAATAGGACATGACGACCGTAGAGCTATAGTCGACTACGAAAACTAAACTCCGCTGTCATAACGCAAAAGTTTCAAAGTTTTCAAACATATGTCGGAGGAAGTATTTCTGAAACAAAATGATAAAAACCTATGAGCAAATACCTACACAAATCGCAAAAATAAGCAACATTTTTCGTAAATCTGCTTATTTCGTTGAAACCCACAAATATAAATTTTTACCACCAAAACGAGTAAAGAAAAAATTATTACAAATTGATTCAAGCAGAGATCTTTAGTTAAAATATGACATGAAATTGGAGTTTTAACATTACTTTGAGTGGCACCTAACCACATTAGAAAAATCCATAACTTTTCTTTCTTTTTGTAGGTATACCAAAAAAATGAAGACGTGTCATTTTGGAATCTTACGAGCTTCCAAATTTTAAGAAATAAGAAAAGACTGAAGACGAAATAAGACTTTGTTTAAAACACGTGGCGACTGATAAATGAATTCTCCTGAAATTGGCAAAGAGAGTGATATGTAATGTAATCTGTAAGGTAAAGAGTTGGTACAGTAATTTGCTGTTAGCAAATGGCATACAAATATACATAAACGCATTATATAGACATAAACGCATAATATTGTTTCGAAAGGAATCGCAGGTAGAAGATTTATATTTATTGCACATCATACAATTTAGCATGCAATTCATCATTAATGGTTTGTGGAATGGATTCCTCCTATTTTAATTACTCAAGTATCCCTGGAAGCTAAAGCTAAATTGGCGTTATTTTCTAGTTTACCAGAGGAATAGCGTTGGATGGTGCACCCGTTCATATGCATATACGAAATGCCGTGCCACTTAGGATTTCGAAATCATCTCTTTTGACTCTGATTTAATTGATCGATGCTTAATTGTTGTATGTGCGGGTACTGTGCGGGTACCTTTAATGATTTAACCTCTCAGTACACATTGATTTGTGAAAATGTTCTGTTTCACGATAGTATAGTTCAGCAAATTGTAAATGTGAAGGTTTCACCCGCCTTTGCGTCCTTAGAAGGCTTAAGTGAACCGTTTAATTCCAAACGGATAAGCAATTTTGTAAGGCCACAGCTCGCTTTCTACGCTTAACCTGCACTTAAAACTTCCTTATCTACTACTATTTCAGTAGAAATGTTTCCTGAAATTCACATCACTATTACCAATATTAACTCCAATATTTCATTGATATTATGTTGAGCAAAAATGGATGATAGCATCGTCCTTCCAGTTTCGAAGTACATCGTTTTCCCTTTCAAACTCCATCCAGAACACGTCGTTACCAACTCATGGACATTTCAACTTTAATACTTTCCTCCGAAATAGTGCTGCTTTCCGTTCATATATTGATTATTCATGGCTTGTAGATATGTTATGTGCAATTAAAGATATGAGCTCATGGAATACTTTTAAGGAGACAAATCTAGATATTACTTTTATTCCTGCGGGGTTTTAAAACGGGAAAGCATTTCCTTTTATCGGTAGAAAGAATGTTCTCTTTTTATTCACTTTCTTCCATTAATAAAAGCCATTATATTTCAATGGTCGTCTATTTTAAACTTTCCGAACGAGTGGAACTAAAGTTTTTCCGAAAGTGGCATTTATGCAAGTTTTTATAAGATTTCCACAAAAATAAAAAAAGATTTTTTTTCTTTGTAAAGAGAAACGTTAAACACAAGAAACCTTTGTTATTTTAAAGCAACAATAGCGAAATTTTCCAGTTGAGTTAACTGAAGACTTATAAATATTAATAATGTTTGACTATGCCTATTCATAGTGGTGTGTTGGAGAATTTCTTTATTTCTTTGTCAATAGATTGAATTATTTATTTAGAGCTTATTAAAGTCACTTCAAGGAATCTATCAATACTTTAATAGTAGAGACTGTCTCATAGAGTGTTGGACTGCCTGCAGAGTTAGTGATAATTGGTTGATTGATTTAAGTGGTGACAGTCGCCTTCATTGTAATACTCCAATTAGCACTGTTATAGCGCCACAGCTAATACGACTCTGTTGTAGAGTTCAGTCCCACTCGCAACTTAGGGTTCCTTTCTGGAATTATGGCTTTGCGCCAGAGATTATCTTAAGGCTTTCAAAGAAACATATTAAAAGAGCCTGCAGATCAGCTGCAGGACAGTCTCATTTTGGTTCATGTCGTCACAGCTTCGACAGTGAGTATAATAAGCCTACAGGTTAAGCCTACCCTAGTCAAGCCGCATGTTCACCTATAAGACAGTGGCCCGTACAGGCTTTTTGCAATAACAGCTATACCTTGGCCAAGTCGCACGGGATATCCTCCTTGCAGTCAGGGTGCTCTATCTGGAGTTTACCAACGGTGGGGAATGCAGAATGAGACCCCTCTTAGGGGAGCTTAGCGGGGTATGAATATTTAACCGACTTTCCAAAAATAAAAACGTTCTAAGTTCGACGCGTATTTTATTTTTTTATGTCTGACCGGGAATAACTTTGTAACGCGTTGACCGATTTTGATGATTCTTCTTTTGTTGGGTAGTGTACATATGTTCACCGATTGGTACCATGGTGGGGTGGGGGGTGAAACCTAACTTTGTAGTGCGTGGACCGATTTGGATTGTTCTTTTTTTGTTGTGCAGAGTACTTTGGCCTAGAGTGGGGGGAGTGGGGACGGATTGTCTAACTTCGTAACGCGTGGACCGATTTGGACAATTCTTTTTCTGTTGGATAGAGTATGTCCCCTGGTTGATACCACGAGAAAAAAAATGTCGGTAGGGTGGTGGTGGTGGGGTGGGGATAGGGTGGAAACTAACTTTGTAATGTGTGGACGGATTTGGATGATTCTTCGGCTGTTGTATAGAGTGGATGGAGGTACGGTTAAGAGGCTGAACCTTACTTTTTAGCGCGTGGACCGATTTGGATGGTCCTTTTTTTTGTTGTACAGAATAGAGGACACTAAAAAGTGAAACATAAAATAGTTTTTAAAAAAAATTGAACCGACTTCACAAAAATCGCTTAAAAGCATAAAATAATTTTTAATTTTATATCTATTACGACATTCTGAAGTTGGTGCAAATCAAACAAACCAAACAGTAAAAGTATTTAATCGCCCGTCCTTATGACCCCGTGAGCTAAAACGTTCGGGTAGTTTTATATATTATCTTCAATTGTGGTTGAGTAGTTGTTTTGTTTGTTTAATTTGCACCGACTTCAAAATGACGTAATAGATATAAAATTAAGAATTATTTTATGCTTTTTAGCGCTTTTTACGAAGTCGGTTCAACTTTTTTTTTAAGAACTATTTTGTTTCAGAATGGAAATGGTGTAGCACCGCGCGTCCTCTTTACTAATTTGTCGGCCATTTCGTTTCCATCTAAATTCTTATGCCCAGAACCGCAATGCATGGTAAGGTTGACCGACTCCCCAGGGAGTTAAATACGACTCTGGATGTATCCGGTAGCCGCTAAGATATGTTCAGTCAGGGCGCACTTCTGCACACTTTGTTCCATCTTAGAACCGTTACTGAACAGTACGATATCAAAGTTGTTAATCGATTTAGTTATTCTCCCACTCCCTTCTGTATGGAATTTTGATACTGGATCTTTTATTAAAATTTAGAACAACGTAGTCAGCCAAGACTTCAGATAATACTCTAGGTGTTAAACTGAGGATGTTGCTATAACTATAAAACTTAAATTCCCTGAATTTGACTGCACTACATTACGCCTACAGTTTGCTCTGGAGATCAAGGGTAAGCAAATACAGAAACACGTTTAGAGCTTCTTCTACTTAGCGTTAGTGATGCTAATAGAATTTATGTCACGACAACATTTATTTATTTATTTCTGCTTATCTCGAGAACACAAGAGGGAGTTCGACGAGTTTCAGCATTCGTTAGCTTAATTCTCCAGTAAAATAATAAAAGATCGAAGCACTTCTTAGTAAGCCTGGAGGAAAAATTCTACGAGGATAGAGCTTTTAGGGACGCTTCACTATCAGAAAAGATAGTTATATAAAAACCTTTCAGTCTTTGGTGACGTTGATAAGGGCACAAAATTCGATGTCAGATGTTTCGGCTAGAAAGGCAATGGGTTATTTACCCAATACAATCACAGCCCTAGTGTTGGGTACAAAGCCACCAACACCAGTATCGTTTTCCATTTTTGAGTCATACATCTACGATTACGATTCATACATCTATGCCAGGAATGCCCTGAAGGATGCTCACGTGACCATTGCTGTAGTTTTGAAAAGCAGATCAAGGCGGTGTAGGTAATAACTGGTGGCGAGACCCCGGGAACAAAGGCTGAGACGCCAAATATTGGGAGTTGAATTGGATTGGGTTTGGATTGAACTTGGATTGGACGGAAAAACCAAGCTTTGGCATTCGAGTCTTGGCTATTTATAGAGATGCGCGGAATAAATTAAAATCAGTGATTAGTGGAGCTAAGTCCAACTTTGACTCAAAAGGTTGGCAAGAGCTTCTGGTCTCTCGTCAAAGCAGTGATGAATGATGATTCGACCAGTTCGTTAATACCAACACTCATTAATAATGCGACAATTTATACATCCTAAACTAGCAGGCAAAAGCTGTTAGACTTTTCCACGTGGGAATCTTTTAATGTACTCTCTATACTCGACGTGACCGAGACTAATGAGCCTAATGGTTTCTCGCCTGTTCTGTTGCACCTTTGCTTTAGCTACACCTCATGCGACCCCTCTAACTAGAGACTTACTTCACTACGATTTCGTCTAAGGTTTTTGAGTCACAATTTAACTCTCAGTTGATGAAATATCTAGAAAGAAACTATCTTGTTAACGATTTCCGGTACCATTTCCGCGCTTGCCGCTCGACTGAAGACTTACAACTTGCTCTAACAAAGCGTTGAAATTATTGTCTCCATAATTTTGTAGGGTCCGAAATAGTCGCTATTGATATTTTAAAGGGTTATGATTGAGTGTGGCATGCTGTCCTTCTAGCCAAACTTCAAGCATTTCGTCTGCGTCCTCACCTCTTAAATTGGATAGAGAATTTTCTGGCAAGAGTTTCAGTCTGTGTAATAATAGACAGAGTTAGCTCTGATCCTAATGACATAAATGCCGGTGTATTTCAGGGTTCAGTTCATTCATTTACCTTATTTCTTCTTTTTATTAATGACCGTTTATCTCACACAATACTTCTCATAGTTTTGCCGACGACCGAGTTATTTTTAATGCATCCAAAACTTAATTCTTAATTTTAAAAAGCTCTAAGCCCATCGTCGACCGATTTAGGTTAACGGAGTGAATATACCCAACTCGCTCTTTTTAAACATCTTGGGTATTGAGATATGCAGCAATCTAATGATTGGGCTTTCTGCAGACATGGAAGTCAGTCTATGCTGATCTACAAGTTCCACATAATATCTCTCTCTAGTTCCCTTAAAGCCTTGTGGGACATGGGGCGGGAGAGGCACTTTACCCGATTCGAGAGAAGGATTGCAAGTGGACCTACAATTTAACGTGCTTCCGAACCACCGATATTACTCTGTAATCCACATTTATATTGTAATCTGTTTTCAGTCGAAAACAGCCGTGGATCGCCACCAGTGGGGTTCGAACCTGAGACCTTCGGAATGGAAGGTGGACACGTTATCACCTATTATACCAACGGCACCAGGCCTAGACTAGGCATTTCAGATGAAAAAGTCTTGCTGTTCAAATATCGAGTGTATAGATAACGAAATAAGGCATATGACAAATTAATAGAAACCGATATTTTCCCTTAAAGAAAATTTTGATTTGAAACATGATAAGAACTTTGATTTCCCACAGAAAACAACTTCTGCAGAATAAGAGGTTTTAAGCTAAGTTCAACTTTGTGGAATATTTTTGTTCAGTTTAACTTTATACAGTTTCAGTTTGTTTCTAGAAATAAATTACTATAAAAATCGCATGCAAGGCCGCGGACAAAAGCTAGTCTACTTATAATAGGTTTTCTCCGATTACAGTGTCAGGTTCTTGATTCAGGTCACCATACCTTTAGATACTGCAGGATCATTCCGACGATAATCTACTGCAGAACATATGGCATACCCGTCCTAAATGTGAAAACATGATATTGTAAATTTGTTTACGGAAGATTTAGGGGGGGGGGGGATTCTTAGCTGCATATCAGGGTTGACATAAAGTGGATCAAAACGGCATCGGTGGAGTCATTGATAACGTTTCGGCCTACCAATCCGAAGGTCCCAGGTTCGAATCCCACCGAAGGTGACCCATGATTGTTTTCTGCTGACAACGGATTACTTAAAGAAGGCTATGGGGGTTTTAGAGAAAATGTCAGTAGTTCGGAAACCACCTGCAATTGTAGGTCCACTTTCAACTGAAACGGGTGAAGTTTTTCTCGCGCCCCGTGCCCCATAAGGGGTAACGGGAACTAGAGAGAGAGAATGATCAAAAATAGAACTTAATTACCAAATAATCATACAAAATTGGCAAACTATAGCTGTCTCTGATTCAAAGATGCGTTAATTTTTTTCAAATTCTAGTAGTCCATTCACGGAGTAGGGTTCTTTCGCATTTCATTAACCTTGGTTGCGTCGATAAAATACGAAATAAAAATTTATTACTTCCTCTAGTGCATGCGATTCAGGCACTAAATTCCAAGAACGTTCAGTTCATTTAATCCATAATGGGTCTTTCGAAATATATATAACCAAAAGGATTTCAGCAAAACACATTATGACCCCATCAAATTTATACATGTTGTATAATAAGCAGCGGGACGTACATATGAAAGAAAACTGCAAATGGTCAGTTCAATGAGGTTGTAAATCTACTGCCAGGAAAAATGTGTTTTCACTCGAAGTCTGTCCAACCTGCCGAAAGGCTTTATAGATAAATGTGATGCCATTAAATAAACGTTAAGCTCTTCACCCTGGGAAATGTGATTATCTTTCCAGCATACACCTCTGATCTAGGAATTTCAGAGATAAAATTCATTTCAACTCCAAAGTATTTTAGAAGTTGTTTTGTATTTTGCGAACTTTGTCTGGTTGTAAAATAGTTTCCTATAATATACCACACTCCAAAATATAATGAAGATAGGGCTATTAATTACAGTTGAAGTTAAACTTTGATCGTGCAGCTGACATAAAAGTTCTTCGAACCCTCTTCCGGGCGACTTTTGTTTTATATTTGCAATCGAACACTATATCATTTAATTACCTACTTATCCGATATTAAGAAAAAATATATTTTAATGGACTCCGACATTTTGACACAAAATTAATGATTCAAATTTACCACATAATGCTCGGAAATAAAACTCGGTCAACCAGTTCCTATTCGAGCAATAGTATCCACTTGAATGGCTCCTTCTAAAGGGAATGAATTTCAGAGGAAAACTTATCTCACTCGTATTTCTCTGATGGATTTATCTCACAAAGGCAAAAAAACCCAATTTCTTCTATTGAAATTCAAATTTATGAGAAGTTATTTGTGAACTTCTTTTAGGCTACACAGATATAAGACAAAATTGAGTGACATTCAATTATTTTGAAACAGAGAAGCGGTTTGTTATAAAAAAAAATTTTGTTTTATAATTTACAGTGCTGGAGTTCCAGCGTTTATTTTCGATATTATTTTATTAAATTCGCTCAGGTCAAGTTATCCTTTAAAAAAATTAGTTTTTATACTATATTCAATTTTTACTAGATTACAAAGAGACATCCGAAGAACACGTGTTAGAATGTATTGTATCTTATGATGAGACATTAATCACAAAAAAAGTTTAAGTTAAGTTCAGGGAAGATTTTGCAGATATTGAGGTATTGCTGATCGTCTTGTGAGAATAAAATGGTGTTAATACGAATAATGTTGTCATCAATACAAAGCTGGCCAACATCAAAAAATTCTGCAGCATGACAATGCTTCTGTACGCACTCCAAACATGACAAACGTTATTTAATCAGAAGGTTCTTACACGATTAATCATTAGCAAGAAATAAAAGTTAGAAAAGTTGAAATTTTCGTATTTTATAAAAACAAACTAAAAACTAAAAATGTCTCTATTTTTCCGGTTATGCTGCCATATGCAATCGTCCAAATCTTTTTCATTCCACTTAATGCAGCTCTGGTGCAATTCAAAAACTAAGCCCAATCATAATTCTCTCTAACGTTTTCGTTCTTAAACAAGTTTATTTTGCAATAGATGCAAATCTCCTTAAACGCATCTTCATTTCCTTTGGATTTATTTTTTCCGTTTTCGTTTCCTATTTTTTATTTTTCCTTACCTTTTCACTGAACTTTCTTTTTCTTAAAGCTATTGCTAATAATCCCTTTCCGCTCTTCTTTATACGGCGATGTGCGTGAAATAGGAGTTTACCAGTCTTTCCGTTTTGTTTCTGTTCTTAGTGCTTTAGGAACAGGCATGATGTCCTCTGGAGAAATTAATAATCTCGATTGCAAACCTGATAATCCTAGCCATGGAGACTGTCTAAATGAGTATTATCCATTACCAGTTACGATGCCGTCATTGAACATAATTTCCGCCTAATGACTTCGCAGGTGTTTTTCTCTCCGTAGTTTCTGCAGTACTAAAATCAAACTCCATGAAAATATTTCGATCGGTTGGATAAATTCCTGTCTTTCTAAATACAAAAATATATACTTTTACCGCCGCTGCTTTAGCATATGCTAACCCAAAAAGGTCTCGATTTGGTATTGCGTGACAACTCTACCATAGTGGCTCCTAAACTATATTTTTACCTCCTGACTGTAATACGAAAAGGTCCCAAAAACTAACATATAAAGACTCTATCCGGTCGATACAGTGTGGTAGAAAGCACATTATACTGATTCTATTTGCACGTGCATATTCAATCGCCGTTTAATGTTTAGCGTAGGTCATGAGTTCGTTAAAAAGCAATAAAACTGGATCTTCTTTTAATCATTTTATATGTTATACAAAGTGCTTGATCCATTGAAACAACACTTGGATGACAAGACGCTACTGTTCTAGGTGGGGTTCTGTCAAGAAGTTCATTCGATTCCTAGATAGAGCAAACAATTAGGAACAAAATGGCCTGCTCAACTGATGTTAGGACCCGAACTTAGAGTCTAACTTTTTGAGCGACAATCTTAGACTATATTTTTAGAACGCATGTAATACGCGTCTCATTTACATTTGTATGTAACTTGTCATGTACTGAAAGAAACATTTACCCACAGCCAGAGTGTCAATTTTGGTGCAACCATTTGAGATTTCTTAGTTTATAGAGCTTATGCCCGACTCTATGCTCGAAGAAATGGCAAGTGGTGTGACGTCAGTTTGGTCAAAAAAGCTTTCGGGAGGTTTGTTCCCTTAGTCCGGATTAGAGGTGGAGACTCCCCTCCACCCTGGTTTGACAGAGAATTGAAGAATCTTAAGAATAGGAAAAATAGACTTTGGAACAAATGGACGTTGGCAGTGTTGACTCCTGGCATGGTTTTAGTGTTTGCCATGAAAATTTTATAAGCCGTTCTCGTTCTCTTTATGAAGAATACCTTCAAAATTTAAAGAACAGATTATTCTCTGACCCCCATGCATTTTTTGAGTATGTCAACTTGAAGAAAAAGGTTGATAAATATCCATCGATTATGGAATTCGGAGAGATTTCCAGCAATGATTCTAATATTATTTGTAACCTATTTCCTTATTCTTTTAAGGGTACATTTCAATCATCTGATTTCTATCCGGATTGTAGGAACTTTTCGCACATAACAAACCGAATTTTACCCATGGTACCAGTTCCATCTATCATGGAGGAGATCTTGTTGAAGCATATTACTGCACTTCCAACTGACTTTTTTAGTGGTTCTGACGGGGTTCCTGCTGCAGTCATAAAGAAATGTTCTTCGGTGTTGTTATGGCATTTGCTATTACTATTCAGGAAGTCTTTTTCGCGGGGCCATTTCCCAACACCCTGGATGTCCTTTTTAATTAATTTTTTTATTTTCAAGAGTGACAACAGAAGAGACATTTCCAATTACAGGCCAATTGCTAAATTGTCCTATACTCCTAAGCTTTTCGAACTATTAAGTCAATCCCAATTATCCGAAGTGTGTAAACGCTTAATCTCCACTCGACAGCATGGTTTTCTTCAAGGTAGGTCCACGGTTTCAAATTTGGTTGAGTTTGTTTATTGCACTGTGGGCGAATTCATGGATGGTTGCCAAACTGACTGTATTTAAACTGATTAGCTGTCTCACTCTATCATTGCTTTTAAATTGGCTAAGTTTGGTTTCCCGCCCTCGCTCACTGTTTAAGTCATATTTATCTAATATGTGATTTTGTGGCTCATTCTGTCGCTCCTCAGGGCAGTCATCTGGGTCCATTGTTATTCATCTTATCTATTGATGATATTTCGTATTTGCTTCAAAGATATAAAATTCTTATATATGCTGACGATATTAAGATTTTTCTCCTAATCAAATCTAATGCTGATTGTGAGATTTTGCAATCAGAGTTGCACATTTTCTATGAGTGGTGCTGCAACAATAATCTTAAGCTGAACATTGAGAAATGTCAGGTAATGTCCTTCTCGAGGTCTCACAGCTTCCGTACTTTTCAGTACAAGTTTAAGGGTACTGGTGTAAAACGGGTGGAAGGGGTGAAGGATTTGGGATTGTATCTTGATGTTCAATTGAACTTCATCTCCCATATTCATAACGTCGTTGCTAGGGCAAACTCTATGCTGTGTCCAAAGAATTTCCAAGCCCTCATATAAGACTTCATATTTATTGAGTATGCTAGTCAGGTTCCGTCTCCGTTTTACGGATCCCACATTAAACGTATCGAGTCCGTCCAGCGCAGATTTGTGCGATCGGCCCTAAGTTCTTTGCCTTGGAATGACATTCTTATTCTACCACCTTATGAGGAGAGCTTAGGGTTACTGCAACTTGTTACTCTCGAGAAGTGACGTTGAGTTGCAGATTTGATATTTTTGAATCAGCTCTGCAAGGAAAGCTAGACAGCGCTGAACTAGCTTCCAAAATATTGCCTAGAGAACTTTCTTACAGCATTTACAAGTTGTAATTTATTCTTTTGCTCGCACTTGTTTTTGCTTTAACTTTTGTTTTTGTTTTGTTTTGCATTTTGCGCCTTCTGTATTAGAATGGAAACTCTATTATTATTATAAATCGCATGTGTTTTGTAGTGAATAATTGACCTCTTTTTGACCTGATTCTTACCGAGGATTTGCTGTAACGATCTCTGTTGCCTGTGTACCCCTGATTGTTGTGTGTGGGCGTGTTTTAGGGTCTTAATTACTAACTTTTTTTTTGCATGTTGGCGTGGGAGCCTCATTTGCCTCAAAAAATTAAATGACTAAATGACTTCAAGAAATTACTAAAAAGGCGATTGGGTTAGGATTTTTTTGTTAAAATCAAAGGCTATTTGAAACAATGGTAAACTTCAGAGTATTTGTATCCAAAACTTAATTTGCTTATTTTATCATGATACGCCTTTTTCCATTATTAAAAATATGGCGTAAAAACTTCAGCAAAGAAATGAATAAGATATGAAAGGATACTCTTCAGGGTTTAGTAAATTACGGTCTAAGTGCGTAAATAAAAAGAATTTACAGAGCACATAAGAGGACAGGTTTATATATTAAATAAATTCATGTGTCGTGTCATTTCATTCTTTATCCTTTGTATCTAAAACTGTCAGGATAACCAAAAGAACGCCCAATTTTGGAACACGTGTAACATCCACTTGGGTGATATACCCTAAAGAAAAAGTGAAATAAAAACTGGATGACAACTTTTAACCTTTGACAAAACTGGTGTATGACAAGTGAGATAATGACAAATTTGTACATAAAAAGACCTGTCTAAAGCAGAACTGAAAGTGCAGGTAAAATCTGAGAGTAGTTTTTATTAATCTGTACCTTTCAAATGACAACTTTGTGGCCATAAAGTGTTTGATAAATTGTTTTGAGGACTGGAATTGATTGCGGTGGAGAAGCCCCTCCAGAAATATTTTTAAAGTACCTATTCTGTGCTTTTGTGTTAATTTTTTACTTTTAAGAATTACCTTGGGCAATGTTTTGCTAAGAATGTTTTCGCTGACATCGAGAAAAATGCCAAGAAAAATAACTTCAGCATAGAGCTTTGAATTTATGCTCATTAAAAAAATTCTTAAATAAATTGAAAGTCATCCAAAATTAAATTGCGGAAAATATTTGTGCTGAATAGCGTGTTCTCGAAATTTTTAGGTTATACATAAGATGATGTTTTATGAAGATTCCATCGTTGAAGAGCTGAAAAATTAGGAGATTTTAAAATTGTTGAGAAGTTTGCCTTAAAGTAGAATTTAAAGCAAATTCTTAGACAAACTTCTATTAATTGAGAGGCACTAATTCAAGTACTAACTGGTTTAAGGCTTAACTTAGAAGGAATTTCATTAATTAATTGCATAATTAATTTCCCATGGATGAATGGCACACTCCACTTTAAATCAAAATGGATGCCTAAATTTACAGCACGTTTGCGTGTGGCAGTAGTTTCGTTCGTTTAAAATGTTGATGTTTTGTAGTCCTTGGCGCGTTATTTTCAAAATCAAGTTCTTATCTTAAAATATTTATCACATACATCTCATAATATTCGATTTCAAAAGATTACTTGACTACAAAATAATTGCTTATTATCCAAGAACATTAATCCCCCCCCCCCCCCCCAGAAGGGTTTTTAAATTTTGTGAACCTCTTGGTTAGGAAAAATTTGACTGAAATACTAAAAAATAACCTAAAATGTATATGACCATATTTTTTAATAATATATCATATTTTATGTACATCAATTTGTTATTTTTGTTATTGTTTGGTATTTGTGTTGATAGTTTTCTTTGTATAGCTCCTTTATTTTTTTTTAATGAAATTAGAGTAGGAGAAAAATTTTTTTTCTAGGACGGAGGGAGGGGTAGTCTTCGTAACGCGTGAGCCGATTTGGATAATTCTTTTTCTGTTGGGTAGAGTACCTGTGTTACCTGGTTGATACCACGAGAAAAATATGTTGGTAAGGTGGGGGTGGAACCTAACTTTGTAACGCATGGACCGATTTGGATGGTTCTTTTGCTGTTGTATAGAGTGTGATCCCGCATTGCTAATAGGAGAATAATTTGGTCCTAAGGTGGCGGGTGGGGGAGTTTGAGGGATAGTCTAACTTCGTAACGCTTACACCGATTTCGATGGTTCTTCTTTTGATGTGTAGAGTATGTTGCCTGATACAACGACAAAAATTTATAAGTGGGTGCGGAGGGGGCGTTAAAAAATGTCTTAATTCACACAACTATTTGGAAGATTCCCTCCTGTTGTGTGTTATATGATCCCCCACTGCTACTCTGTGGAAAAATATTGACTAAGGGTTGGGGTGGTGGAAAGGGAAGGGAAAATCTTAATTTGTAACGCGTGGACTGATTTAGATTATTCTGAATGCATGGAGTATCTATTTGTATTCTGACAAAAATCGTGGCTTATGGTGAGAGTTGGAAAATGGGCGGCGCGTAACTTCATAAGGCATAGACTGATTCGGTTGTGCAGAATACGTTTCCTGATTGGCAAATGAAAACAATTTTGTACCTAGAGTGACTACGATGATTCTCTGACTACGATATTTCTCTCTTGCTGTATAGAGTACGGTGGCGCACTAGGGTCATGTTAAGAATTTTCTAAGATGAGGGAACTAAAGGGTGACAGTGACTAATTTCGTAATATGTTGCCGGATTTGGATAATTTGGTTAGTGCACTTCCTCTGCGACTTTTGAAATTGCTTTGTTCGTACAAGCAGCATTCTTTGAGTATATATGAAGACACTAAAAAGCAAAAAATAAAATAGTTTTAAAAAAAAATTTGAACCGACTTCAAAAAAAGCGCTAAAAAGCATAAAATAATTTTTCATTTATATCTATTTCGACATTTTGAAGTCGGTGCAAATTAAACAAACAAAAACACTACCCAACCACAATTGAAGATAATATATAAAACTAGATGAACGTGTTAGCTGACGGTTGTTGTAGTTGTTTGGTATGTCGAAATAGATATAAAATGAAAAATTATTTTATGCTTCTTAGCGCTTTTTGTGAATTCGGCTCACATTTTTTTTTAAAACTATTTTTATTTAATGTTTTAATCAGGACATTTTGCCTTATAATTGATATGACATGAACTTGGTATAATATTAAAACAAAAAATGAAATGAAAGTCCGGTATGATGTAAGTGTTGTCTTTTAGGATTGATGATAGTTAAGTAAACTTTAAATAATTAATATTTATCAATTGCAGTATATCATCCATGTGCAGTATATCACTCATGTGTACAAATGTTATACAAACAATAATTCAAAAATCAATTCAACCAATTAAGCAGCTTTCGAAGAATTTTAATTTTTGTTTATTTGAAATGTGATTTACTGATTTTTTTTTATCACACATTTTTCCCTTTATTCATTACTTTTAATCCTCTCTCATATAGATATGTTATTAAGTATTCGAAAAATCCATTACTCGTTTCAGCCAATAAATATTTAAATGGCAAATAAAGGCTGAAAATTACAGAAGTTGTTTGTCTTTCACAACCAGTAGATTACCCTCATAGATTGGAGGAAATACCACCAAAGTAAGAGTCAGCAAGGAGAAAAGCATTTACGTATTTTCAAGCACAAA
This sequence comes from Leptarthrus brevirostris, assembly GCA_964036015.1. Classification (NCBI taxonomy): domain Eukaryota; kingdom Metazoa; phylum Arthropoda; class Insecta; order Diptera; family Asilidae; genus Leptarthrus; species Leptarthrus brevirostris. The sequence goes on from OZ038372.1 coordinate 122,827,959, forward strand.
TTTTATTTACAATTACGTCAGGCAGGATAGCATCAGGATTCCATTTAACACACGCGTTTTTTGTTTATTCGCAGAACCAGTTCTTTGAGCTCAAAGATATTTCACCACCAGATTTTACATTTTAATATCAGATTTTTTCTTATAATGAGTAAACTTTTAATCTGTTTTTATTATAAACAACTTTGAGCCGTGCTTCTGAATGAATCAGTATAGCGCTGCAAAAATCAGGTTTTAAGAATACCAACAAAGCCAACTTCATTCAGCAGTTATGACCAATTTCATTTCAGTTCGTTTCGTTTTTTATATGGAATAAATAAATCTAAACTTTTGCTTCTCTAAATGAGTTGTGGAACGTCAAAGAAATTTTCAGTGAATAGTTTTATCTGCAGAAATGGAAAAATTTTGCAGTTGCTCTCTAAGCTTATCGCATTGGAGGTAACCTTGCAATTTATACAGCAACAGAGAAATTATTTATATTGAAATTTGTCGGATATTTAGAAAACGCTTGATTTCAGTTATATCAAATGTCTGGAATGTTTTCATTTCAATAAAACATTATGCGAAAATTTTACTCTGCAAAATTCTACCAGAATTGTTTTCCATCCTTTCTCCATATTTGCTTTCAATTCAAAACTACAAAACGTAGTAGACAAAATAAGGAAATCTTAATTTTGGCTTTTGTGCATTCTAAAAAAGCATTTAAATCCTCCATGATGTATAGTTCAATTTAATATTCTGCTTTATATCCGACTGAAGCAAGCTGAATTGAAAAATTTATTTTCAGACTTGCAATCTGGGGTCTGTTCAATCTTTCTGCTATAGCTGCTTGAAGAGTGTGCACAATTAATTTATAACTGATATTAGATTTTCTTTTATTATTTACTCTTCTCACTATTTTAAGTACATTCCGAAGGTTTAGAAAGTGATTATTAATTTCTACTGCCAGCAAAACGGTGATAATCACGGTTTCTGTTTTATTTATTCAAAGATTCATCAAATTTCTGTTTACTACGAAATACGAAATAAGTGTAAAACAGTAAAAATCAAAGAGAAAAAGTAACCATAATAAATCTGATTCTCTCAGAGTCAATATAGTCAAATTTGTCGTTGAAGAGACGCGACATCGACGTCACCGACTCATTCATACCATATTTAGTGCGATGATAAACTGTGAATCTGCAGGGAGTGATCCGGGACAGAACTATTCAGAGTCCCCAGCAGCTCCGGAGAAGTAATTGTGGCCCGCAAGCGGTCAAAAGCAGGAATAATTTTAGATCTGTTATGCCTATGTTCAAGAGAATCCAATAGTACCAGCCTGAGTTTGTCTAAATATGGAGGCAGAATATGAGAATTATTCCAGGGAAGACCTCTAAAAGCAATTCTCAAAAATCGACGCCAGACGGCCTTGATACGGTTAATATAAGCCGCATAAAAGGGGGACCAAACAGGGCTAGCGTATTTTAGAATAAGACTAACTAAGGTACAATAGAGAATAATAATTAAATTTGCTAAAATTTGGATTTCATTATGAAGCTACTGTACGGAGTACAGTAAAGAAACTTGGTAATGTAACGGTCGTCAAACTCGTTTAACCATCGCTTGGCGAAACCAAGGTCACCGTAACCTTATTAATTCTACCATTAAGGTAATCCTCCAAAGAAAAACGAAAATTTAACTAGACAATCAGATCACCGGTTTTTTAAAGCGACGTTAAAGGACCGCGATCGATGATGAAGTAGAACTTTTCAGGATTCCTGTATGCATAGATTTTATTAGTTTACTTGATTATCAGTGTCATTTACAAAGACTACAAGCGGTATTCCTGGTATTCGGCAGAATTATCGAGTAGAAGAGAGTTCAAAAAAATTCCTCCGGAATGTTGTTGATAAGACTGCTTAAGTATACCTATACATAGAAACAAATGATATTTTTAATGAGTATCAAAATGGCCAGTTTACGGCACAACTGACAATAAGTAGAAGTTGACTTCGGTGCCGCCTTTGACTCTATTGATAGGCGAGCATTATTGCTAAAAGAGAAAAATAAATTTTTAATTGTGTTTTGTAGTAATAATGGAGAGCTTCAAATTTTTCATTGAACAATATTTATTACGGTAGGTACTTTAAAATGACAAAATGTACACCTAAAGACGATAGTGTAAAATTTCTGAAGATAGCTTTTTTGGCCAAAACAGAATATTTGCCCCCGATTGTGCAGTACTTCAAAAAATCCACTGAAAATGTGAAAAATATGATGTAAAACCAATAAAAACTCAACATTTTGAGATCATTTAATTATTGCATAAGGCTTCAAAAGGTTGGCACATTGAATTGAATGCAAAATTATTGGTCAGAGATTTCATCCAGAGTATGTGATACCGACTATGAAGCTGCCTACGAAAGTAGTGATTTGGTCAGTCATCTCTGCAAAAGGAACTGGACGTTCTTGTCCTCCAGACAAGATTCCTTCCTTCACTTTCATTATTTTAATCACTTGGTCCATCTAAGTCCGAATCGCAATGAATTCATATCAGCGCATTTCGAATGCACAGACCTCTTACAGGTGTTACATACGATGGAGTTATTGCTGGTCAGTCTGCGAGACAATTTTCCCAAGCAAATACTGCAAAAGTCGTCATAATCCGATCACGAACCCTTTTTTGGCTACGATTTCTTCTTTGATTATTCTGTTAGCAGAGGGACAGGTGATATTGGGGTGGCTTTCTTGTAAATGGCGATATATTTGATCATAAAAAAGAATGACTTTTTTGGGTGCTGCAACCAGGGCACGACTGCTACACAACCGGGTTTGACGCCATTTTACGAGTGACTTCACAATTTTTTTCGAGTCAATTATTTCACCGAAATTCCTTTTGTATGATAAACTACAGGCCCAAAACGAAGTTTATACGTATTGCACTTACCTGCTTTGCTCGATTTACTTCTCAAAAAATCAATTTAAATAAAATGCAAACAGTTTTTCAAATTTTTTTTACACAGTGTTCAGAAAAACTAGTGGTACCAATAGATGTGATCGGTTCGGTGTTTACTCAAAAACTAGCTTGTAATGAGACTAGACGTTAACAGTAGTCTTACAGCGCTAGACAATCCGCTGGTCTCAGGTTCAAATCCCACCGGAGGCGACCCATGGTTGTTTTCTGATGATATATATAAATACATACCAGGTAGGTTGCAGAGGAAATGTGAGTCGTTCGGAATTCACTTTCAATTGTAGGTCCACTTGCAATTGTTTTCTCGAATCGGGTGAAGTTGTTTTTCCGCCCAATGCCCCAAAAGGGGTTACGGAATTAGAGAGAGAGAGAGAAATAAACACGTCGATAATTACGGGTACTGCACAACAGGGGACACCTCTCCCCTATTGTTCCATGTATAAAGAATAATACAACAAGTAATATTTAAGAACTATTTAATTTGTATTATTATATTTTTAATAGAGTGTCCCTTCTACAGAAGGCACACTTCTTGACTGATGCCAAGAATTTATTTACCTGAGAAGGAGGCTCAAAAAACCAAAACGCAACACAAAAACAAGTGCAAACAACAGAATGAATTACAAGTTGTAGATGCTCCTTTTAAGTGTCACTTTGCCCACATTAGTATTAAAAACGTCTCCAATATCATTAGCAGACCTACACATGCGGTTAATAGGCTCGAAAATGCCGTAATTAGTGCGCGAAAAAGCAATCTGTAAAGAGAATCGATTGCGTAGGGAATAAGACAGTTCTCTAGGCAATATTTTGGAAGCTAGTTCAGCACTGTAAAGCTTTTTCTGCAGAAGCGGATGCAAAAAAATCAAATCAGCAACTCAACGTTGCTTCTCTTGTGTAAGAATAGGTGTGTCATTCCAAGGCAAAGAACTTAGGGCCGATCTCACAAATCTGCACTGGACGGACTCGATACGTTTAATATAAGATCCGTAAAACGGGGACCAAACATGACTAGCATATTCAAAGAGGGGTCTAACCAGGAACGTATAAAGATGGAGTCTTATATGAGGGCTTGGGAATACCTTGGACCATCGCAGAATAAATCCCAGCATAGAGTTTGCCCTAACAACGACGTTATTAATATGGGAAATGAAGTTCAATTAAACATCAAGATACACTCCCAAGTCTCTCACCCCTTCCAAGCGTTTTATACCAGTACCCTCGAACATGTACTGAAAAGTACGGAAGCTGCGAGACCTCGAGAAAGACATAACCTGACATTTCTCAATGTTCAGCTTAAGATTATTGTTGCAGCGCCACTAATAGAAAATGTGCAGCCCTGATTGCAAAATCTCACAATCAGTATTAGATTTGACTAGGAGAAAAACCTTCATGTCGTCAGCATATATAAGAATTTTACATCTTTGAAGCAAAGTTGAATAACAATGGACCCAGATGACTGTCCTGGGGAACGCCAGAATGAGCCACAAAATCATTAGATAAATATGACTTAACTCAAACAATGAGTGAGGGCGGGAAACCCAACTTAGCCAATTTAAAAGCAATGATAGAGTGAGGCAGCTTATCAAAGGCCTTACTAAAACCAGTATAAATGCAGTCATCCATGAATCCGCAAAAAATGCAAGAGACAAACTCAACCAAGTTTAAAACTGTGGACCTACCTTGAAGAAAACCATGCTGCCGAGTAGATATTAAAGCCTTTACACACTTCAGATAATTTGGATTGAATTAATAGTTCGAAAAGCTTAGGAATACAAGACAATTTGGCAATTGGCCTGTGATTGGAAATGTCTCTTCTATTGCCACTCTTGAAAATAAGGTTTAAAAAGGATGTCTTCCAGAGTGATGGGCCCTGCAGAAGAGACTTCCTGAATAGTAATAGTAAAGGCCATAATAACACCGAAGAACATTTCTTTACGACTACAGCAGGAACCCCGTCAAGATTACTAGAAAAGTGAGTTGGGAGATCAGCAATATGCTTTAACAAGATCTCCCCCGTGATAGATAGAACTGGTACCATGGGTAAAATTTGGTTATATTAAAATGTCAACAAAAATTCATCGAAAGTGCATTAATTTTACTACTTACACTCTTTTTCGAACTCAGTTTAGGTGAAATTATAGCGGTTGTTTAAGCAGGTTCTTTTCAAAAGTTCATATTTGTTCTAAATACGAGGCGTCTTTTACGTGAAAATGTTTCCCCTGTTGCATTAACTCCTCATTTAAACAAAAGCACATAGTAGCGAATGTAGTCGGAAAAGTAAGGAAGTTAGCAAGTAATTTGCGGAAAAGGAACCTATAATGATATGAAATAGCAACATGTTTATTCCATTTAACCCATTTTTTACAAAAGCAAAAACAAAATTAAACTTTTAAATTATGGAGAGTGCACATATACGTGGGAATTATGAAATTTCACTAGTACGCTATTGAATAGAAGCCTTATATAATATTGGGGAAGGTGCAGTACTACCATTTGGGTTTTACAACAACGAAAGAACATGTTAAGAAGGAATAATTAAAATGCACGTAATAAATCATGTTTTGCTTTGTTACGATTTCGAATATTAAATAAAACTCGGTTTTAAAACAAAGTTTTCAAATAGTTGATAAATGGAAATTCATTAAAACGAGTTCATTCATCATATAACTTCGCATCTCACTTATGCTTTCTATCTATTTTGCAGAGAAATAACATAAACAGATATAATTTATTATCGATTCGATTTGACTTTTAAAACTTTTTATGAATACAGATGGGGTAAAGCTAAAGCTATCAAATAAATTGTTTAGGCCACCTGAGAAGGAGCAGGATATTGAATTTTTTACTGAAACCTTTTCCTTAATAGATGCCAAGTCGGTCCTATCATTGCTAGTTAAGACATGCGCTCGTTAAATATAATTTTGCAAAGAATATGCTTGAACGTAATTTATACGGTTGTAGTTATCCTGAACATTAATTGGTGAGCATAAGTTACTTCTACATTGAGCACTCCTTCACTTAAGCGTATAAAGTCAAAGTCCTGTGGCACAAGATCCGTAGTTCCTGAGTTTAATTTAAAGTAATAATTATCTGCTCATGAAGCATAAATCTTGTGCCAACATTTAAAAATTTTTTAATTAAGTTTTCATAGTGCAAGCGCTAAACCAAGTACGAAAGCCTTGGCGGAAAACCTCTCATGAAACATGTAGTACACAGTTTCAGACGTTTTAACAACCCGTTTCTGTCACGCTACTTGATACTTGAATTTTTAACTTTCTGATACTTAATAGTGTTCAGTCAACATTGACTATTTAATATGCATAGCGTACAGGGTAACATAAAAAAAAGAAAACTTAATCACTTACATAATTGCTTGGATATATAGTATATATTAAAGCAAACATTTAAATATGCTACCACTTCTTATTGGTAGTCACAGTAAGTGCTGGTAGAGTTACAGTTTCAAGGATAACTGAAAACTTTGAACAATTCAGTGGATGAGGTCTTGATTACGCAAAATGAAGTCGGAGTGGCACTATTAATTTTATCAAAGACATAAATTCAAGCACAGATGAAAATGACCGGACACACGGAAACGGTTAAACGGAATTAAAATAAATTGGATATACAGTACATCTATAATTTTAAGTGAAAAATTTGCTTATAGTTTTATTTAATTTAGTATATGATAATTTGCAATTTAGACTACGAAGAATGTATGCCTATCTTGGAATGGTTGCCGTACGATCCTAGTTATCATGGAAGAGCCGCTCTACCACCGTCGTACACCCGTGCTTAGCACGTGGCGAAACCTTGTGAGGTGGAATTATTTGGCAAATATGACCCTTACACGGCCTTTGTCGAAACTGACTTTAAAACTTAAATCTTTTTAATCGTTAGTACCGAAGGTCGCTGTAGAATTAACTATAAATGATCAATTTGTATCTACTTAATCGTCTTTCCTATTTAATGTAAGGCTTTAATTCAGTCTGTCTGTATTAATGTGGAGATCGTACATACAGTGATGTGCAAAACTTATTGCTTAAGGGGTTACATGGGTTTTACGGCTTAAAAAAAAATTTTTTTTTGCCTTATTAAATTCTACAACATCTCTAGAATATTGTCCTAAATTCAAGTCGATCGGAGTAATATTTTCGGAGATAGAGCCTTGGGAAATAAAACAGCACTTGAAATTTATTCATTTATTATTTAAGCAACAACGATTTATGCTCTTTGATTATAAGTACGATACTGATCTTCACAATTACTTTCCTATTACATTTCAGACCTCTCGTCACGTTGCCGCAACATCTCTAGAGTGTCGGGTTCCGAGACAGAAGGTATGTACAATTGTCTTTAATATGAGTTTACTATTACAATTTTTAGCATTTGTCGTGGGAAGTACCTAATCGGCAGTTATTATCTGTAAGTTTTACTTATGCTGTATGAATTTGGAAAATTAACCTCACCGCGCCGCAGGTATATTGGAACAGCTGCTCAGAAAAAACCTGCGAGCGAGACTCGCGAAGCCAGGATTCGTCACAGACAAGAACAAAAGAACAAGCACCTTTTTTCCGAGGGATCACCGGAAATGACGTAGCAATGGCAGAGTTTTAAATATTTTTCTACAAAAATTTCGGAAATTCTTTTTCAAATGTGTATATTTAAGGCAATAAAAAATTTAAATGAAATATTTAATTTTTTATATAAAAAAAAGTTGTTAAAAATAAGCCGTTTTTTACCCGAGGAAACCCATGTAACCCCTTCAACCCTTCATTTCTTTTTAGACTTGTAGTTCTTGTAATAAAATACGATAGAAATGTATGAAAAGTATGAATTATTAGCTACTTATAAATAGGGAGCTTTGCAAAACCGACTCATTCGGCTACCTACAGTGTACATTTACGAAAAAAGTGGAAATTTTGTGAAGTAATGGGACGAAAATTTGACATCGCGTCAAATTGCTGAAAGGTTAAACGTTTATTAGTCTAATATAGCAGGAACGGGAAGACAGGCAGTTCAAAGAAGAATGAAGGCTCTGGAAGGCCAAAAAAGACAACAGTTGTAGAAGATCGCTTTTTGGTACTCCAAAGTCATCGAAACCGGGTTAAAAGTTCTGTGGATCGAAGGAGCGATCTTGAGCGAGCAACCGGGAAACAAATTTCTTCTATTTTAATCAGAAGGAGGCTTGTTACAGCTGACCTTCGTGCACTCCGACCAGTACACAAACTGGATTTTTTACAAGTTAAGCGAAAATGATTTTTATAGGCTCAGGAGCGCGTTACTTGGACGCAAGAGATGTGAAACAACGTTACCTTCTCGGGCGAATCAAAATTCAAGCTGCATGTTGGAGATGGCAGAATCCTCGTTCGAAGAAAACCTGGAGTGAAAACTTCCCCCCAAACAAGAAGTAGAACTCTACGGTCCTGACATTGCAGATTGATCGTAATTAACTTTTCGTCCAAGGTTTATGCATGAACATCTTTAAATGAGATTTCCCCAAAGTTGCGTTTATGCAACTGGTTGACATGAAATCTCGAAAAATAATTGATCGATTAACTCAAATGTTTTATGAAAATCTTTGAAAATTCGTCTTTTATAAATTTTTACAGGTATTTTTTGCCCTAAAAACATGAAAAAAAACAAATTTTTTTTTAAATGTCGATTATTTTTCGAAGTTTTCGAATTTTGAAAATACCTTTCGTCAAACGATAGCCAAGGGGATAATAAAACTAAATCTTTTTCGATTTTTGTTTTAGACGACTTTCATGAGCTGAATCGTGTTGACATGAACTTTCGTAAGGGGTACGTCAAACTAGAAACAATAAAAATTAAAAAAAAATTTATTTTCAAAGTATTACAAAAAACGAGTTGAATCCAAAAAACCGCATAATCCTCGAAAAACCGTATCCAAAACGGCATCGTAAGGTATGGGTAAGGGGACCTTAAGGTATTTTTGAAAGAATGTACAAGCTATTAGAAAAAAAACAGTTTGAGCAATATTTTTTGCACACCACTGTATAATCTCCTTGTATATTTGAATTCCTTACTTTTTCTCTTCAGGACAGACGCATAAAGTTGAGTAAAAATTTCAGGCATACAAACTGCGCGCTGCATTTCTCCGTCAGGATCTATTTTACCTATTTAATCTATTTATGGCTAGACAAAACCCAATTTTTGGATAATTTCTGATAATATCCCTTAAAGATGACAAAAAGAATTATAGAAGCATTGCCAACTTATATTGCATTGGTAAAGTTTTCAAAGCTTTAGTTTGTAAGGTTCTTTATTTTCACTCGAAGCCCTTCCTTGGTTGCTTTCAGCAAAGTTTTATTAAAGGTAAGTCAACTACCACAAACGTGTTGGAATTCCATCTTTCTGCATTTCTGAGATCGAAGTTGGAGGCAGATTGACTGCATCTTTACTTATTTCAGTAAAAATTTGACAGAATTAGTCATAAAGTTCTAATTCTTCGGGTCCTTGGGTTCCCTTTTTACTACGGTTATATTAGCTTGACCTGTAACTTCCAAACATTGTAAACAAATCTTACAGCTCACTTTGAACCCACTTTCCACTTGCCAATGTTCTAAATCCAATATGGTGGACGCCCCAAGATGGTAGAATACCCTTTTCTAAACAAGCCTCTTTGATATAACTATCATATGAAAAGGTTCGCGAAGTAAAATACGATAACCTATGTGATGTCATTCTAACCCTAAAATGACGGAAGCAAAATAATGAGCAAAACAATACCAACCACTTAAGGGGTATTAATTATATAGGGTGTGTAATAACCCTGAGTCATATTTAATTAATATTTCTGCTTAATTTTGAATAGTCATATATTACTATAAATACTACATGAAATAAAGCTCTAATTCTTTGAAAGATAATAATACAGTAAGAAAAATAAATGAAATATTGAATATGGAAATTGAGGTAAGTGAGAATTCTCTGCTGTGTCAGTTTAAATGCGCTTTCGTGGAACTGCTTCCGTTCATTTTAAAGCACAGAGAAATTTAATGTACATATTGAGGAACTTAGAAGTAAGACAGGTTTTGACACGTCTCAATGGCTTAGTTGAAGTATTTTAATAAATACTGATTTTTTTAAATTTTCTGCAAATATTTATTTTAAAGTCTAAAGGGAATTTTTGTTTGGACGAAAAAAATAATCTTAAATATTAGATTTAGTAACTACTTATAATATTTGTTAACTATTTCGTAATTATCTAAAAGCGAATCTTCACACCAAAATGGCGTTTATAATTTAAATTTTGGTGTACAAATATTTCGATGCACAAAAAATCTTCTTCAAATACTTTCTGAAAGAAAATTATAATTTTGGTGTACAAATATTTATTTTTATTAATTTTAAAAAGTCAGACTTAAGATAAAAAATATTTTTGTTTCTATCTAGTTCAGTTACTAAATGTAATATTTAAAGTTAAAAACAACTTTCAAAAAAAAACCATTTCGCTGTATGCCAAGAGCATACCTTCTAAGGAAGTCCCAAAATTAACGCAAGATTTGAATTAAATAAAAAACACATGTCATCCACATCAATATCATCCAATTTAGGTAGAAAGAACTGTGCAACTTATCTTGTCGCGATATCGAGCACCAATAACATTCACCAATAACTGCTTGACCAGCTTCATTTTCGAAAAGTATGATCCAATGATGCCTCCAGCCTTAAAACCGAACCAACAGTGTCACGTTGAGGATGCATTTGTTTTTCGACAAGCACATGTGGTGCAAATGCGACAAATTTGACGATTAACAAAACCATCAAAGTGAAAATGTACTCCATCGCTGAAAATGATTTTGTTCGAAAAATCGGCCGCCAGATTTTCATTATTTTTGAAATATTGTTCAACAATGAAAACATGTTGTTCTATCGTGTAACGCTCCATTTTTAATAACCCTAAACTATCAGCTGTCAAATAGTTTTTTAACACTTTACTGCACGAATGGTGGCAAATTCAAATCTTGCATTAAATGTGGGACACACCTTTTAATTTCCCAAACGAGCACTAAAAGCAAAAAAAAAGCACAATCGTTTTCGTAGTCAATTCCGGATCATATACATAGTATCGAACTATCGCAACTGCGAGCATGATAAAATAGTACAATCAGAAAATCGCCAAAGGAGTCAAGTCACCATTTCGACTATAAAAATATCTTATATCCTTTGAGTGAATTTTTAAGGATCTTAACTAAGAAATAGACGAAAAACCTATTTGGAAGCATGCTTTGGAGAGTAGTCTATGTCGTTATCGCCCTACAGACATAAGCACCTACTTTCTAATAGAATGCCCAAAAAAGGCTTACTTAATAAATTATATTTATAGCTTTCATCCAGTGTCATTATAGCTATTATCCAGTGTCATATTATTAAAACCACCCAAAGAAAAAGTGAAGTTTTGTTTTACGGTTGTTAGAAAACAAGTAAGTTCAACCTTAATTGTTAACAAAACTGTTCTTTTCCTTGTTCTCATTATTTACACACGAAAACATTTAAAATTACTTACTCGAAAATATGAAGTATGCAATTGTTCGCATTTTGTTATTTGAGATATTTCAAGCAAGATTGAGGGAGTGGCATTAGCACGAAATTTTGGGATAGCTGTCGCAACGATACATCAAAGCGAAAAATTTGCGGTGTTTGGTGGAGATATTTATCCACGCTTTCTGGTTACCGTAAATAACCTTTAAGAACATAAAAAAAATGTTTCGCACAAAATTTAATAAATATCTTAAGAAGAAGTATGAAGCCTTGAAGTGCAGAGGCAGGCCTAAAATGTTGTCGACCAACAAAAAAGCTAACAAATGCCATGAAAAGAAAGCGGTCATTGTTTATGAGAGAGGTCAAGCCTTACACGCCTGTTGATTGGAAGTAGGTAAAACACAATTTATATTATTTGTTCCTTTCATTTACATTGCTAAATATTTAAATGTGTTTTTGCCTTCTCACATATTCTCTTCATCGATGAAGCGACCTTCTAACCCATTCCTGAGTCAGCAAGGCAAGGAAGGCATTCGGATGATGAGTATGCGTAGAGTATGAGAGGACATAATGAATCAGCATCGGCAAATAAAAGTATTAAATTTAAAAACACAAGGCATCTTTTCAGAATAACTGGGATGGTACAACTTATAATCAAGACAATACGTCATGTTGCACTTCGAAATCCGTAACAAATGTCATTTCCTCTAATAATATCCATACACTTCTTTGACCACCTAACTCACCTGACCTGGTTTGGAAAAGAAACGTAATAATATAAGGAATATTTAAGAACTGTTTTTACTTAAGAAATATTAGTTCAAAATATTGAAAAAGTACTTTATAGTTCTCTCTGAGTTGTAGCGAGAGTGTACTCCGAAAAATGAATAGTGTTATATAAAAACAAGTGGGAGAGGGTGGACGAAATTTATACCCGTCATTTTTTTCACACCGAAAATTTAAAAGAATTACATATTTGAGTTTGAAATTACTCTCATATTCTTTACACCCTCTTTTCCCTATAAACTTACATAAACATAGTTTTTTTGATCCGACGTACTAAAATGAGTGGGGTGATAGATCTCACCTAGCCAAACCAAAAATAGTATGCCAGGGGTGGACAATCTCGACCGTTCGGGAGTTACAGGGTGATTCATAACTATCAGTTTTTCTTGGTATGTACATCACTATTTTATTTTTATCTTTGGATCTGCCAACGCCATTTTGATAACTACAGGCCGTAAGGTAGAGCCAGTTTTGGAACGTGACGTCACACTATGTGGGAACACATGGAAAAGTTGAAATTCTGTCATCCGAAGTTTTGTTTAATTATAAGAAGTTTGATTAACTTTTAAAATCGTTCCATCTAAAAAGTAATTGTAAATCGGTTAAAGAATAATTTGCGGTAAAAGTTTTATGACATTCAAGTGGCGAGGTGGATATATTTTTTAATTCAAGTGAAAATTTCGGTTAATTCGCCACGGACTTTAAAGTAATATTGTGTGAGTTTCAGACATTATTTAAGTGAAATAACTAGTGTATGATAAAATTAACTTGCGAGATATTTTCGTGATAAAAGTTTCATTTAGATCTATTTAACTATACGTGAGTTATCGTCGGTCAAAATATATTGGCAATATCCAAAAGAAATGTCAAATGGCAGGGAAGTAATGACGTCCGCCCTTCAACCTAGCAGATGTAAACAATTCTCAATTGCTTGTAAAAGTGAAAGAAATTACTTTTAACTCTATTATAAGTAATAATATAATAGCTTTGTGGTGTTGTGAAAATATGTGGTACTAGTGATTCGAATTTTGTTGGTAAATGGGTTCAAACTTTTACATTTGAAGAGTTGGCTTAGATTTTTCTCTAATTGCTGTCATTAAACAAAATATTTTACGATAGGTATGAAGTGTTCTAATTTAAAAATTTGTTTGGGAGAATATGTGAAAATAGTGATTTGCAATTGTAACAATTTTTTGGTAAATGGGGATACATCTATTAACAAATTATAGAACTGAAAAGTTGGATTATATTTTTTCCTAAGCTGTCACTTGAACAGCTGATAACAGCTTTTCGTTTGGTCGGCTGGATGGCCTTGGTTGTCTTCCCACATAACATTGACATCATTGCTTCTACCTTACGGCCTGTAGTTATCAAGATGGCGTTGGATCTACTCAACGCAGCGACACCTAACAAACGCCAAAAAACTACTACTCCTTGACCTTTTCAAAAATTTTAACAATGTAGATCTAATTTCAGTCATTGCAGATTGGAGACGGAGTTGGATGAATTCGTTGAGCGGCACGACCACCATGCCATGGCCCCCGGGTTCGAGAACAGCTCTCCTCGTAAGCTTTTGTTAAGAAATTAAGATAATTCACTCCGTTTCTGGGCTGTTGTCTAGCTCGCAGCAATGCACAAAGCAAGACTCAAGTTTCCTCACTTCCCTAACCATAATTCCCTTCCGGCCAAAACCATGCTAAATGTTGTCCCCTAGGCTTTGGTAAGATCGAATATAAAAAAAGGATACAGTCAGTTGCAAAAGTGAAAAAAAATGTTTTACAATTACCAAAAATTCAGCATTTTCCCAAATTTTCTCCGAAACTGATGTAATTAACAAACTTGTTTTTTATTATTATTAAATTGCTTATTTTATTACCTTTCCAAAGAGGTACAAGATGTCCAGGTATATTAAGGATGCGGAAATTTATAAGTTTAACACCTTTTGGGAAATATTAAAAAATCTGCAATTTTAGGAAATTAAACTCAAATTAATCCCAAAATCCTTATTGAATTCGAAACTTATTTCAAATGAAGCTATTATGTTACAAAAGCTCTTCAAAATATCTTACACTTCTTTTGATACTTACCAATAACCTCCTTCCAATTCCTTGTTTAAGGTGTATTGCAGCCAACCTCTTCCGTACTTTCGTCGCTGTAGTCCCAATTTTGCAAACTAATTCGTCGTTAACAGACCTTGAATTTTAACAACTCATTGTTTTCCATAAAAACGTTCAATGGCGTAAGATCTGGAGATCTAGCTAGCGGTGTTCCTCGTCCAATCCAGCGGCCAAGAAATATTTCCCCCACCAATCCCAACAAAAGAAGAATCATCCCAATCGATCCATGCGCTACCCCTCCCCCTTCGGTACTTTTCTTAAAAATTTTATCCTATGTATTAGCAATGGGTGACCATACTCTATACAACAAAAAAAGAACGATACAAATCGATCCACGCCTTACAAAGTTAGGTTCAGGAGAATAATACGACACAAATTAGTTATATTCAGAAATAAGAAGTTCTCTATACCTCCAGGTTGTCACAGAAAGCCGATAAAGATCATTACATTTACTTTTTTCGTTTAAAACTTCAGTTAATATACTTTTAGATGCCCAAATAGTGCACCAAGTGTTCTTACAGAGGGAACAAATACAACTACCTTCCTACCTTAGATTTAAAAGGCCACATCTTTATCTCAAAAAAAGGTTTACCTTTTTAATAGAAAAATTTAAAAATTAAATTAGTTTCTTTAGAATATCTATGTTTATTATAGACTCCGTATCTAGCTGTTGCTCTTGCTCTGACCAATGATCTATTCTAGGACTAACTATCTTCTAGTTGCAGAATTTTGGATATAGAGTCGTTCAGTTCATTTGATAAAGCAGGATGCACATTCAGGATAATGTCGTGTTTTTTCGCTAAGTCTTGCCAACTCTCCAACCAAAAGATATTCTTTTCCACTTTTTACCAGCTCAATTTATGAGAAAGTATTTCCGCGCTATAATCAAGTAGTGTTGGTAATATATACGTAAAGTGAGAGAACTCATTGTGTAAATAAACTTGGCGGGTCTGTTTCTAATAAAAGTATGTAATTTTGAGTCTATTAAAGATCCAGTTTTCAGAAGTTTTCTTCCCAGTTCCCCTCTGGAAAATCATTATTTTAGATTTCTTCAAGTTAATTATTAGTCTCTAAAACCTACAATACTCATGTTTGTTACCTATCTGTATTTGTAAGTTGTTTAGACCATTAGATAACAACACTCTATCTCATTTTATTCATAAAAAGCGAAATAATTTCATCAAAAAAACAAAAATTAATTTTGCAAATCCAAGCAGACAGATACTCGGAAGAAGGAATTAAAATGTTTATTATCACAAATTTTAGTGGGCATTTCACCTCTAGGCAATTCTACTGACAGGAAAAGTACGTAATTGAGATAAGTGAAATTCAAGGATTCAACGACCAGTTTATTTATAATTGGACGTAGATTCCTTTTATAGCAGAGGAACTTCAGACAAATTCGTTTATATTAAAGACTTCATTGAAAAGTTCGAAATATAGAAATATAAAAATCAACTTTATGAAAGGAATTGCATTTTCTATTTATTTGGGATATCAAGTGTTAATTTTTAATTGGATAAAGGTCCTCATTAAATTAAATCACTTCTTTTCACATCGACTACGTTAATATTTATGGATTTCGTTTGCAAAAGCCTCATGGACATTGATTTGTTTGAGCCTTTCATGAAAGTTAAAGCATACAGCTACCCTTGCTTCATGCATACATAATGCGGCTCTAGGGAATGCTGCAGATGCAAATATAATTGCCATTTTTGTGCACGTAATAGCTCTAACTAAAGAATGTGGAAAAACACATTTTGGGAGAATTGGAGTTTGTTGCCATATTCCAATCCATTTAACAATACTTCTGAAAGAGTAAATAGTATAATTTATGCTGGCGATTCTCTACAAATATGACAACTCTATGTCGCAGTTTGGTGACATGAATAGGAGAATTGAATAAACAAAATTCGTAATGTCTGTTTTAAGGTTTTTTTTGTGTGCAAGTATCTTTAACCAGCGGCGGACTGCATGTGCATTGAGATAAATATGCAGGGTTTCATCAATTTAAAATTTTTTAACGGCATCGGTAGCACAGACATTTAAAAGTCATGATGCGAAAAGCAGAGTCATGTAGAAATTTTGAAGGTTGATGGATATTTTGCAGAAGATAAATAACATTAATATAAACTGATAAATTTTAAGAAAAATGTCATTAAAAATTGTAGGATTCCGTACCAAAAGGCAGAGGCGGCTCATGGGAAAACATGTGGGGCCGAATAATAAATATTTTCGTGATATTTAAAGCGATAACTACGTAAAAGGTCTTATTGATACGAATTCAACGAAATTATATCTCACTTAAGCAAATTATATATATATATATATATTATATATATATATATATATATATATATATATATATATATATATATAGATATATATACATATATATATATATATATGTATATGATGTTCCCAAAGCTCAGGGAATGCCCTATGATGCTAAAGCACAGCCTTGGCAGGAAAGAAATTAAGGATGAGGGAAATGGGTTACGAGGTTGAGTGAAGGAGGTGTCGATATACGCTCTGTTTGAAAGTTTCAGGCTCATAAGACGAGGGAAAAACAGAGGATGGTAAACTGTTCCATATTCGTGATGTTCTGCTTAGAATAGATTCCCGAAATTTGATGGTACGTCCAAATTTGACCTGGAGAGTATAGAGGTGGGAGCGACTTGTAGATCTTGTATCGCGCGTTGTCATGAGTTTACAAGAAATCAGCCTAGCAATTTCGTTAGAACGAAGGCTATGGAAATAGTGATAGAAGAGTGAGAGACAACCGACATTCCGTCGATGCTCCAGAGAGTCAAGGCCCTCAGAGATTGAGGAGTCGCCAATAAGTTTAATAGCCTTACGCTGGACTTTGTCATAACATATGTATAAACTGATATTAATATTATTTATAAGTTATGGTCGAAATTGGTTTCATAGCTTCACGTTTTTGAATTCGTTCAGATAAATGCTCACCTCACCAAAAAGCAGGTAAATAAAAAAAATACGTTCGACTAAATAAGCAAGATTTTTGAAATATCCACTGTTGCTTAGTTAAGATTTGTAAGCTACAATTAGTGATGGGCGATCCCGATGCGATATATCGATGTATATCCCTCTGTTGCGATATTTTGACCTTGATATTCTATTTACTTGATAATCAGGAGTATCGATAAATGTTGTTACCGATACTGGCCTTAGTATCGCGAAAATTATCGTTTGACCGCGAAATGAACTGGACAGATAAGAGGCCATAGTATTGAAAGATTTTTGGTGCTTTTAACGCTTTTCTCGAACATTTTATGAGATGAAACTATACTTACCATAGTACCACAATATTTTGTCAGTTTTGACATTTTTTTCAGAAATAAAAACAATCCAAGTGATTAGTTATTAGCGTATGTTTAATGCCAAAACGTTAACAGAATTTAATAGATATCGCTGTAAGTAAATATATACAAATATATTTTGCGACTTTTCAAGGGCATCATAACCTGATATTATTTACGCCATTTTTGGCTAGTTACAAGGTATGAGTGTTCCTTTCATATATGGGAATCTAGGACTAGAAAAAGATTATTTACTCATGCAGCGGTGAAATGACGCCTTCACAAAGTTCCGTTTGGTAAGTTTTAAAAGAGAAAAGCAGAATATATATAGCATAATGTACTAGGCTTTTTCCATTCAGGAAGAATCTTGACCGTAATGATATATATTGCTAATTATGTATTTTGGAAAATTGATTCTGAATCCATAATAATTTGTGGTCCTTTTATGTACGGTGTAGCCAAAGCTCATCGGACAACCCAATAGTGAATTTCGCATGGCTACAATCTTAAGAAAATTAGGGTAAGGGAAATGCGGAAAAAAAATTTCATAGAAAAAGTTTATTTTTTATTTATTGCATTCCTTTCAAATTGCTCATAGGCATTTCGAGATTCGACCGAGATTCGTTATATAATAATTCAATATTTTATATTATTATACATATATTTATAGAATAATGTAATCATTTGATATTCAAATACTTACAATTATTGATAATTATTTTCAATTTATCGATACTCTGGTAACGCAACATTCCTACACATTGCAATACCAAGTATCGATATTTTTGCTTTCGATTCCGAATCCTAGCTACAATACACTAAGTAAATTAGTTCACTACTGACCCTATATTTTTATACAGAAACATTTGATATTGTTTGTAATTTCAAAATGTTGAAATAAACTGAGTCGATCTCTTCGATCTATGGGTATCGATCTTTTAAGGCGATTAACTGATCTACGAAATCGGAAAAAAATTACAGATCGATCATTATTGTATCGATATTCTCAATTCGATCCCCATCCTTTCAACATATTCCTGATAGTGCTAGTCGGGTAATATACTCCATACAGCAAAAATGAATGATCCAAATTGGACCACGTATTACGAAGAAAGGCGACTGCTACCTCAAATCTCCAATCACGCTCTAGGTAAAACATTTTTATCATAATACCAATGAGAAAATGAATTCTGTACAGCAGCATCAAAATCGGTGTTCGCGTCACAATAATATATGCCGCTTCTTCTTCCACCTTGAACATTTTCATCATCGAACAACAAGATAAGAAAGAATCATTCAAATCGGTCCACGCGTTGAGCACTTAGGCTGCACTCTGGCACCCCCACACAAGGTACCAAATTAAAAATTTTCTCATAATAAACAAAACAAAAAGAATCCCCCAAATCGGTCTACACGTCACGAAGTTTCGAAGATATCCATCAATCTAGACCAACTAACAATGTTGACCAACTAACAACTTTAATTGATTCCGGCCTACAAACAAACAATTCACGAATCGCAACGAGGCTAAACATTGGTTAGTCCTCAAGCCACAAATTACGCATATTTTCGGTAATTAGATGCTAAATTATTTCACAGAAATAAAACGGCTGAACCGCAATTTATATGGCTATTGTGGATATTGTGGATGTTATTGTTCTTGTGGCTTTGTGGCTATTGTGTTGTTGCAGCTTGTGCGGCTTTTGTGTTTTTACGAGGTTTGCCATAAACATGAGCCTAATTAATAATGTATATAGTCTTCAAATTTTGAAATAACTAGACGACATAATGCACATTATATACATACGACATATAAACATCTATTAATTATGAAATTGTACCAAAAATGTCCGGCAAATTGTCTAAGAACAGTGTTTTTTTTAAATACCTTGCCTTTGCTTAATCTTACATGAAAAATAGTTCGCATCATTTCTACAAGGGATTGAATTCTCTATAATTTTTCTTCGGAAAATTTCCCACACGATGAACAGCGTCGGATTTATAGCATGTCAACACTACAAAATAATATTAAAACTATTTTGTTTGACATTTTCCCGACTTAATGTTGACTTCTACGATGACTTTAATATATTTGCAACTTGTAGAATATGTAATAATATAAAATTTTGTTTATCAGACATATTTTGTCCAATCAATACTTAAATTAGTAATGCGTATTACAGCTCAATAATGCGGAACTTAAAAGATAATTTTCGTGAGAATTCACTTCTGTAAAATAAATCATCAATCAAAATTAATATTACACTATCTTTTAGATACAATTATCCGTAAGCGAGAAATTTCATAAAATATAGTCCACGGTTTGCAGGGTTTACTTAAATTTCAATTAAACGGTTATCCATAATCCATAGAGTAGACACTAAAGAATTTCTGAGTTGTGAACGTATTATATTATATTTTAATAGCATGTCATAGTTTAATAATCCGCTCCTGCGGAATTTTGAACAATAATAAATATTGTTATTTATTACACTCTCTGTATTTGATAAGTAAAGTTATTTTTCAGAACCAATTCTACAAAAAAATAACACAAATTTAGATCAATTCCAATCATTAAGTCAATTAGTCATCTCCCATTATTTTTAAAAATTTCGCAGTAACAGGACGTTAGATTACACACACAGATTTCGTCCCAGCACCCCCTAGCACCCTCCCTAATGGTCAAATTTTTACATCATCATATAAAAATTCAAAATAAGTATCTCATTCTACATTTTTCGTTTTTAATTTAATAGTTTTAAAATACAGGGAGATATTAATACAGTGAAATTTTAAAACCGCGGTGGTGAAGGGTTTGGCCGCGGTGCCGGGGGAGATAAGAAAATTAAAACTACTTTTTATTTGTCATATTCGGTTTCAGTACTCTAAAAAAGTAGAATGAGTTATTTATTATGAATTTTTTTATAAAGTAAATAAGGTGATGGGTAAATCATGACCTCAGAATCGTTCTTAGCACACCGAAAAACGTAGAATGAGATATTTATTTTAAATTTTTATATGATGTGAAAATTTTACAATTTGGGGGCGTGCAAGGGGGTGCTGGAGCGAAATCTAAGGGTGATGGGCCAGTTCTGACCTCAGATCCGTTTTTAGCACACCGAAAAACATACCAGAAGGTACTTCACCTTTCTGTATAAGAACTTTTTTTTGTGTGCCTGTGTTATCATATGTAATTAACTAATACATTAGCAACTCAGAGTTTATTCTCTGAATTTTAATTTCATAATTATTTACAGAATGAATTAATAGTAAAACATTTTCTTAATAAAAGTTTATTTTTAATCAAAATTAAGAATTAGCGCAGGCTTTTTTATGTGTCTAATAATTCACCTTGGTTGGTTAGTATGTAGGAGTAGGGTACTGAAGCGCTGCTGCCAGTATGGCACAGTGTAGTACCCCTCCATACTCCTTAAGTCCCTTTGAAGAGGTACGAAATTTCCGAGCGAACTGCTCCCCAACTTCCTAGGATTCAACAAGGGCTTCCTAAAGATACATACAAATTCTGAGTCTGACAAGGCCGGCAATCGCATATGATGTAAAAAGGATTTTTGTCCTTCTGAAGACAGGTTAGGTCAATTGCTCTGCCGATTTTTGCCGAGCGCTTTCGTAGTTAATAGTTACAGGTGTTCAAACTGGTGAGCAAAAGGCCCTCAAAAGCTGTTATGCTTCTCGGGTGGCGAATTGTGCACAACTCATTCAGCAATGCAGAATGGTTGTTTTCTACTGACAACAGATTATGATAAAAGGGCCTTTGGGAGTTATAGAGTTAGATTTGTGGCTCGGAATCCACCTTTAATTGTAGGTTCACTTGCAATCGTTTTCTCGAATCTGGTGAATTCTTCTCCCGCCCATGTCCCACAAGATACCCACTGGGGAATGGGGGTTTCCTAAGTTCGCACTTAGGAGACCTTCCCTTTCTAAGCTGTAAATATAACTGACTTAGGAGACCTTCCCTTTGTAAGCTGTAAATATTATTGATAGCGACACTCTCCACCTTAGTGTGAAGAGGTTAGAGATATTGCAAGTTCTGAAGTGGTGCAGTCGGTGAAATGTGAATTGCTCCAGCGATACTTAGGCAGGCTAGCAGTTGATTTTAACCATATTAAGCTTGGCTCTGTTCTAACCTGCAAATTAACATGGGTCTAATCTAGGGCGTATTTACACTCGACAACGAAGCGCCTATTAGCTACTGGCTGTACGGCACGTGGTAAAGTTGGTTTCGCGCATAAACCGTTCCAAGAAAAGAAAGTAAACAGATAGTGTTAATAATCACTTTAAGTCAAGCTGGGTAGACTTAATATTGACTTATTGATCATATAATGTCCAAAGTGTTTTAAATTACTGCTTATACTGCGTTAGCTAAGATTACGTTAGGTACATATGTACCATTTTTATAACTATCAATGTAATTGTGTTTTGTTTTTCTAACTAGAATTTTGGTGTTAAGTTTGAGTATTGCATTAAATAATATATTTGTTGTTTCTAAAATACGTACTTAACTTATTTTAAGTCAATTATAAGTTTATTGCAGATTGTAGACGCAGAAGGTAATATTATATGTTTGTCTTATAATATTGCCATGTGTGTCCACAATGTAATTTGTGCTAAATTAGCTATACCTACATTTCGTACATATTTTGTGCATATTTTGTAGCTATGTATACCTATATTTTTGACATTGACAGTGATGTGATTAATTTCTTAAATGTTATAACATAGTAAATCTTTTTCCAGTTATATTATGGAGAAGTCCAAATTTTGGAAATATATTACTAAGATCAAAGATTTGTCGTTAACGCAATGCCTTAAATGACCTAAAAAATATCAATAAAGGGCTCAAATTTGAGTGGTTTGGTCAGGCATCTTGAACATAATCACAATTAAATCTGCTACTCTTAAGTTTGTGCCTAAGCATAAGCAGTCTTTCAACGAATTCACATTGATTTTAGCTGCTCAAAATGTTTTATTAATTCGGGCTACTGTACTAGAAGTGGTTGTGTACGTAAATCTATTCAGCAGAGAAGATATAAATTACCCCACAGCTTATAAATGAAATAATGAAATCTTTATATGAGCTATGTGACATCAGCCGGCTCTATTCAGCTTAAGCATTGATAAATGAACAAGTTTAAGACATCGAGTATATTTTAAGATTTGTATTGTATAATTTGGGGTTAACTTACATCCCACGGAAATGTGGAGCAACGGAGACAAGGGAAATTGTCCAAAAATAATGTTGTCGCAAACTTGTGAAGCCGTAAATTTATGGTTTCGTTGGCTGTATGGCAAGCAGCACCGTCCTGTTGAAACCATAAGTTGATTTATAGAAATATTAATTGATTTATGCATGTGCCACCATTAACCACACCGCCTTAAATTTTTCTAGGCTTTCACTCCAAATACGGCAATTTAATTTATTCATATATTCATATACAGGGTACTTTACATCTGGTGAGAGAGGTGATAGATCTCACCTAGCCTAGCCATACAAAAAATTGTATCGTATCGGGGGTGATAATCTAAACCGTTGGGAGTTATAAGGTGAAAATGTTTCAAATTTCCAGCGTTGTACCAAATTTTTTCCGAAATTCTTATTATTATACATATAGTATTACTGTTCCAAAAAGGTACAACATGTCTAGGTAGAGAAAAGATTAGAAAAATCAGAGCCTTCGAAATCCGTGACTACCTAATTATTTTATTAAAATTCTTTAAATAAAAAAATTTTTTATTTATGCAAGTTTGAAGGGTTACTCATCCATCATATCTCAGTCAAATCAGTGCTGGAAGGAGATTCCAACAGAAGATTAAAATTTTGCATTTGGCTTTAAGAATGCGACATGGAGAACGGGGCGTTTCTGGGCCAAATTCTGTGAACGGATGAATCGCATTTCACCGGCCATGGTATCTCAAACTTCTACAACCTCCATATCTTGTCGGATACTAACCCACACATGACAAGCAGAGCTCCTTCCAGCCCAAACTCTGAGCCAATTTTTAGGCTGGTATCATCGGAGCCCATTTAATAGGACCAGTCATTTCGCCAAAGGGCTTAATAGCCAAATTATGCGGACTTTTTCGGAAATACACTACAAAATCTATTAGATAACATCCCTCTAGATAATTTTAGGTCAATGTATTATCAACACGATAGGTGCACCGATTCCTTGGTCTGCTGGAACTCCAGATCTTACTCCATTGAACTTTTTTTATGGAAAACAATGAAGGATGAAGTTTATTCAAGGAATGTTAACAATAGATAGGAATTAGTAAGCAGAATTTGGACTACAGCGAAGAAAGGCAATTAGAAGCAGGTAACTGGCATACATCGGAAGTGACTGAGGACATTTGGAGCAGCTTTTGTAACTGTAATACGTTTTAAATTCAATAAAACGGATTTAAGAGTTAGTATGTGTTTAGTTTCTTTAAATTGCAGATTGTTATAATATTTCCCGATAGGTTTTGGAAAGATAATAAGATGGGCAATTTTATAAAAGTAAAAAACAGATATATTAATTACATGAATTTCGGAGACAATTTGGGAAAATACAAAATTTTTGGTAATTTTCATCACTTTTGGAAGGTACTGTAATTTTCATCACTTTTAGAAGTGTGACTGTACCTGCTATGGTAGGAGTTAGATCAACCGTAGTAGTTAGTAGCGTTTGTTTGATGTCGTCGTATTGAGTTGATCAAAAGATAAAAATAAAAGAGTGATGTGCATTCCATGACAATTTCAAATTTATAAATCACCCTGGAACGCCTAAACTATTCTGATTGCCCCCCCCCCCCCCCCCATACAATTTTTTGTTTGGTTAAGTGAGTTCTATCATACCTGTATAAACAAAAATTAGGCGATTAAAACCTGGATCAATTTGCAATTTCTCGTGAGCACAGCCAAACGAACGAAAACGATGTTCATTAGGCTTCAGTTCTTGGACGGATGTAAGATTCTTGTACTAACGGAAACGAAGCTCCCGACGCAAAATTTTCCGTGTGGTGAACTGATAAAGTCTGAGTTGTTGTTTAATGATCGGACCACTGATTTTTAAAGTAAACTTCCACAATTTGCAAGCATGGTTTGAGTGCAAGGCATTCTATAATTAATTTAAGCATTTTTAATGAGCAAAAATGTCAAAAAGAACTGTAATAATTAGTTTGACAAGTGACAGTTTTGCATATCAAAAGTTCTATTAACAAAACAAACATCCTTTATGTTCAAGATCACAGAAATAAGATTTTTTAAGTTTATTTGATCGAAAAGGGCAACAGACTAAAATACATATATGTATGTATGCTCGGAAAAATATGGCACAACTTTATCGACGCCACTGAACTAGTGATACGCTTAGACTTGATCACTTTGCAATAAGATATTTTTACACAACAGTTGCTTCATAATTTGCAACAACAAAAATTACTTTACAGGTCAGAATGTCGTCGAAGCACTCCGATCTTTATTGGAGTGTGTACGTCTTTTCTGAAAACAGGAGCCGAAGCCGTTTCGAATTCTTCAACGTTATGAGGAGAGATTAGCACCGGAAAGAAAACAAGGTACCGGACGTTCGCTAAAAACTAATTGAAAGGTATCTCTAGTGAAAGCACTGTTGGTGATCAACGATAAAGTGTTCATTCGTCAAGGTGGCGGACCGCAAAATAAAAGTTTCAAAACGTTGGATACATAAGACTTTCAAAAAGAACACAAATATTCGATACCAAAAGAGTAATTAGTCTTTCGCACACGTTTCATTAGTAAAAACAATATGTGTCCTTTTAATTAAAGAATTAGCAACCACGAGTTAATCTCCATATTTTATCTGACTCGACTATTTCGGAAAATCGGGGATATTATACAAGCGGTGCAGATATAAAGTTTGCCAAAGAAAA
The DNA here is from genome assembly GCA_964036015.1 of Leptarthrus brevirostris. Taxonomy (NCBI): domain Eukaryota; kingdom Metazoa; phylum Arthropoda; class Insecta; order Diptera; family Asilidae; genus Leptarthrus; species Leptarthrus brevirostris. Next base: position 122,853,551 of record OZ038372.1, read on the forward strand.
GAAATTTGAAGACAAAGACCTTTGTTTGGATAGCCATATACCTAAAGGAATTAGTCGGACTCTCATTCGACCTTCTATCTTGTTCTTAAATCATTTTATTCTGACAATAGTTACGTTCTTTCAAAGATCAGGCAAGGTCTCACTAAGCGAAAGTTGTAGTAGATCTCTGCGATAAAAGCATATCTTTTATTGAGAAATATTCCCGAAATTCGCCATATTATAGATTTTGGGGCTTATTTAAAATCTTAAGTCTACAGCGGAGGATTTAAAGCCAAAAATTTTAAAGGAGTCAATAAACCACATCAAGTACTACTTGAACAAAGTTGATTAAGGAGTTGTACAAAAGCCAGCTGGCGGTACAAAGAGAAGAATCAATAAAGTAAGCGATAAAGAAGAAATAGCGTAGTTGAAAATTGTGATTATGAATAACTGCTTCTATTACAAATTCCTCCCGTTAAAAAATGTGCCATATTTGGGAAGGGACTCGAACCTGAGACTTTCGGAATGGCAGGCCGACCTGTTATGACTTATTTCCCCGACGACAGCTGTTACTGTAGAAATTAGACATTGCACTTTGGAAAGACTCCCGGAAAGCTGGATTTTCGTATTAACCTTGTGTAGATATTAGTGATGGGCAAAATCGATCACTTTGCTGACTCAGGTCATGCGAGTCGTACGAGCCATACGAGTCGTTTGGCATAAGTGACTCAAAAAGAAGATTCGGTCATTTGAGTCATTTGGGCACTTATATCTGTAGAGGGTCAATGCAAGCATTTGAGCCCTAGCAGTTGTGAATTTTTCCATATTTCCGTATCGGACAGCTCGCATTTTCATGTTGTATGGTGTATGCTCGCTGTGACTATATGATAGCTGTAGGGATCACATGTACATCATAACGTCATACTCATTGAAATATGAACAGCAGCAACAGGAACGATATAAAATTGAAGGAGTGCGTATCGGATTTGGTTGCCTCCAGACAATTAAACCGTTTTAATAAATTAAGCGCATACCCATAACATTTTGTGGCAACAGAAAAAAATTTCATAGCAACCAATAAATGTGTCAAGTTTGTAGACATGATCTGTAATTCTCCCCTGCCGTTCCCCGGAACTTGCATCTAAATCTTAGAATAAAGAACTAGAGGAAGAGTTGTAACTCGATTTAAGTGAAGCAAATTTCTTTTGTAGTTGAATTTCGAGCGATATAGTGGTAGCAACAATACAGGCGTAAATTTAGTCAGATTTAAAGTGGGGCCAAAAGTAAATTTAAAATTTTAATAATTCGTTAAGCAATAATTTGATCTTAACTTCTTTGAATAAAATATTTAAGCTACATATTAATTTTGGCGTTATATTATAAGTCAAGCGAATCATGAATTTTGGTTTTTATTGATTAAATCTTATTCAAGATTTCCTATTGATGCCCCTTAAAAATATTGTTTGACGCCTTCCTGGTGCCAACGACCCATAACTTTAAAATCAGTTTTCACGTAAATTCACATGTTTATAGAATAAATTTAGAAGTAAGTTTAAAAAGTAATTCGAGTTATGTATTTACAGGAAAAACGACTTCCCATCACCTTATTTCTATTTATTATTAAAAAGCGAACACTCCATGCTGATTAATTTAAACAAATTCTGGGTGTTAAGGCAAAGTCGGTTCACAAAATAGTCTAATAATTTTATTCGAATGATTGTTTAAGTTTTAAAAGAATCTATTTCAACAAATTGAACAAAATTTAACTTAATTCACTCGAGGAAACTTTATCACACACAAAAGTAAACATTTGATAGTACGAAATATATTTGTCCTATGTTCTTATATGCTTTCGGCTCTGTTCGTCAACGACCCCAGCTGATTTTAAATTCCTCGAGCAGCTTCAATCACGGATAGGAATTTTACACGGTACAGCGCTTCCTCTAGTTCTTTATATTAAGATCTAACTCCTCAGTCGCTTGGTTGGAAGTTGGCGTGTGATTTTGACACTACATAGCGCTTGGACTGCTATGGGTAAGAATTTTGTAAAACGGTTGGCCATTATCCTTTTCCGTTTGAACACTGCTAAATACATCCCCTACGCATTTATGAATTTTTGTGTACTTACAAGGCAACCTGGTTGTTTGAAAGCAACCAGTTTTGCGAGAATTCCTACCCCGCTCTTTTTAGCAGCAATGCAGGTGAAATACCCACTCGCGCCTTATTTATTGTAGTTCAGGCTTACTCGAAGTGTGTGAGGTGAATCTACCAATATCGTTAGAAGCAGTAGTGTAATGCTTTCAAATCTTAGTGAACCGTGCGATTGAAAACAAAACAATGGATGTGTTATGGATGGTTTCGGCTTTTCAGACGCGTGAACTTTTCTTTAAAGCGTATATTAAATAGTTCCTTGCAACGCACTTCAAAATCGTCGTGAAAAGGGGTCCAACTGAAGGTGTAAAACTCAATCATCGTGGGACCGGTTAAACAATTTTGAGTGAAAACAGTCGGTGTAAATGTTGCTCCCTGTTTAACATTAAATATAGTGGAATTCGAGTCAGACAGATTTTTAAAGTTGTAGAAGCTCAAACTGCTGGATAGCATCTCTAGCAAGTACGTATTTAGAGTTTACTCTTTAGTTATTGATTCGTAGTTTATTCAACAAAAGCACAAGTTCACTTCAGATTTGCATGCATCAATAAATTTTTTATTCAAGTCAACTCTGACTTATCATAGCGTGTTTCCATTTCATAACTTTTTTCTCTTTTCAGCAATTTCGCGGGGGTGAATCCTCAAGACGGTTGTCAACGTGATTGTGATTTGCCATCGAGGGGGCAAAGAATTTCAAAAATTTAGCAAGTTTTCGGACTCCACGTGCGCTAGGGTAAGTCCCAAACGAAAATCTGGTTTGGAAATGAAATCTCATAATGAAACGATTTGGGTAATTTCAAATTTCCGTACATTGCATAAATAACAAATTCAATTATTTATTTTTAGGTTTATCCTATGATTGAAACAACTGTACGCCCTTAAGGAACAACTTTTTTCTTCAAGACTTCAACTCACCAGCAACCGGAAACAAGAGAAGTTAGTAGTTCTGGTGAATCGTTTAGTGATTCACAATGGAGAATTTTAATTTTTCTTCTCTTTCTTCTCTTCTTAAGGTAACCTTTAAGTAGCTAAATTTTTACAGATAATTGTATTTTCATTTACTAATATTAAATTAACATAAAAAAAATCTAAACTTGCCGCGATAGTGCAAGATTCTGGCCGTAACAAATATAATAACTTTTATACGTAAAAGTAACCGTTTTAAGGGTAATATCATTTATAGAATTGTAACGAACAGTATGTCATGTACAAATTGAACTATTCGGGGATTTCTTAATGGCTATGTTTTAGAGTCCATATCAATAGAAACAAATACTACATATACTAAACTGTAGTGTAGATAGAGAAGGAATGCCCCAGTAGAAAAAAGCAGGAGTCAGCAGCAATGATAGAAGAGCTTCCCGCTTCCCTTCCAACTCGATTTTTTTTCTTTTTACCTGTAATGGAATTGTAGGCACCGCCTTCCTCTCCCAATTCCACTTATAATGAGATTCTCTTTAAGATATTGTGGCGACTTAACTGAAGTTAGCCACATTTCACTACTATTGAAAACAGCCTGCCAAAAAATTACAATTCAAAAACTCAGTAACCTTTCCCTTCAAATAAAAAGTATAAAAGGAAAAACAAGATATAACATTTTCAGTTCACCTTCGTTATCCACTCTAAAATGTTTTAATCAGAGATGTTAATTTTAATAAAGTCTAAAAGTTATTCATTTCAAAAAATATTAATTTTTAATTAAATTAATTTGAAATACAGCGATAAAAAAAGTTTTCCTCTGAGTTACAGGAACAGCAAAAAGATGGACGCATATGAAGTCAACCCTACAGAGGAACCACTCAAGAACCCAACCGTCATCAAGCACGTAATCACATCGGAATACAAGGTTACATTACAGACTATTACGAACGATGTCATCCACCAGTGGTAAGGCATTTGCTAATTGAAAACCAACCACATTCAATATAAAAAAGGACCATCAACCCCGACAATTTCAAATAGCAGTGGCCCCCACCAGTGGTAAGGCATTTGCTATTTGAAAACCAATCACCTGCAACACAAAAGCAGGAACATCAACTATTACAATTGGGAGGTTAACACGTGCCCTCCTTTCATCAATCAGCAACAACTTCAAATAGCAGTCCCCCCCCCCCCCCCCCACCACCAGTGGTAAGGCACGCGCTATTTTAAAACTAACCAACGTTCAAAAATATAGTTTCAGTGGGCTTACATCGTCACCGAGCAGGACGTCATTGGACTAACACGAGTACAGTTAATAAATGTCTATTACCTTGACTGCAGTAAACTTATCAAACCACAAAACCACTTGCGGAAATTTCATCATCAAATGAAAGACAACTTGACTGCAGCAACTACACATCAATCGCAATACCACTTGCGCCAACCATCATCAATCGCAAAACCACTTGCGGAAATTTCAACATCAAATGAAAGATAACTTGACTGGAGCAACTACACATCAATCGCAATACCACTTGTGGCAACCATCATCAATCGCAAAACCACTTGCGGAAATTTCATCATCAAATTAAAGACCACTTGCGGCAACTATCGTCAATCGTAAAACCACTTGCGGAAATGTTATCATCAAATGAAAGACAACTTGACTGCAGCAACTACGACGGAGTTGGATCAATGCGTTGAGCGACAAGACCAACATGCCATGGGTCCCGGGTTCAAGACCAGATGACCGTGAGCTTTTATTAAGAAATTAAAATAATCTACTCCGTCTCTGGGCTGTTGTCTAGCTCGCAGCAATGCAAACAAGGCTCAAGTTTCCTCACTTCCCTTACCCTAAATTCCCTTCCGGCCAAAACCATGCTAACGCATCAAAGGGTTGTCCCCTAGGATTTGGCCACATCGTATAAAAAAAAAAAAAAAAAAAAAACTACACATCAATCGCAATAACACTTGCGGCAATACCATTATCAAAGGGAAAACAACACCCCAACGCTCGAAAAAACAGTTCCAGTGGCTTTACATCGTCACAGAGAAGGACACCATTGGACTAATACGAGCACAGTACATTTATGTTTATTACCTTCGACATTATGCTCAAGTTTATCGCTAAACTTAAAGTTTAACTTAATGTGGCGGCTTAACTGAAGTTAGCCACATTTCACTACTATTGAAAACACCCTGCCGAAAAATTACAATTCAAAAACTCAGTAACCTTTCCCTACAATTAAAAAGTATAAAAGGGATACTGAAAGAGAAAAAGTTCAGTTCACTTTCAACCTCTAACTACAAACTAATTAAAAATAAAGAAAATAAAGTCAGTTTTAAAAATAAAAAATATAAAGACTGTTTTACTAAAAAACGCAAAATTTTAATAAATATTTCTTATTTTCCTTCTAAAGTTGCAGACCTCAGAGGAAGGATGGAATCATCCAACATAGAGACCATTGAGAAGAAAACTTCTTCGATGAAAAAAGAATCAGCCTCAGAGTCTTCAGTTACGCTGAAGTCCTTAAGGACTCTCAAACGATTGAGAAGTCCTACAAGTGCTGAGGTACATAGAAGGTGAACTCATGCAACTGGAGGTTAACACGTGCCCTCCCCATTACGTAGAGGTAATAAATCTTCAACTAGTTACCTCCACAATATGAAGTGGAATTGAGAATATAAGCTTTCCTTTGAAATTATACTGAAACTAACCCAAATTGAAATTTAAAATGATATCCCAATTTTGCATTTGGTTCAAGATGTGGTCAACATTATCCCTTTGCTTTTTCTTTTAAAATATTCATATTTAAGCTAATGTTACTGTTTTCTCTTCCACTCATTTTGGAATGCTATAATTTACTATACTACTTACAGTGCGCAAAATTCTTTAATAAAAAATTAAAATAATAAATAAGTACTTTAAAATAAACCAAAACAAAACTACACACTTTTTACTTGAAGTACCACTTCACAACTGAACAAAGGATTATCACATAACAGTGTAATGATCAACTATATTCCACACATTTTTCAGTCCTCTTCGCACTAATTACATAAAAATACCTGAACTCATTAATACTCTTCCCGAGAAGGAGAGTAGGAAACCCTCGGTGCACAGTAGTGTTGACATGGGATGACCAAATGTTCGGAAGTGGTTATATCATGTCTTCCATACCTTCTGATGGGAAGTTCTTCCTGATGTTTCTTCTGGAGTACTCCGAAAAGTAGCCTTCCCTTTGTTTTGTAAATTACTTTATACCTACTCCATGTATTGGTCTATTCTTAGTATATTAACGATCCAAAGTTAGTATTGAGTGATATTGTCATTTTTGTTTTAGAAATTAAATTTAAAAAAATGGCGGAAGTTTGTTTCATTTGCAGTAAATCGTTGTTAGAAGGTAAATCTGTTGTTGTGGAACGGAGACTTGATACGATGAGAGAGTCGAGTGTTGGAAGAAGGAATAGAAAAGATGAATATTTACGAAGTATTAATTCTATTAAATACAAATATAGCAAAAACCTATGGCTTGGTAATAAAAAGTTTTTGTAGTAATTTCTCGCAGTCTAGCTGACAAACCAGCATTATAGTAAAAAGTCCTCATATTACTTAACTTATAATCATTTTCCGTTTTCAGCATAATATTCTTACCTTGCAAGATGAAAAAAGTCCGAAATGAGAAAAATGTAGAAAACAATTCAGAGACTCAGTGCAGAACTTAAACAAGTCGGTCTTACCTGAAATAAAACGGTCAAAAGATTATTAAATTTATCTTTTGATATCAGTGTAAAAGAAGTAAAAGTAGAAACAATTTAATTTAAAATTTAATTTCAATTTCAATATTCCTTTAATTGTTATTGTTTTCTTTTGCGCCAACTTATGAGTCGATAAAATTCGAAAGATTTCTCTTTTACTTTTGCAGTGCCGTAAAGAATGTACTCGAAAGGCTAGCATCCCAGCAAAAAGCGGGAGAGAAGAAGCCAATACATCTACGGTCCACCTCATAGCAGAGTGCGTTCGAGTAAACCAGTCAAGAACTTTGTGTTTTTGCGGTAAAGAAGCGAGTAAGAAAAAATAAAAGATAAAAAGAAAAATATTCCACGTAAAGTTCATACAGAAACTTTAGTTCTTATTCTATAAACGCAATATCTTATATGTACGTACTTGCGTTTTTAAAACACCCATTAAATAAAATTCACACTTTCAAAAACTTGTTATCCATACTTTATTAATTTTACAAACAGTTTTACTTTTTACAGGGAGCAGACAGGTTGACAAGAACGCGACAGTGTTGCCAGCTTAAATAAATATCTTAGCTTGGTAGAAATTGCGATGGTCCGTCTCACCCACTGGTCCATCTTTGATAGTTTTCCTTCAATTAATTTTTAAAAATTTTCTTCAATTTTAGCCTTTTAACCAGCAGACACCCCTTACACTCTGCTACTTGAGCTACATTATCGTCAGTACAATACGTAGTTCTAACGTTGAACATGTCGTGTTTTCAACCCTTTTTGTTTAGGTTTTCTACTTTTTACTTCTTAAAATTTAATTTCATAAATACAAAATTGTCCAAAAGACAAAAGTTTTCTAACTGCAAATCTGCAATTATAAGAACGCCACTGCACAAAAATCAAATAAATTATTTAGTTATAATTTCCAATCACAAAAAATTGTTTTAAATTCTTCCGTGTTAAAAATATAACTTAACTTTCAAGTAAAATTTTCAAATTGTAAGCAAAAATCAATACCTTTTGTGCCCAAATGGTATTGTTTCAGGAATATAAATGGAAATTGCGGTTGTTCACTGAAATTGCATTTTCTTGAAGCTTTTGGGCCAATTTAATGGAAGGGGAAGGCTGACTTTGTCTTACTTAAGAGCCTGCAATCTTCCTGGTCATTTATATTGCCTGAAACTTCGCATAAACATACCTATGTAGTACTTTATTCTAAGGTTTCATTGATTTCCCTAACTTGTTCAAATACGTACCATATCTATGGTTTTGTACTATTATGAACGGGATTTACACTAACTAATTCAAACTAATTGAAATGCCCTGCCTTAATTAGAATCTAGTAAAGACTTTTAAAGTAGAGAATGGCATGTAACGACTATTGAATTCTAATTAAACAGAAAACAAAGATTCACGTATACAAGTATTGGTAAAATGCTTTTTAGCTCTTTTGCAAATAAATAGGGTTAATAAGGGGATTCTCTTTCGACCAAATTTAATTTAGAATTTGAAATACAATTTACATAAGTTTGGTGTACGGTTTACCGACATAAAATTGTATGCCAAATGTAAACACATCGATAAACATTATCCATGATCCAATAGTACATAATTAACTTTTGATTAGAGAATGTTTGGACAAGAGATAATATAAAGAAGTTTATGTACAAACACAAATCTGTACACATTTATTTCAGTACAAGGTTTGCTCAATGATATATACAGGGTGTTTCAGATCTGACATGCCAAAATGAGTGGGGTGATACATCTCACCTAGGCAAAAAAAATTTTTATGGCAGATGGGGGAAGGGGTGGGGGCAATCTGAACCGTTTAGGAGTTACAGGGTGATTCATAAATTTCAGTTTTTCATGGTATGCACATTACTCTTTTATTTTTATCTGTTGATTTACCCAACACAGCGACATCAAACAAACGCCAGTAAACTATGACCTTTCCAAAATTTTCAATAATGTTGAACTAGCTCCTCCCATTACAGGTACAGTCACTTCCAAAAGTGAAAAACAATTTTTTGCAATTACCTACATTTCAGCATTTTTCCAAATTTTCTCGGAAATTCATGTAATTAGTAGACTTCTTTTTTATTTTTAACCGACTTCCCAAAAACAAAGAGGTTCTAAGTTCGACGCGTATTTTTTTAATTTTTTTTTATTTTTTTATTTTTTATGTCTGACCGGGCATTACTTCGTAACGCATCCACCGATTTTGATGATTCTTTTTTTGTTGGGTAGAGTATGTCCACCGATTGGTACCATGTCAAAAAAAATTTTGGAAGGGTGGGGGAGGGGGGAGGGGTAGCCTAACTTTGTAACGCGTGGACCGATTTGGATAATTCTTTTTCTGTTGGGTAGAGTATGTTCCGTGGTTGATACCAGGGGAAAAAATTTTTGGGGGTATGGTGGTGGTGGTGGGAGGGGGGGGGGGGGGGGGGGTGGAACCTAACTTTGTAACGCGTGGTCCGATTTCGATGGTTCTTTTTCTGTTATATAGAGTATGATCCCCCATTGCTACTAGGAGAATAATTTGGTCCTAGGGTGAAAGGTGGGGGTGGGGGGGAGGGTTAGTCTAACTTCGTAACGCGTGAACAGATTTGGATTTTTCTTTTTGTATTGGGTACAATATGATCCTTGGTTGATACTACGAGAAAACAAATGTTGGTGGGGTGGGGGTGGGGGTGGGTGGAACCTAACTTTGTAACACGTCCGATTTGGATGGTCCTTTTGCTGTTGTATAGAGTGTGATCATCCATTGCTAATAGAAGAATAATTTGGCCCATGGTGGGGGGTTGGGTGAGGGTGGGGGAGAAAAAAATTGTTGGTATGGTGGTGGTGGGGGATGGGGAGGATTAGTAACTTCGTAACGCGTGGACCGATTTCGATGATTCAATTTCTGTTCGGCAGAGTATGTTCCTTCATTGATACCATGAAAAAAAAAAGTTTAGTGGAATGGGGGTGGGGTAGGGGGTTAAAACTTACTTTTAACACGTGGACCGATTTGGATGTTTGGATGGTTCTTTCTTCGTTGTATAGAGTAGAAGACACTAAAAAGTGAAAAATAAAATAGTTTTTAAAAAAAAAGTTGAACCGACTTCACAAAAAGCGCTAAAAAGCATAAAATAATTTTTAATTTTATATCTATTATGACATTTTGAAGTCGGTGCAAATTAAACAAATAAAACAACTACAGTACCACAATTGAAAATAATACATAATACTACTGAACGTTTCAGCTTACGCGATCATAAGAAATGACGATTAAATACTTTTGTTGTAGTTGTTTGGTTGTTTGATTTGCACCGACTTCAAAATGTCGTAATAGATATAAAATTAAAAATTATTTTATGCTTTTTAGCGCTTTTTGTGAAGTTGGTTAAACTTTTTTTTTAAAAACTATTTTATTACTGGATTGCCCATCTTATTACCTTTCCAAAAAGGTGCTACGTGGCAAGGTAGACAGAGGATTCGAAAAACCTCATCTTTAGAAAACCCTGACTACCTAATTATTTTATTGCACTTTAGGTAGAAAATTCTTTAAATAAACAAAATTTTTAAGATAAAGGTTTGAATACCTTTTTTTTTGTTAATAGGTAATTAATTTTTATTATTGCTGCAAACAAGTTATAAAAATGTAAGAGAATTTTGTTTTATTGCCAATATTAGCTAGTGTTAGCCAGGATTCACACCCTTGTATCTTGACGTTCTGTTACTCGAACCTGATGGAAACTTTACTATAAGAAATGGTCAGTCAGCAAGAATACCTATCATAGTTGAAAAATAAATCAATAAGTACGGGTATTTTTCAGCCAAAATTATTCAAAATTGTAAAATTTAATTTTGAGGAATACGCGGATATTATTTACATTTATGGTGTGGTAGACGGAAACGAAAGAGCGGCTGAAGTGGAATATCAAAGGAGATTTCCTAATCTGCGAGCACCACAAAGAGGCATACTAACACTGACTTACCGAAGGTTAAGAGAAACAGGAAGCATAAATTCACATGGCAGGGAGACACGACTCGAAACTTAGGGAACTTATGCCGATGTGGAGCAGCAAATAATCACCGTCGTGAGGCAAGATTCTGAGACGAGCACGAGACGAGTCGCAAGACGATTAAGAGTGTCCTCATGTAAGATTTGGTTGGTTATTCATCGAGAGGGATTACGTCCATATCACTCAGTCCAAGGACTGCTGGAAGGAGATGCCGAGAGAAGACTGCAATTTAGCACTTGGCTTCTGGAACGTGACACTGACGACAGGGCGTTTCTAGACCGGATTGGAGAACATAATTCCTAATTGTCCTTCGGGGATTTGTCTGCATCATAAAAAAAGCTAGTGTTTTCTATAGAGGGCTTTCGTTTATGGATGCTATTGCAAAACTATTGACCAGTATTACAAATAATAGATTGATAATTTGGGAACAAACGAAGAATGTCTTGCTGGAGAACCAAGCAGAATTTCAACCGGAATATTTCACTATCGACAATATTTTCAATTTATTTAACATTATTGGAATAAAGATAGCCAAAAGAAAAGGAAAGGTATAGGGGAGACCGGGGCTATTTGATACAACAGTTGTCATTAACTTTTTCTGGGAAATTGTTGCATTAGACAGGAAAAATGAATGATGCAGTTTTTTTAGAAAAATATCAGAGCTACAAATTTGCTTTAGTCAGTTTTCCGATACGCGCAAGGGAAATGGGTCAAAATGTGATACAATTAGCTGATGACAACTAACTCTATTAGTTTTAGTCCAACTTAACCCCTGAAAATGCAATTAAAGGAACACCAAATAAGTTCAAATCGTTGGTTATTTTCGTGAATTTTTATTAAAATAAAAAAAATTTATGAAATTAACATTTCATTTCTTGCTTTTCTTCGCCGCTGTGACTTTCTTCTTCTCCTTTTTCTAAATCCACAGGTTATCGCTTCCTTTTATATGTTCTCACCACTTTGCTGCAAAAAAGTAACACAAAAAAAGTGCATAAAAACATGAAAATACACAATTTACAGCTGTATCAGATAGCCCCGTGCAATTTGTATCGAATAGCCCCGAGGCATGCCGAAGCACACCATCGACTGATCAACCACGGGGGCGAAGGGGGTAAGCTTGTATCAAATGGCCCCGTGTATCAAATAGCCCCGGTTTGCCCTACTCTGTCGATTTCAGTGCTGCGTTCGATACAGTTAACCGGTCGGCCCTCTTTTATAAACTATACCAACTTGGATTATCTACAAAATTTTTATAAAAAAACAAGCGCTTAGATTTGGATTAGAAGTGAACTACTCCAATTCTGGGTTAAGGCACGAATGTCTATTAAGCCCACTTCTCACTTGGGAGTGACCTTAACACCACAGGTTTTAAAGAAGGTCCACCTGACGAAACGATTAAAAGCAGCCAAGGGCGTTCTGAATAGTACATGAAGCAACGTTATTAGAAACCCGCCCGTAGATCACATTTCGTAATATGGATATACGTAGCTACTTCGAGATTAGTTCTATGCTACGGCACCCAAGTCTGGAGTTTTCTAAGTATGAAGAAGTAGAAAAGCTGCAATGTTTACAAAAAATTGGTTTGTCTGCCTCAGAAAAAACCGTACTGCGTCCTCATACTAGATAGCGGTCTTGCTAAATTACCGATTTTCACACATGAGGTGCCATTTTGAGTATATGATAAAAGTTTTACATAATCTGACTACTTTTGACCAAGATGTAGGGTTTCTAGAGTTAGGGGTTGTAGAGTTAGGCCTTGTAGAATTAGAGTCTTGGCTCCACATGAGATCTGATAACTTTTTAACAGTGAAAGTAAGTCTTGGCAACCTTCTTTACATGAAATGTTTTTGGTGGGTTACTTTGACCTCTCGTACTTGCGAAGAAAGTCATTGAAGGGACTTGCTATTCTAGAGAGAGATGAAGGTTGGCACTTGATGAAGACGACGGAAAGAGACTAACTGTAAGACGTGGACTCTACGACAAACCAAGCTATGACTTAGGGCAACCTAGTTACCTTAAAAATGAATCTTTCATCTCAACTAGAGGGTGAATACTACTTTGTAGGAGTGGCATGCTACAACTGAATGCGAGCCCGTTGCGAGCCGAAGGATCACCAATTTTTGTGTTCATTTAGTACGTTTTTAGATTAGTGTTCCCGGAGGACTCAAAAAGTGGCGAGCGGAACTTCGCCCGGTGCTGCATCTACCCTCTGAGAACAGTAAGACAATCATGTTCTAGTTTGATTTTTGTCGGTTTCGGTTCATTTTATTCGTTAGTTTAGGGTTAGCTCTAGGCTTAATTTCGGATTATTTTGAAAATTTGTTGGGAACTTTTCTTAGAGCTAGCACTCGCTTAGAGGCATTTCAAAATCTTTGTAATTTCTTTTTTACCGGTTTTTGCCTGCCAGTTTAGTCACTTTTATTTATTTTAGTGTTAAGGTTTAGTTGTGTAGGACTTTTACTACTTATAATGATGAGCCAAATAAAGCAAGGCTTTTTATTTGTAATAAAATTAATTTCTCTTCGAATCAGCTGATTGTTGACCCTTTGAGTTTTCTACATGATACAGCAATGGTTGAACATTTTAAGGTAAATTCAGAGTATCAATTGGAACCTAATTTTCCCAACATTTATTATTGAGAGCCTTTAAATTTGAACTATTATTAAAATAATTTTTTTAGTTGTCCATCCTGACAAGAGTTCGTAATCGGTTATGTAATTTATTTTTTTATTTAAGGAAAAAAACGAAATTTTTTAATTGCAAGTTCTCTTAATTTTCTTGACTCTTTTCTACTTTTACAAAGACCCATGGAGATTTTTGTATAAAGCCTGGTCCAATATAATAACATCCCCGAAAAAAGTAATATTGACAGAAGAAGCAAAGAAACATGGTTAATTGTGGTTTATAAATTCTTTAGTTTACGGCTTTTATTGTAAATCTGTATACTAATAGGTGCGAGAATAATACAATGGAAATAATGTAAGTAGTATCTATTTTGACGAAAACGTGATATTTTACACTGGATCTTGCTTCGTAACATTGTTTAGAAAATTATATCTTAACAATAGAAATAATACTTTAAAAAAAAGGTTGACTAAAAATAAAAATCAGATCTTTATATTTGTTTAACAAACGAATCCATTTCACAACATGTGCAAACACGATCTCCCTAAACACAAGAATGTTGCATAAATAGGTTATATCCATAAAAACAAAAATTTATTAAATTTGCAGTCCCAAAAGAAGAAACACATTATGCTGCCATAATGCAAAAGTTATGTACTCTTTTCCCCAAGCAGTATTAGTGCTATTCCCATTGAATGGATTATGCGAAAGCATTTTATTAATTTATATGGCATATACAAGAGTGGCATTTACAAATTGTACCAGTGAAATAAAAAGCAAAATTTACACAAATCTCCTAAAAGAAAACATATTCTATGACAAAAAATGAATTAGTACATAACGCTCCCTCTAGGAAGTTCCAAGAACATGAAAATATTTGTTCTTGCGACCCTTTTCCATGGATAGTGTCTCTTATTTTTATATTGACTTTAGAATTTCGTCCAGTCGTTCAGCGTAGAGCTTAAATTTACTTTTTGAATGAATACGTTTTGGTGTAAAAGGGGACAAAAATGGGGACGACAGAATGAAATAAAAGTCTATTGTGTGATTTCTTTAGATAATTTTTCAGCCCCCAGCTGGAACAATTATGTAGAGGCAACGAATGTTTTCTGAAAAAGGTAGGTCAATTTAAATTAAATCCTCTCTACCAGGTTTAATCTCATTTGCTTATCAGATAAGTCTTTGTTTCTTACATGCAAATTTCACAGCCTCGTCTCAATGTCAAGCTCAACAGAAGTTAATTAAAACATTGAAGCCTATCCTTGTGGACGGACAATTTTAACAGCTGCCAGCTCTTAAAAAAAAGGACACACAACAAGTTGTAAATAATTCGACTCGTTTTCAAGCTTTCCAAAATACTTGATTACAGACTTTCATAGTGAAGAGATTTAGTATACTTTTATTTCTGAAAATATGGTCTAATATTTCATAGCTGAAAAAAGTTTAGCTGCTCCAAGAATAACAAAGCTCTCACGACTCGCATTTACTGGATGCTCTTTAAAAGAAAGAACGCACTCGTCTTTCTTGCCTCGAGCTAAATGGTGGTCGCAGGAGGTCTTTACATGGAAGATAGATTAAAATCTGTGTGATGAGCCAAAATCATGTCGAGAAAACTGCTTCGAACGCTTAGCTTCCCTGCGGAGAAGGGAACGTCATTAATACAAGGAATTCGAGAAAATATATTTTTTAAGATTCGGTGAAAATGATCCCACGCGTCACGTACTTTACGTGTCATGTGTTTTATAGCAATAGTCACGCTGTTAACCATCTACATCACTTGCATCACTTGCATCAAAGGCATCCACTGCATCAAGCGAACAGAGTATCATTTAATCCCAATGAAGGTAGCACCTTTTTTCACTTACACTTCTTCTTTTTATTAATAACCTTCAATAAACCTTCATACATTCGCTGACGTGACGAATGACACATAAATCGCATTATGCGTCACGCGTAAAGCTCCTTTTAACTAAAGCGCGCAAAATCCATTAAACGCGAGACGCGTAAGTGCTGCTTTATACGCTCTGTCTTCATTTTTGTCGTTTCTGAAAATGAAAATGTGTTTACACGTATTGCTTTGAATCGAGTTGTTGTCATGCAAGTTGGTATAAATCAAATGATTGATTTCAACATTTATACAAAGTTTACAGTAAAATACACCAATATGTATGTCAACAGAAACAGACACGTGACCAGAAAATCGAGCGAAAACTGCATGCAGTTCTAATCAAGACGCACTTCCTGGTCACTCGAGCTTACCCTCACCTAGAAATTACACGACGAAAGTTGAAGTGCGTCCAAACAAGCACTAACTCATAGAGCGATTGACAGATTAAAACACTTAACGCGTAAAGCGGGATACGCCTGACGCGGAGAGTGCGTGAATCGGCAAACTTGATAACAAATGTTTGTAATCCAAAAACATCGTGCAGTCCAGCGTGGCCAACCCAACAACAATGTTTTTTGGGCCTAATGAGTGGATCGTCTATTTTTACACAAACAAAAGTTTCCACTTTAAATAAAGTAGAGTTTATGCCAATCATCTCATGTCTTTGCCAAAAACCCAAGAACCTTCGTTAATGTGATCTCCGAGCAGAGCTCAAAAATTTAAATATATATATATAAAGGTAACCTGGTGTATATCAGGTTATACATATACAGAACTTTAGTCGTCTACACGTAAGATAATTTTAAAGAGAACAGCCAACAAGCGCGACGATACACGGAGATACATTTGAAAACTTTCGCAATCCATGAATAAACCGAACAGTATTATTAAATGCAACAAAAACTAGATACGAGCTTGAAATATACAAGGCTACCGAAAATAAAATAAATAAGTATAAGTGGATTCGCGAGTTTGAATCTCATCCCATATGATTTTAAGCTGATAGATAGTATTAACCTTTTCAAACAAGAATAAATCTTACCTAACATGATAGCAGCAAGTAAATAACGTATTCAACCGTATCCACAAACTAGTGACGGAACTAACGTAACGACCCCTTCCCACCCCACCCCATTAATTTTTGTCATGGTACTATGCGTTAAGAAGTTGACATCCACCCCATTTCCCACCCCAACCCATTTAAACTGTTGTCGCGGGGGTAACATACTCTATACAACAGAAAAAGAATCGTCCAAATCGGTTCATGCGTTACGAAGTTAGGCTGCATCCCCACCCCACCAAAAATTTTTTTTAAATGGTACCAATCGGTGAACATACTTTATACAACAACAAAACAGAATCATCAAAATCGGTCCACTCGTTACAAATTGATGCCCGGTAATACATAAAAAACATACGTGTCGAACTTAGAACCCCATTGTTTTTGGGAAGTAGATTATAAAAGGACAATCAAGGGAAAATCAAACCGACAAAGGTCCCTTTTGCGTCTCATAGACATAATTGGAAAATTATAGATCACATAAATAAAGTCATGGTCAAAGTTGCTTGGCGGGTCCTTTTTTTTACGATGGAGTTTGAGTACGAAAATATGTCGATAGTAAATTTGTGATTCTTAGACAAAAACCTTACAGAACATAGCTGAAAGGGATGTATATCCGTAGAACAACAATATTTAGGTTATATGGGTCATCTCTCTCTAGTTCCCGTAACCTTTGTGGAACATTAGGCAGGAGAACAACTTAACCCGATTCGAGACAACGATTGCAAGTGGACCTACAATTTAAAGTTGATTCCGAACCACTGACATATTTTCTCTGCAACCCCCATAGCTTTCTTATCGTAATCTGTTGTCAGCAGAAAACAACCATGGGTTTCCGCCGGTGGTATTCGAACCTCGGAAATCCGGATCGAAAGGCCGACACATATGGGCCATTGTTCCCCGAAAAATGGAACACATTTCAAGTCGAAAACATTTAGCGACATAGAGTGTGCGCCCGCCAAAAACTTTGCGATGAATATATTCAATAAGTTAAGTTATGTGGTTTCCAAAAAAAGCTTTAGTCCTCGATGAAGATATAAGAAATAATTCAGTGAAGTTCGCAATAATCTAGTCATAGAAAATCTGAAAGATTGGATTGTGTGTGTGTTTTTAAGCAAATACTCGTATATTTAAAACTAATTAATTTTCTCTTATTTCAAAATAATAAAGTTTTAAAACAAAAAAATATACTTACGAAAAAAATTTAAAGTAAAAAACATGAAATAATTCCTTTCATAAACTTTCAGTATTTTAGAAGTACTAAAAGATAGTTTTTAAAATAAAGTTCAAAAGATAACATTTTCACTTCGGTGCAAATTGAACAAACAACACAACTATAATACCTACATCCAATGATAAATATTCAATCTATGCAAACATATATTCCTTATGCTAAATTGATTAGGTAATTTATCGTGTCTTTGATAGATAGACATAAAATTAAATATTATTTTATGCTTTTTGCGCTTTTTTGAGGTCGGTTCAACACTTCTCTAAAAATGATTTAATTTTTCAAGCAAAGGAAAATACTGAACCGTGTAACTCGAATGCCTCGTATGACCAAAAATCAAAGCAAGAAGGTATCAAATGTAAACTCGAACCTACGGTGAATATGTGAGTGAGGTGATAATGTGTAACAGAAACATCTACAACTAACTGGCAGAAGTTTCTAGATAAATAGGGCTGAGTAGCATCCTAGTTAGTTTGAAGTCGTGATTCAGACTGCGATGAGTGCATATGATACTATGAAGTGAATTGAATAAGACTGCGAGCATTTGTGATTGAAAATGAGGGTCTTAATTAATCCGTCGCGCCCGAAGAGCACCAACTACATTACTATGTGTTACATGAAAAATTCTGCCAGAGACAAGGAGATAGAATCATACAAATCTTGTTACACATTATGAACTTAGACGTAGCTCCCTTTCCATACCCTCACCATACAAAATGTTTAGCCATGGTACTTGATCGGAAATGTACTTCATACTGCTAGAAAGGATCATCCCAAACGGGCCCCACGCATTTTAATGTAAGACGAGTTCTTCCTCCACTTCCCGCCGACACTCTAGGTACAAAATTGTTACCATATTAGTATTCGCGAAATGTAGTCTGTTAAACAGAATCAAACTCATCAAAATCGGTACATGCGTTACGTCGCCACATCTCTCAACCGTATTCTAAAACGATTACTTTTGCCATGATACAAGTGAAGGAAGATACTCCCCCCCCCCCGCCCACCCTCGAACCAAAAGTACACATATTTCTTATAATAACAAAGGCGATCCCCGCATTCTGTAGTTAGGCACCCGCCCCCCCCCCCCCCCTATCCTATCAAAGGTCTTGTTTTTGAAAAGTGGGTTAAAAAGCCTCGTCAAAACCCACTTAATCCCAAAATTACATTAAGCACGAAATTTTTATTCGTTTTTTGATGATAGTGCCAAAACCCAGAGGATGTGTTAGCCCAGAAACGGAGTGGATGTTTTATTTATTGCAATTTAAAAAACATAGCGTGGTGATCGTGCCGCTCATCCATTCATCCTTATAATTACATACTACTATACCACAAAAAATAATCATCCAAATAGGTAGATTTGTTATAAAGTTAGACAACCCATCCCTCATCCACACACAAGGTGCAAAATTTTTTGTTATAGTTACAATGGGGAAAATACTATACAACAGAAACAAAATTACCCAAATCAGTCTACGCGGTACAAACTTAGCCTCGACTTCCTATTCCCACTCCTGAATAATTTTACATGGTACCAATTTATCCACACAAAAAACAAGAAAAAAAGAATCATCCAAATCGGTCCGCATGTTACGAAGTTAGACAACCCATCCCCCAAATCCACGCTATAAGTCCAATATTTTTCTCATAGTGGGAGGAACATACTCTATCCTAACAAAAAAAAGGATCATCCAAATTTGTCAACGCGTTACGAAATTATGTGAATACACATAAAAATAAACTAATAAAAACAATACTTATCGAATTTATAACCTCGCGTAATGGGAAGTCGGTTAAAAATAGATTTCATCAAAATGTTAAAAAAATATTCTTACCTAATATCCTTTTCGCTACTTGCGCTGATCTAATTTTCTTTTTATCTTGTTTTATGAATGGCCAATACAATAAAAAGTAATAATAATCCCTTGAAAATTATCAACGCTTAAAATCGAAACTGCGAAGTGGCCCTGGTCTAGTGTCCATGAAACCAACAGGAAAAACTCTAGTTTGAGTGATAAATTGCTGAAATTCACCTAGTGCAATAGAGTTTAATCCATTAGTAATAAATCTCTTCGAGTTGCCATTTGCTTTCAGGGGCCATAAAATAGCAGCTCAACTCTTGAACTCTCTGATGCTTTGTAAACTTTATCAATGGGGAAAATTTAATAAAATCGCTTCAACAAATCAAATTGCTTCAATTAACACACTTGGCCAAAGTAATTTATATTCCAACATAAAACTTAATTCAGCAACTTTGTATCAAACTGATTCAATTTAGAAGCAAATATTCGGTGTTATCAGTGAATAAATAACCCTAACACTCCGCTCGTGTGAACACAGCATTAAGTTTTCAACCTTCTTAAATTGTTGAATGTAGCTGAGCTCCGCATGGATTTATTCTACTCTGGAGTCAAATTTATACCATTTCCATACAAGTGTTTGCTTTAGCCTAGTTTTACATTGACACAAGATCGAGAATGACTTGAAAAAGGTAAAACTCATTTCATCAATGATTAATAGCTCCCTTCTGAGAATTGGCAGACTATTTCTGCGGCAGGTTCTACGGTTCTATGAAATGGAGACTTAAGTGCTTTCGATTGATTGTAAATGCATTCATTTCACTTTCTCGAGAACAGCGTCGCAATTGAAACAAGTGACATAATTTAGGGGTTTTATACATCAACTCCATTCGAAACACTTTTTGCAGCCCTCGGGGGAAATCAAGGAGTTCTTTATAATGCATATGCAATGGCCTTCTTATATGAGTTGCTTTCGTGACAAAACGAAAATCAGCTTTAATTTATGAATGAAATTATCATCAACTTTTCCAATAATTTTCATGATCTAATCTTCGGAGCTAAGATAAGATTCTTGATTAAGAGAGGATTAGATACGAAAAACATTACAACATTCCACTAGGCATAGCTGGACACGATATATATTAGGCAATTTAACATTTGTCAGGAACGTTGTGAAAGTTTGCTGATGGAAAATAAATTGCCTTTCAAGTGGCAGGAAACGTAGACATAGATTTTAGGGACTTTTGTTCAAGAACTTTTGCTGCTATTATATGTACATATGTATTATGTATTCGGACCTGACTGGGTTAATGGAGTTTCAAAACAACGTAAAGTATCGTAAATCACTTAGATATCAAATTTAGTTTTTCTAAACCTTTACCTACCACAAACGGATTTCAGTATCGATACTAAACCATTGGCCCTAAGACCATCTATAAATGTCTAATTGGATATAATTAACACTGAAGTTAACACTGAATTCTAAATGAAAGACAATCCTAGGTTCTTGTCGGTGTGAAAAATTAACCAGGGAATTTCTTAATGATGTCATTTAGAATTAATGTTGTAAATCTGATTCAAATTCCCTTGCTTTCATTTACTGTTGAATTTTAAATTAGTTCTTCCGTCGTATCCTCAGGAAATAGGAGGCCACATACACAGGTAATGTAGTCGTGATACATTGTGTGTTTTTCTTAAGAAAGTTAAACACAACTTAATTTAAGTAATTATAATTATAAATTACTTGGTTCATCCTTGAAGAGAACTGCATATAAGCGCCTAAAGCAATTTCCATCCCATTTAATTTATAACAGCTTATTCCTTTGTGCTCTGAATACACTAAAAAGCCTAGAGGCTTAACGCAATAAACCGATGTCGGAGATTTTATTAGTTAAATTTCGAAATGAGTTTTGAATTTATAGTTAATACTTAAGACAACAAAATTGATGTGGTTAATTAAGTGCCAAAGTGTGTAAGATCTTTTGTAGTTTAGATATATGTTGCATGTTTACTGTTACATGAGACATACTGCTGGGAATTGCCTTAATCTGAGGAAAGGCAACGAAAGATACAGTACCTATTGGTAATTTTAATTAGAAATAAAAGTTGGAAAACACCCTAAAAGCTAGAAGGATGTCACAACGAAACCTTTCTTGCCGATATGGAAAAGAAGTTGTAGAACAACATAAAAGTCTGACTTTCCAGCCTAATATATTATATATATTCATTTGTGCTTATTTGTTGTTAATTTGACAGTCTTATTTATTTATTATTTTTTTATTAAACCTATGCAAATAAATATGTCAAACTATCGCGACCATACGTAATACTTTCTTAATCCACAAAATTAATTTAAAATTGTAAAAGAATTTATAATTCAACACACAGCTGATACGTCTATCCATTAATGGTTTACAAATTGAATTTCCAACCAATTAGCTTAATTAATAGCGGTAATATAAAAGTATGCTCAATAATAGGACCAAATACGAAGCCGTTTTTAAGAGACTCAATACAAATGTTGAAAATGGTGCTCTAGATATGTATTATGTATTCTTATTCGATCCCCGTGATTTTTTTAGTTTTAATAGCTTTTATTTAACTTGCTTTATCTGGCTGTGTGTCTGTCTTATACAAATCTTGCAAGTCCATTTTTAAAAAGTTTCCGTTATCGAAATAGGTTCAAAAATGCTATACGGAAGCCCACACGTTTTCTTCACAACCCCTTGAAATTGGTATCAAAGGGAGGGGTTTGACGAATAAAATATGATAAACTATGTGACGTTATTTTAAACCCAACAGGGTGGAAATCCTAAGATGGGTATGAAAAAAATTTTTAAACCATGCCTGGGATTTTTTTCTCTTAAAATTCGTCCATTGAAGATAAGGGATCAAAGACCTATTTCTAAAAAAATTCCGGATACTCTGCAAGGGATGCCCCACCCTCCTTCTGACGGTTTTCGAGAACGAACAATTCGCAAAAGAGAGTTCTTATTTGTTGAACCTCCTCCAACACAAGGACCATCAATTGCAGAACACCCCTTTTTGGTGTTTTTATTCTGGTCTCTTCACTTGAAAGCTGTTTTTAAACTTTACGCTCATCGGAAAATTCACCAACACTGCTTTTATTGGGCAATCATGCGTCTCATGGGTCAGTCGAATCAATCAACAACGAAAACGAAATTACATTGCTCTCGTTCCCGCTCCATTGCAGTCATCGAATGCAACCCCTTGACGTGTTCGTGTATGATCCACTGAAGAGCTTTTACGCTAGAAAATGCCATGCATGAATGATTGGAAATGCTGGTAAGGCATGTGAATTGCGCCACATCGTAGCTACTGTGACGGCGGCATTGGGAACGACTCTCACAAGCAAACGTCATGGTTGGCTTCCGGTCAACGGGAATTTGCCCATTTAATCCAAATGTTTTCACCGATGCTGATTTCGTTATGATAGATGTGAGTGGTGAAAATGTTCAATTTTCTGCCGTTGAAAACCAGAACGACGAAGAGGAGCAAGGCCGCATTTGTGTCACACCTGACCCAATTTACACATAAAACGGTGTCCACGACCGAGCCATTAACATCGGCCCGACCGTCGTCATCGATCGCGTTTTCTCCTTCCAAAAGTTTGTTCTTGCTGCTTAAAGAAATTGGACCGATGCAACTACCAACGCTGAGAAAAAAATCAAATCGTGACCGAAAGGCATCTTCGGAAAACATTACCACACTGATGAAAAAGCGCGAAACATCGTTAGTAAAAAAGCAGGCGGCCGAAAAGAAGAAAAAGGCCCAACAAAAAAGCACCAAGCACCGCCCAATAAGTTTGACCTACGAAAAAAAAGAAGCGCGCATCATCATTTTTGTCGGCAGATGAAGTTTACAGAAATATATGGTGTTCAATGCGAAAAAGCCTTGCCAGAAAAAACCTTGCCTTGTAAAAACCTAGCTCATAAAGATTGCCATGACAAACGCTTTTACATTTTCATGTGACAAAATTTCAATTCTATCGATGAACTGAATGAGGCCGAATCTGATACCGATTGGTTTCTTTTTACAATTTCATGTACAGAGAGTAAAAAATAAATAGAATTCTTAGTTAATGAAAAAATCCTAGTATTCTTACTTTATTTTTTTATTTTTTTCTTCTAAAATCTGAAATCTTCTAGGCATATACCAAACTCATCGATATCAAAAAAATAAAAATTTAGCTAGATATCGTCTACTCTTTTAAGGGTTGTTTTTATACATACATTAGCTAACAAGTTGGGCTAGATTCCATTTAAAACTGACTGATTTTATTTTCAATTAAATTCTGGCATGTTCATATATGTATATTCATATATATTGCGTATACTTAGGTGAATGCTAGACAATGCACCCTTAGTATATTTGTCTTAGGATAATTATAGCTTTCTTCCTGATTTTTAAATGAAAGTGAATACATTTTATATTTTTTCCACTTTAAGTTGCTTGTTATTCAATGAAATCCTATCGTGTCTAATCCCTTTTGTGCAAAATAGAGTTTTAGAGTTAGATTCATTCAAAAAGCTATAAGACTTCTTAATTGCAGATACTCTCCAAGATTAAACATTGTCATTTCAATACAAAATATTTAACAGTGATTGATATGTTTTCCGGAAAAATGCATTTGGTGGGCATGCATCTGCATGCTTTGACTTCAGTAAAGCATTTGACTAATTCATAATTAAGCTGTCCTTGGGTTTCCCTCCTTAATTATTGACTGGCTTTACTCTTACTTGATGTCTCGCACTCAGCGAGTATTGTTTCGTGGGTCGCTACGCTATATGAAGCTGTTCTCAATACTTCAGACGTCGCTGTGAATTTTTAAACTATCCCAGTAAAAAAAGTGAGAACCGATGCCATTTTAAATTCCTATGTGAAAATGTTCACAATAGACATAGATGAAGGTTTGAGCCTATAGTCATGCATAAAGTCAGCAATGTAAAGAGTGACTAATTATTCTAAAAATCTGTGCACGCCGACGTAGGTTTTATGCGCATTAGTCAGTTTAAAAATTGAGAGTTCATTCAGTCAATACGTGCCTTACAGCGTGATTGTCCTATGTAATATATTAAAAGAAGTTTTGATATTTTGAGTATTGTAAAAAATGTTTTGAATATAATTATTATATTGTTTTTTAAAAAATGAATAAAAGTGGTGTAAGTAAACGTAATCTGCGACGAGTAATTAAAAATGTTTAATAACATTGTTTTCAATGTTAAATATTTCCTTAACAGATGGACATCTTTTTTTTAAAAAACATATTATACCTTTAAATCTGTGAATGAATTAAATCCGATATAATAATAATTGTTTGAGTTAAATAAGTATATAAAAATTATATAAATAATTGAACAAAAAACCCGGCATTTTAACTTTTATAATCCTAAAGGGAAGTGGATAGGGGGTTTTGTGGTTAGAAGTATACGAAAATTAAATATTGAAACGAACGCTTCTTTTCATCAGTGGTTACAACAGTTCCCGTCCATTGCTGAATTCATCCATTATTAGGTAATGCAAAGGGTAGGCATAATCGATCTTTCCTAGGCCATCTCAATGTTAAAGTCATCGAAGCGTTCATCCAGAAAGTAGACATTATGACTTACTTTCATCGATGATAGTTTCGATGCGGTATTGCTTACATTTCCTACCGGATTGCCTTAGACGCCTTTTGTAGATATTAATATTATTAATATAAATAAATGTACGACAACGTATTTTTCCTGGAAGAGTACACCGCTGCATTTTAACTATATCATCAACGTCGTTGTTTTAAACAATTTTGTCGCTTTAGCTTTGTCGGTCGTATCGACGCGATAGTAACAAGACGAATTCGACACTAGGCTTTATTAAAAGGTGGTCAATAAAACCATTTGATGACCCTTACATTACGCGGCTGCTTTATTGTACTTTTGTTAAACCAATTTTGCCTGTTGCGTTTGGTCTCCTTTTCAAAGTGTACACATTGATCGCGGCGGGGCAGTCCAAAGAAGCTTCGTACGAATTGCCCTTCGTGGCCTGCCATTGGACAACCCACTTGTACTACCAACTTATTCACACAGGCTTAAACTTTTAGGGCTCGATTGTCTAGAGCTCTAGACCAGTGATGTCCAAACCTATGCCCGCGGGAAAGTGAGCTTTGAAATTCGTATATGCACTTGTTTGGATGTATTCGGTTTCCTGTTTTTGCGTTTTTAATTGTTAAAGCATACAAAAGTTAAAAGAATTAAATTAAACAAACAGTAAGAATTGCTTCTGAAGATTTTAAGCATTCCTCAAATTAAGTAGTGTGAGTAGACGAAACAACTTTAAAACTCTTTTTGCTCACTTATAATATTTTAAAATTGCTATTCCGTCGCGCTCCTTGAGAAGCTTGGAAGATTTTTTTTAAATTCCATTACACCGAACTAATAACGATTTTCATGAGCCGTAAATGTCTTGTTGCCTTAATCAAAATTTTAATTTTGTATTTTCATTTGTCATTTGTTAAAATTAAAATTTTGATTAAATTGTCTAGACTTATTAATTAATTATTTGTCATTCATACTCGGCGTATTTTAAGTTAATTTTTAAATCTGTTATATACCTATAAGGTAAACTGGCGTATTTCCGGACACCTACTTAATGCCGAAACTAATTATTTTTGTTAATATTAACTAAAAATATACTGATAAACAAAACATATTTAAGTTATTATATACTTTCATCTGCTTCATTCTCTTGCCACAGAATTTCCAAAAGAATTATTTTTCTATTTAAAAAAAAGCAATCATTTTGGTCAGAAGCTCCTTTTTGCTATCTAACAGATGCTTAAAATCAGTATTGTAATTGATTAAAGTTATTTTTAATTTACGCGATTTGTAAAGTATATTTTGTTTGCTACCCAATCTGTATCCTATTACATTATCTATAACAAATTAAATTTTACATTTTTAAGAATATTTTTTTAAACATAATAATATCGTGTGTGCAATCCAGTAGTATGGGATTTTCAAGTTTTCCTAATTCCGGGCAGGCGTCCGGAATTAGGGTGTTACGGACCTCAATTCAGGCCAGACAGTTTACTACGGGCAAATAGTTTTATTGTATACAAGATATATGTTAGTTAGGCCGATTAAAAACAGACAAACTAGAGCAACTATTTTTCAGAAACTTGTGAGTCCGCAGGGAGTGAGTCGGAACAGAGATATTCAGAGAACCCAGCAGCTCCGATTAATTCAATGCCCGCTACAAACAATCGAAAACAAAAGTAATCTTACATCTATTACGCCTGTCTTCAAGAGTGTTCAGCTAGAATAGTTTGAGTCTGCCTAAATAGGGAGACAGAATATCAGGATTGTTCCAGGGTAGGCCCCTAAAAACCCCAAGAATCTACGCTAGAGGGCTTCGATGCGGCTAATATGGACTGCATAAAAAGGGGACTGAGCAAAGTACAGTAGAGAAATTTTGTGATATAAGGGTCGTCACATTTTCTTGACCAATGCTTAATATGCGCTAGCCATATTTAGGAGAGAATTTATGTGGTTCTCAAAGAAAAATGAGTGTCAACTTTGACCCCTAAGTCCCTGGTCCGGTCCAGTCTGGTTCATAAACTACCATCAATAAAAAAAGTTAAAGTGCAGCGAAGTCCTTTTGCGTAAAAACGACACAGCAGAATGTTAATGGAACACCAATTATGAAAGGCTTCTAAATCAGAATTTAAAAGTAAACAATCCTGTTCATTAGCAACAGTGCGAAAAATATTGGCGTCGTCGGCATAGCAAAGAATTTTCGAGTGATGGAGGATCGTTGATACATTGATGTAAATGATAAAAAGCAACGGTCCAAGATGGCTACCCTGTGGCACCCCTGACGTATTAAGTATTTCATTGGAAAGTGCACCACGCAACAAAACACACTGTGTACAGGGGCGTATATCTCGTTTTTGGGTAGTCGGAAGTTAGGAAGAATTTGCAATACAGAAAATGTTTATTATCTTATGTCTCAAAAACAACGAACTGTGCACTGCGAAATAGAAAAGTGAAGCCGAAGAAGGAAATAGCAGATAATGGAATTCATATGCTTTAAATATTTTGGCGACGTTTCCGGTCAGTGTTGACGCTGCAGAAAGATCATTTTCGTCCTTGCGTCGATTACTGGATTGGCACTTTTGCATGTTCACAAAGATTTACCAGTAATATCTGATGGCGTCATAGATCGTTTTGCAAACAACCTAAGAGAAAGGTAAATTTTATAATATGTATGTACACATAAATATATACGTCTTTTTCCACTAATGAGAAACTGGCGGTCCCAAGCATATTTTACGCACGTAACATTATATTAATACGTTATAACTATTTTAAATTTTAACACATTTATTTCTGATTATAAATGACTATTGACACAAGGTTATAATCTGTACCATCGACTAAAGGTCAGCATTCTTATTTTATTGAAATCGGGGAATCACCTAATAAGGGATTTTTGCAATTGCATTTCATATTCACAAGATCGTTGAGATAAAGAGAAGTTGGCGGAAACTTTGTCAAGTGAGTAAAATTCTTATCACTAATATCACAGTCTTTGTCAAGTAAAGCAGTTTTGAACAAGCAACCAATGAGATTGGAAATAACCAAGTTGTCAATGCTCTCAAAGTCCTCCAGATTCAACGTAGAAGGATATCCATCACAGATCAGCTTCGAGTTAACGAACCTCCAGACCTGCTTAAGCCCACCGCGCAAAGTCGACTTGATTCTGTCGAAATAAATCGATTGCGTGAATTCTAGTAAGATAAGTAATCAACATCACTCCGAGAGATGTAGAACCTCTTCCAAGTCTTGTTTTCTAAATTCTTGATGTGTTTAACAGAGCTATTTATACATTATTGAAAAGTATACTAACTTTTAGATTAAGAAATAGGAACATATTAAGCACAACAAATTGCCAAATAGTCATAAAAAGTTAACACAGCTTTATCGCACTCCTCAAGAATATTTGTCCAGTCTAAGGCAGAAATCCGTTCCTTTAGTATAGAGAAATCAGCCTTTATAACGTAATCTACAGAATAATAAGAAATTACAATGGATGAAAATAAAAAGTAATATGCAGTGCAGAATTCTTGAAAAAAATCCTTGATTAAATAGGCCGGAATTGAACTCAGACGTATCAGGAATTAGCTCGGAGTAAATCTTCTGACCGGAATTAGAAGCATAAACTAATGTGACGAAGATGTAATAATAAATAAATAAATGAAGCTTTTTGAAAGTCAGCTCCTCATTTATAAAAGCGCTGTTTTTTGAACTAAAAAACTAAAACGAACTGTTTTATACTCGAGCAACGAAAGAAATATAAAAATTTCTTAACACGATCGGCGTTTCTAATAAAAATAGTTAAGCTCCTTTGGCTCGTTATCAACAGCAGCACCAAAGGGTTAACTTTTTTTTTTACTCAGCTGCTGGACGACTTCGCGAAAAAACGAAAACTAGATTAAACTTTGTTTGTTTTGGTTTTTTAGTTTGAAAATTCACTCGGGTCATGTGTATATTTCCTAATAAGAGCCTTATGAGGCAAACCTAATAGTACTTGAATTTTGAAAGTACTTGAAATTTGAATATGTTTCTTTTTTTATTAACAGTTTCTCTTACATTTAACCCTTATATTTAAGTTTTTTACTATACTAATCTTAATCCTAATAAAATTATCTTAGTAGTAAAACATATTTTTTATTCGATTAAGTTTACCTGTTTCGTATTAACAGTGTAATCCGATTGATTCTCCTTACAACGTTTTAGAGATGGGCGATACTGTATCGATATACCGGAGTATCGATACTTTGCTTTCAATACTTCGAGGTTTTGTAATCGGTGCAACCAGCCCTCGATACTACCGATCCTCGATACCTTTCTTTCAATACTCGAAGTATTGACATTCCAGCACACACCGTCTCATTATTTGGTGTATGGGTCCAATTTCTAGTCGTGTGGCAGTATGCAAAAGCTAAAAATAGTTTTCTATTGAAATAAAAATTTATTGCTCTTTATTTCATCTGCTTTTTCATTTGTTCTTGCGAAATTTCAAATTATTCATTTGCTAAAAAGATATATGAAATCACCCGCTGAGATGCGTTTTCATTTGAAAAAAAATTATCAATCAAATGCATATGTATATCTTTTGAGCAAATCGATATTTTGAAATTTCTCAATGAGAGACGGAGACGGAGTTGGATAAATGCGTTGAGCCGCACGACCACCAACCATGGGCCCCGGGTTCGAGACCAGATCTCCCCGTGAGCTTTTATTAAGCTTCCTCACTCCCCTTACCCTAATTCCCTTCTGGCCAAAACCATGGTAACGCATCAAAGGCTTGTCCCCTAGGATTTAGCCACATCCTATAAAAAAAAACGATAAAGTTTTTTCAAATTGTTTTGCAACAAAAAAAAAACTAATAAGATAATAATTGTAATTTCTATGCAATTTTTTATCCATATGGTTCCAATACTTTTGAGTATCGATACTTCTTCAACGGTATATTTGTATCTAAGTACCGAAAGATGCGGATATATTGCAATGCCAAGTATCGATACTTTTCGATTCTGTTCCCATCTCTACAACGTTTGAATTGGTTAGCAATAATTTGTCCTCATTAGAAACGCCGATTGTGTTAAGAAATTGTTATATTTCTTACGTTGCTCGAGTATAAAACAGTTTGTTTTGGTTCTTTAGTTTTAAAATTTACTCGGCTCATGTGTATATTTTCTGCACATTTTTGCTGTTTTTTGGTTTTTTAAATTACAAATTGCATTTGACTGAATGACTAACTTCCCGGAACTAGTTCTACTTAAGAAATAGTTTTAAACGCGAAATTGATATTTACACTACTTTTCTGCTTTATTACCTATTATTATTTACGTCCATCAGCCTAACACTAAAATTTTTAAATATCACAATGTCAGCTGAAAGAAAAAAATTTGTCGCGCTTCATTTTTTAAAAATAACCCCTGCTAATGCTAACTTGATATCAAAGTAAGCATTACCAACTACAAAAATTACTTTTAATCAATTTAATTAACGCTTACGTGACTCAATTAATTTGTCGCTAATTTGTCGTGAAAGAAAAAATTTTGTCGAACTTCATTTTTAAAAATTAACCAATGGTAATGTTAACTTGATATTCAAGTTAGCATTACCACCAACTAAAATTAATATTAATTAACGTAATTAACGCTGACATAAGACAAATAATTTGTCGTGAATATGTCGCGGCCGGAAAATGCAGTAAAAAGTATTTTGGGCAATATACTGGTGCTGAACGTAGATGGAATCCGCGACAAAATCCTGACACCAATTCCTTAAAAAAACAGTCCACTGGACTCGCTTGGATAAGCGTTAGCTTTACTATTAATTAAAAATTTTTTATTGACAAATTTCTACTCAACTCGCGACAAAATCCTGAGTCGAAATCTAACTCGTGTATTTTATTAGAGTTCTGGGTAGATTCGATAGAGTTCTGGAGTTCCGAATAGAAATTTTAAATAGTGCTGGGAAATTACAGGTAGAAATCATATCACAAAAATTCGGCGCTAACTTCACCCAGCTTCGCTGTTTTTGCAAAAAAGAGGTCTGACATTTTTATCAATATATTTTAGTACTAGAGTTCCTAATAACATTTGAAAATAGTTCCGGAAAATTAAGATAATGATAATTTTTAAAAAAAATTTCACCTGAGAAAATGTAAAACTAACTTCCCCAAGAGTTCTAGGTAGCGCTAGTCGAGTTCTGTGAAATATTCTCCGCGCCTTTTGTTAAGAGAGCAAAACTGTAGCTGTTGTTAGCAATTATAGGTTTTTGAACCAGAAAGTAAGTTTTTGTTTGTCAATAATTGCCCAAAATACTTTTATACTGCATTTTTCAGCCACGACAAATTCACGACAAATTATTTGACTTATGTCAGCGTTACTTAAAATTAATTTTAGTGCTCGATAAAGTTTTTAAAAAATTAAGTGCGACAAAATTTTTTCTTTCACGACAAATTAGCGACAAATTTATTGAGTCACGTAAGCGTTAATTAAATTGATTAAAAGTAATTTTTGTTGTTGGTAATGCTAACTTGGATATCAATTTAGCATTACAAGGGTTATTTTTAAAAAATGAAGTGCGACAAATTTTTTTCTTTCACGACAAATTAGCGACAATTTTACAATTAATCCACTAACTCAAATCGTGATTTTTAAAACTTGTAGTGCTAGGTTGATGGACGTTTATTATTTAGATCAGCATGGCGTATAATGTATGAATTTTTTGTATAGTCAAGAATATATACATACATATGTATATATTTTTCACTTTGTTTTCTACTTTGCCTTGAGATTTAAAAAAAAATCAATTCGTGTTTTAATAATTTTATATTAAAGAAAAGCCTTTTGGGCCGGAAACAACTTGTCCTGATTTGATTACTAAGCTTAAAAGTGGGTACCCTAGTACATATGCGATACAAAGACGCCAATCTAATTACATTTTTAGAAAAAAAGAAAATAGTGAGATATCAACCTACTTTCTGTTTTCGTCGTTTTACTAACTCAAACAATTTAATTTAAAATTCTTTTATAAAAGTATGACAGCTTTTAGAAAGATTCAAGAAAATCATGATGATTGTAAATTGAATGGTTCGTCAAAGAAAAATTGAATGACATTTTATATTTAATAAAAAAGGGTTTCACTTCTTACTAAAAGGACCGATACAGATATTTATTGGCTCCGAATAAATACAATACATTCAGCATGTATTTCATATACGTTTATTTAAACTGATGAAATGCAAATGTTGCGGAAATTGGTACCTATCCCAAAATAAGCCAGCGTAACTGCGAAAAACGGGCAATGCCAGAATTCGTCAGCCCTTTAATGAAAAATGAAATGGATTTTCTGGTCAACAAAATAAGATAGATTTTCAGGAGCCATTTGAACTCGCTCCAATAATTATAAAAATATTCATAAATTTAAAAGTCATATGTAGTATGTTCCAACACTATTTAAAATTGTTAATGTGAATACTCCAAAATTTTAAAGAGCAAAATTATAACAAGTAATTAGTTTTAAGGTACTATGAACTTTACTTTTACCAGTAATATTGCGCTTTAATATAATCTGTAAAAATACAACTAAAAATATTATTTCCCCATTTTTTGGAGCACAGAGAAGACTAATTTTAGCGGACACTGTCGATGGGATTCCTTCGCCAAGCACAGCAATTTATCAGACAACTTTTTTTGTTTACCGTAAACAGAAGCATTAGCATTTCGCAAAAACTGCATATTGTGTTTCCACTCAAAAGCCAAGCTGTTAGCAAATCTGGTGATAAGGGCTAACAAAAATAGTTCGTAGTCATAGGTAAGCCATATCATAACTTTTGGGTGGTGCACAATATACCTTTGGCACCGCGCCCTTCTTTGCTGTCTGTTTACTTTAAGGACATCAACCTACTTTCTGTTTTGCTTCTGCCCTTTACCCCGAAGAACTTTTCAGCGGATCCAAGGGGAGTGCAATTTTTTAAGAAATTGTGATTTATCTTAAAACCCCACAACTCAAGTGGATTGGAATGAATTAGAATGAAATTTATTCCCACCTTGAATGGTTTGTTGTTCTCGGCATCAGCAATCTCGGGAGTATCACCTTCCATTGCGAGATCCAATTTGAAATTTGCACTCAAAACTCACTCGAATTTAAAGAATCTCAACTTGTTTTGGTTAAATTCACTAATCAGTCAATCACTCTTTGGGAATCGAAAGATTTTCACATTCACAGCAATTTTTGTCCAACTTTGTTGACAACGCGCCACTCAGCAAGAATCTTCCAAATCCAAACAAACAGCACACGAGACAAAGAAGCAACGCAAGCTCCCCACCGCGTCTATATCAACCGGCTGCCAGAGTTACAATAAACAAAATTGTGCTACCCGGCGCGCTCCACAGATTCTTGGATGATGTACTCCACGTCCACCCATACACCAGTTATGCTGAAACCTATATACTTCACCTTCTTGCCTTCACTCAATTTTTGGAGTTGGATTTTGGATAGAGACTTCTTCATTGGGAACCTTATGTAGAACCATTTTGGTGTGGATGTCGGTTGCACACTACTTTACAGTAGCTTTGGAGAGTAAATTCGATCGAACCAAGCTTTTGCACAGTTTCATACAAAATGTTAATACTAACTTTAAAGACCTGCTTTGAACTTCTTCTCTAATAAACTTTTAAATGCTTTTTTAAGCTAAATTAGGTTACTATTAGGTGCACCAAATTACATTCATAAAGTACTGTGACTATGAAAGGTAAATGTCCTCTATGTCTATCAACTGAAAACTTTAATTCTGCTTAGAAAACTACTTTATCACTCACAGAGCAAAACACAAAATCAAAACAGTATCCAGTAAGGGGCAACCTCTTCCTAAGCCTGTTTAAATACTTTTTTTTAAATATTAATTTAAGGAATTTAATAAAACTTTAAAATAAATTTTTTACCTGAGACTTTTTTTAATAATATATTCCATACCCCAGAGCAAAAGGTTATTAAGTCACAAAATGTAAATTTTACAGGAGAGCATAAAATACAATAATTGCATTTGTTCAGGTACAAGTGGAAATAATTATTATTTCTACTTGTTTTATAGCATGTAGTAGTACAAATTAGTAATTTAAACTTGATTTAGATAATACTTATTTATATGAATAATGATAATGGTCGACTTTTGCAATTATCAAGATTTTTGAAAACTAAATTTTTTACAGAAAAAATGGACTCAATATTTTTTTTCAGAAAAATTTCATGGCTGTGGCTTAAGATTTGTATTTTTCACTTTATAACTATGGTAAAATAGGAGTTTTGCGTTTTTATGCTGGAAAAAAAATTCTTGGCACAAATAAAATAATGATTATAGTAAATGCATTTTTTTTAAAACAAGAACCAAGGTAAAAAATACAAATTGCTGTAAATTAACTGAACCTTTATTCTTAAGAAATTAACAAAAATTGTATTCATTTATTATTTTATTATAATAGTTATATAATAAACAAAGCTGGCTAAAAATAAGACGTTTCAAAAAACTAATAGGTATTGACCAGTGCCAGAGTTACCAATAGGCTGATGTAGGCTGCAACCTTTAGACTTCCACCAATTAGGGCCTCCACCACAGTGAATAAAAGAAATTTTTTTCCTAAAAAAATGCAATTTATTTATTTAAATACTCTCACAACAAATTTAATAAATTTATACATTTTTTTACAACAATTTTTTTTGTTACTCGAGCTGAAGGCGATGTGGTCTAAGTCTTTCCTTATTTCCTCTCGTGGTGCAATTACTACTTTTCTTTATTTAATAATTAGATCAGAAAGTCGCATCTTTGTTTTATTGCAGAGTGGGAGCAAAATTGTTACTTTACGCCCGATAAGGAGAAAATTCGTTAATCGTAAAGTAAATGGCTAATCTGTCAAATGGTTCATGTAAATTGTCATAGTACAAAGGCAGTGCAAGGAGTACATTTATGTATTTTCTTCGAGACAATAAATCTCTGCAACAAATCAAAACTACTTCGTTGCGGGAAAAGATTGATAATTAGCGGGCATAAACCTGCTATCTTCGTATTATTCAGTATCGGGAAAGAATGCACTCAGTTTCCAGTGGTAGAGCGGATTCGATACTTAAATGATCTACGTTTGTAAAAACAATAAAAATCTAGTGAAATTATAGTGTATAGATATATCAATACCACTCAGCAAATAAGTATCAAACTAAACCTTCAATCCCATCAATAAGTTCGACTTAAACTACTTAAAAGTGCTCATCACCAACCACAGTAAATTTTATTGGCACAAAAGTTCATTGTTTTGTAAAACTAATTTTTTTTCGATTTATTCAGTTATTGTCAACTTGTTTACTGATAGGACTATAGAATTAATTTACCCTCGTTACATGATTTTACTATTTCAGGTCATATAACTAATTTTTCCTAGGTTAAAGAACCAAATTTTTCTCGATTATAGAACTAATTTTTCACTGCAATTTATCAGGATGCCTGCCTAAGGTTAAAAGTTATAGAACTCATTTTACCTTGGCTTATTAAATTATAGGTCACCTGATAAGTACTTTAGGTTAAAGAAATAATTTTTCCCGGTTATAAGTTAAAATTAATTTTTCCCGGATTATAAGAATACAGATTACCTGTTTAAGGTTTAAAGTTTTTAATAGGATGTGCAAGGTAAAAAAAAGGAATTTTCGTTTCCTTAAAGGGGCCTCCACCAATTTTCAGCCTATTGGACTCAAAAATGTGAATCCGGCACTGGTATTGACCCTAATCATCATTATTTTCATTCATAATTGATTCCTTATGCACAAGATTCTGAAAAAAATTTTGAAATTTTATTGTAACCCACTTTAAGAGCTTTTGAAGATCTCTGATTTTGTTTGTACTTCTCGGATATAAAGTACCTCGTAAGGGAACCACCGATTCTTCTGCAGATTGATGATTTCTACCTCTTCTATTAAAATTTACACTTTGCAAATCTTGATCAAAATCTGTTTTAAAGTAGAAAAATCCATGTGTTTCTTGTCTAACCTGCATGAAAATGGTTTGCGAAATTAAAAAGTTTTCGTTATTCTTGGTTTTCTTGATACATATTTTGTAATGGTGAATCGGAAGAATTGTAAATTTTATTGAAGTCTTTAAAATCTGGAATTGTCATTTAATACACTTTAGAACTTTTGTTTTTTCCTGAAATCCTAGACAACTGTAACCAATCCCATGCACTAAATTGCAGTTTTGTGATGGGCAATTGGCGGTCCGAATGACCACAGACCTTGTGCTTTGAGTTAAAGAATTTATGTATCGGACCAAGCATGAGACAATTTCGTTCCCACCCCTGCCAGCAACTGATTCATCCCACATTAGACAGTTTGACTTTTTTCTTTGTTGAATTGTAAATTGTATCTACAGTTAAAACACCACAGTTTTAAACTATAAAAACTTTGGAAATTTGCTAGTTTTGGGCAGAGAAGACATTTTTGAAGATCTATCATTAAAGTTTTGTACAGGATTATATAAGGACAGATCTATGTCCATTTTTTTAGATTGTATCTTTTATCTGCCTCCAATAAATGAGAGTTGTATTGAGCCTGTAAAGTTTCCCGCTCAGCATCAGAATTTGATTGGCTTAGATTAATTAAAAACTCGTAACACATATCGCAATTGTCTTTTGAAGGAACGACGAAGGACAAATTAAATTCTGTAGTAAGAATTTGGCTGTAGAGCCATTCCTTGCCAACATTGTCAGAAGGAATATTTTTCAAGGTACATTTCTTTTTATACATCCGGTACATTGTAGAAATATTTAAATGGCTTTCTAAATATTTTTTGCTGTTCTTCTGAGGCTATAACGTGATTGATTCTTCTCATGGAAAAGCCATGATATGTTCACGGATCCGATTCTTTACTTCATTGCTCACTTTATTAAGGGTCTACCCTAACTAGAATTTTCAAAAAATCGATTTTGTTCTTATTGCATTTTTCAAAAGTATACATATTTAAAAGTATCATACTAAAATTTTATAATTAATCAAGATCTCAGCAGTCTAAGTGTACTTTTGAGCGACTTTTACTTAGCTACCTGAGCTAATTTTTTCACGATTTTTCGTCAAAGAAAACTTTAAACGCGTTTTTCTCAAAATGACGTTTTTGGACGGCTTGTTGATAAAATCTCCGAAACTATTCAACCGATCCTTACCAAAATTTTACCACATGTTCTTTATGACTATAGCGCATATCATACGAATTTTGAAATTTTGAGGGTAACTATTTTTTTGTTGCAAAAAACGATGACAAAAACGTGCTTTTTCGTAGTTTTTGGAAAAATGGCCGCCATGTTTTCATTTTTGAAAAAAAATAAAAAATCGTATGATATGCACTATAGCCATTTACCTACTGAATCTAAAATCATTTTGTTTTTTTTTCAGATCATCCATTCCAGAGATTTTATCAACAGCGCACACCCATCTTTTTTTGGACCTGTCTTCTCCCCATTTTTCTGTATGAAAACTGAGTAAAATAAATATATAAAAAAATTTTTTGTGTATTTTAAGAGTGTATTTTGTAGGCCTAAGACTTTTTATATCCATATTTATAATTTATACTGGTCAAAAAAATTCGTGAAAATAGCCTTATTTTTGCCCGTCTAATTAGGGTAGACCCCGTAATTGACGGCTGCTTTCCGTCTTGATATTTTTTTCCTTCTTTAGAAGAAAAATACTTCAAGATATATTGGGGTTCCCCAGCTCGATCTCTTTTTCTTTTCTAGGGGCGTTTCTTTCTCTTCATCTCGATCATCATTCGTGAATTCAGAGTCCCTGTCGCTACTGGAGTTACTGCTAGGGACAAAAAAACTTGTAGAGTTTTCGAATGGGTCTATTTGATCTTCGTGTATATTACTTGTGGACGGAATGGGTGACAGTGCTGGTTTATTAATCTCCTTATTAACCAAGCTACCACTTATTGAACTGATGGATTTAGGTACATCTACCGTGGCAGGTGCATTTATTTTTACTCCAATTATATTA
The DNA here is from genome assembly GCA_964036015.1 of Leptarthrus brevirostris. NCBI lineage: Eukaryota > Metazoa > Arthropoda > Insecta > Diptera > Asilidae > Leptarthrus > Leptarthrus brevirostris. The sequence continues at coordinate 122,891,555 of OZ038372.1, forward strand.
ACTTGCAAATGAGGGAAGTTATATTATACTTTCGTCAGCCCCCCTAAAGAAAAATTAAAAAGTTATATCCTATAACATCAATAGCCTAATTCAAATATTTTGTGTACTTAAAAAGCACAATTTTTATCATGTAACATAAGTAGATAATTCTCTACTGTAACAACTTGAGAACAGAAAAAATATATTACTATGCTATTGGTAATGGAGATAGAATAGTACTAATGCAGTGGTGCACCCACGGGGGCAGGGGGAGTAAGGGGGCACAAGCCTCCCCCCTTCCAGACCACGAAAAAAAACCACAGCGAACTAAACAAACACGTGGGTTAAAAACCTGTACAAACGTGCAACACTTGCATTGTTTTATTGGCTGGCGTTGTGATTATGGACTTAATACTTTGTCTGATTTTTATTGTGTGGGACTTAATACTTTTTTTTGACATAATATGGTTTTGCCCTAGGTAATATATGAATTATGTTGGACCTAATACATGTGATATAAAGAAAATACTGTTTTGCCCCAGCAGAAAAGTGAAGTTAATACTACATATTCATAAAATGCTATTTTTAACCGACTTCCCAAAAACAAAGAGGTTCTAAGTTCGACGCGTATTTTTTTTCGTCATTTTAAGTCCAATCGTCTTATATACATAGTATACCACTGAATAAATCTAGGTGAGCCAAAAATCCGGAAAATTGAAATTTTGGACTTAATACGCTTAATGCGAGGTACGGAATATATACATTTATAAATATTAAAGTTACCAGCGTTTTGAAGTAAACGCTTTTAAAATAAGCCTTAAGTAAAAAGGCATATGAGATGGCTAGTGACCCCAGAAATTGTCATATCAAAAAGCTCGACAGAAGTTTGTGATGTTAAATTACAAACAAATTGGGAAGAATCTTCAAGCGAATTACTAACTAAGAACATCGGTGTTTTTGATTAACAAATCTCAATCATCTTAACTTATATAAATTAACGTTAAAAAATATAACGGTTACTAAAGATCTCAGCAACTGGTGTATAAAACACCGAAGCCCAAGATCGGCTTATGATGAACTCTTGAAAGTTTTAAATAATGCAAGATTAGATCTGCTGTTATCAGGTAAAACTTTACTAGGAACACAAAGCAAACAAATAAATGTAATTTCAGTACATCCAGGAAAATATTTCCACTTTGGCTTACAAAAAAGTTTGGATACTCTTATCTGTCCCTTCCAGATATGGCAAATTCGTTAGAAATTGACTGCCCCTTTTTTTTAAAGTTCAGAAGAACAATTATGTGCGATACTAGGATCAATTTCCAACTGCTTTGAAATAAAACCCTTCTTAAATCGTGGTTGGGCCTCGTAAGCCAGAAAAAATATGTGAATACCTTGCGGAATTTGTTAAAGCTTGACAATTTTTTCATCAATGGAAAAGCCGTTGAATTAATAATACCAAAATTTTTCGGCAATACTTCGGCGAGAGCTTTCATCACGGGTAGACTCGGACATACATCAAACAATGGATGTCCTAAGTGTTACCAAAAAAGAGTTCTGGTAAACAGAAGGTTGCCATATGCAACATCAATTTCATCATAAGAACAGATGATGATTTTAAAATCAGAAAAGATTTGTATTATCATTTGAAGCCTTTTTGGGAGTGCCAATGGCCAATGCATCTTATAGATTTGGGAATTGTAACATACATGTTAAATGGAACTCAAGAAAAAAGCTAAGAACAGACGATAAAGAGATATTAAGAAGTAGGCTATGTTCGTATAGGAGGCATATCCCGAAGGAATTGAACCGAAAACCTAGAAGTATAGACGAGATTAGTAGGTGGAAAGCAGTAAAATTCCGTCAATTCTACCGATGTAATGCGACACTTGAAATCAAAAACACAAAAGAAAATAATTCAGGAATTAGTTTATTGCAAAAACAATACGTTGAACTTTTACAGAAATGTTTATTCTAAATAATGTAATCATATCCTTGGTAGAAAAAGAAAACAGCCTACTTAAAGAGAATTTCGCGAAAATTGGGAAATCTTTTGAACGTCAAAACGAAATTTTAGCAAAACTCAGTCCGTTTGCAAAAATTGCCTCAGAAAGCTTTTCAACAGCACATGAATTTAAAAGTTTTTACTAGTTCACGAGAACAACTAAATGAAATTGAGAAAAAATTAAGCAATTATGTGGAACAAGATTTGGTAGGTTTATCCAGTTTTTTTTACTTATAAACGTCTCGATTTGTCTTTTTTCTTTTAGATTACTTAATGTAACGCAATTAATTGGAGCAACTCCAATATAAGTGCCTTAATTTATTCTTTACGGTAGAATTCACTTTCGAAATTAATTGGGATGGAAAGCAAAACCAAACATTCATATGTATACAGGATGTTTCAGATCTGACGTGCCAAAATAAATGGGGTAATAGATCTCATCTAGGCAAACAAAAAATTGTAAGGCAGGGGGGGGGGGGCAATCTCAACCGTTTGGGAGTTACAGAGCGTTCCATAAATTTCAGTTATTCATGGTATGCAGATTACTCTTTTATTTTTATCTTTTGATCTACCCAACACAGCGACATCAAAGAAACGCTAAATAACTACTATCCCAATAACCTTTCCAAAATTGTCAACAATGTTGATCTAACTCCTATCATTGCAGGTACAGTCACTTACAAAAGTGAAAAAATGTTTTGCGATTACCTAAAATACAGAATTTTCCCAAATTTTCTCCGAAATTCGTGTAATTAGTATACCTATTTTTTTATTTTTCTTGGATTTCCCATCTCATTAGTTGAGATGTCTAGTTGAGATCTATCACCCCACTCATTTTGGCACATCAGATCTGAAACACCCTGTATTTACATTTAAGAAAAGGAATATATTTTGTTTTATTGTTTTTTTTGAATTGTTATTATTATGATTTTTAAAGTATAATCTTTATTAAGTATAATTTTAATATTCAAAATTATTCCTTCCATAAGTGATTCTAAAGAAGAACTGAATTACTTTTTTATGTTTTGTTTCGTTATTTTGCGTTATCTGTTATATTTTCCTTAAGTAATCGTTTAATATATTTAAGGTTGTAAAAAAAGTAAGTACTATTTTTTGAAAAAAATACTTTCTTTTTTATATACATATGTGTAATATAATATCAATAATAAATTCAGAATAAAGTAAAAAATAGACGCCGATATGGTCTTAATTTAAAAAGAAAACGTAATACAGAACAAATATAAGGGAACGAATAGTGAGCATTTACAAAATCGCTTAAAGTGGCATTTTTTTAAAGTGCTTCGTTGTAATGCAAAAATGATATGTAATGTTAAAATAAAATGAACCTTCCTACGAAGAGTAAGCTTTAATAATTATTTGAAAGTGCTTTATTTCCTACTGGGAGATTGCACACGGCAATACGACGAACGATGCGACGATATGGTTTTGTCGCACTGTGAAACAGATCACAGGTCGCATGAAAGCTGATCCGACGAAAAACGTGACGGCTCGAATAACATCAAAATCCAAACAAAATATCAATTTCACTATTGTTGAATGCGACCAACAGATTTTAGAAACAGAAAATTTTCGTCGCTCTGCCGTGTCATAACAATCAGTGCAAATCAATGGTTCCTTAATTTCGTTGCATTGCTGTTTCGCATTGCCGTGTGCAATCTGTTTCCCCATAACGCTTCCTAGTAGGAAAAAAGTAAGTCTAGTATGAACGTTGTTCATACTTCGAGGGTTCCGTACTTAAGTTATTTTTGAAAGCAAAATGTTTTTAATATTTTGTAGGAATTACATAAAAGTCAATTACAAATATTCATACATTCCCCCCAAGTCCCTCATCGATGCATACAAAATTTATCGTGATGATATGCAAGAAAATATAATAAAAAATGACGATGCCGGGAGAAAAAATATCCGATCATTTAAAAACCAGTGGAATTATAAGATTGGAAAATAAGTGCAAAATTAAATTCCAGGACCTGAAGCGGCAATACACCGCTGTGAAAGATTACAACAACAAAACGGGGGTTGACCCACAACATTTTAAATACATAGACCTCTTCGACGACATATTTGAGGAAGACCACGCTGTTACTCCAGTAGCTTTGGCATCCTCGCTAGCCTCAGATGAATACGACATATTTAAAATGGAGGATCCTAGAAGTTCGGCGCCTTCAGCGTCATCAGGAAAAAGACTGCGGGAGTCTGCACAAGAGCAGTTGCCTAAATCGTACAGGGAGAGCCAAGTAATCAAAGATGAAAGAAAAGTTAAGTGCTTAAACCCTCGTTCACGAGTGCAATTCGACTGTAATGTGATTGGCTGAAGTCATATATGTACCTGTTACTTGACATTGAATCGCAGCAATGCTCTTGATTTGGTGCGATAGTTGTGCGATTGTTGAACATAACCATATATATTTGGTTTATTTACCTTTTTGAAAAGTGCTTGTTGAATGAAAAACGTCTTGAATAAATATAATATGTGTTATTAGATATAAAAATTTATTATTATTATTTTATAACAAATGAGGAAATAGCAAGAAAACAAATATTCCCTTTTCTTTTTTAAAAAAATTATTAACAACAAGAGTTCTAAATACGAAGAAATTGTATCAAAAATGATAAATGCCTTCCAAGATCTGGGATGTTTGATGAACTACAAGTTGCACTTCCTTCATTCACATCTGGATTGAAAAAATCTTAAAGATTATAGCGAAGAACAAGGCGAACGATGTCATCAAGATATGAAGGTTATAGAACAGCGATATCAAGGAAAATGGGATGAAAACATGATGGCCGATTTTTGTTGGTTGTTAAAAAGAGAAACGAAAAATAGAGGGACTAAACGAAAGCGTAACCCTTTGCATAGATCCTTTGAAGATAAGAGAACACGTTATAGCAACAAAAATAAGTAAGAATGATTTATAGATATCGTTTTCTTTTGTTTAGAAAGTAGAGTATTCTACACGTTTTATTGCATTCTCAATCTTATAGGCTGTTCTCTCATCTCTCAGTACATAAACTAGATGGATAGTTGGGTGGATGGGTGGATTTTAAAGGTGGTACAGGTGGATGAATAAATATGCAATAAAGATGAATTCATAAAGGGGTGGGTGAATAAGAAAATGGATCCAGAACTCTGAAACACGAATTACGCCATGAAGCATTTTGATCTATTTTCTGTTTTTGAATGAAATTGGATCAGCTTGGCTGACTCTATGATGATAAATTAGAATTAAACAAGTGAACAATTATACGTTTTTTTTAAATTTTCGTCGATCGTAAATGACGTTTTTTGTGAATTTTGACCTGTTTTTTGAATTTTCCCGAAAGCTCAGACCCGCTGTGCCAAATCTGAAGGCAGATTCGGATTTAGCAGAAAAAAATACATGGAAATACATGGGCCTGAATACCAGATCCGATAATTTTTTTGTGGGGCTGTGTTATGAGCAAATTCAAATGTAAACAACAACCTTGTCAACCTTGTGAACGAGCATACGATGAAAAATAATCGCAGACTGAAACAAAAGTATTCAAAAAGTGAGATGAACGAAACAATCGCAAGGAGTCTTATGGCGCTTATGAACAAGCCCTAAAGCTGCTTTCAGAACAAGCTGAAAATTTAAAAAGATAAACGGAGGCGGTAGAGGAAGGCAATAGACTTCATAAGACATTTATTGAAAAATTGATTGAAAAACTATAGTTTATAAGTTATATGTTTTTAACTAAGTTTTTGCTTTTAAATCTTATTATCTTAGTTTAACTCTGTTAAAAAAAAATTGTTCGTTATAAAATATCATTGTTATGTTGTTTCTACAATGCTTTCATTCCACAGTTCATCAGCTACTCTATCTCTCTCGCGATTCCTATCATTAGTTGCGTCTCTTCTTGACTGCCTATACTCCGTGGAGTTCCTTCTGACATCTTGTATTCCACTGCCTATTTACCAAAATCCATATAGTAGACAATAATTGCTTATCCGTGGGTACAGACGTATAATTTGGAAATCTTTCCTTGTTATCTCGGCCAGGAGAGATTCGTACGTTTCAAACTGCATTCGAAAATTCTGCTGAAACTCGATCCTTGTGTAATTCTTAACAATTCTTTCAACAAATTCCTTTTTGCGAATTGGCGTATTTCTTGTCCTTTGCGAGAGTGTCCCTTTCGGAGTCATTAATGGTAAATAATTCAACCTGAACAATTAAGTGATAAATAAAAGTAATTTTTCTGGAATTATTTACTCTTCTTACCATTTTCAGCACATCTCGAGAGTTTCAAAAATGATTATTAATTTCCACCGTCAGCAAAACACTGCGTTTTCCATTTTCAATAAATTTACAGATACACACACAGAACCGTTACCATAGCTGCTTTATTGCTTACGGTCTGAAGTACGAGCAAGTTAAAAGCAGCTAATAGCTGCTATAGCAGAAATCTTGAACAGACCCCCTGTTAGCATACTTTTGCGCACATTATGATTGCATTAGTAAAATCATACAATAATTTTGGTTTTTAAGGTGAGTTAAAGCGTTCGCCTGCCACGCGTCCGGTTTTGTGATGGTAAGCGTAAGGAAATATGCACATTAGTGCAGCATCACAACTTTTATGCCGTAATTTAGAAAAACAGTGTTGAAAGCAAAACAAAGTACAAAACTTACAAACTCTTTAAAAGGTTTTTATCCTGTAACATTCCTGCACTTTTACCCACTAAAGCGTTAATTATGTTTCAGAAAAATGACAATTTGGATGGTGATTTTTCAATAATTAGGGACTTACAAGACAGTATGTTGCATAATAAAACACGTACCTTTAATGTTTTTTTTATAATTTTTCTTAAATTTTCATAAATTACAGAATTCATCTTCTAAGATAAGTGCTTAGTCATAAAAAAGTGAACCGGAAAATATTGTTTCAAAAGAAACAGTACAGAAAAAACTTTTGGTTGCTGGAAAAAAACACGTACATCAGAAATATTTTTTAAAAATTTTTTTTCAATTTCAGTATCTAATAATTTCTAATCTAATTTCACTTTTATTTATTTATAAGAAAAAATGAAGTTTTTCAAAGATTCAACCAAATATTTCAAAATAGCGTCATCGATACTCTTCTACGCTTCGATTATTATCGTTATCTTAAGCCTCTAACGCTTTTGAATTGCAAAATTTCAGCATAAACCCGCCGGACTACAATTCCTTAAATATCTTAAATATCGGCCACCCAAGAACTTGTATTTTGTTGTCTTTCAGATAATGGATAATGGAGGCATTATTCCGCTGAAATGTCAGCCAAAGTTTTGAAAAAATGTATATCTATTAAGCATACCCTGATCCCCATTTCTGTTCATATTTGTTGACGGAACGGCAAAGTCAGCGGAAAAAACCCTGTTTTCCTATCGCAAGCCGTGTCAGTACGAACTAACCCCTCCCTTTCGTCATCGCTGAAGATAATCTTATTCATATGCAGTAAAGAAATGTGTGCTGGGAAATTCAAGATCAAGCTGAATTTTCTAATAAACTGGAGATTAATTTAATCCATTTAATGGAAAGAAAGGGGAGTGAATTAGGGACTACTTAACTACGACAATATGGGAGTCATCAAAAAAGTAGCTAATGGGGCATTTCACGCGAAGCGGACAACCAACAATTTTGAAGAAGTTATGATTGACATGTTTCAAAGGTAATTAATCATATTAAGAAACTTATATAAAAATAAGTAAAATAGTGATTCTTATAGGAAATTGTATGCTCTTCACAGTCGTGGTATCGAATTCGAAATTGAATATTTTTTTCATGTAAAAAATCCAAAATAAATATTTAAAATTAAATTTTGACAAACTTCGGCATTTTTAATTTTTTTTTTAAACAGCTCAAAAAATAACTTCAAATGTACAGTAACTGCTTGTTCAGTTTCATAATCGGATCTGCATTTGAACACAGTGCAGCGCGTAGTCGGCGTTTGACCAGTGCGATTGTTTTGTATGGAAACATGAAAAAATTTAACTTTAAATTCTATATCTCCGAAACGAAAGCAGATCCCATTCTAAAATTTTACACATATTATTTATGAACTATAAGATACATTTTGAGATAAAAATAAAATTTTTTTAAAATACCGAAGTTAAGTAAAATCTGTTTTGATATGTTTACTTCCGGTTTTTTATACGAAAAAAAAATTTTTTTTCAACTCTGTAATAACTGCCAAGAAACACATTTATTTGTCTCTAAGATAATACTATTTACTTTTCTTCTATCACTATAAATAATAGCAAACTTTTTTTTCCAAAAACCCACTCCTCAAATTTTGTCAATTCTTTAAAGGCTTATAAAAGGGCAACTAGGCTTCATAGAAAAAAAATAAAAATGCACATTCATTCAGGACATATAGAAATACAATTAAACCAAATATAAACAAAATCCCGTACCTGACATTTTTTTCGCTGTCCGCTTCGCGTGAAATGCCCCTAATGGGAAAAAACCCAGCAATAAATGCAAATGGTTCGATAATCAATGTAGTACTCTTAGGAAACGTTCATTCGCGCGACTGCCTCTTTTAAGGAAGTCAAACACAGATTTTACCCGCCAACTTTATCTGAATACAAACAAAAACTTCAAAGCTGTTTGCAAATTGAAAAAACACAATTACTACTCCTCTGTAGTCAATCGTCTAAGCCAAGTTAAAGATAGTAAGCAATGGTGGTCTTTGGGAAATGAACTTAACAACCGTAAATTTGTGATTAACACTGATATAAAGCTAAGCTTATTTAGAGAACACTTCTGTCAGCTCCTAAATTCGGGTTTCAACTCACTTACCTTTTCATATGTCTAGCCATCACGATTAGTTCATGAGCTGGACATGGAAATTACACTGGATGAAGTCAGGTGTGTAATAGCAAGAGCGAAAAATAACAAAGCCCCAGGTCCGGATAGGATAAGTTATGAATTTTTCAAAAATGTTCCTCTGTTATTTCTGGAAAGGTTAACAGAAGCTTATAATAAAATATATGACTCAGGTAATGTTCCGGAGAGCTTCGTAAATGGTATTATATTCCCGCTGCACAAAAAGGGTGACACAAGCAATGTTGAAAATTATCGTGGTATTGTATTTACGAATATTGGCTACGGAACGACTGATAACATATTTAATCTACATACCATAGTCCACCTTTGTTGGGCAGAGGGAAAGAAGAAAGTGTACGCCTTCTTCGTTGACTAGGCTAAGGCTGCTTTTGATTCCATTCCACGGGAAGCTCTATTTTATAAACTTTGGAACATAGGCCTATCTCACAAGCTCATCGGTGTCATCAAACGCTTATATTTTAGTACCAAAGTAGTAGTCTTCATGGATGGAATAAACATATCGGATGAATTTGAAGTAAACCAGGGTGTTAAACAGGGTTGTATGCTGAGTCCTATTTTGTTCGCTTTCTACATTAACGACCTACACGAAAGCCTACAGGAAGGCATCAACATAGATGATATTAACATACGCACCCTTAAATATGCAGATGATATTGCGATACTTAGTGATACCCCTGAAAAACTACAAATAATGATTCATAATCTCGAAAAATATTGCTCACTGTGGTCTCTGAAACTAAATCTTGCTAAGTCAAAAATTATGATATTCTCAAAGGGTGGTGGTCGGCGAAAGGAGTCAGAGCATTGGTCCTACCATGAGGAAAATATAGACGTCGTAAACCAGTACAAATATCTAGGAATATTACTTACTAAACTATCATTTACAAAACACGTAGAAGAAAGATTGGCAGCAGCAAAGACCAGCATAAACGTTTCATGGAGCAATTTCATTAGTAAATCGTGTGTACTCACATCACAACAATTCAGAATGTTTGAAGCCGTTTCTAGATCTATTATGTGTTATGCTTCAGAAATCTGGGGTTACACAATGCAAGACAAGGCTGAACAACTTCAAAGATATTTTTTTTAAAAATATCTTTGGTCTCCCCCAGCACACACCTAATTACATGATACAAATCGAAACTGGCCTTCCATCTATGTTTATTTTTACAATTAAGACCCACTTCCGTTATTTGGTAAAAATGTTTTCTATGAATGACGAAAGACTACCAAAAATGTTACCCACAAAAGTTATAGCGCGCAAAATAATCTGGTGTGAAAATCTATTACCTTTAGCCGACAGACATGGTGTTGATGTTACTACGATGAATGCCAATTGCTTAGCACGAATTTTGGAAAGCGAGCAAGAGTTTATCCGTGAAAAATCCATAGAAATGGCTAGGCAAGGGATAAGACATGGTTTGTATAGTGACCTAGACTACGATCTTAGTGAGAAGAACTATTTTAAAGATGAATACTGCATCCAAAAAATTAAATACATATTTAAATGCAGGGGCGCACTATTTTATTTGAACGGAGTTTCCTGGAATGTACAAGGTAGCTCTGAATTCTCTCTTTGTAATCTTCAAGAGGAGGAGAGTATCTTTCACTTCCTTTCAATTTGTCCAATTTTGGCAGAATTTCGAATAATATACTTATAAAGAAAGAAAGTAGTTGGCAAAATTTGTTTAGTTATCTCAAAGCTGCACTTAAATATAGGAAGTTGCTGGTAGACGAATTCAACTCTTGATTTAGTTTGTAAGTAAGTTTCAATCTTTAAGAATTAGAGTTACCCAACTTCAACAGACGACCTTAAGTCATTGCTGTGGTTTATTAGTTGTTGTTTAGTAGTTAGATGAAATACATTTGTAATTATTGTTATTATTAATTTGATTCCCTTAACGAAAGAAGGTTTGTATCATTTGAATTTACAAATAAACATTATTATTAATATTCAGTAAAGAAATAAGCTAGCCTTGAGGTAGTTGACATACCAAGTTCTAGTTCTTTTCCATTTTGTAGCAGGCAAATTCTAGTCGTTTTTTTTTTGTCAGCTTCTCTTAAATACGCCGAAGATTGACGCTTAGCGCGAAAGATGTATGGGCTGCACTTTAATGTCCTCTACATTGAGTCCTTTAAATCAAGTTCTTGCTTGATTTAGGCGCAACTTTTACAATTTGTCATTCGTCGAGTTTCGAAAGGGCGTTGGGGATGTACCGTTGTTGTTCTTTAGCCACAATAGCTTGGACTTTTAAGAAAATTAAAGACAGCGTTGCCAAACATATTAATTATTCGCCCAAACACCCTCATCGACTTCCCATTCCGACGAAATTCTCACGTTCCAATAACATTTTCCTTTGAACCATTTTATATCAAATTAGTACTTGACAAATACACTTTTATACCACTTCAAAATCACTTTACACAACTGAAATGGAAACAAACCTTTTAAGAGAGAGATAGATGCTTATTTTATTACGCAACATGCTGTAGTTATCATCACCTACCAAATTAATTTAATAAACCAAAATTTTTTTACTTCTATTCGTATCCATTTTGTGCCCAACTGAATAAGCAATTCAACGCATTTTCTTGACTACGTAGTTAACTCAATTTATGTTCTAATCAAACTTTAATATAGCTACACTGCTGCGTAGGTAACTCCAAATAGGTATCTCGCACTGAAAAAAATAACAGATTTACCTGCATAAATGCGAAAACATTTTTTAAATTGAATTTCTAAGAATTTCATATTTAAATTCTGTCTATAATATTAAATCTTTGTAAGCACGTCCTAAATCAGCACCCACGCTATCGAGAGCTATCCATTTCAATGTCAATTCAATTTTCCTTAATGGAAAAGGATGGATTAAAGCTGTTAAAGTTTACTTCTGGAACATCGAAGCTTATGTTAATGAAAATGGTTCGGGAATTTTTATTAAAAACACCCGGAAGACAAATCTCTTTGTAAATACTTTTTTTCCAAAGGAAGGGGTTAAATTACAAAGAGACAGCGTAAAGTACCAACTTCAACTCCATTTTTTTTATGTACATACTGCTGTTCCGTCGAGAGGAAAAATTTTGATTAAATAAAAGAATATCATCAGATACTTGCAATCGCTGAAAATGTGATGAAATAATTAGATTTTCTACAGATGTGGATGATCTATAAATCTACATGTCACAAATCGGGCAGAGACTCGAATATAATTTCCATATTTGGGCAAGGCGTGGACATACCGCTGTTGTGTCGCTTTTTCGACGACCATTGTTCTTACGAAATTGCTAGTCTGATTCTTTGAAGACACATCACAGCGCGCGATACAAGACCTTCATATCGCTCTCAACCATATATCTAACCCTTAACCAGGCCCGTGCGCAGGATTTACTCCTGGGGCGGTTGGGAGGGGGGGGGGGGTATCTAATTTCATTACATTTACATTTTAGGTTATTTTTTTAGTATTTCAGTAAAAATTTTCCTAATAAAGAAGTTCCTAGGGGGTTAACCACCAACCCCCCCCCCCCCCCATGCGCACGGGCCTGCCCTTAACCCATTTCCCTCACCCTTAATTCCTTTCCTACAAAGGTTGTGCATTAGCACTATAAGGCAACTCCGAAGCTTAAACATAAAAAAACATTTAATATTTAAATTTAAGGGATCGCTGGGTCCTAGGAACGGTAAAACTGTTCAATATTCGTGATATTTTTGACAGCTTCGAATTTTATTTTGCTTTAACATTTACTAAGTAATAATAATAATAAGTTTTTAAAGAGTAAAAACAATAGTTTTTAGGCCTATACAGATTTTTAATCAGTATAAAAATATCTATTGAAAAAATTATATATGGCGGAAGGAAAAATAGAGTGAAATTAAATAATTATTTTATTTTAAAATGAACTCCGCCGCAGCTCCAAGCCCGGTTGAGAAATGAGGAGGAAAACCCATGAGTCAGCTATAACACCCCGCCTTAGAAAGAATCTATGCGCAATACAAATATACTCTTGATGATTACCAGCGGCTCAAGGAGCAGCCCTCCTTCTGGGATTATTAGGTAGGCTTGTAACTCGATTGTTTGAAAACCCAACTATACATACGTAACGTCTAGCATGCTTCGGATACCTCGGCCTGATTTTGACGACAGAGCTATGGAGCGTGAGAACTCTGTGGGACGAGTATGGATACGCAAAGATCGGGAAGTGGCCCAGTACAAAATAAATATTTTTCGAAGCTACATGGAGAGAAATTAGAGACCTTACATCACCCACATCTGAAACCGTGCTGTTATACTCTGGCCTGGAAGAATTATGTACACCCCGCAGGGCAGGTGTTGACTTCTTGCTAACAAAGCTTGTCCGCCAATCACTATTCGACTGAGGGGACGTAATATCTCATCAATTCAATGATATGCGTCGACCGAACAAGCGGATAGAACAACTTAGGACGCCTTCTACCTACTCCTTTATGACTCCTAAAGGTGGTATCAAAATAGTCATGGGGAAGATTTGCTCTAACAACATCGGCCTGGAACGGGGAATGGGAAAGTTTGGACTCGGAAACAGGAACACAAATGGGGGATTTCTGTAGAATTTTGTAACTCGCGGTAACTTGTTATCTGTGTATCCGTATTTAAACACAAAAAATGCCATTTAACATTCTGTGTTTCCCCAGACGGCAGAACTGAGTATCAGATTGACTACATTGCTGTTTCGAAAAGTTGAAGAAGGTGCACAGCTTACTCTTGATACAAACCTGGAAAACATTACAGTTCAGCCATTTCACATTTCAACCACTCCTTGCACACAAACAAAACTGCACACTCTCGTAATCAAAAGCAAAGTGAAACGCTAATGGCAGCGTATTTACCACCGCATTACATTATGTAAAAAAGCTGATGCACTGTGTCATAATACCAACGACTCTATCGACCAAAAATTAGAAAGAGCAAAGGAATGTTTTGTGAACTGTGATACGGAATACGTTGGACCTTGAATAAGTCATCACTTATTCAAGGTCCCACATCAATTCTGCTTTCGACGTTGCCGCTAAACAACACCTCAGAACTGCATACCGATCTCTACGGAAAGGCATCCAAAGAAGTGTAAGTTGTGACAAGTGCAACTACATCAACGCGCTTGCAGAAAAGGCAAAAAAGCGGCCTACCGCGGTAACAGTGATGTATACAGGATTGTCAAGATACTGGCATTAAAGACTCTTGAAACTGAAAATCCTGTAAGGGATACTAATGGATCCCCTCTTGCCACGCAAGAACATCAACTGGGAAGGTGGAAAGAGTCGATGGACCTCTTTAAGTCCCCAGGGATTGATGGAATACTAGTGGAACTACTTAAGAGGGGAAGTACATGAAGACGTTTTCAAAAATCGATTTTTTTTTTATTGTCTTAATCGATAAGTATATGCTCTAAGAATATAATTCCAAAATTCCAAAAGCCTATCTAGAAAATTGTGAAAGATATGTCACTTGAAAGTGGTCGGCGCCGATCCGGCCCAGCGCGCCTGGGATCGGGGATCTCTGCTGCGCGCGGGATTCTGCTTACCGGATTTTTTTCTGCTCTGGAATTTAGAGTGATGAATGCGACTTTCTTAAAGAGCGTTCTCGACGTTTTCAGTCCAAATACCGATTTTTCTGATAATACCCGTCCCCTCTTACTTTCTCCTTATCTGCATCTTTTTCGTCAGTTTTTCGGGACAAACTTTAAACGGCGTTTTCTCAAAACCATGTTTTTCAAATTGGCGTAAAAGATTAAAAAACCAGGGAACCGATTTTCTTCATCCAGCACTCATTTTAAAGGGCATAAAAAACTACTCTAGATAGACTACGGACATAGCAAAAAAATCATTTTAAGACCATTTTTGACGCGAAAATGATTAAAATTTTTGCAAAAAAAGCCAACTTTTTTTTTCATGCCCGATTTTTATAGTTAAAAAGGCTTTCCAACAACTACCGATTTATCATCGAGTCATGTAGCCCAAATGTCCGAAGCCGTGGGCACAGAAGTTCGCAGAGCAGGGCTTAAGATCAATGCTGCTAAAACCAAATTTATGAACTTGGACTTCAGGACACAAAATATAATTTATATTGAAGAGCAGCAAATAGAGCTAGTGGATAAATTTTACTATCACAGAAACATTGTTAAAGCAGATGACAGAGCTGAAGTTGAGATATATATCTTCGAATCGAACATAAAATCTGTTTTGTTGTACGGCTGTTCAACATGGAAAGTGACCTATCAAATATCATCGAAGCTACAAGCCTTTTTCAACCGGCGTCTTCGGCGCATCCTTAACATCCGCTGGTCAGAGGTCATTACAAGAGAGGGAAAGTACTCAGATTAACAAATTTTGACCTCAGTTGAGGGCGTTGGCGCAGAAACGGTCCAGGTTGAGAGTTGGTGTAGTAGACACCCTATGCGACACAAGGGGTTAAAGAAACCAGAGAGAGAGACATATTGAAATCAGCACTTCTATATAGGTATGTATAGTAAAAATTTTATTAAAAAATATTGAAAAACGTGCCGTGTAAGTATTATTTACTGGAATCTGCTCGGTGACGTAATCCTCTACTGTATACCTTGTAACTCCTCAATTTTTTATCTGATATCAAAAACAGAAATAGAAAGAGAAAATTTTTGATGTGGCCGATTTTAAAAATTAAAATTGAACATTTTTCGATGATTTTCTACTACAAAAAACGACCTTTCTTTATGTTAAAAAAACTTGCCACGACAATTACTAAATAATTGTATAAAACAAGTATTTTAATTAAATCGGGGTTAATTAGCTCTCGAGTTATTATAGTTACCGTTTTTGGAAACACGTAATCTTTAGAATGCAATTTTGTGTGTTTTTTTAATTTGCTTCGCTTCGCCCAAAAAACCGTATTTTTTGACGGGTGGGAGTAGAACTTAAATCACAACATACAATGTTACAAATACAGAAACTTAGAGTGATAAAGAAGTTGAAGTGAATTAAGCCTTACAAAATCGCATACCAAAATTTAAAAACAAAATAGTTTTTCACCACCACATAGTAACATACAAAGAGAAAAAATTTTTTTATTCTTTGAAGATATTCTGTATGAAATCTCATACAATTTCCCAATTTTATTTCAATAAAAAGAGCTTGCATTGAAAACGTTTGCACGTCACCGTGAAAGATAAATCCTCTTTTAAATGCAGAGCAACCCTTAATTAAATAGACTTAAGCTAACTCTGTCTTCCGGCGACAGAACCTTGTCATTTTACGTACATTGAAATTAGCAAAAAAAAGTCTACCGTTCAGCTAGAAAAAATGAATACAGAGCCTTCTCCATCTTTTAACTCCATTGTGTGGAGTGCTACATTGAAATTTTCTCAATATTTCCATAACGGTTCAAAAAGTAATGTTTATAGTTCTTTGCAAATCTAAGATAGGCACTTTGAGATATTTAACAATAATATTATAATAAACTTTAAGCAATCTTATGTTCCAAAAGTTTTTCTTTAATTAATTTTTATTTTTTTGGGTGAATTTTTCAACTCCTCGGTAAATACAAACCTTCTCATTATCCGAAATTTCTTTCTCACACATCTCAAAAAGTGAAAGTTTAAGATTAAAAAAAGTTCACAATTAATATTTTCATAAACCTGTACATGCAAAATTTCATGAAAATGGAAGAAGATTTTCAGAATTTTTTTCGAAATAGGTTAATTTTTCTTGGATTGACCCATTTTATTGCTATCGGTTGGAAAAAAACATTCGAGAAAAGTGCGTTCGAAGTTTCTCCGTTTGCTCCGCTGCCGCTTTCACAAGGCTGTAGCAGCCGAAATATTCCGGTCTTCTCGACCAAAATTTAACAGCACTTTTATTAAATGCTAAAGGGTTTTCTCAATTTCTGCAGGTTTTCATTCATATCTTCTTCTTTCCTAGGATTAATGCAAGAATATCCTTTTACGACATAATACTAATTTCAATGGTCTCAATCTAGTGGTGTCTTACTGCTCACATTTCCAGACACGGTCTTCAGAAAGACTTTGCATGTCTTATCAGCGAACACCTTCAAGCAGCCCTATAGAATGTTCCAAGCCTAAGCATCCATATTGACCTACTGTTTCCATTGTTCGTTTATGGCCTATTCCCCATCCCCGATTAGGCCCCTTACCTTGCCTTACTTTGCAAGAATCTGAACTTCGAAGCAACGCCCCGCTTCGTAAGTTCGTCCACCTTTTCATTTCCTCTGGTTCCTACGGGTCCTCTAACCCAACGCAGCGTCAACTTCTTTACTAAGGCACACTCTCTCCCTCTTCTCAGGACATGATCCATCAATACTTAGCATTTCATGGTATCTTTCGTTTAATCTTACATACCATCCTCTAACTTTAAAAGCTCTGGTGCCATGCCTTCCACTACCATTATTTGGACGTCCAAATCCGACGTCAATATTTTCAGTGTATATATGGATGTGGTGTAATATGTAGCCGTAATACTTATACATAATGATTCAGATTAGGTTTTCCAGGTTAGCCTTGAGTCCAGGAATACTACCGATACTTGATCATCGCAAACATTTTAGATTCGGTTCGAAATAGCTTTAGCGATCTAATGTCTAGATCCTTCCATATCCTCGTTAGAATTTTTTGAACGTTATTTGTGTGCGCTATTTTGGTGGGGTTTACTAAGCATGCCCGCTGTCTTGAATGGATCAAACCACTTAATTTATCGTCTAATTGCATGCGACGTCATTTTCCTTTCTGCTTCCGCCCGATCCAGCACGTTGGCTACTTCCTTCTTTTAAGGACACGGAATGTCGGACTTGACGTACGTTTCTAGCGAAAATCACTAAGCACTTAATATATTAGGAATATTTTAATGATAACAGCTTAAGCTAAGCACACACACTTGAACTAAGCATATGTAATATCCGTAATCATAATATACAAAATAAATTAAATTCCTCAAGGTACCACTTGTTAAACCACCGGTGAACTACAGTTCAATTTGCATTTATGCATATTCGGCTTGTAAAACTCATAAAAAATTATTTCCGTTATCGAGTAGCAACCATATACATATGGACGCTGAAAAGCCTTCTTGTCGTATCTTGAAACTGGAGGTTTACAATAGAGCTCATTACTCTTTAACCAGAGAAGATAGAAAGGTAATTCTTGGAGTAAAAGTTCTGAAATAATGGTCAATAGACAAAAAAAAATGAAATTATCCTAAAGTTAATGTAACATGGATTTAATACTATGTAGATACAGCATATTTTGAGATCCGACAAGATTGCTTTTCAGCGTCGATATGTATATAAACAAATCCTATGCAATTCCGTATAATTTCACACGCGCTTTAAACTCAACAGAAATTTTAAATAACTTGAATATACCGAGAATTGTTACATAATCACCTTGTGCTACTACTAAAGCATATGTAGATGTACAGTGTGCAGGAGTATATCTCCTTATGCCTCCAGAAGTAGAACATTAATTCTGCTATGAGTCCCGAACATAGGTAAGCCCATCAGTCACGTTTAAATTCTAACAGATGCACATTTAAAATTAGTCTGAAAATCCGACATTAAAAGCAATTCTACTACCCTTGCAGAATTTTTGCAAATGTTGCCAAAAGTTAGACTATTTATCTTCCTGACAAAGATTAATTCCCATTGAGCTTATGTCACAGTAAATGTTGGATCAACTTTCATTATAAAGACGTATAGACTACCACTTCAATTATTATATAGTAGTGCATACTTAACAATTGTACAGCTTTGTCTATATTCTGGCAGAAAAATAAATTGCTGGGTTAGAAAGTACATAACTACTTCTGATAATACCACATTTTAACCTTAATTCTTTGAGAATATTTCAAACCTGGATAACGTCAAATGGATTCATTTTTCACTTCTTTCAACTGTGAGTGATATAACGTGTTCCTGGAAGACGACCCCACTTTTAAATATCTCTGAATACTATAGATACAAGTGTTAGAGAAATGCGATTATGCTTTTAGAAGGTAATCTTTGCCGCTTAAAAGTAAATTTAAATTTGTGCGCAAAGTGGGTACCTGTCATCCTGCCAGTTCAAGATAACAATTTCAAACAAATTTTCCCAGTTTGATAAAGGTTTTTTATGTAAAATTATTTTATGATGAAAAATCTTTCTAAAAAGAAAAAACCTCAACAATTTAGTTTTTGATTTTACGTAAAAATTTCTCTTTACATTTTTTCCGAACAAATTAGAAAAAGGACCAAATGAAAAATTAAAAAACAAAACTATAAGTTACATCAAATGAAAAAATTGTTATTTGTATTTATCGTATGGCTCAACAAAGAAATAGCAAAACTCTCCTTTTCCCAGTAGAATATTTAATTTAACCTTCATAATATAAATCGCACTAACTTGTAAAGCTTTCTCGGGCTCTAGTGAAAAATTATTCAAAGTGCGAGCTTTGCATCTAGATTCTTCAAATATACCTTTGCTCACGAAAGAATCTAAAATTCTGTTTTTACGCCTATACCACATATATGAAAGCACATCACAACATTATTATTTCAACTTCATTTATTTACAAATTTAAGTATCTACATTTTAACTTTAAATTAATAATACATTTATTCAAAATAGGGAGAAAAATACTACTGTACTAAACTAGAAACAGGTATCATAGAATAAATATTAAATAGTAGAACAGCTCCCTAAATTTCCCTGTTCAATCGTGACCGAAATAATCTGGCAAATCTCTAGAGAATTTCTATTGAAAAATAAATTTTACCTGTCAATTAAAAAATTGTTCTTGTCAAAATGTAATGACCGAAAACCCATTTTTTAACTCTCATCAGAGCAAGTTCCCTTTTGGTCGAGTAATTAGTATAGGCGGACATATGTGTTGGTTAAATAATTCACAGGTTTTTGACATGGACGAATGGACGTTTACAGCTTCATATAAGCTGACTGAGAGATTTCCCATTTGGCGGATTTCCTCTCAGCAGCATTAGCATTTAAATAAAAAATGGAATTAAGTACCAGGAAATTTTTGGCCGTTTTATTCGAATCTCACCTACTACATATTTATAGTTATACTTTGAGTTTCTTCGAAATATATTCATTTTTTGATACGATGAGGTCCTTTGTACTTACGTCTGATTTGTAAGTTGTTTTATGGCTTTTTTGAGTTAAATGCGTCGTGCGGATAATAACATAAGTTTCGACGACAAAAAATGGAATTACTGATTTCTTGCTTGGAACACTAGAATACGAAGTTCACTGTTGTTCCAAGAATGGTGTTGTACTGCTTTGCGACTAAAGTGTTCGGACCATATATCTAAAGAATACTTAATAATTTCAATCAGGCAGAGACCTCTTGGCATAGATTTAACTAAATTGGCAGTTTCCTGCGGCTTCTTATTTTAGCACAGAACTAACTAAAACTTCTTTTAGTTCGGCAAAGTTTAGGTTTAGGTCTTTAAAAAAGTAAAAAAAAAGTAAGAATTAACCCTCCTAACTCAGAAGGCGCACTTCTCAGGTAGAAGCCTAGAAAAACATTAGTAAACAAAAACACGCCTACACACAACAATTAGGGGTGCACGGACAACAGAGAACACTTCAGCCAATCCTTCGTAAGAGTCAGGTCGAAAACAGGAAACATATTCACGGCTCTACACATACGATTTATAGGCTCATGCATACCATCGTTAGACCGAGAATGAACAACATGCGGTAAAGGCAATCTACTTAAGCTATACGGTATATGCCTATAAGAAACCATACTTGCGAGAGTGCAAGAATCTATGTTTGAGTTCAAAAGCTAGTGAATGAAGATTAGGTCAGCAACTCTACGTCGTTCTTCCAACGAATGCATATTAAGCAACCGGAGGCGATCCACATAAGGAGGAATCCTGAGTGGATCATTCCGGTCTCTAAGTGCGAACCTAACAAAGTTCCGCTGCACCGACTCAATGCGTCTAGAATGAACAGCATAGCAGGGAGACCAAACCTGAGATGCATACTCGAGAATTGGCCTAACCAAAGAAAAGAATAAGTGAATTAATCAGATCAGAAAACTCCCTTGACCAACGCTTTACGTAACGCAGAACTGAATTACTGTTAGAAACAATGTAGTTAATGTGCAGAGTGAAATCAAGTTTTTCACCCAAAATAGCCCATAGATGCTCTACTGGATTTCAGTGGAAGAAGTGTGATGGGCTTTTCAATTTTCCTGCGACGTCATACATTTACTGTAATCTTGTCCTTATTAATTAATATATCGGTGTATTTTCAATGATACGTCTATAATGATCTATAAATCTAAATTTGCCAATTTGCACTGTGGACCAAAAATTTGTGAGGCAGCACTCTTATTTGTCTTAAACCAAACATAATTGCAACCATCTGAACCAAAAAGGTTAAACTTGCCTTCGGTTCAAATTTATAGGAAAACGATGTTAATCTATGATTTTTCCTTTGTAAGAAGAATAAAACACATTATGATACCACTATTTTTATACCTAAAAAGACTATTACCAGGTCCTGCGGTTGGATATAGCCGGAACTACATTTTCAACACTATCAAGTAAATGACAACCGTTTGGAACTTCTGCTAAACCGAACTATCTCCCTGACATAAGGAGAACCTAGATAGTTCGGTTAACTCCTTAAAAAAGCGGAGCCCAAGTACCGGCGCCTGTAGCTGGCTAGAGCTGAGGATTTGAGGAATGTTCTCCTCTTCTTTTTCATCTTGGCAACACCTACAGAAGTTATTTGACAGCGCGCCGAGTCTGTCAGTGTGTCTGCCTATAAAGCAATGTCCCGAAATGACAGCCACGATAATGTTACGCTTGAGCGAGTTTAGCTCTCTTAACCGCCAGTCAGAGCTACCACGTAATTATGCAGGTGTGTTCACTTTTTCCATTTATCATTATCAATCTTAAGTAGAGTTTAGTAAAGTAGTGCCGTTTTGGAGGTGATGTACACTCCCTGGAGAGATTTAATAGTAGTCTATGAAGATACATATATCATCCGAAGACAATGTTGTGTTCTTCTGATAGCCCAATGCTACATTAATAGCCGTGATTTCTGAATGAAAAACACTACAGTGATCTGGCAAACGAAATGAAATGTTTAGGTCCAGGTGTTCCACGTAGATAGCTCCACCCGCTTTACTTTCTTACTTGGAACCATCAGTGTAAAAATTCACTGATTCTCCCCATTGAGGGGGGCCACCCTGCTAGGAATATAGAAGTCGAATTTGGCGTTGAAATAAGGTTTGGGTATGGTATAGTCGATATTACTTATTATGCTACCGTCGAGAATTTAGAAATATCCGTAGCTAGTACGCTTCCAAGTCTATACCGAATTAAGCAATCCTGTAAACCTGTAATCAGTAGCGCTGCCACACATCTGATCACTCTCTTATGCTTTCTGGTGGATCACTTTATCCAATGCAGGCCACCATTCATCTAACCCGTATGTATAGGCCTCATAACGCTGACATAACATACAATGCGCGGCTCCATGCACCATCTTTTGCCTATAGCCTTTTTACACAAGTACAGCCCTGCTGTTGCTTTACGTACTCTTTGTTGGACGTTAGGTTTCCAGCAAGTTTTCTATCTAGAACAAGGTCTAGATATTTTATTTAATCACCTAGTTTCAGTTTGACCACATGTAGTGTTAGACATTTGATAGGAGGTACTCTATGTTTCCGTGAGAAGAGTAGCAACTCTATTTTGTCCGGGTTTATGCCTAGACCACACCTGATACTCCAGGAAGATACTTTAGAGAGGGCATGTTGCAACACTCAGCTAAGTGCTTGCGCGAGGTAACCAGGGTACTGTCAGCTACGTAGGCGATAACCTTATGGCCGAAATGTTTCAAGTCTAGTAGTAACTCATAGAGGGCCAGATTCCATAAGAGCGGTGATGCGATACCTCCTTGGGGTGTGCCTCTTGTACGACTCTTTGTATGGTGAATCCCAATGGAGCTCAATTAGCAAACTGTCTAGATTCACCCTCAAGGATGTCGTTATCGGCTCTAAAAAACGGGGACGAAATAAGAATTGTCATGCTTTAGAAAAAGCGGTATGTAATATCGCAATAAAAATGTTTGAACTGTTATATGATATACTGTACCGAAATAAGCGATGGTGAACTATATGTTACTTCATTTGGCTAGTAAGATTGCGGCTCACCTGCCATGAAGCTTTTTATTTGTCCTAATAAGTACTGTCAGCTCGTTCAGTATTGGCCTTACAAAAATGGACACACCCTCTATAAATTTCTCTCAGAAGGAATAAGAATTATTCACATCAATATTTGCATATTTAAAGCGATGCTTTAAATTGTTTCCCTAATCAAAGGATTATTCTTAACGAATCATGACATGACCATAATTAATCAGTATTGCACTTACATACATACGAGTTTATGATTAAGTAGAAGCTATTGTTTTTGAATTTCTTATCTATCCAGTATGTTGACACAATTTAAAGTATGAATATTATGTGAATATGATAATATGTATACAAAAAGAAATGTTTGTACAGTACCTAAAAGTTGTAAGCAAATCCTGGCTGTTTTTCTTAGCAGTTTTTTCAGTAGCAGTTTAGCCACTCACTAGAAGATACCTAACTAGGGATAGCAACACGTGCCGTCTATTCGTGTTCAAATAAAATAAATTGTGGAATCGAACAAGTATTTTTCTTTAAAAAAAATTTACAAATTTACAAGTGCCCGCAAAAAGTTCAATTATTTCATTATATTCTAACTATTATTTAAAAACAGATCTTTATAGGAAACGATTTTCTGATCAGGCTTTTTATTAGTCTCAAATTATGAATTTATAGCAGGACTACTGTTCATCAAGAAATAGCGATTCACAAACATCAACAAAATTAAACCCTGATCAACACATATCTCATTATAAATAATATGCCATCTATCTCGATGATCTCGATTTATACTAAATAAAAACTAATTTATTCTGCAAGCCCAGTGATATATGTATGTATAGGTACAATATTATAAAGTATATAAGAACGACATAACAAAAAAAACCTTATTTGTCTCCGATAGCAATATTTTTAGTTACGTACTTGAAAAGTGAAAAGCTTATATTAAGTGCATTCCAATCATATAAGTTAATCGATATATTATCGTTTTCACTATTCTTAAAAGGCATTCTATTTTACATTTTTACCCGCCTGCCGAACGAGAGGAGGGCAAGCTTTTAACGCGTATGTATGTACATATGTATGTATGAATGTATATTTCTTTGGCACACTATGTGGCCTAAACGGTTTGACAAATTTAACAAATGATGTGTCATTAGATTCGTCTTAATTGTGGGAGTAACGTAGGGTAATATTTAAATATGTTGTCTACGAAAAAAAATAGAGGGGGAATAAAAACAATATGGGTATCAAATGAAAAAAATATTTATATATATATATATATATAAATGAATAAATAGAATATCAATTTGTACCTTGCCAAAAAAGTACCTCATGATGAGAGCTGGTGGAAGGGCGGGACCTAGCTTCGTAAGGCGAATACCGATTTTGATGATTTTGAGGTAAATGGTAAAAAAAATGTGTACCTAAAGTGACTACGATGATTCTCTCTTGCTGAGTAGAGACCGTGACGGTGACCTTAGTCACCTTTCGTATGTTGCTGGATTTGGATGATTCTGTTTTCTATCTATAGAGTGCGAGTTGGGAGTAACAGGGTTCATAAATTCCAATTTTCATGGTATGTACATCACTAGCTATAGAAATAGAAATGTATACATAGAAAACCTATCGGGAAATATTAGAAAAATCTGCAATTTAAAGATACTCATACTAATCCTAAAATTATTTTTATTGAATCAATACGTATTTCAATTAATATGATTATGTTACAAAAGCTGTTTGAAATTTCCTCTGTCACTTTAGATGTATGCCAATAACCCGCTTCTAATTCCCTGTTTAAGGGATATTCTAGCCAACCTCTCCCGTATTTTCGTCGCTGCAGTCCCAATTCTGCTAACTAATTCGTCTCTATCGTTAACAGATGATGAAGTGTATCTTCATTGTTTTCGATAAATAAATCCAATGGAATAAGACCTGGAGCTCTGCAAGCCCAAGGGATCAGTGCACCTCGCCCAATCCAGCGATCAGGAAATTTTTCATTTAATATTGCCTCAGTACGTTGGCAGTATGCACGACGTGCATCAATGTCCTCTAGTAGATTTAATAGTATTATATATTTCCAAAAAAGTTCCGCATAAATCTGGCTTTTAAGCTCTTGCGGAAAAATAAATAGTGCTATTAACTAGGTGCCGAGGTGTTAGATCAACATATTTAAGAATTTTGGAAAGGTCATTGAATTTAGGGTTTGTTTGATGTCGCTGCATTTTGAGTAGGTCAAAAGGTACAAATTAAAGAGTGATGTGCATAGCACGAAAATTTGGAGTTTTTGAATCCCCTATAACTTCCAAACGGCCGAGATTACCTCTCCCCTCCCTTCCGGCAGTTTTTTGTTTGCCTAGGTTCCATCCAGCGCACCACTTATTTTAGCACACCTTATGCGAAAAGGGATCATAAGGAAGGAGGATTACATACTTTTGTTATAGTTAGTTTGTTTGTTCAATTTGCACCGACGCCAAAATGTAATAGATATAAATATAAAATTAAAAGTAGTCAGTTCAACTTTTTTTAACTATTTTATGATTTTAATCCTTCACTCATGAGATATGTGCGCAAAGTCGTTATTAAAATGTCCCCTCTAATTTCTAAACTGTCGATGAAAAATATCCGAACAAATTTCTGTAGTTTGAATTTTCAATGACAATTATAACGAACACTGTAGCAAAAGAATAACTTATAGAAACCATATCATGTGCTTTAAGGGAGGATTATACTATCTCATGTCAAAAAAATTAATTTTTTTTTATTTCATAAATCGATAAGAAAACTATATATTCAAAAATGTGCATTCAAAATTGTATGCCGAAATTCGAAGTCTTTCTAGGCTTTTACTGGAGTACAAAACCATGCTAATTTTCACTTCCTTTAAACGCGTTTTTTCCGAGGGTGCACTCTTTCAAAGCGGTGGGAAGTATAAAAAAAACGATTTAGACTATCAGATCCGGATAAAACGTATTGAATTCTTTGAAGACAAACGCTAATGAACTAAAAAAATAGACAAATTTTTATTTAACATGAATAAATTGCTAACACATGAAGCAGAAAACTCCTGGAAAAGGACTATCGTTTGAAAGCTGAAAAAAAACGTTGAACAATTGTTTTTCCAAAAACATTTTTTAGTTCATTAACTTTCAAAAGCAAACTAGCAAAACGTGCCCGGCGGTGCTCGGACTTTTGGTAAATAAGCGTACTTTTTAATTACTTTTGGATAAACAAATTTTTTTTTTTAAATTTTCAAAAAGTTTGATCCGATTTGCTGAAGAAATCTAAGCACTTTTGCTCCTCTGCAATTTTTCTGTAAACCTAACAATTTTTGAGTAAAAAATCTTTATATTTCCAAAATTTGCAATTTTGTCCTTCCAAAATCTCAAAAAATTGACGTTTTAAAAAAAAAATTTTGAGAAAAAAGTTTCCTATTTTTGTCCGGAGCATTCGAATCTGCAGTAAAAAGTATGGGATACCATTTTAAATTTTAAAGTTGGCCCCTCCCCGGGGAATTGGGGGTGGGAGGATTTTACCGTCAAGAGAGTAACCGAGTAACATTCGTCGCAACATCCTGGCGAAATAAAAGCATCCGAAGATTAAAATGACTCACCCTGTATATATATATATATATATTTTTTTTTTTCAGACGAACATAGAAGCAGTAGTAAGACGTCCCCATTGTCGAAAATAAGCAATTTTTTTCAATTTAAAAAAACTGTACTCGAAATTTTTGTTAGTTTAGACATTGAATAAAATTATGTTAAAAGTTCTAAACCAATGCGTTAAATTCATCCTATGTAATTGGCATTTTAAAATGCCGTTTGTTTTCTGTATGATTATTTTATAATGTATGAATATCTTTTCGCCATCGAAAGTTTTTCAAAAATTTTGAATTGCTTATATGTATCATTTTTGCATAAATATCGAATATCTGTAAAAAATTAAAATTTTCGCATTTTATTGGAAGATATTCCAATAATTAAGAAAGTTACAGGTTGTTTTCTGTGATTTTGAATGTTATTTGGTTTTTCGAAATTAATAAAATATCTCTTTATTTTTATTATTTTGTTTAAATTGAAAATATTTTAAAGGTGTGGAATTATCTAATGCTTCGAACTTCAATGGACTTAATCTAGCCACTACTGTCAGCAATCGTAATTACATAATTGATTAGGTAATTCATAGGTATCACAGGTAGGTTACCCTTTTAATAAAGGATTAAAAATTCGAATTTGATTGGTTATCATATTCCCTTTACCCTACTCAACTATAAAATCTTTTCATTTAATTAATGCTTGTCAGATTTTTTAAAATGATATTCCATTCATCAATCTCACTTAAACCCGTTTCACATTTCAAAGAAGCAATTGAAGGTATTGAGGTGGTTGTACAGGCCTTTCACATGAATTAAAATATCAGAAATCTACGGCAAAATAAACCTCAAGAGACAAGAGAAATACTTTTCAATGAGTAAAAAATCATTGGAATAATGTTCGCTGCTAGCTAGATAAATCGGAAAACTTTAAAGTAAAAGATCTGTTTTTAAATTCTCCATCGCATACCAATAAAATAATAACACTTGAGAACATATTTTAAGAGAAAAACAGAGAAATTTCTAGCCTCTAGAGATTTTAAGTAATAAACTTCCACTTGACTTTCCTTCAAGCCACCCTAGTTGCTTAGCTTTTGAACCTTTTTAACCTGTTTCTTTGCCAAAGTCGATTTTTTCGCCATCTATGCGCGTCCTTTAAACAAAGCTATGCAAAGAAAGAGATTTCTACAAAACCAAGAGGATTCTTCCTCACTAGGGAATGAGCTCAATGTTTTCTTTGACCGAATATTATCTGGGTCAGCTTGTGCAGAAAATCGTACACATTTGCAAATGTGTTGTGAATCTATACGAAAAGTGCCCTAGTGACGTACTTTCTCATGGCATATAAAAATTTACTCAAAATCTATGCAGGGTGGCAAGTCGCCTTATATAGCTGTACGGTCATTCACCCTGTGTACCCTTAATTGGCACACTACAAAATTTCGAATACACACACACATTTTGAACACATTGATAAAGCGCAAAATTTCATATGATTGCAACGCTTTATGTACATTCTTAACCATTATATTTCCGAAGTATTGAAAATTTATGCACCGAGTGTATGCACTTTTATTAAAACACATCTTTGGAAAGGAAATGAAAGCTTTGACATGCGCTTAGTAGAGCAAATGTTACAATTTACAGGGTGGACGATAAAATGCTTTTATTGTCCAAATATGGATAACACCTGTAATCTTTTAATTCCATTCCTTTCCAATTATCTAAATGTTAAATAACTTTTGCTACATCGAAGATTATTTTTTTACTATTGAATATTGTCATCATCCTTCCTAGGCGATCCTATTCTACCCGTCAACCTATTGAACTAGACGTCTTGTTCAATGTTTATTACGTGAAGTTTAAAAAGGCGCGTAAAGGATAGCATACAAAATCAAAATACAATAAATTTTCGAAATCATTTCCAATTCCTACTACTTCTACTACTCCATAAAAGCGGGAACAAGTTCTTTGCTATTATGAGAACAATTTGGAACCTATGGTGGGGGCAACATTGCTTTGTATCGCGTGGACCGATTTGGATGATTCTTTTTTTTGTAAAGTATATTCTCCCACTGGTACATACCAAAACATTTTTTGGAGGGGTGGAGGAAGGAGTAGAACCTAACTGTGGGTAGAGATTTTCCCCGATTGTAACGATCTTAAACATTTGGAGGAGCCTGTTCCTCATTGTGCAAAATATGCTCCCTATTGGAGGCATTGCATGCTCTTCACAGTCGTGGTATCGAATTCGAAATTGGATTTTTTTTTCATGTAAAAAATCCAAAATTAATATTTAAAATTAAATTTTGACAAACTTCGACATTTTAAATTTTTTTTTTGCCAGTGCGATAGTTTTGTATGGAAACATGAAAAAATTTAAGTTTAAATTCTCTATCTCCGATACGAATGCAAATCACATTCTAAAATTTTACACATATTATTTATGAACTATAAGCTACATTTTGAGATAAAAACAAAAATTTTGAAAATGTCGAAGTTAAGTAAAATCCGATTTGATATGTTTACTTCCGGTTTTACATACGAAAAAAAATTGTTTTTCCAACTCTGTAATAACAGCCGAGAAAAACATTTATTTGTCTTTAAAATAACACTATTTACTTTTTTTCTATCACTTTGAATAATAGCAAATTTTTTTTTCAAAAAACCCGCTCCTCAAATTTTGTCAATTCTTTAAAGGCTTAGAAAAGGGCAACTAGGCTTCATAGAAAAAAAAATAAAAATGCACATTAATGCAGGACATATAGAAGTACAATTAAACCAAATATGAACAAAATCCAGAACCTGAAATTTTTTTCGCTGTCCGCTTCGCGTGAAATGCCCCTAATATGTGTCATTACTACATGTCGTCTCGTGCGCTGGTGATTGCGCCTCTTAAGTTCCGAGATCCGAATTATCCGACTGGTGCTTCAGCAACCGTCTCTCCTTTAATCCTAGCAAATGCACCTTAATGAACTTTACCCTCCAAAGATGTCCCATCCTCCTTAACTACTCTTTGGATGGTTGCGTTCTGAGTAGGCCAGATAAGGTCAAGGAGTAGTTCTTAATTCCCGCCTATCCTTCGAGAACCACGTGGATTTCGTAGTGAGAAAGGACCAATTACGTACTTGGCTTCGTGAAGCGGTGGTCCAAGGAGATCGACGACCCCTACTTAACTAGGTTTCCCTATTGCACCTTTATCAGACCCCTCCTGGAATATGCTCGCATGGTATGGATCCTTACTCCGCTGTCCACATCAAGTCTATCGAGGCCATCCAGCGCAGATTTCTTAAGTTTGCTCTTCTCTGGCGCGATCCTTTTTCCCTTCCTCCCTATCATGCTAGACTCGAATTGATCTCGCTCGACTCACTCAAAATGAGGAGTAGGGTTTTTAAAATCACATTTTTGTATGATCTTTTGCAGGGAACGATCAAATCCGCCGAACTTCTCAATGATGTTGGTATATGCGTCCCGGCCCGGTACATGAGTTCTGACTTTTGCCATGTTCCATTTCCCCGAACACTTTACGGAATGCAGGAGCCAATTGCGTTGAGGTCACGCCTCCTTAACGAATGCAATTTAAATACCAATTAAGGCTTTTTTTTAAATAATGTTTAGTACTAGTCGTTGCCTTAATATTTTGTAATTTTTATTGTAGGAGCCAGCTTGGGCAAATATGTTTATAAATAATAATAAATTGTCTTATCTCCGCCCAATTCTCTACTTCCTCTCTGAAAACCACTAATCTACATTCTACCAAAAGATTAGTGTGGCATTATAAAAATTATGATTGTGCTGGACTTAATATCTCAGAGAGCTGGACTGGTCTGATTGCTTCTTTATGAAAGCCGCTAGCAAAAGCACCAATTTCTCTGAAGACCACAATCTATATGCCTGGAAGGCTGCTCGATGTGTTTGAAGCTATATCTTCAAGCCAACTAACAACATCAATTGGTTCAATAATGACTGTTCCATAGCCATTCAGAGATATTGAGTCATATCTATAGAGATGCGCGGAATATTTGCAATTCATTGCAAGTTTAATTTTCACCCGAGCGTTAGACGGAAGGTATTTTCTACTCAAGAGTGTAGTAAGGGCTTCTGGTCTCTAGCAAAAATCGTAAAAAACAATTTCACCTGTTCGTCAACACCACCACTCATTTATACTGAGAATATTTTTACTGGCTCATTGTCCAAAGCCAAACTGTTTGCTGCTAATTCGTACTTGCACCACTTTAATCTCTATCACAGTGCACTAGTAAGTAAAAAGGTTTTAAGGTACTTTCGAAACTCGACGTGTCCCTAAGCCACTGGACCTGATGGGTTCTCGGCCCTGGCTTTAAAATGTTGCGCTTCTGCTTTGGCTAAATTTCTGCGCAAACTTTTTCAACTGTCATATTCAACAGGAACATATAAAGCTATACTTTGAGACTTACTAGGATTTAGTATGAGGTGATTGTTCAACGACCAAGCAGGAATTCTCTCGAAGTCATCATTAACTCTAGCACCTCCAATAATCCAACCGGTCTACTCAAATAAATCTGAACATCATCAGAATAAAATAGTTTTTAAAAAAAAGTTGAACCGACTTCACAAAAAGCGCTAAAAAGCATAAAATAATTTTTAATTTTATATCTATTACGACATTTTGAAGTCGGTGCAAACCAAACAACTACAACAAAACTATTTAATCGTCATTTCTTATGATCCCGTAAGCTGAATCGTTCAGGTAGTATTATGTATTATTTTCAATTGTGGTTCTGTAGTTGTTTTATTTGTTTAATTTTCACCGACTTCAAAATGTCGTAATAGATATAAAATTAAAAATTATTTTATGCTTTTTAGCACTTTTTGTGAAGTCGGTTCAACTTTTTTTTAAAAACTATTTTATTTTTCACTTTTTAGTGTCTTCGACTCTTTACAACGAAGAAAGAACCATCAAAATCGGACCACGCGTTAAAAGTTAGTTTTAACCCCCTACCCCACCCCCATTCCACTAAACTTTTTTTCTCATGGTATCAATCAAGGAACATACTCTACCGAACAGAAAAGGAATCATCGAAATCGGTCCACGCATTACGAAGTTACTACCCCTCCCCCCCCCCCCACCACCACCATAGGACCAGATTATTCTCCTATTAGCAATGGGCATCACACTCTATGCAACAACAAAAGAACCATCCAAATCGGTCCACGTGTTACAAAGTTCGGTTCCACCCTCCCCCCCCCCCCACCACAGCAACATTTGTTTTCTCGTAGTATCAACCTAGGATCATATTCTACTCAATAGAAAAAGAATTATCCAAATCGGTCCACGCGTTACGAAGTTAGACTACCCCCCCCCCCCACCCACACCTTTCACCATAGGACCAAATTATTCTCCTATTAGCAATGAGGGATCATACTCTGTACAACAAAAAAAGAACCATCCAAATCGGACCACGCGTTACAAAGTTAGGTTTCACCCCCACCCCCCACCCCCCACCCCCACCATACCAAAAAATTTTTTGACATGGTACCAATCGGTGAACATACTCTATCCAACAAAAAAAGAATTATCAAAATCGGTCGACGCGTTACGAAGTTATGCCCGGTCAGACATAAAAAAAAAAAAAAAAATACGCGTCGAACTTAGAACCTCTTTGTTTTTGGGAAGTCGGTTAATAAAGATGAAGCTGCACTTTTTGGACTGCCGTAGGGAGATCATTAATGTACATACAAAATAATAAAGATCCAAGAACAGACCCTTGCAGAACTCCACGACGTAGAGGTAACAACAAAGATAACCTTTCCCTTATTCTTACCCGTTGAAACCTGTGTGCGAGAAAATTATTTATCAGGGCTGCAGCAGAAGTAGAGAAACCAAATTTACTATAAAGCTTTTGAGAAATCAACATTTCCTGCATCAACTCCAATTCGAAGATCCGTTGACACCTTCAACAAAGCAGATTCACAACTATGATTCGACCGAAAACCAGATTGAAATCTTCATAAAAGGTCATTACTACTCAAAAACTGTTGAATTTAAACCACCATTATTTTTCCCATTACTTTTCCAAGAAAACTCAGCATGCTAATAGGCCTATAGTCAGAATGGATACTGGGGGAAGTTTTCTTAGCAACTGGTGAAACAAACGCTATTTTCCACGCATCCGGGAAGGAAGACGACATTAGGCAACAGTTTATTATGTTAAGTAGATATTGTGAAATACATGGCAATATCAGTTTAATGAAACGAGGATTTATTTGATCAGAGCCAACAGCATTCGATTTAATAGAATATATATCAGATCCAGATTGATGCACACGAGAAGAACAACTCACCCCAGATGTACAGGAAGACGTTTCAAACTGCAACGAATAACAAGTGGCTGTACGTTTACGTATGAATAAACTGTGGAAGAAAAGATGAATGCAAACCCAACATGAGAAGATCGTCCAAATATGTACCGGAAATACGATCAAGAAACTGTTTGAGGAAGAAGATTGCTGGAACTTTAAAACTGGTAATCCCAATATGGAGGCAATCTTCAAAACTCATTTTCCGACAAAGAGTGAATGGATCAACAAAAAATGCTCAAAATGCGAGCATGGCTGTGGCGTTGGAATATCGTGCGAGGAACAAAACCTAGAGTTATGGGGAAGGGTAAAAACTGATCCTCGGTTCTTCAATGTGAAATCGCAGCGATAGAGATAGGAGCTAAACAGCTAATAGAACGGAGAGTAAGATCCTCTAGGATTGCAATATGTACAGATAGCCAGGCTTCCATCAAATCATTAACAAACGCCGCGGTAAAATCTAAAACGATAGAGGGTAAAACAGGTACTCACGAAGTTAGGGAGATAAAACGATGTCACCTTAACATACGTGCCGGGGCACTGCAGTATCCTAGGAAATGAAAAAGCGAATGATCTGGCGAAGAGGGGAGCAAATGAAATCAAAAATAAAGTCATGGAATGGGTAACGAAGAAAAATGGGAAGGATCCGACATCGCCAGACATACAAAGGCTGAAACTTCTTGTTGGCCTTGCGACAGTGCATGCAAGACTAAGGACTCAGGCTATAAAAATGTGAGGGGCGAACTCCAGCCTATGGAGGGGATGCTAGGAAGAAGTCGAGATCGTATTACACATTCTCGGTCAATGCCCAGTCCTAACGCAAAAAAGGTTTAGAATCTTAGGAACATACTACTACGAAGATTTAGCAGAAGGTAAAAAATCGGGTTATAATCGAATTATCCAATTCTTTACGGCAATCAGTTTGCAAGACAGTGAACTTTAGCGTACGTTGCCGAGCAGGTGTACAACGAACGGGCCACTAAAGACCTGAGTGCAGGGAAGACACACATCTTCCCCCTCTTGCAAACCAGCCAACCAACCATTGCCATAACAAAGTCTTATCTCTAATTTTACTTTTTTTTTTGTCGCTGATCCAATTTACCTTGACCAAAAGTATCAGTATCTGTTTTTGAAAATAGGAGATTGGTTTCCACTTTCTTTTCCGAACCGCGAATGTTTCCTTTCTCGTTCCCCTTATTTCTATGTTTCATGGAGTTGTGCTGCGGTATCACTGATACCTGCTCCATTATTTTAATGTTCTTTTTATCTTGGCGGATATAAAATGGGTCTTATCAGACAAATTATAAAAGGTTTACACTAATAAGAAAAAAAATCGATAAACACGATAACTTTTCTACTCTCCACTTATTCTTTAATTTTGCAACGGATATTAGCACTAATAAAAAGGAAAAACCTTAAAATTTGCTTTCAATACATTTTTATTAAATTTCTAAAATAAATAAGGGCAACGACAAACTGATTCGGCTTCACACAAACTAAAAACATTGTTTAATCACGCCCATGTTGAGGATATTTGATGTGTTAAATTTTCGATTTATAGTATAATGCAGGAACTCTTTTCACGGAATGGATTTACTTTCTGGCTTGAAAATCCGACCAATAAATAATCCTCTTGTTCATGTTCAGCAATATATTTCATCATTTTTGCACAAGATTCAGAAACAGGTTGGCGGTCAATTGAAGCTTCCCGGCGAAGTTGTTCCACAATAGCACGTTGTTGCTGCAAATTTGACGACATAACATCCATTCTTGCAGTTTCTGAAAGTCCTATAGATAAGTTTTAAAAGAAATGGTTTTATTACAAATTGATTTTTTAAGAAAACTCTTGTTACACACCCAAACTTTTTCTTTGATTAATTTGACGTTTAGTTGTGCCTTCTTCTTGTCATCTGTAAAATATTCAATAACATTTCTCATAAGTAAAATATTCAAAAAAATTTATTTTGTTCTTTAAATACTTTTAAAATATATTTGTTAACGTCTCTTATATAAAAGTTTAATTTGTTACATCAAAATATATATTTTGAAATCTAAATATTCTTCTATCTTTTATAAATATTCGAGATACGAAAATAAAGTTTGACAATAGCATAACGCGAAGAAGAGAATGTGAAAATATAAAGTGCAAACTAGCAAAGTCAGAATCGACAATAATAGTAAGTTATAGTTATATATTTTACATCAGAAATCACTAATTTTGATATTTTCCCCTGTAAAGACTCAGTGTAAAAAAGGAATATTCTGTGTTCTTGCGCTATAGTGGAAAATACCCATCGACACCATAGGGCTCTCGGAGACAGCTGTTATGGACATAATGGCAGCGAATGTACAGCAGCAACGAGTAATCGTGGATCAACTCCGTCGTGAGGCTGCTCTGCAACGCATGCCAGTGTCTGAGGCTTGCGATATAATGATTAAATACATCTCTGAACATGAAAATGAAGATTGCCTACTAAATGGATTCTCCAGCCAAAAAGTTAACCCTTTCCGTGAAAAAAGCTCTTGCAATATCCTGTAATAAGGTAAACAAAAACCTGACTGATCTATCCTAGATGCTTTCTACCTCAAAAGCAAACTTGACTAGATGAAATGAATGTTCTTAATGAAATATTTAATTTAAACATTTTTCTGGTAAGTTCCTTAAGCTGTTCCCATATGAAGTCTCTGAATTTGCAGATATTTTCTGGTAAGAGGCCTAGGAACGCAATAAAAATCTAAATCTCTTCCATATTTATGTAATATGTATGTGTACTATTGGAAATATATAAACCAGTGTTAGAAATATAGCCTTGTGTTTTATTGGTTTTAAACCAGGAACCTGTGTTTGGATTAAATAGTGGGTATGCGAAGTTCAGGAAGGCCGACTATGTAGCGTGACTGAATAGTCTGAGGGAGTCTCTAGGCAGTAATATATTTGGGCAATACTCTCTTGTAAACAAAAATTTGATCCATTAATCTATTTCTTTTAGACTCTTCGCTCTGGAACGGAGCAGCACATTTCAATTAATATTGGAAGTAACTATTTGCGCTAACATTTAGGTACCTAGCAGAAAGTCAGTCAACATGGATAGTCTATGAAAAACATTCACTTGGAGTTGATATACTAATTCCCCTTAAACTAATATCCATAACGCATAGGATATTGGTATACAAAATGCAACTTACTTTCGACGTCGAAAATATCTTGTTGACACCATTTTACCAAAATTTATAAAACAAAATACTCAAAATAAATACCAAACTATTTAAAACATTTACCACTTGGCATGACACAAAATTAGGTCTATTTTGTAATTTTCAAAAAGCGGAAATTTCTGCTGAGATGTTGAGATAATCTCATTTGAAGAGTGCAAAAAAAAATCGTTTTGGAAACCATTCGAGACACTCGTGATGGCTTGGAATATAATAATATTCTTTAAATGCTCTTTACATTTTTTGTGCATAATGAATATTTGAGAGTGACTTTTTGTGTACAAGAAAATATTTGTACTACAAAATTATAATTTGCCTTACAAGAAAATACACATGAGTGGAAATAGTCACAGTACAAATTTTGAATAGTAATGTACCTCAACAAAATGTGAGGTACAAATCCTATTCCAAACGTTTCAAATATGACATTAGTGGACCTGATGCAATTGGAACTATTTCATTATGCCAGAACGTTCTCTACTTGTGCGTGAATCATTCGAAGTTAGGTTAACATCTCTCGTTTTCTCGTGATTTATTGAAAAATCTGTGAACAAAAATGGCTCTACATGTCCCAAAAGCTCCTGGAGTATCTCAAATGCTAAAAGAAGGTGCACGGGTACGTAAAAATTGTCATAAAACGAATAAGGTTTTTGTTAAAATTTACTCAAATGGGCGATAGCTTAGGTTTTCCTTAAAAGTCAAAAACGTGCGATTATAATAAAATTTTAATTTGCAAATACCCGAACTATATGCTCTATTATTTTACTACTGTATACCTATCACATAAAAAACACATTTAATTCTATCCAAATGAGGTTATGAACTTGTCCAATTACAGATGTACAGCGGTCTAGAGGAGGCTGTATACCGAAACATCTCAGCCTGCAAAGAATTCGCTCAAACTGTAAAATCTGCCTATGGACCAAATGGTATGAACAAAATGGTAATAAATCATTTGGAAAAACAATTTGTCACTTCTGATGCCGGTACCATTATGAGGGAGCTTGATGTAGAGCATCCAGCTGCAAAATTGATGGTAATGGGCAGCGAGATGCAGGAGGCTGAAGTAGGTGATGGAACAAATTGGGTTGTTGTATTTGCTGGAGCCTTGTTAGAGGGCGCAGACGATTTGCTTCGTCTAGGCGTTACTACAACTGAAATTGCCGAAGGTTTCGAAAAGGCATTAGATAAAGCATTGGAAATTCTTCCTAGTTTGGTTTGCCATGAGATAAAAGACTTCCGTAATATTGACAAAATTAGGGAATGTATTAGATCTTCTGTTATGTCAAAACAATATGGACAGGAAGACTTTTTGGCTGATCTAATTGCAAAGGCCTGTGTTTCTATCCTACCCGAGAGCACAACATTCAACGTAGATAATGTTCGAGTTTGTAAGATCCTTGGAAGTGGCCTTACAAAATCAGAAGTTCTGAATGGAATGGTATTCAAAAGACAAGTCGAAGGAGACATAACGCATGCCGAAAAAGCTAAAATAGCTGTTTTCTCTTGTCCTGTAGATGTTATTCAAACAGAAACCAAAGGAACTGTGCTGATAAAATCGGCAGAGGAACTCATGAACTTTAGCAGAGGCGAGGAAAGCCTTCTTGAACAGCAAATAAAAGCGATTGCAGATTCAGGGGCGAAGGTAATTGTAGCTGGTGGTAAATTTGGGGATATGTCGCTTCATTTCATCAATAAATATGGGATGATGGCAGTACGATTAAACTCCAAGTTTGATATAAGGAGATTAAGTAAAGCCATCAATGCTACCGTTTTGCCCCGACTCACAGCACCTACAAAAGAGGAACTAGGCTATTGTGATCAGGTTTGCATCGAAGAATTAGGGGATACAACTATTGTAGCATTCCGCAACGAAGGAGCAGATTCCAGAATTGCCACGATTGTTATACGAGGGGCAACAGATAATTTTATGGATGACATAGAACGAGCTATTGATGATGGTGTCAATACATTTAAGGGTTTATCTCGCGATGGAAGGTAAAATTGTGTTCCGTTTTTAAAACATAAAATTTTCACATATTTTTGCTTAACAGATTTTTGCCCGGTGCTGGAGCTGTTGAAATAGCATTAGCAAAACAACTTTCCGAGTATGCTGACACTCTCCCAGGTCTCGATCAGTATGCTGTTCGAAAATTTGCCACTGCCTTAGAAGTATTTCCCAAAGCCCTTGCCGAAAATTCTGGCGTTAATGGAACTGAAGTTCTTTACAAGCTATACCTGGCTCACAAAGCGGGAGAAAAAAATCACGGCTTTAACATTGACTCGGAAACACCAGATATAATAGATGCATCGGAAAATAAGATTTACGATTTATATGCCGCAAAATTCTGGGCACTCAAATACGCTACTGGTGCTGCATGTACAATTTTGAAGGTCGATCAAATAATTATGGCAAAGAGAGCAGGCGGTCCTAAACCTCGCCAGCAGGCTGGCAGTGACGATGAATCTTAATTTGTATGTCATTAACTTAATTTTGTACACTGCTTGTTTTCTTTTAGTAGTTTAACGTCTTCACATAATGCTTAACTTTAATATCACCTTCATGTTCTGTTGCTGATTTTCATTGAATAAATTTATTCATAACTTTCTAAACTTCGTGATTTTTTTATTTTGTAACTGAAACAAGTTGGGGGATCCTAACGACAAAGTTCGAGGAGTGGCAATTAGAAGCCTTGAAGGTGCGAATCGGCCCATGGTTTCACCGGAACTATATGTGAATATAAATCGGCGCCAACCTAGCAGGGGTTGGAAAAACGACGTACCTACATTGAAGAGAATACCGATCTGGCTACGAATGAGTTTAGGGAAGAGAGGGAAATTCCGGCTAAACCAGGCTATGGAGCTCGAAACTCTCAAGTAGAAGGGGAGTAAGGGAGAATGTAGGTCAGTGGCTGTAAATAGGAATAAGAAAAAATCTATTTAAAGTACTAGAGAACGCAGAGTGTAATTTTTTTTACCTAAATAGGAAAATAAAATTCATTCTACCGAAATCTCAGACGGAAACAATTAATGCGGCACCCCAGAAGGCAGAAGCCAAGCATATTGACAGTGGCTAGGGAAGAGGATCTTGGATCATTTCATGATTGAGTGGATATGCATGTTGAAAACGAGTTGGGATTGATAGGATCTGTATACTCACTGGGAAGACCAGAAGATCACTAGGAGATAGCACTAAGGGCCATTTCGGGTAACTTGCAGGAGAAGGATGACATAGGCGTTACCAATGAAACGAAACGAAAGGATCTCTAGTCGGGAGATCGTAACGATAATTGGAGTGGATACACCTCCACATTACTCAAAAAAAAAGAGAATCAGCAGCATGATGTGGTTGGTCGCGGCCAACAGAGGTAATGTAGCTATGGTTACGCTAGCCGAAATGAAGGTAAGGAAAGATGCAAAGATAGTTCTAATTCCACTTTTGAAGGAAAAGTCACAGACAGTTCTTAAGCAATATTTTGAAAGTAAGTTCTGCGTAGTCAAGCTTTTCCTGCAGAAGCTGGTTAGAAATATTATATCAGCAACCCAACGTCGGTTCTCCAAAAGTAACAAGTTGCAGCAAACCCAAGCTCTCCGCATAAGGTGGCAGTATCAGAAAGTCGCTCGAACGCAGAGAATAAAGGACCGATTTCAGAAATTTACATTGAATGGATTCGATACATTTGATGTGAGACCCGTAAAACTCCAGCAGGGGTCTAACAAGGGACGTATAAAGATGGAGTCTTATGTGAGGGCTATGAAATTCCTTAAACCAACGGAGAATAAATCCCAACAAAAAGTTGGGCCCAGCAGCGACATTAATAATGTGGGAGATGAAGTTCAGTTGTATCTTAACTAGCAATAAAATATTTTCAGCTCCAATTGCATATCTGACAATCTACAATATATTTGATTGGGAGAAAAATCTTGATTGGCTATCCTCCTACCTGTTCGGTCACACTCAGCTTGTTCTCTGGTAGCATTCTCGGCACTCCTCTCTTCATCATGTTTATTAACGATGTCTCCTTGCTCCTGACTGGCTCCAGAGTATTGTGTTATTTTGATGCCAAAATATACCGGGTCGTCTCTTGCGAAGAAGATTGTGTCGTGTTAAACTCGGACATCCACGTCTCCCCCTTAATGCTATTAAATGCACCGTAATGACTTTTACCCGTAGAAGAAGTTCGATTACTTTTGACTACTCTTTGGACGGAGGTGCCTTGAGTAGGCTTGATAGAGTCAAGGACCTTGAAGTGGTCCTTAATTCCCGTCTATCCTTCGAAGACTTCATGCATTTTATGGTGGGTAGGGCTGATTTCGTGCTCGGTTTTGTGAAGCGCTTATCTAAGGAGCGCGACTATCCTTACCTCTTCTGTAATTTTGTTAGACCCATTCTGGAATACGTTTGTCCGGTATGGAGTCCTTACTTTGCTGTCCACATTAACCGGATTGAGGTCGTCCATTTTGCTCTTCGTGGCCCTCCCTGGCGTGCTCATTTCTCCCTTCCATCCTATCCTGCTAGACTCGGTCTGCTCTCTCTCAACTCATTTTAGAAAAGACGTAGGATTGATCAGATCACTTTTTTGTACGATTTATTGCAGGGGATCTACTCCTCCGAACTACTTAATGACGTGGACATTTCCATTCCGGCCCGGTCCTTGAGAAATTGCTACTATTGCCGTGTTCCCTACCACCGAACACTACGGAATGCACGAGCCTATCGCGCCGACGTTAAGTCTCTTTAATGAGTGATCGGCCTGCATCGAGCTAGGTTTATCCAGGCAGCATCTGAGAGCCAATCGAGGCTATTTTTGAATATTATTTTGCTATGTAGTAACCAATTTTTTTTATTGTGTTTGCAGTGTTTTTATATAGTTTTAGTGTTTGGATTTGTGTGTGTGTAGACACAACGGCTGTAGAAGAGAAGATGATTGATACTATATCACCCTGTTAATTTTCCACATCCGCCTGTACGTATTTTGTAAAATCCGTCGGACAATTCGACAAGTATTCAGTGACCGCAGCATCGTCAGGTGCTAAATCTTTGGGTTCAAGGAAAGCGGAAGGAAGCCTGATCAAATGAGTGAAGTCTGTAAGAACAGCATCACAGTCCAAACAACAGAATGAAAAAGTCGGCAGAAAACTTGGGGTAGCTACTCTCGAATTCACTGAGCCTCAGAGAGGAGGGGTTGCCGCCGCAATGACGTTTAGAGTATATAAACCTCCAAAACTAACGGAGGACTAGAATGCAGAGTGTAACGCATATTGGACAGAAGTCTGTTGCAGGTCGGATTTCTATCCAACATGTGTTACACTCTGCATTCCAGTCTTCGTCAATTTTAGAGTTTTATAAACTCAAAACGTCATTGCGACGGCAACTCCTTCTCTCTCAGGCTCGGTGAATGCGAGAGAAACGTGATTGCGACAGCTACCCCGCTTCTCTCAGTCTCGGTGAATTCGAGATTGACGACCCCAATGTTGTGGCTAACTTTTTCGCTAACTTCTTCATTCTGTTGTTTAGACTCTGATGCTGTTCTTACAGACTTTACCCATTTGATGAAGCTTCCTCGCACTTCCCTTAAACCCAAAGATTGCAAGAAGTCAATAAGTGAGGGAAGATGAAGATCAGAGTAAGCCTGGTAATCCTCGTCGCACCTAGAGGGGCAGAACCTTCTCTTTACTCTTTAGGTTTTTAAGATTTTTCAAGTGGCCGTTCATCCATGGCTGAGACGAACGAGGGGAGCCGGAAAAGGAGACCGGCCCACAGTGGGTAAAATATGAATAAAGGACGTTATTCGATGTCTGGCTCGACGAATACATTTGCCCAATCGCAGCCCAGAACCAATCGTTGAGAAGAAAGCCTCCTTAAAGATGAAAGGGCCACCACCAAGGGATGGAAAAAAAACTATTAGGTGCCTCAAAACACAAAAGAACAAGTGTATGGTGATGTATGGACTCTGACCAAGGGGAGTCAGGAACCTTGTAAGACCCGCGGAGGCACAGGTGACCAGTAAGGAATAACATGCTGAGGGCACACGAAAAGAAAGGCAAAACCCCTTCTGTATCTTAGGATTAAGTCCAAACCACTGAGGGAACAGACAAGACCTAACTGACATAATGAATTAGTCACAAATCCCCGAAGTCTTGGGTAAGGCTACCACCGGCCTAAAACCAAGTTACCAACCGTCATAAACCGAAATAATCTTAGTAAATGGAATCGCGCTAAGTATTTTTATGTAAACTGTCGAATATTGTTATTGTGCTAATTTTAAAAATTGAAACTGCAGTCGGTTTCTGTAATTCTCATCAACCCTTAGCCTGTAGATCTCTTTGAAAAAGACCTCTTGAAGCTACCCCACAACCTTTCTAGTGTTATGGTGCCAACCCAATAGTAAGCTGGTGTTTGTCAGAATATAGAATTCTTTCAGCGAGTCAAATCTTTTGAGATTTCTTACTGTGCGAGATTCCTCGTCCATTCATCACAGAAAAAATATTGTAGTTTTGTTTTAATCTTTTATTTGATTTTCTTTTAACCACAGTTACGGTTTTATTACATTTACATAAAATATTGTACACAGTTCTCACAATAATAAATAACAAGAATTATATAACAGCACATTTCGAGGTTATCGGAACAATATTTACCGTATATATTTATAAGAACTTTAATAGACACCACTG
The DNA here is from genome assembly GCA_964036015.1 of Leptarthrus brevirostris. NCBI lineage: Eukaryota > Metazoa > Arthropoda > Insecta > Diptera > Asilidae > Leptarthrus > Leptarthrus brevirostris. Next base: position 122,934,397 of record OZ038372.1, read on the forward strand.
CCTTGACTATTAACCAACGAAGTTAAAAATATTAAAGAAATAGAAGAAAACGTATATTATAACATACCAAAAATAAATCTATAAATAACTTGTTTGCGAAGTAAAACATTATTGCTTAGTCGAATGTCAATGCTATTGAGGTAAATGGAAGTATGGGGCACGATGGTTCTAATTGCAAAGCAGTTGCCATGCAGTCAGCTGAGGCAGTGTAGTCTCCAAGAGTTTCCATGACTTTACCTAAGCTATACCTGTTCAAGAAGTAATTTATTATTTCGCTTATAGACTATTTTTACTTGTTTTTACCAAATTTTGGGGCAATTAGGATCCAATTTTGCTGCATCCTTCAACATTTTCTCAGCAAGCCGAGGCTCTCCGAGTATATGGTGCGTTTCGCCTAACGCTCGAAGTGCATCCGTATGGCAAGGATTTGCTGAGACAGCATTCAGGAAACACTGCTTAGCATCTCCCCATTGTTGCAAATATGCATACACTTGTCCTCGCTAGAAGCGATCAGTGTGTTTCATTCGTTACGAATTTCATATTACAATCTCTTACCATAAACATAATTTGATGCGATAAAGGATATATTTGGGACGCCTCCATAATACAGTTTAATGCTTCGTTTGGCTGATTGATAGCTAAATATACATCCGCCAGCAACAACCAAATCTGTAAATTAGGTACGAAATACATTAGTTACTCATTTATTTAATCTACAACTGACTTTTAATTGAATCATCCATGCCCTTTGCGGACCTGGGCGAGGACTAAAGGAACTCAAGGAACTGGCTGCATCACTTAACGCTTGCTCAACCCTGGACGCAGCAGCCAAAGAAGCTGCGTATACAGAACCTTTAAAATAAACCTATTACGATATACATGTCACAATTTAAAATGTAAGAATCTCACTGGAATCTTTGTCAGACATTTGAGAAGAATGAAGGTGTATGACACTTTTTGTCTCTGAATGCCTTTCGGTGTCATTTTCTCCTCCCACTGTTTGCGCTTCGTAAAGATCTCGCCAAATGGCCAGCATTTTTTGTACCGTAACTAACGCAGTTTCAGCATCGTGTAAATGCAACTGAAGGTGCGCCTTCACATGTAATAAATTTAAATTTTCTGGAAACTCTTCCAGAGCGTCCTCAACCACTGCCAATGCTTCTCTAGGCCGCCGATTTGCAGTAAGGAGTAGTCCGAAAAGGTGCAAACTACACGCATGTTCCGTTCGCAATGAGAGGGCATAACGAGTATGTATCTAGAACATCGAATTTAATAAACTTAAAATACCTGATTTCAACAATTTTACCAATGCTTCGGGAATGTTGAAATTGAGTGCATGTTGAAGCGCTAAGAAATATTCGGCCAAATGATCATTCGAATCATTTTGCACAGCCTTTTCTAAGGCATCTAACGCCAGCCGGTTATACTTTTCACGCTCATATTTTAATGTAGCCTGAATGGCTAACTGTTGGAAACCAATGCCGACGTAAAGTTGTGCTCTAGAAGGTCGCAATATTTTCACATCTTTACTTAAGGCCTGCTGAGAGTGTTGAAGTCCTTGGGGAATTAAACCTAAGTGTTCATAACACAACCGTGCCGATATTAAACACGGAAGAGGATCATGAGGAGTTAACTTAGCTGATTCCTGTAGTGCGCGCAGCGCATGAGCATGGCGATTCAAAGAAACTAAGCTTAAAGCGTATTGTCGCCAAACATGTTGTTCTCCAAAAGAGAATTTTAGTGCTTTTTCAAAAGATTCATGCATAAGATTTACCAAACCCCATCTTATTGTAGATAAAGTCAGCAAATCGTACACAGCCGTTGCGTTTCCAAGTGCATGAGATCGAGCTACTCGAAATTCAGGACTTTGTGAGAGGACCGCATCACGAACAGCAAGAGCCTCTGCTATTAGCAATAAGAGAATTGTTTCCTCGTGCTGATTTCTAGGAGTAAATTGACTTTTTCCCGAATATTTCCGAGGTTTCCACAATTTTTTTGTTTGTGTACCAGTTTTTGTTAACGTTATACTAACAGGTGGTGTGTAAATTGTTCCCGAGACGCCCCTAAGCAGAACCTCGGCTAATTGACGAGCCAATGTCAGTCTTAATGATTGTGTGGTTCTTGTCTCAACTGCGTTTAGCATTGTCCGATAACGTTCGATGGCTTCTTGAAGTTTCCCTGCTTTTATGAGTACTATAGGCGCACGTTGCAGCGCTGTTTCCAAAATAGTACCCATACGCCGTGCTTCAACATTTGATGGAGTAACAATATCTTGCTCTTGCAGGTATAAAAGTCCTAAATCTGTCGCGCGCTCAAAGCATGAAATCTAAACAGAAACAAACAGAATTTAGTTCAGCTTACGATTTTTCAGTCACTGTTACCATTTCAGTTTCCCTTTCAAATTTTTTAAACTTAGAAGACGCTTTCAATCCCTGATTCTCCAAACAAAGACCCTTAATAGCATATGATTCCGCTAAGATTTTCAAACTCCTCCTAAAGGTGAAATTTTAAAAACAAAAATTACAAAATTTTACAAATTATTACAGAGTCAGCTCCTTTTCAGACAAAGTGTTTAGTTCAGCTTTAACAAAATTTTCTAAACTATCTTCATATTGTCCACATGCATAGCACAATTTAGCAAGTAATAGGTACGCATCAAGGGCAATTCCTGCCCTTCTACCATCGTCACTAGTGACTAGACTTAGGTAACGTCTTGCATCTTGAAGTCCTGACTTTGCTTTGGAGTAGTTCGCTTCTACAGGTGCGTTCTCCTCCAAGTAGCTCTCAAGTCGTCCCTCACCGATTAAAAAGTTCGCCAGGCATTCTAAAACAAAGGGACTTATAAGCTGTGTTCCAATAAGCCGATTAATCAGTGAAAAAAAGCTTTTTCCACTCAAGGAGAATGTTCTTTTAATGACATAATAACGCTATCTAGTTTTCATTTTGAGATATGGAAGGTTCTTTTAGAAGTTGACCATTTTACTAAGGAAAACTATTTTTTGTATTTTAAAAGTAGATTATACCGTAATTAGGCGAGCCAGTTTTTAGTTCTTCCGCCAGTTCGATGACTCGTTGCCATTTCGCTTCACTCCTACAATTTTCAATTAAAGCTTCTACCTTGCTGGTATTTCTTATTCTCCCAGTCATTATAATCCGAGGCTTAGCAGCGCCTCAACTGCACATTAAAAATATAATTGTATCTAAAGGAATTAAGTAATCTCTAAATAAAAAAAATAATTTTCCTGGCGATCGAATGGTAATATTTTACACCACAGCGATTTTAAATGTCAAAGTTGACATTTAAACACACCCCTTCCTGCCACTTACAATCTTAGAACAGAAAACGAAAGGAAGTGCAATACCGTCTATAAACCGTGTACGTGTTTTCCGATTTTTTGTTCATGGGAAAGGTGTGGGAAGGGAACCCAGAGCACGCCTTCCGAAATGTCAATTTGACGTGGACTATCTGAAGAGTGCACATTCAAAGTGTTTATAGAGTGTTTAGTGAATAATTTTCACTGTTCTATTATTAAAAGTGGTGTAATTTTACAAATAAAGACAATTAACATTTAAAAGACTGTTTTGGTTTAGTTTACTAAGAATCTGAGGTGCTTAATTTGAACATTTTTCGTGATGAAGTGTGCGGTATTTTGTTGTAAAAATAATCGGCGCAATTGGTGTGGAAAATCATTTTTCAGGAAAGTTAAATAATGTAATAAGCAATTATACAGCATTTTCTTTGAAATATGTGCAAAAGCTGTATAAATAAAAGCTAAATTACCAAAGAATATAAACATTTCTCTTGATGGTGCTCGTTTGTTTACATTTGAGCTTCATCAGAGTTTTGGATCGCCTTAGTGGTTCACCGACAGCTGACGGAAGTTTTTGCCTAGGGGCTCTAATAAAACTTGAAAAATATTAAAATATTTTTCTACTTTTTGGTATTTTAGGATTCCAAAAGATAAAGACTTCAGAGAGCTCTGGTTAAAATCCATCGGTAGAACTGATTATATACCATCCGATGGTAGTAATATTTGCGAGGACCACTTTGAATGAGTCAAAAATTTACTACTTCCATGGTGAAAACTAACACATTTACACCTTTCAAACACATAAGGAAAATTCGGACACTTTTTGAGCATAGTGCACTTCCTTTCGTTTTCTGTTCTAAGCTTACAATATAGGAGATTCTGTAAAACGTTGATTAAATTGCACACATTTTTATTGGACCCTTAAAATTTACAAATTTATATATGAGTAAAACAAAAATGTTTAGATAGGAATATTCCAAGTAAAAGTACACGAAAAATTGCACGTAAAGTGAAGTTTTTTGTATATACAACTCTCCTAATCAATTTTTATTATGTTCAAATTGGGCAGTCGAATAGTGACACTGCTTATAAATAAGAACAAGAAGACACAATACATATCTAAATGTCAAAACAATTTCCACCAAAAAAATCAACAAATCTCAACAGTAAATATCGGAAAGTAGCAAACTATAGAATTTGTTTTGAAACGAAAGATATAAAGAAAACTAAATCGTTCTACTGCGTTTCTTAAGGTATTTTTATTACATTTTCTTTTGCACACACTATTTCCAGGACGGGCTCCACAGTATGTAAGCGTGTACACAATTGTATAAAATCTTCCATTTAATACTAGATTTTACTATTTTATAATATAATAATAAAGCAATATAATAAATCTTGACAACCATGTAGAAATCATCTACAAAGTTTCTTCCTTTAAATATTAGCAAGTGCACTACAATGTCGTTCTCTCGATCAAGACATCCAGTGCAATTTAACTGCACCTTAAATGGTGGCTCTGTGAACAGACTTGACAAGACCAAAGATTTAGGGGACGTGTTAAATACAACCTTTTCAGTGGACGACCATATCAACACTATCGTAAACAAAGCTAATTCTGCTTTGGGCTTAACAATGGTGATAGTCTAATGAGTTTTATGACGCATATATAACTAACTTCCTTAAATTTACATTCGTAACATCTATTTTGGAGTATGCTAGTTCAGTGCGGTCTCCATTTTATGCGACTCATATTAATCGCATTGAGGCTGCACAGCGTAGATTCGTAAGATTTGCCTTTCGCGGCCTTGGATCGATCCTCTTCTGACGATATATCTCAATATACAATGGTTATTTAACAATTTTGAAGAGCTGGAGGTGCTTGTTAACGAAGGATCATCAGATGTAGTTGCGCTTATTGAGATGCACATAATGGAAGATGTGAATGATGATGGAACTGGTATAAAGGGATACAATATAATAAGGTGTGATTTTGCTCTGCTTCTAAAAGGACTGGTGGGGTTATACTATATTTGCGCGCTATGTGGAGGTATAAGATAGTGTATGAATGTGTAATTGTTTTGGATGTTTGGTGGTTGGTATTCGAGTGGTCAATGAATGATGAAACAGTCATATTTGCGGTTACATATCGTTCACCTAGCTCGCCATCGAGAATTTTCTGTGATTTTATTGGGGATCAACTAGATGGTTTGTCACAGATTGGTAGGAAAGTAATAATTGTTGGCGATTTTAACATTAATTTATCAACTAATGACTTCTACGCGAATTTTATGAGAGAAATTATTGCAGATAATGGTTATAAGCAATTGTTGAATGAATTTACTAACTACTATGTACTACTAATACTTAACTCCTATGATGTAGATGTGAAGGTGGAGAAAGATTTAAAAATTAGTGATCATGAGACTTTGTCTATTAGCATAAATCATACTGTATCGAAGAACTGTGAAACAAACACGGAGAAGTTTTACGAGTACCACAAGGATCTGTTCTTGGGACTCTACTGTTCCTTATATACATTAATGATATAAAGAGTGTATTGGACAACATAAATATAGCGCTATTTGCTGATGATGCATTATTATACATTGCTGGTAATGATGTAAATGAGTGTGCATATGTAATGGAACAAAACTTACAAAAATTGAACGTGTGGCTACAAATGAATAAATTGAAATTGAATTTAACAAGTGTGTGTTCAATCGGTTGAAGGGGAATGCCAACCGTTTTACAAAATTTTTACTCATGGCACTCCAAGCGCTATGAAGTGTAAAAATCACACGCCAACTTCCAGCCAGACGACTGAGTATTTAGATGCAAGCTCCGGGGAACGGCATGGGAGAATTACAGATCAAGCGCACAAACTTGACATATTTATTCGTTGCTATGAAATATTTTTCTGTTGCCACAACATTTCCTGGGCATGCGCTTAATTTATTGAAACGGTTAGGCAACCAAATTGTGTGAGAATCGCTACCCTGGTTAAGATTTCAGACAACCTGGTTGCCTTGTAAGTACGCAAAAATTTAAAAATGTGTAGAGGTTGAATTTAACAAGTGTGTGTTCAATCGGTTGAAGGGGAATGCCAACCGTTTTACAAATTGTTTACTCATGGCAGTCTAAGCGCTATGAAGTGTCAAAATCACACGCCAGCTTCCAAATAGGCGACTGAGGATTTAGATGCAAGTTCCAGGGAACGGCATGGGAGAATTACAGATCATGCGCACAAACTTGACACATTTATTCGTTACTTTGCTATTTTTTTCTGTTGCCGCAACATTTTTTGGGCATGCGCTTTATTTATTGAAACGGTTTGGTTGAGAATTCCTAGCCTGATTACTAGATGATATGGTTGTACTTCACCAACATACTGCACCGAGTCACTCAAGTAGTTTGGGGATCGATTATTTCTGATTTTGTCGATGAACAAAAGCACCATTTTAGTGTTTTAGTGTATCCAGCATCCCCCGAACCGATGCGTATCCGCATGGCTTTGTAGCTTTTGTAGTAGTTCAGTGGTCAAGTAAAGGATTGTTGCACAATTCTCAAAGTATGGTTTAATAATTACAATAGATATATTAATTGCACAAATTATGAAGAGTCGTTTTCTAATTCGACTTACAAATCCTACTTTCTTAGCGATTTTTTTCCAAACATATTCTATATGCATTTTAAAGCTCAAGTCTAATGATAATAGTGACGCTGAGGGAAAAGGTTTCCCAACACATTTCGTGATGGTAATTCTACATATCCTCGTGTAGCCCATTCTTTTAGCCATCTGTATGGTGAAGATCTTATGAACCAGGTGACCGTCTACGAGTGGTGTAAAGGGAAGGGTAGAGAGATTATCGCCGACAAGCCGCGCAAGGTGCGCCCTTTAACGTCTCGCACTGAGGTTGTAAATAATACGTCCATACGAATATCGTCCGCGAAGAACGACAAATTACCGTTAGGGAGCTCGCCACATGTTTCGCAACTGTACCCCACCAGTCCAGATTTGGCCACTTGCGACTTTTGGCTGTTTCCCGAAGTCAAGTTCAAAAAGCTGTGGAGGCGCACTGCAAGGAGCTCGAGAAAGATGGTCTGGCTTTCGTGTTTAAAAGCGTCAGGAACTGTGGGAAAAGTGTATTAGAACTGAGGAAGGTTACTTCTAAAAAGAACATGTAGATCTGAAAGACTCAATAAATATTTTTTTCTGTAGAACGTTTTTATCATTACTTTTTGAACAATTCTCGTAGTTGTCCAGTTCTTTTATATTGCATTAAATCTTAAATTTATTCTAATAATTATATATTTAAGGTACTATTAGCGAGAAATAGAAAAAAAAGTTATACAGATTATTGTATAGTCATGTTTTGACGTTTTTGTTTGTAAACTTTAAAGGCGTTTTTCTCGAAATGACATTTTTGAAATTTGCCCAAATTCTAGCTCAAAAATTTATTGTCCGATTTTAATAAAATTTGGCTCATTTTGTTTATTATTATATCTATTGTGCATCTCCCCACGGACCCCGATGACTTTTTTCTTTTTTTTCCCGCTTAGAGACTTTAGCTCTAAAAATCAATTTTTCACTTACAGAAAAAACATTTAAAAAGGGTCTTTATTTAACTTCGTACCTTAACAATATCCTAGTTTCTTAGTATATTAGAGTATTTTAGTAAATAAAAGTACAACCTTTTCCAATTTTTTACATCCAACTCTAAATTGATTTTTATTAATTTACGGTAATGTATGTAATGGCCTTATTCCATATACACGATGCCGAAATGTTTACTTTATAATTGTATACCACAGCTGAGATAAAAGCGTCGTTTACGCATTCGCTGAACACTCAGACGTATTATATCTTGCCAAGCTCTCTTCGACTCCCACAATCTTATGTAGAATTCCCCTTTAACATTAACGCTCGATTTTCAAAGAGATACGTAGTAGTTTAAAAAAGATGTTGGGTAAAAAATGGATAGATTATAAAGAGTATACTCGAGCTGTTAGTAATTTAATAAGAATTACATAACATTTTTTATACAAATTTCTTAAGCTTATCCGATGATTTGAATGAAATTTAAAAGCAATCGGATCACTTTATAAAGAAAAGAGACACCGGTATGAGGAAGACGGCACTCTCACCGAACAATCAGCTATAACACTGAGCTTTTTAGTAACAGGTAGATTTATATAGAGATAAAAGTAATAAAAGCAAATGAAATTTAAAAAAATCTATAACTAAAATACAATAACATAAATTTTACAATTCTCTGAAAAGTGAAAAGGGTCGGGTTCAGAGATGTTTACACATCGCAACCCTTAAGATTGCAGCTTTTTGTGCTACGCGGCAGTAAAAGGTGCAACATGTCACTGTACCTTTAGTACACCGTCTCAAAAAAGTGTGTTTTAAGAAAAGCTCCATTAAGGGGCGCGAAAAAAGGGCAATTTTTGTGAATTTTTTAAGGAAGTCTATATGAATTGTCGGATTGTTTTTTTTTTCTATATGAGAATATGTTTAATTTTGTTTATTAAAAAATCTTCAATATTGGCCGAGTATTCGTGTCCTCTTTGAACTGCCGCAAGGTCCTTCGGGGTGACCACTCTCCTTTCATCTGTAATCGTCAAAAACAAAAAAAAACAAAATGATTATCAAAATTGACACTATAATATAGTCTTTGTCGTAGGTGATTTTGAAAATATCTTTATTTGATGAAATGGCGGGCGTTTGAACTTAACGCAACGATTTTTAGGCAAAAATTCGTTTTTATTTTGCCGATAAAACAAAATGTAAGCTACTTAAAAAAAATACTACGGCAAAGACTAGATAATTATGTATATAATAACCATAACAAATTTCAAGTTAATCGGTTCGGTGGATGGCGAGATATTTTGGTCACCGATTTGAAAAACATGGTTTCTAGAAAAACGCGTTTTAAACTTGAGTAATGAGTAAACAGCGAAATTCTTTAACTTACACAAAAAACACTAAATCTACTACGCTTTTACGGTCAAATCTACTCCACTTCATTTTCCTGGGGTCTGAATCCTGAAACAATAAAACCGGAAAATCATAAAAAACCCGAAAACTCTTTCGAAAATTAAAAAAATTTGTAAGACAACACAGTACTTTTCAGTGGATTCGTTCACGTAAAAAGAAACCCAAACAATCACTTAACCTCAACTTCGTATATATTTTTACGCATAATTTGTTAAAACAACTTTACTTTCGACCGACATTTTTTTTAACGAATGCTCGTATTACATTAAATATGTCCATTTAATACTTTTGTAATATGGTAAATAAATAATAGGTTATATAATGAATGACTCTTACAAAACTAACCTTATTGTATTTAATACTGCCCGCAATGTAGTGCTCCTATCTCGCGCTGAATAACGGCTGAATCCTATTATTGATAATTCCGCTTCCCTCGTTCCTCGTTGTATCCCAAAAAAAGTTTTTTTGTTGGGTGTTTTCTTATGGTGTTGATGGAGAGTTACAACGTCTCTCTCAGAGGGTACCGAAGTAACGAATTAAAACAAACTCACACGATCATCAGATCACTTCGTTTATTTATTACAATCTTTTCTTTTATTTTTTATAATTACTCCGCTTACGACTACATGCAATTTGTTTTAGTTACAAGTATTTCGAATTCAGTTCTTCCAATTAGAAAACTTCAGACAAAATCTATTTTTCACAAATGACAAATACACGCCTAGTTATATTAAGATCGCAGATTCAATTCCACTTTTGCGGTTCCATAACAACTTCTCGACTTATCTACTAACTCCGGTTAACAATCGAAAAACCACTAACTACCTCTTCTTGACAAAACACTCTTATTTAAAAACTACTTCTAAACGGTTTGCGGCTTTTTATTGATAATATAAATTTTCAGAATATAATTAAAAATGGACTGCATATGTCGCTGCTGTTTAATAGAACATCCGAATAAACATAACATTTTCCTAGACGGAATAGCTGATAAACTTTTGCTTTGTTCAAGCATAACTATTTCAAAAGTAGATAATCTGCCAAAAAATGTGTGCCCAAACTGTTTGCGAAAAATACAAGATTCGTATGTGTTTAGGCAAACCTGCGAAAGATCAGATTCTATTTTACGAGAATGGATAAATACATTAGAGGAAGCTAAAAGCAGTTCTGCTGAAGTAAAAGATGTTGAAATTTTAACCGAGGATGATGAGAACAAGATTGTCCGAGAACGTGGAGGTAAAAAATACATGAATTACAATTCAATATTTAAATAAATATATCATTAACAATATTATTTTCTACAGAAAAGGACATTTTAAGTACAAGTACCGATGGAGGACACAAGCAAAGCGAAGAAAACATCTTAAGTTGCCAGTATTCAAACTTATTAAAAAACCCAAAAGAAGATCGAAAAGAAGTTTTAAAATTTAGTATGGAGGCAAGCTGCAGTAACACAGATAATTTAGAAAATTTAGGACCGTTAGATACGGTTTTATCAACTACCATATCTGATGCTTTTGACGAAAAAGAAAAGCACGAATCATATAGTAACGTTCAACAACTACAGTGTTGTTTAGGGCAAGATACTCGAAGTTGCGACAGTTCTAATCTTAATGAAAACGGGCTAGAATCAGTAGGTAAAAACAAACGAGTTTTAAGAAAAAGAGGAAAACGTGAATGTGGTGTGGTTTGTAAAGTTTGTAATTCTAAGTTCGCGTCAAGTAATGCTTTAAAGGAACACGAGAGCACACATGATAGAAATGAAAAATTTACTTGTGATTATTGTGATAAAACATTTAATCGGGCACTTTACTTAACACGTCATTTACGTCGGCATTCAGGTTTAAAAAAACATGAATGTTGTGAGTGTAACGCACGATTTTATGATTCCTCCTCTCTCAAAGTTCATTTGCGAGTTCATACAGGAGAAAAGCCTTACGAATGCGAGCAATGTAAACGACGTTTTACGCAACGTTCTCAATTGAATGCACATATACGAATACATAGTGCTGAGAAGCCCTTTGAATGTGATATATGTTTTAAAAGATTTTCACATTCAACTCTTCTGCAAACACATAAAAAAATACACTTGCCAGAAAAGGAAAATGTTTGCAATATCTGTCAGAAAGGATTTACTTTACCAGCTCAACTAAAGGTCCATATGGAACGACATACAGTACATGAAGCAAAATACCAATGTAACGAGTGCGGGAGAACATTTTTTCATAATGCTGCCCTCGCTTACCACATGCGAACACATTCTGGTGAACGGCCGTTTGAGTGTACAATTTGTTCAAAAAGTTTTCTTACAAAAACACATTTACGTACACACTATAGGACGCATACAAATGTTAAACCGCCGCCGAAGTCAAAATGTCCCCATTGTGGAAAAGGATGTTTTAGTAACAGTGAACTACTTGTTCATTTGCGAACACATACAGGTGAACGCCCGTTTGAATGTAATATTTGCAAGAAACGTTTTCTCCTTAATGTCCATTTAGTAGTGCACATGCGAACCCACACAGGGGAGAAACCTTATCCTTGCGCGATATGTGGAAAAACGTTTGCAAGTCTATCAACTCGTAAGAAACATATGTTTCGACACACCGGAGAAAAAAATTACCTTTGCGATGTGTGCGGAAAAGGATTCGCGCAAGCTGGAATCAGAAATACTCACCGAAAAATACACTTTTCTAAAAGTAAAGAGAATACAGACGACTCACAAGTAGAATCTTAAGATCGCATATTAGTGCTAAAGATATAGCCTCGTATATGTTGCGATAACAATTACTACGTATTTATGCAGGAGTCAAAGACTGATTTGTTTCAATTGTCGAGTATGAATTAAGTTGCTACCGAAATAGATTAAGTTCGAAAGTCAACTGAATTGCAGCCAAAAATTAAGGAAAGGTTTCAAATATTGTCGACGCGACCACTGTAAAGGTAATGCAATTGATAGCAGCACGCCACAAAATGCAGACATGAGTTTTTGTTTGTTGGCGTGCTGTATCGACCTCAGTGAACCTACATACTTTGATTGTTCAATTATATGTGAAGTTGTGAGTAATTACTTACATCTTACTTGAGTCACGAAGAGGTTCCTTTCATTGGTAATCATCTTCACTAGAAGGCAGTCCGGTAACTTTAGCTGGCACGGAACGTGTCATCTAAATATTAAAGGAAAGCATCAAGATCTTGCTGCAAAACATCCTATATAAACGCTATTGATTTTATTTATTAATTTTGGAAACATTAATTTGTATATAGGTACATTAGCTAGGGATAGAAATTAAGAGTAAAAGCAGCTGTAGTTCTAAATAAAGCAAGAAGTATTTTGAAGTAACTTCGTGTTTTAGTCAATCCTATTTCAAAATTAAGGCAGTCTTAGGACTTCAATACTTCGGTGGAAAATATAGGCTGAGTTATCAAGCCAAGCACTTTGTTCGTGGAAACTAAGGCAGAAGTATCAATAAAGTGTATACGGATAAAGCGAGCATTACATGGCAACTCTGCCAAACGATTGCAACTCCAAGCATTACATGAATGCTCAAACAGCCTGAAGGAAGTACTGAAACTGCTAGGTCAACATCGACAAGGGCCGTACGTTTACACATGAACAGTGGAAGGAAAGGGAAATACAAACCCAACATAAAAAGATCGTCCAAATATATAACGGATATGCGATCAAAAGACTGTTTGGGGAAGAAGATTACTGGGATTTCAAAAGCGGTGATCCCAATATGGAGGCAATGGGCCTGTTCAAAAACGTCAAATTTTGATCGCATGAAAACGGAGATAGAGTGGCAGTATTGAAGCCGAAACCAGCAATCCAAAACAGAATATGACAATTAAACCAGATGATGATAACCAAAGCAGATATTTTCTGACAGCTTCATTTCTACTTTGACTTATACGCAGAAACCACGATTTACTACATTTTTGAACATGTGACCTGCCTTGGTAATGCATTTTCATGCAAAGCATTATAAATGTGTTTTTGAAGGGGCCCAATCTTCAAAACTTATTTTCCAACAAAAAGTGAGTGGATCAACAATAGGGTGATCCAAGGAAACACCATATCGCTTTATACCGACGGCTAAAAATGCGAGCGTGGCTGTGGCTTCGGAGTATCGTGCGAGAAACAAAATCTGGAGATATGGGGCGGTGCATTACCTCCTCTAGTTCCAAACCATGTCGTTAGAGCTTTTTCTCGAATGTGTATGCGTGAAAGAAGTGTCGTTTCAACCATTAAAATCTATAAAATGTATGGAAAATGGGCACTTTTTGAGCACTTATTTTGTTCAGAGTTCCTTCCAGGCAGAAGTAGGCCACTGATCAAAACATTTCCCAAGAATTAATTTTACCTAAACGTGTTATCTTTCGAAATATAAAAAAATATATAGGATATTTAACAAAGTAGTGTAGTTTTTAGCACTTTTAAGAACAACAACAAGATAACAAAAACTTCAGGTACAAAGAAAAGTGGGAGGGATCTCACATCTCTAAACATACAAAAGCGTTTTTGAACAAAGCAAAATTAAAACTTCTTGTCGGCTCCTTAATAGAAGTAATGAACTCCAGCAAGAAGCACAATAACCACCACAGCAAGAAAAATACACAAAACATCGTAGACCTATAACTGATACTCACGTGACAAAATTTTTAGAAAATTCACATATTTATTCGTTCCATGAAATATATGGGACCAAACCAGGCTCAATTCAGATAAAACGAAGAAGGTACGCTAAAGCAAATTTGGATGTGTTCGACTATCAAAAACAAGAAGTACACGAACAACGGCGACATCAACTGCCAATCGGATTAGAAAATAAAAGAATGCAAGTTCTTGTCGACATGAAGAACCTATTGGCAAATTTATTAGAATAAGTATCAGCAATACGTGTTCATCTTGCAAAGGGATTGCATTTTTTGTTTCCTTGTTTAAATTCAAGACAGAAGAGTGCGATTACTTTTTGATTTATTTAACTTCTAGATAGTGTAACATTACTGCGATTTCCTTAATATAAAATTGAAAGCAAAGTCTTACTTATTTTGGAAAACAGTTTAAATGTTATGTTTGAAAACGTGTTTGACGCTAAGCATATGTCAATGGTTAAGTGCACAGATGTATCTGAACTTATTAATAATTTTTAGGTTTTTGGATAAAACAACTCCTATAGGGCTATATTTTATTCCGCTCAAACGGTATACGCCTAAGTATACTCCATCAGAAGTTATAGACTTGCAAATGTTGTATATCAACGAAAAACATTTGAAATAAACTCTTGTATATTTTTTGTCAAATAATCAACACACAAAGCCTAATACTTTCTATATCTGATTGGTTAACATCTCGTTGATTCAAAAGCTACTGTAGGAAATCATGAAATTTGAACTTCTACTTTCCTTTACATGTTGGCTTCAACTTCCCAAAGCCTTTAACTCAAAATCCAAATTATCGGAGATACAACATTTGTGCACTTAACCATCGATGTATGCGCAGTAAAGTTTTCGTTGCTTTTTTTGCCTATGCATTGTTGCCTAGTTGCAATGACGTTTTCGAAATTTCACAGAGAATGTATCTTTTAAAGTTTTAGTGCTAGAAACGTTATTAATATCTCAGTTGGATCAACTTAATGATCAGAAGGAAAAGGTTGTATAAATAGATGTTGGGAAGATGGAAAGACGTCTTTGATCTTTTATTGCAGTTATCAAATCAAATGTTAAAGTAAACATTAATATGTTCACTATTATTATCAAAATTCAACAATATACATTGCCATGTTTAAGCAATTGACTAATCGATAGCAAATGTAGTTAATGCAACCATATGCATTACTTTAACAAACACCAGATTATGAGTATTGATAGCATGAATGTAGTGAATACAACCATATGCATTGCTTTTCGAAATACAGACGTCTGTAACTAACAGACGTGTAAATTGTTTTTCCAGTTACCAGTTTTAAAACAATTTATTTATTTTCAAACTTAAATTTTCAAAAAAAAAATCAATTTTTTCATTTCAAAGAAAAATAACTTATTTTTGGGTTGGAAATAGTGGTTAATGTGTTAATAAGAACTTTATAAGCATTACTTTAATTTTTCCTAGAGCTTAGCTAGGAAATTAATTGCCTTGGTATAGCGGTTTAAATGCCGTTAATGGCTTAGCGTTGAAGTGCTATTTTAGAGGAAAGTATAGTTAGCGAAAAATAGTTCTACACTTACACCTACTATTTAATATTTTTTGCATTGATATCTTTGGAATTATTTTCTATGTATCTATTGTTATTTTACTAACTGCTTAACTTAAACTAGGGTGGGTCCAGATTCTGGGTGTCGCATCATTGGTGCGACCCTTGAGGTCCACACGAACAACTTCCCAGTTAATAACAATTTTCAATTGTTCAAAATTCATACTATTCGATTTATCGTTTTATTTATCATTAATATCAACTATTTATGGTTTTTTTTTATAATTTTTTTAATGTTACAAAAAACTATAAAAGTTCTGGGTTTTTTTTTAAGTATCGAGTTGTATCAGAACCAATTAGATCAGATGAATCCTTTTCAAAACAAAACTTTCGCCCACTTTTATGTCATTTAAAAATACTTAAAAAATTGATATTTTAAATTTATAAATAAATAAATTAATGAATTTAATTTATCATGATAATTTCGTTGTAATCAGATGCAAAAAAATTATTCCGTTATAGCACTATTTTTAATGAAAACCAAATAAATGCACTCTGATTGGAATTTATTTGTTATTAATAATTTTGAATGGTTATAAAAAATTCTTAATTGTTATAGACCATTTTTAATTGATATAAACAATTTTTATTCATAAAAGAAATTTTTTGTGGTAAAAAAAATTTCAATTGTTTATAAGAATTTTTCATTGTTTATAATAATTTTCAATTGCTATGAACAATCTTCAATTTTGTATTCAATTTCCAATTTTCATAATCAATTTTCAACTAAGTTAAACCATTTTTTATGATTATAAATTTATTATTGTTATAAACAATTTTTCATCATTATAAACAATTTCTGTTCATAATGAATTGTTATTATCCGACTTTTTCATGTCCCGATCGTCATCAGAACAAATTATATCGAAGAAATCCTTTTCAAGAAAGTCTAAAATCAACTTTTTTTCAGTTTTTTTGTTTAAACAAAAAAACGGCTGAACCGAAATTGATTAAATTTCTTTCAGCTCTTATTGACAATAATACGCTTTGTTCGCGAGATTTCGTTGTCGAAAAAAGTGGGTCCGAACGTACGTACGTACATACACACACACACATACATACATGTGTTCAAATACATGCGTAAAACACTATGGTGACTTTGAAATATAAAAAAATTGTAAAACTAAAAATTTTTAAAATCGGGCCTATTACAATAACTTCCCTATATGTGGGAAGTTAATATATGTGGGAAGTTAAAAAATTGTATGTATAAGTATTTATAATATAGTAACAAGGAAATTTGAGGTACAATAACCAAGGGAATTGAGGTGAGGATGGAGAACTGATGTTATCCAACCAATATTCGGTAAATTGCTTTAGTAACGGACCAAAGTCGTCAGTGGAGTAAGTGATAATGTGTCGGAGGTCCCAGGTTCGAATTCCACCGACGGCGACCCATGTTTGTTTATAGATTACGATAAAAAGGCCATGTGGCCATGTCTTGCAGAGAAAAAGTCAGTGTTTCGGAATTAAATTGTATGTCCATGCCCCACAAGAGATTACGGACACTAGAAAGAAGGGACGAAAAGGAACAAATAAAGGTTTGTTTGAGGATCTGAAGGATTGTGGTTTGTGTGGGTAAAAAACGAACACACTCAGAGATGTCTTTTGAAGATTTCCACCTCCCCACGTCAAAAATGTTTTTATAGAACTACCTATTCCACTATTTCTAACGGGCCCATTCTGATTTATTGATTGCTCACTCGTTACTGCCCATTTAATCATTTTACTACCCAATTGAATTTTCATTTTCACTTATTGAGATGCTAATTTCAAGATATGTTTCTCCTCGTTTTCATTTTTGTTCTACTCATATTTTATCGCCCAATATGTTATTGAACATACAATTTGCAGGCCCGTGCGTACGGAGATTTGGGGGGTTCGGAACTTCTTGATTAGGAAAAATTTTACTGAAATACTAAAAAAATAACCTAAAATGTATATGACCATATCTTTTTAATGCATAATATATCATAATTTTAGGTACATCCATTTGTTGATAGTTTTCTTTATATAGCTCCTTTATTTTTTTTTAAATGAAATTAGATAATATATTACATTCAATTAAATTAATTTCATGGGCTTTGGTCATAAATAGAAAACTATTCGCTTAATACAAACAATACCATCAACAAGAAAACTGACACGGACAACATCAACTCTACTTATTGTTCATTATTGGATTACTGGTCGCGAAGGAGATGACGTTAAATTTCGTATTTATAACATAACAGGTTTTTTTTGTATATTTTTTGGTTTTTAATCTTACTTCGTCGACGTCATATTAATTTATTATCATGTAAAGTGTTAAATCATTAGTTATTTTAGTTTTAAATGTGTGACTGTTACACAAAATTAAAAAATTATTGTTTTTATATAAGTTAACGCAGTAAGTTTGGTAGAATGTGTAATTAAAATTCAAGGTTTTATTGTGCTGTACAATTTTTAGATAAGCGAAACGTTAAGGGAAAATAAGTGTCTAACAAAAACTTAAACGAATAGTTTTCTATTTATGACCAAAGCCCATGAAATTAATTTAATTGAAGATATGTTTAGGGGTCAAAGTAACTCTCATATTTGTAATATATTACCACCGTCCCTTTAAACCATAGCCATTTACAAATATCCCCAAATTGTGAATTTCTTTCTCATAAATTTGATGAAACAAGTTATGTGTAAAATTAGTTTAAGCCGAAAAAGTCTTTAAATAAAATTATGATAAAATAAGGATATCTTATTCACAAATAAGACAAATTATTTTTCTGCAGAAAATTAAAATAGTAGTAAAACTTTCTGGGATATATAACCCTTCCTATAACTAAAACTGTAGTTGTTTTACTAACTTTTTAGCGGGAAATGTTGGAAGATGAAAAATCAACAAAACGAATATACAATTCTGAGTATAAGCTTATTTTGTGAATGCATTTTGAATTTGACAATGGAGGTAAACTGAATAAGTATACTAAATTTTTACAAAAAAAAATGCTTAATTAAAAAACAGATTTCTGTAACTACATATCTAGAATATAAATCGAATTTGTATGTATAGGAATTCCACCATCATCTGTTAATACCTGTACAAGGTACAAAGAGCGCTAATGTTCTTTATTATCAGCAGCAATTTTACAAGTAATTACAATATCCTAAATTGAGGAGTTCCATGTTCCTTACATACGAGTAGTGACCATTCTCAATGTTATTGGACATATGCGTATGCGTGGATTTCGTAGAAAGGAAACCATAGCAACGATAATAATCTTAAAATCGATGAAGGCCAAACAATCCTTCATCTGAAAATATTTTCCTTATTACAGTAAAATGTCATCTTCCAAATGGAAAAAAGGAAAATATTTAAAGATAACTCCCACCGCAAACAGTGTTAGATTTGATATATGCTGTGAATACTGCCAGTGTCGGTGCTATAGTGAAAACAGTAACTACCACGATAAAAACAATAACTCTAAGAAAAAGAAACGAAAAGGCAAAAGGTCAATGAAATCAAATAGATCTTTTAGAGACTGTGTTATTTTAAAAGACTTAAGTGTTGGGCTTCCAGAATTAAATGGTGCTTCTAAGGAAGGATGGCCTAGTACAAATGTTGGTGAACTTTGTGAATCAATGCAAAATTTGTGTCTTTCTCCCAGAGTATTAAAGGCTTACAATAAAGTTCCTGTACATGACCAGAAAATTTTAAATCGAATGGCAAGAAGTAGATCAAACAAAGCAATTTTAACGGAAAATGCTTGGTTAGCGCAAAAATTTTGGGAAAATGAAAAATATGAACGACAACTTGCTAAGTGTGAACAAGAGGAAGAGTACAAAAAAATCATAAGACAAAAACAAATCCGCGACTCGTATATTACTCAAGCTAGATTGCAAGCAATTTCGAAACGACAACAAGATGAGCTACGGAAATTGCGAGATGAATTATACGTCAGGGACATAAGGCTACAAGAACGTCTAAAGAAACTGAATCTTCAGAGAAAAATTCTTAAATGTGAAAAAAGTGAGGACGAATTACGAAAAACAGAATCCGTGCTACAAATGCTTGAAAAGCAACAAATGCAAGATGAGTTACTTAAACAAGACATTTATGAGAGTCTGCAATGCCGCTTATCTCGGGCAGAAGTTATCAGACAGAAATATTTAGACACATATTCCAGAAGGCTTAAGCATGATAATTATATGGAGCAAGTTTTACATGAAGAGAATTACAGGGAAGCGCAAAAATTTGAACAGTTTAAAAATGAAGAACTGAAACAGCAAATAAAGCAAAAGGATTGCAAAATTAAAAAATTTATTGATCGACGTTGCAAGAATTACAGAGACATTGTGGAAAGAGCTAGAGTGTCTGCAAGTCTTCGGGATCTCGTGAGACGATCAGTTAGTCCAGATGGTTTACAATATGGTACTGCACGGCAACTTTATGATAGACCTTCTTCGATTTTATCATTTCAGAGTTGTATTAAACTTGGATAATAGTTGTTGAAACGTTAGATATTGAATTTGTTTTAAATTTTAATTAAAATAATTAACACTTCAACAGCATGTTACCTCTCTTATGAATTTAGTTAATTCGCGAAAGATCGTAAGCAAATAAATAATTTGTGTGTTCAGATAATTGTAAGCAAAACAATAAAATAGTAATAAATTTCAATTCAGTTTAAAATATTTGTTATTGTATATTTTAGAACCAGCTTTAAAAAGTTTGTAAACTGAAACCTGTAGGAATATGCTTTAATAATTTGGAAAAAGGATTACTACTACTAAATTATTACTATTTGTTATACTTTTGCTGTAACACCAATTCAATTCGAGATTACATGACTTTTGTGATAATCTATCTTAATCTTAATCTTTTTACACACCAGCATTTAGTCGTTTTGAAAGATTTTCAATCCACACAGTACTTTATTGAGCAACAGTGGATCTAAAAAGTCTAGGTAAAAAAAAATTCACAATGTTTAATGATATCTCTAGAGCCGTTTTGTACAAAAAAAAAGTTGCCCAAAATACATCTGTCCGTAATTGTTCGGTAGGGTTCCGGGATGTGGAATCAGAATGGATCGCTTAAAGGTCGGTATGTGGTTGGTTAGAATTATGGTGAATAAGTTATTTTAAAAGAATGACCTTTCATTTTATTTATGAAATATTTATAATCTTAAAATTAAATAAAACTTGTTGCATAAGTTACTCACTGGAAGTAATTTTTCCAAAGCCGAATGTAATGGGAAATATTTCAATCCAAAATATCTCTATGCCTGCTTGTTCATTGAATAAGTTGCCATCTGATCGAGAATATCTGGAAAAACATTAATATAAATTTTTATGTTAATTAAAAAAATTATAAATCAAAATTTTTATATATAATATATATATATATATATAAAAATTACTTCCACAGACAGAGATTTCAAATATTTCTTTCAAATAACTATATTAATTTTAAGAGAAATCAAAGGGAGATTCGGAGTTCTGATCTGGTCTGTTGTGATTAATAAAAGCTTCTTACTCGTTGAATTTGTTGTTGCCAACATCAAGATTTTCGCATTGCATGGCACCGATAGGTCTATGTTCCCGCCTTCTACTCATGCTGTTCAGGACACCTGAACAGACTTCCCATCTATTTCTGTATTCTAGCTGGAAAACTGTTTCGGCTCATCAGGGTAGGAATTCTCAGGAAATTTGTTGTTTCGGTGCCTTGTAATTACGCAAAATTGTAAAAATGTGTAGAGCTTGAATTTAACAAGTGTGTGTTCAATCGGTTGAAGGAAATGCAAACCGTTTTACAAAATTTTTACTCATGGCAGTCCAAACGCTATGAAGTGTCAAAATCACACGCCAGCTCCCAGCCAGGCGACTGAGTATTTAGATGCAAGCTCCGGGGAACGGCATGGGAGAATTACAGATCATGCGCACAAACTTGACATATTTATTCGTTGCTATGAAATATTTTTCTGTTGCCACAACATTTTTTGGGCATGCGCTTAATTTATTGAAACGGTTAGACAACCAAATTGTGTGAGAATCGCTACCCTGGGTAGGAATTCTCACGAAATTTGTTGTTTCAGACAACCTGGTTGCCTTGTAAGTACACAAAATTGTAAAAATGTGTAGAGCTTGAATTTAACAAGTGTTTGTTCAATCGGTTGAAGGGGAATGCCAACCGTTTTACAAAATGTTTACTCATGGCAGTCCAAGCGCTATGAAGTGTCAAAATCACACGCCAGCTCCCAGCCAGGCGACTGAGTATTTAGATGCAAGCTCCGGGGAACGGCATGGGAGAATTACAGGGTGGCGATTCTCATACAAATTGGTTGCCTCCAGACAAACAAACCGTTTCAATAAATTAAGCGCATGCCCAAAAAATGTTGTGGCAACAGAAAAATATTTCATAGCAACGAATAAATATGTCAAGTTTGTGCGCATGATCTGTAATTCTCCCATGCCGTTCCCCGGAGCTTGCATCTAAATACTCAGTCGCCTGGCTGGATGCTGGCGTGTGATTTTGACATTTCATAGCGCTTGGACTGCCATGAGTAAAATTTTGTAAAACGGTTGGCATTCCTCTTCAACCGATTGAACACACATTTGTTAAATTCAACCTCTACACTTTACTCTGCGTACTTACAAGGCAACCAGGTTGTCTGAAAGCAACCAATTTTGCGAGAATTTAAACCCGGGACTCTCCATTAGCTGAAGTTTCTTGGGATACGTTTTACGATCCTTCTCGTTTCAAGGGATCTACTACAACGTAGTAGTAGTATGATCACACTTAAACAAACTTTTACATGAACTAAGTGCTCAGGAGCACGAGGCTCTTTCATGGTGACTTGCACCATAGCTAATACATATTTTCTTAGGCTTTTTTATAATTTTCAACAATAACTTTGTAAATTATACTTCCTTTCATTTTAGTAGAAATTGAATAATATTCTACTTTCAAAGGTCAAAATTCTTACTATAGCTTTTTTTCATGTATGGAAGTGTAATTTACTCTTCTATAGACGCTTTTTGCACCGACAAAATCAAAGTCACATTAAATGATTGTAGCAAGTTCCTTTTCGACCTACGTCGACGAAATACCGCCAACATTTGTTAGCCATCATGGTGAGCGTTCCTCCTTCGTTCAGACTTTTCGTTTCTATAATTCCTTACCCCCAGATGGTTCAGCGTTTGGGTTCAGCTTGGGTATTGAAGAGGAATTACTGTTAATAACTTTTCACAGGATTGTGTTCACTCATAATTGTTACTTATTATTTTGCAATTAATTTAAAATTTGTTTTCTTTATTTTAAATTGTTATTTATTTTTCCAATAATTTTTTGCTACTTACTTGAGCACTTGGAGACCAGAAACTGTTTAACACATCAAAAACTCGAGAAATTTTTACTGCGACAAAATTTAAAAATTTGACACAGAGGTAACAGCCAGAATGTTGAATTTTGAAGAGAAAAGTTGTGTGTAAATTTGTTAATTTAAACTTAATTTTAAAAAACAAGAGTTTTGTAATATTTTGAAAACTCTGTCTGGGCAAGTTGTGTGCTTTCGATTATAGCATTTTATATTCTTTGTTTTAATGACTTACCTGTTATTTGCAAAGTCGTTGAATTATCATTGAAAGTGTTGAATAAATTTTTTGTTTCAATACTTTTTTGCCTTTTAAACATAGCCGTCCGCAAACTTACATCTATAAAAAGAATTGAAATGAGCGACTTTCGTATAAAGATGAAATTTATTAATACTTCTTTTAACTTTAAAGGAGCTTCTTAAACCATCATTAGTTTCTATTGAATGATTTGCTTTTAAAGAATCCGTTATGTTCCTCTCCCGACAACTTTTGTAAAAAACAGTTGTTTTCGTTGGAGTAATTGCAAAACTCTCAAGCATTTTATTCGCTTTATCAAAATCCGTAGAATTTACAAACACTCCGGATTCTTTTTCTTGCGTATTATCTTTATTTTTAGCATCTTTATCCAATGTTGCTTTCAGTTTGACTATCGTGGAACGTAAAATTTTAAAACGTTTAATAACCTTCGAAGAATCGATTTGATCGGCACAAGCTAATACTGCTTGACATTCATGAATCATTGTTAGAATATTATTATATTGTTGTTTTTTTAAATCATTTTCATCAATTTTTAATTCATTATAATTGACTTTTAAGTGTTCCATAAGAACTTTTGCCATTTCAATTAGTTCAGAAAGTTGTTTTTTATTTAGCTCCTTCTCTGAATTTTTAATTCCTTCACTCAGATTCTCAATGTAACAAGTACAAAAGCCTATAGTGTCTATGATTCCGTGTAAAGCATTGTGAAATTTCTTCATTTCTTCGTAGTAGTGATCTTCTAAGATATTTGAATGCATAGCACATTGGGTATAAAGAGAAGGTATTAAACAAGAATCCAAAGATTCTAAAGAAGCGAGACAGCTTCTTATTATTGTTCTAGCTGAAAATAAAATAAATTTTTTAATACAAATTTGTTAAAAGATGATTTTTTTTCAAACTTTTGACATTTGATGCAAATGCTACTGCAAAAACTCCAATCTGTATAACTCTGTCCAAATTAATATCAAAATCAGCAATCTTATCATCTAAAGAAGGATCAGTGGGTTTTGATGTAATTAAAGTGCGTAAATCACTGACTGAAAACTGAGAACAATCAACGAAAATTTGAAACACCAGCCGCAATAAACTTTCATTCACGAATTCTTCTAATTGCAGTAAGGAACTTTCAAAAATCACTGCCTGAAAATTCCAATTATTCTCATTGGTTTCATCATTTATTGATAATTGCTCCTGAAACATTATGCATTCTTTCAAAACCTATGAAAAGTGTTGGAAATATATATTCTTAATCAAATTAATTAAATTGTTAAGAAACCTTTTGACACAAGGCAGTTATCGCTTTCTTGTCTTGAAAGAGAGCAACATTTGCAAATCCTAAGATTTGACTTAACATTTTATCAATGTTAGACCGAACCTGCCGTCTTACAAGCTCCACCTAAGGAAAAATGACAAAAATGAAAAAATATATAATTTTGATTTATATGTTTGTGTAGTAATATAGTGTTTAATAAACTAAAAAATAAAAGCAATTGTACTTTTTGGAAAACGATACAGCAGAAAATATTAGATCTTTATTACAAAAATTTGTAGCATAGAATGCTGGGACCAATTACACTAGTTTACACCAAAAAAGAACTAGTTTTTCATAAACATTATTTTATGTTTTTTGGAGAGTAGGTTCCAAAAATGCCAAAAATTTTTTTTTCTTAAGAATCGTTTTTGAGATATCCTCAAAAAATCCGTTATTGGGCACTTTTTTCAGTTATTTGCTTATAATATCTGAACCAAATTGTATCTCGTTCGAAAGGTAATTTTGTCCTCTTTCCAGCGTTATGCCGTTTATGCGAATCGAATAAGATTTGATGGAGTTACAGGCGATCACAATTAAAAAAAAAAACGGCCAATTGCGTGTAGAGCTACGTGTAGTGTAGGGATCCGTAATTGTTACTATTAAGTATGTTATGATTTTGTTTTTCCACAATTTTACATAATTCATAAACTTATATTTACTACCTGTCTTAAAGAACTAACAACTTCATCTAAGCAATTTTCAATGGCATTTGTACGAAATTTTTCTTTCTGCTTCTGCAAGTACATTTTATAAGTTGGTCGACTATTACTGAACTTGTAAAGGCTTCTTTGTTGCGGGCTGGGACCAACACTGCCGCTGGATGACTGCCCAAGGCAGGCTATATCTCTGGATGCCATCAACTGAAAATCATTTGATGTCAATCAGGGTCACGGATTCCGCTGGGCATTCATCTGTAAGCAGATGCTTGAGCAGGACCGGGTATGGCATGCTGGCTGGCTAGGGGCTGCCGTAGAGAAGTGGGGGGGGGGGGGGGGGGGGTTCAAAAAGGGATGCCATCCTGCTCTTGGTCGCACAACAACAGAAAGGATCCATGCCGAGGGTGGGAAAGGTGAGACGAAACAAACCGAAGAAATGGGAGAAAAAAAAGGGACTAAATCTGAAAAGCAAATCAAAGAAAAAAAGGAACAGGAGGAATGAGGGATTACGGCAGGCGTGCGGACTTACCGAAGTATGTTGGGGGAGTCTGATGGAGGTGACTGCCCTTACTTGGCCCATGCCCCAACCGCCCTTGCACACAGGGGGCCTACGCTACTCTGGATGCCCTTCTAGTAACCTATATATAGAGAGAGAGTGCCACTTACGCGAGGACCCCGTCCATCGAAGACATGACCGCCATAAATGAATCGAGGCCACGAGAGAGAGAGAGAAATGAAAAGAGTTAATTAATTTAACATACTAACTTTATTGTTTTAAAAAGCCGAATTACCCTCTTACGCAGGAGAGCGCACGACCAACTGACAGAAGTTCAGGAGTTTTGAGTTTTGAAAATATTCAACAGAATGTACCTGAGTATAAAGTGAGCTTATTTGTGTGAGCTTGTTTTGATTTCCAGCCGAAGCAATTTGCCAACAAATGTTTCTCGAATTAATTAAGTGAGTAAATTTACTTAATTCCTAAAGAATTAATCCTTTGTGATTATTTTATAACATTTTCAGGTGAATCTGCCATGATTATTGGATATTGTGGAAAATTTCTGGAAATGGTAAGTATTTACTACAGCTGGAGATTGAACATGGCTGAGGATTTTTAATTTTCATCGCGTTATGAATTCTGTTATGAGCCGGGGTTTAAGTGTGATTTTGTGATTTAGAACGTTTATTAAACCAAATTTTAACAATAACAGAACTTACATGCTATCAACAAACAACTAACTTAAATTAACATTTACATAAAACTTACTGACTATATACATAAGTACTCTAAATTTTTTCTTTTTTATATTTACAGGTGAAATCTTACAGTCTATCCTACATACTACTTTATTAATGCTTAATATTACCTATTGTGCTACGTTATAAGAAAAATGGTTAAAAAAAACTTATATAAACTAACTAAACCAAGGAGATTCCGAAAAGACCGCCTTGCTTCAATATCTCTTTCTTATCTAAAGTGCATACAATTTAATAAAATTTTGTTTAACTATTAATTTTGAATTTTACTTTGTAACCACCAGAATTTATTGTCTTTAAT
Organism: Leptarthrus brevirostris; assembly: GCA_964036015.1. Classification (NCBI taxonomy): domain Eukaryota; kingdom Metazoa; phylum Arthropoda; class Insecta; order Diptera; family Asilidae; genus Leptarthrus; species Leptarthrus brevirostris. Next base: position 122,961,097 of record OZ038372.1, read on the forward strand.
TTTTTCAAAGTCCGAAATATCAACACTGGAAATTTTGATATCAAATCGAAGAAGGATGTCAATGTCTGTCGAAAGTGTATGAGGTGGGTACTCTATTTTTATGTTACTGGAATTTCGATGAATATGATAGAGTATATGTACGCCAAATGTGTTCTGAACCATTCCATTTGCATCTAAAAATATGAAACTTTCTGGAGGGACAAATCCAGAAATGATGGCTCTCGAATGGTATTCCGGACATGGACAGGTCGGACCTTTAATTAATGAATTTTCACTTTGTGAGGCTCTTACAAAATGATTTCGAATTTGTTTTATTAAAAAAATATCAATTCTATTAATTTTGGCCGCGTCGTATAATTTTTTGTTCGAAACATAGTGTAAGTTATCGGAATTTAAATTTCTATATAATCTTAGACACGCCCTTAAGCAATGTCTCTCGAAAACTCGAATTCTTTCCATGTATCCCGGACTAATGTTAAACCAAATAGGGCAACCGTATAATAAAAGTGGTCTCACTAAAGTTTTATAAGAAATAATTTTGACTTTTTTATCTAAATGTTTCGAGAAAAATAACCGTCTAATTTTGTTGAATGAATTTTTCGCTTTTTCTAATTGTGTTCTAATGTGTTCGTTGTAGTATAAATATTGGTCGAGAATAATGCCTAAATATTTTACCGATAATTTTTGTTGAATTTGTTCACCCGTTGAATTTTGCACGATTTGTAAATTTTTCCAATTTTTCCTTATGTTTCGAGAGACTGCTTAAAGGCGGTCGGAATAATATTAGGTCGCATTTGTTAACATTAATTTTGAGTTTCCAATCGTTACAATAATTTTGAATTTTGTCGAAATCATTTTGTAAGAGCCTCTGAATTTGTTCAATTTTGTTTCCTGAATTATAAATTATTAGATCGTCCGCATATGAAATTGAATTTTCCAAACCAGTAGCCAAATCACTTGTAAAAATATTAAATAGTATTGGCGAGTTTACCATACCTTGTTGGAGCCCGTTCCAGACTTTAAACTGTAATTTTGATTTATTTGACCCGTCCGTTACTATAAATTTTTTGTCCGATATCATGTCCGAAATTATTCTAATTAAGTGTTTTGGTAACCGAAAATTTATTAATTTGTAAATTAGCCCGCCCGTCAATCCAAACCGTATCAAAAGCTTTCTCGAAATCTATCAACAACGCGCCCGTGCAATAATTTTAATTAAAATTCCAATGAATATCCGAAACTAATTTATTGATGGCGTGCACTGTCGAGTGTTGGCGTTTAAATCCAAATTGATTTTCCGGAATGATACAATTGGTTTCACAAAATTTCACTAATTTGTTGTTAATCACAGATTCAAAAACTTTACTTATATTCGGAAGGAGATTTATTGATCTCAAATTTGAGGGGTTTAAGTGTTGGTGCTGTTATATGAACTGGTTGCATTTTTTGCTGAAATGCAACTTTTAGTCAATTTTAAGAATGGTATGTGCGGGAGTTGGAAAATTCAGAAAAAATTATTTAATTGAATTAATTCTTTTCGTGCTATCTATGCCGTAAGTATTTTTATTACAGGTAAATTTTATTTCAGGTGAAATATGTATGATTCTGGACTCAGCTATAGGAGGGAATAGGCATAATATCTTGGGATTAGGGATAGGAATGGAATTCGGCTCGTAAAGCTGAATCCAATGCCACCTTAAGAGACCAGGATTTATCTGTTGCGCATAGCTGCGCATAATTTGATTCAATGGGCAGGTAATGCTGAACCCCTGGGTATCTCGTAAATAGCGACCATAACCACTTAGCTGTAATAGTTTTCCTTTTAACTTCGTTATATATACTACTGCTGTGTGAATTTTTTCACATATCCAAAAACAACCGTTTAGCTGGCAGGGGGGGGGGGGGGTACACTTGAGTCTAACAAAAATTAGCACTTTAAAGCTTAATATTTCGCAAACGGATCTCAGAACCAGAAAAATGGTTTTCACACACTCGCAATATTTTTGAACGACCTATCAAACGACACCTCACATCATGGGATAGACGAGAAAAAAGAATCATCCCCACTTTACGCGTAGGCGAGGTACCCTAAAAAATTTATTTGTCAAAATTTTATTTAACCACTTTGTCGGCGTGATTAATATGTATACCCATGCCAAATTACAGCTTTCTAGTCTTAAGAGTTCCTGAGCTAAGCCGCGGATAGACAGACGTACGGACATGGCGAAACTATAAGGGTTTCTTGTTGACTACGGAACCCTAAAAACGATTTTCCGGCTTTTTTAAAAGTAATTAAATTTCAATTGCTGGAAGTCACTTTTTTGAACTTTGATCGGCCGGTAGCTTCCTTAAATCTTATCAGATCCGGATAAACAGCATATCGAGAACAAAATACCTTTCATACCGTTTCATATACATACAAGTTCGAGTTGTTTTCTACTGATAACAGATTACGATAAAAGGCCATTGTAGGTTACAGAGTAATGTCGGTGGATATGAATCCATCTTAAATTATATATTGCAATCATTGCTTCGAATCAAGTGAAGTTGTTCTTACGCCTGATGCCCAACAAGGAGTTACGTGAACTAGAGAGAGAGTATGTAGGGAAATAGGTGTATATATCAAGTTCAGTGCCTACTATCTCTTTTGCCTACCGTAAACGCAGCTTTACAAACCAGTGCGCACTGAACATCAGAGGAAATAGCATAGGTTCTAGATCGGACTCCAAAAATATCTAAAAACACGACGCGATGTACAGAACATTCGTGCAGAATAAATTGGCTTAAATCGATAAAACGTAAGAGGAATTGAAGGCAATGGTTCGAAACTGGAGAGTTCATCGGTGTTGTTGTTGTGTGAACGGGAAGTAGATTTCGGCATCCAGTAAGCACTAACAATTTTGCTTTTTATTTATAATTTTGTTATTTAAAATATGAATTTATTAGTAGTAATAAAGGACCATAGCACTATGAAACAATTGGTCGGGAATAAAATCTACAAAGCTTACGTTTAGTTTGGATTTAGGAAAAACGTTACTGCATGGAAGTGAACGCATTTAATCCACTAATGCATTCATATATGAATAACTTCAATTCTTCTATATTAATAAAATGGAAGTGTCTGCCTGTGATTTCAAAATAATGAGCTGGTTTAGACCGTGCTATTTAGGACTAATTTCACGTTAATCGACTTAAGTAGGACTAATTTGGTGGGATATAAACATCCTAAATTAGCGAAAATTAGTACTACTAATCGGTATTAAAAAGGATTAAAGGGAAAATTGGACAGAAGAAGAGACAGGATATCCATATAGAATACAATTTGAAAGCTGGTAAAGTTTTAATACTAGCGGACTAAACGCAGCCGGTTTAGTAAAACGTACGTAAAACTTGTCATTTTATAAGCTCATATGGTTATTTACATGATATGACAAGCCATTCAATTATTTTTCCAATTTTTGTCTGTCTGTCTATGTGTTCGGCTAATCCGATTTCGATGAATAATGGCACTCCCGATGCCGTTAACATGTACAAATAATCGAAAAAATCAAGGAGATCTGCAGTGATAGTAGCATTAGGCTTCGAGCAATAGATCGATGTGATCTGGTTGATTGAACTTTGGATCTGCCAATGCCATATTTTTTGGAATGGCCCATGTAGAGAGATCTATTGATTGTGTTGGCTGATGTGAAATTATGTTTTGTAGATCTAATGCTTTCACTCTTGCAGCATATCCATTCAATCTGGATTGAAGCAAGACGTTTACCCTTTGTTGAGTTTATTGTCTTTCTTGACCAACAACCTCTATAAATAATGAATCAATCTTTGGTGTGATGGATGGTTGTTGAATTAAGAGTTCGTACTTCTTCAGTTGATTTAAGGTATTACAAGTGACTTTTATTACATGTTGTACAGCCTCGTAAACTGCACTTGTCTGCATTGTGACCAACTCGTTTTGCAATGAAAGAGTTGATGGCTGCCCTTGCACGAAGCATAATTTGGTGTTGTAGCTACGAACCTTACTAATGTTGATGTGTTCATTTGTTCTTCTTTGATAGTTTTCCGAAATTCTGCCTTTGATTCGCAAGTGAGTGATTGAAAATGATTCTCAAGGAAGGCCAAGAAATCCTTGATGATTTGGAGATCTTTTGGATTAGATAATGAAAGCTCATATAGGGTGTGAGTAAACTTATCTAGCTTCCTCACAAGAATGTGGAGAGGATCTCAGTAGCTTGTGTATAAGAGCAACGACCAGAACCCTTTTCTTGTTGTAGCGATCCTGCAACATTTATGTGGCATAATTCTCTTCCGTTAACGACAGATGTCTGATCAGTTTTCTCTGCTTCACCTATGAGGTTTGTTCTTAAATATCACATCTTTTGGTAGTTTGGTAGTAGTTTACTATGAATCATTTGAGTAAATACATCATAGAATCTAGGAAGAGTTATTTTGGGTAACTTCATAATTAATAATTAATATTCAATTCATTTTTTAGTAATAGTTGCAGTAAGGTATTTTGCAAAGCTCATCCATAGTTGTTGGGATGATGACGTGCAGATGATAAGGAATTGAATGTTGTAGTGTTGCAGTAAGTGATTCAAGCGATGCATTTAAATCACTTCGGGGTCACCAATGTTAAGGGTAAAACTCTTTTTTTACCTATGCAGAAGAGTCAGTATGTATCACCTTGTCTTTCATTACCCCGTTTACCCTTTAGCTCTCGAGTCAGGGTACATCTTGCATAGGTCAAACAAAATAGTTTTACTTTTAACTCCCAGAGTTTCAAATAGCGCAGAGTGAACGATGAAAAATTATTTTGCCATCAGTGAATTGAGCATAGTATATAAAAACTACCCGAGAACATTTTACAAGCAAAATCTTTAGACAATATTATTTTTGTTTAAAGAGTGAATGCGAATAGATCAAACAAATAAGATAAAGAGTTTTGTTATGCTACCTTTCCTAAGTTAAGAGTGAGTTCGCAAATACTTTCATTAATCTAAAAATGGGTTCACGACTATTTTTAATTCTTTTGTGACTTACATTTTAGTGCAGTGGGATTGCTGTATAATTACGTTAAAGCGGAGGTTTTGTGAATAGCAGGTCTATATGATATTGTGTCTCTGTGACCCCATGCGCCGGTTTCTTGAAAAAAAAGTGAATTGTTTTACCCACTTTGTACCTGAAAGACAGAATTTGAAGTTTAAAATTTCCATAACTTAATAACATAATGAGCTGATTTAAATTTTTTTCTTACCATCACATTCGTCTCGGTCGAATCTATCAATGTTTAATCCCTTCCCCCGCCTCTCCCAATCTGTTGTTCGGAAGATTTTGTCCTGAGATATTGAATCGACTTATCAAATGACAATACCGTTTTGAATCAGCAGCTCTAACACTTACGTAAGTCACCTTTCGGCCTAATTGGAGACGGAGTTGGATCAATTCGTTGAATCAATTTATATCCCAACCTGCGTACTTCTGTAAGACTTTTGCGTTAAGACCGGGCATTGGCCGAGAACGTACAAAACGCTTCGTCTTACTTCTCGCATCCTCTGCACAAGGTGAAGTTTGCCACTTCTATTCGTCTCCCATGAGCCGTGAGTTACTAGGCCTACATAATTACAACTGGGCCTTATTCATCTTGGGGCCTATTACTGAATACCGATCGTAAAAATAGGAAATTTAGAATTGAATGAGATTAAAAAGGGTTATTGTACTTTCATGAGTTGCCAGCTTTAGGCCCATTCAACTCTAAATTTCCTATATTTACGCATCGAATCGTATTCAGTAATAAGGCCCCTTATCTTACTTGATTCAGATGCGTTTTTACTTCGCCAGAACGCTTTTGTATGTTAAGCTATTTCGGATCCCTCCCAACTTTTCTTATGCCTCCTCGTGCTATGCCAGGCTTTTCTTTTCGACTTCTTGGAATTCATTTGCTTGTTCATTTCCGCATGTATGTAAGTATGTTAGAGTGTCTTCGTTTTGGCTTCCTAATTCCACAAGGACCTGCTTACAACTCTCTAACGTTAGAATTTCTTTACTCCTATCTCTACTGCTGCGATCATGCACTGAAGAACAGATTCCACGTTTTGTTCTGTGCATGACACTTCAAAAGCACTTCAAAGTGCTCGCTTTTTGAGACGCCTGTGTATATGACTATATTTTCTTTTTTTTGTCTATAAGTGAGCTTTGAGGTTTATAAATTCTATACAAAACTTCTTAAAGTTATTTATATTTACTACACTTGCATTATATTTAAGCCTATTATACATTTTCAAACCTTTGTAAATTAACGAATTTTGTGTCCTTGCTGTAGTAAAGTTCACTAACCTAAATTCATTCACTCGTCTCAAGTTATATGGCTGCACCTCACTTGTATAAACTAAATAATCACTCAAATATTCAGGCAGTAACCCATTTTTCATTTTAAAAATCAACAGTAACACATTCAGCACAATTCTTTCACGCACACTCATCCACATCAACGAATCCAGCATACACTTAACAGACACATACCTATTACATTGAAGAATCGCTCTCATTCCCATATTTTGAAGCTTCTGAAGCCTGTCCATTATTCCACTGGATACTAGGAACAACACTGACGAGCAATACTCAAAATGTGGCTTCACTATTGTGTTATAAATCTTGATAGCTGTAAGTACCGACACCGATTTTCTGATTCTCCTTAAAAACCCGATTTTTTACCAATTTTTCCGCATATATAGTTCCAATGCTCTTTAAATTTTAATTTATTGTCCACTATCACCCCTAGATATTTAATCTTCTCCACTTGCTCAATAAAAGAATCTGCAATCTTCAAAGTACCCTCATATTCACCATTGATTGTCATAAATTTCGATTTACTAGTGTTCAATTTCAATTTATTCATTTGTAGCCACACGTTCAATTTTAGTAAATTTTGTTCCATTACATATGCACACTCATTTACATCATTACCAGCAATGTATAATAATGCATCATCAGCAAATAGCGCTATATTTATGTTATGTTATCCAAAACACTCTTTATATCATTAATGTATATAAGGAACAGTAGAGTCCCAAGAATAGATCCCTGCGGTACACCCAAGTTTACATTAATTCTTTGAGACATCGCTCCATTAACTTTTGTCCGCTGTGTTCGCCCTGATAGGTAGCTCTCAAACCACATCAATTCTTTTCCTTTGATCCCATACTTGTTCAATTTATTAATTAAAATATCTCTGTCCACTGTTTCAAAGGCCCGTTTGAAGTCCAAAAATACTAAAATTATCTTGTGCCTTTTCTGCATACATTCTTTCCATTTTATTAGCAGCATATTTAATGCTGTCTCACAAGAGTGGCCTTTTCTAAAACCTGACTGCTCTTGTAATATTAATTGATTTTCCTCCATGTATTCCTAAAGTTGTATTTGTATAGTTTTCTCTAATATTTTTTCGTATGTTGACAGCATATTAATTGGCCTAAATTCTTCACATTTATTAGTATTCTTAATTTTTTCAACAGGTACAATGACTGATTCTTTCCATTCTTCTCATATCCAAGATCATTTTGACATTTATCATATTAACATCCCTCTTATTCTTAATTTTCAGACATATTTTATTTAATTCCTCCAAATTTGTATTTCGAAACACAAATTGATTATTCACCTGTTGCAAATTATCGTCATAAACTACTGATGTAATAGATGTACTAATTTCTTCGATACTTTCCACAAAGAATTTGTTAAAGTTCTCTGCCATTCGCGTACTCTCGTTGCAGGTTTCTCCCTTATATATTATTTCCTTAATTTCAGATTTACTTTTTTTAAGTACATATTCATTCAATTTTTTCCACATTTCTTTTTGGTTTGAGGCATTAGTAATAATTTTGTTGATTTTATTCCTTTTTTCCGCAATTATTTTATGTTTGTAAATATTTCTTGCTATTTTATAATGTTCCCAATCACTCTAGTCACTTGATAAGGACGCCACTCGGTATCTTCTAATTTTCTCGTTCTTCAATCTTCTTAAATCTTCTGTAAACCAGTCATTACTTTCACCTCGCTTAATTTTGCATCGTACAAATTTCCGTACTACGGCTTTAAAATTTTCACCAAAACCATTCGCGCATTCATTCAGATCCTCAATAGAAGCTACATCAGACATACCAATAACATTCAATTCATTAACAAAACGATTTTTATCATACTCTAAAAATTCCACCCTGTTTGTTTCACAGTTCTTCGATACAGTATGATTTATGCCAATAGACAAAGTCTCATGATCACTAATTTTTAAATCTTTCTCCACCTTTACATCTACATCATAGGAGTTAGTCATTACATAGTCAATCAATGTCCTGGAATCAGCAGTCACTCTAGTAAATTCATTCACCAATTGCTTATAACCACTGTCTGCGATAATTTCTTTCATAACATTCGCGTAGAAGTCATTAGTTGATAAATTAATGTTAAAATCACCAACAACTATTACTCTCCTACCAATCTGTGACAAACAATCTAGTTGATCCCCAATAAAATCACAAAAAATTCTCGACGATGAGCTAGGTGAACGATATGTAACCGCAAATATTACTGTTTCATCATTCATTGAGCACTCGATAACCAACCACCAAACATCCAAACCAATTACACATTCAGACATTATCTTATACCTCCACATAGCTCGCAAATACAGTATAACACCACCAGAGTTCAAGAGCTGGTGAATAAACACCAAGGGAGTCTAAGTGAATCGTCCCATGGGAGCCCTCTAAGCGCAAATCGACCAGACCTGAGATGCATACTTAAGAATAGGTCTAACTAAGGAGCAGTACAAATGCATCAATGTTGGTATATCCGAGAACTCCTTAGACCAACGCTTAACGAAGTCCAAGATTAAACTGCCTCTAGACAAGACATAGTTAATATGCAGAGTAAAGTCAAGTTTCCTATCAAGTTTTACCCCAAGGTCAGTTACGGAGACCATTCCTCGCAAAGTTGTAATCATAAACTTGTGGATTAGGGCTCCTAGAGAAAGTCATAGCTTCACATTTCTCAAAATTGAGGTGTAAGCCATTATGCTCGCACCACGCCAGAAACGTATATGTCCTTTTGAATAAAGGCGGCGTCACAACCATCTTTAACATAAGGGAAGATCTTCATGTCATCAGCGTAGATTAGAACATTAGAGTACGAGATCAGATGGACAATGTCGTCAATGGAAAGAACGAATAGTAGAGAACCGAGATGACTGCCTTGTGGTACACCAGATAAAGCCTTGAAGATTCTAGAGGTAGAGCCGCGGAGCGACACACGATAAGACCTGTCTCTTAGATAGGAAGAAACCCAGTCGAGAGAACAGGGAGAAACCCAGCCTCCCGAGTTTAAATATAATTAGGGAGTGAGGGAGTCTATCAAAGGCTTTACTGAAATCCGTATATACATATGTAGTCAGTTTGCATGCCTCGCTGGAAGCCAGAAATAATGTTGGAGGTAAATTCAAGTAAGTTAGTATTCGTTGATCTACCGCGCAAAAACCCGTGCTGATTGGGAGAGAATAGGCCAATACAACGCTATATAAGCTGCGAATACAATGTAGGAAATTTACCAGCTTGAAGGGACCTATTGAATCGCTAATGGAGTAATAAGGGCATCGGAACAGGACTTGACGAAGGCTGGAGGGATCCGTCAGGACTAGAGGAAAATTCCTACGAACCATCTCAACGCCACGCCTAAAGTCCTTCATCAAAGGAAAGAAAGGATCAGCACCTGAGTAAGAGGTGGCAGCGCCGTCACAAGGAGTAATATCTAATTGATTTAGCTTGCGCTGCGACACATGCTTTGCATTAATATTTTATTAATCGTATATAGTGTTTAAGTCAACAAAGTAGTGATCGTGATTTCTATCTCACCAGCTTTCGAAATCCAGGAAGAACATCAATAATGGAGATTGAAAGTGGACCTATAGCAATTTAGGGCCCATTTCAACAACCGACATTGTTCTAAAAGATCATTGTAATACAGATTGAAAAAAAATGTTTTAGATTACTACGAATAAACCAAACTAGCCCTGTTAATTTTATGTTTTAACATCTTTCTAAAACTTACATCTTTTACATCCACTCCTGTCTTTGAATCCTCTCGCTTTTCACAGTGCGCGTAGGGTGCAATTAAATCCAAAACAAGATCCATAAGATCTACGCAGTTTGTTTCTTCTAGTTTAGGTTTTACATCATCGTGAACAGAATTAGTTATAGATTTTATCTTTGCGAAACACCATAAAATTCGATCAAGAAAATGCTGACGAGAAGACTACAAAATATTCAAAAGAAAATAACTGCAAATGATTAAACAAAATTCTCACAGTAAGTTGTGCATTCCGTTCATCCTCAAGTAAGATAATTTTCTCCAAAAATCGAATACAATTTACAGTTTGATTTATTGCTAAGAATATAGATTCTGTTTCATCTTCTTCCAAACAATATAATACTATAAACTTTTGCATTTTAGTACAAAATTTCAATAAGTGACCGCATAATTCCTAAAAGACTGACTTATGTTAAATTGTAAGAAAATATATATAAAATTTACATTCAACCAGTTTAGACCACTTAAATCTGTTTTATTGTAACCTAGATACAATATATTCTGACATATTTTTAAATCTTCATTTAAGTCCATCGCGAATAATAAAAATTGCAAAAACAAAAATTTGTAAATAAAAACAAACCGAAAATCTGACAGTTCAATTTTAAACATTTGAAATAGTTCAGTGGATGTATAAAAATTTATGGCAACTAGAACGACATCTAAGTTTTCAGATCATAATTAATTTCTTCCAGCAAGGTTATTAACTCGAATTTGCCACATATTTTATTACATCTGAAGCTCAAACCAAATTTCGCGCTAAAACTAACCCCCAGAGCTTTGCAACAACAACTGTCAAACTAAGCAGATTAAGTTGGTTGCAGTTCAATTAAAATAACCGTCACTTTATTTATATGATATTTTTCAAATGAAATTCGCATTTATTGAAGGAAATACCTTTGGGCGCATGTAGTCCTCCCTTCATATATGGTGTGGTTGCCTACCAATTTCATTTTAAATATGTAGTGCTGCAATAATATCATAATTCAACGTTTAAATTGAACTGTTGCCAACTTAATCTGCCTACTCTGGCAGCTGTTGTTGCAAAGCTCTGCGAAGTTCTCCAAAGCTCTCCAATTCATTTAAATGGGTTGGTGAATGTGCTTTTCGAAGCAGACTCATGAAGTTGGCTCCAGTTTCAATTGAAAAACATGATATTTTTAAAATGATTACTGAAGGAAATTACCACCTTTGTTGCTAAAATTTGTATGTTGCAATTTCATTTTAAGCATAATGCATCATAATTAATTCAAAGCCAACTGAACTAAGTGAATAAAAAGAAGAATTTCAGTTCAACCAAACAGTTTGATGAGGAAGTTCATTAGTTAAACAAGCTAATATGGAACAAACAATTATTGAGTTTGTACGCAATAAAAGGATGACAAAAGTCATCCTGGATACTTACTTAATTACACAACACTAAATAAATCGCCATTAGCTCAAAAAATTGTTTATAAATTCGCGTACTAACAACATATTTAAATTTTAAATTAAAAATAAACTTTCAGTACACAATTTCAAAAGAGTTGCCGCTGCCGCTTCGCTGCTTCCTGATCTGTTTGACAATCCTTGCGCTGCTAAGTTTGACAGATTTGAGCTGCCGCTGCCACTTCCGTCTATTTATTCCAGCAAGGTTATGTCAAATCTCTCATGACGAGTTTCTTACGACAACCTTTTTTAAATAAATTATTTAGAAGCAAGGAGTTTCCATTGTTAATTGCATTCAAAATGAAAGTTTTAGAGCGAATTGTGTCAAACAATCAAAAATCGGAAGAAATTCTAAATTCTCTTAAATCTGAGGTAATAAAAGCTGTCATGTCGCATCGCTAATGTGTAAGATCTTTATTTCTACATTTCAGTTATCTGTCGTTAAATCCCAATTAAAAGAAAAAAGAAAAGAAGAGCTTGTTAAGGAAAACAAAGTTTTACAGTTGCAAATTCAGCAAAAGATATCACTATTAACTCAATTAGAAACTCGCAATGGGAAGGTGCAAGTACCTTTACCGGGGCAGGTAAAGGCAGTTCCAATTTGTACAGATGATACGGAAGAACCAAAATTAACTCCAGCTAATGATGTTGAAAAGCCTTCGGGTAAACAAAAAGAGAAAAAGGTGAAGAAAGAAAAACCAGCAGCAACGCCATCAGATAATAAAAATGCACCTACTTTGGAAGCAGCCATAGATGTTGGTCGATTAGATTTCAGGATAGGAAAAATTGTAGAAGTTTCAAAACATCCTGATGCGGACAGCTTATATTTGGAAAAAATTGATTGTGGAGAAGGTAATCCTCGCACTGTCGTGTCGGGGCTTGTTAAGTTCGTGCCTATTGAGGAAATGCAAAATAGGATGGTAGTTTTGCTTTGTAATTTAAAACCTGCTAAAATGCGTGGCATTACATCTGAAGCGATGGTCATGTGTGCCTCAACACCAGAAAAGGTTGAAATTTTAATTCCACCAAATGAAGCTCTTCCCGGAGATCTAGTTTTTTGTGATGGCTTCGAACGTAAACCTGATGTCCAACTCAATCCGAAGAAAAAAGTGTTTGAAACGTGTGCGCCTGATTTAAAAACAAATGATAGTTTAGTGGCTTGTTATAAGGACTCTCCACTTTACGTGCCTGGAAAGGGAAATGTTGTTGCTACCTCGTTAAAAAATGTCCCCATTAAATAAGTGCCCTCAGTGTATGTCAAGATTTTAATAAAAGTTTGAAAAAATTCATATAACGTTTATGAGTAAAATCTTCCTTATTTATGTTGTCAATATGCCAAAAGTACGGTATGAGTGTATCACGTAAGTGAAGATTTTGCAATTCTTCAGAAATTCGGATTTAATATCTGATTGTTGTTGTTTTTCTAAGGTTAGGTTTGGTTACGATTGCGGCAATGACGCTTTTGCTTTACTTTTGTTATTGCCCCATAAAAAAACTTAAAATTTGTTGGTACTTTTGTCGTATTTAACTCATAATTTGCACATGCCAAAAGTACGGTATCAACATTTTGTCAATTTTGCTGCAAAGTCAAATCATTACAACATTAACGACGAGCCGGACAATGAACATAAAAAACAGATGCTTAAAATTTCATAAAAGAATAATTAATTTAACAGATGTAGAATTTACTTCACAAGAAACTACACTTTTAGAAAAGGGTAAAAATATACCCCAGAACAAAACATAACGAAAAAAGACCTTGAATACTTAGCGGTAGAAACTGAAGTGGCCATTAATAAGTTGCCCAAAACTCAAGAGAGTAACCTGTTAAAAGAACAATGCGCTGCCCTTATCAGAAATTCTAACAATAAAAACGCGAATCTGTACGAGGTAAATACCATAAAAATTCTAAATAGGAAAATTCTTGACAATGACTTAGTTGTAATTAAAGCAGACAAAGGAAATTCCTCCGTAATAATGACAAAAGACATATATCAAATTAAAGTCAATAATTTTTTAAACTGTGATAATTTTAATAAACTGAACCGTGATCCAACCAAAAAATTTAACCGTGATATTAGGATAGGTCTCGACAATAGTAACAATTAACTGACAGATTTAAAAATTGTATATTTAAAGGCTATGAACCCAACACCGCCAAAACTGTCAGGCTACCCTAAAATACCCATCAGACCAGTTGTTTCTAGCATAAACAGCCCTAACAATAAACTAGCTAAAGAGTTAAATAGCATCCTAAAACACATAACACCTGCTTTTAATTATACGATTAATAACTCTTTTGAATTAATTAATAAAATTGAACATTTGATGGTATTTAAGAATGCAAAATTAGTATCATTTGACGTGATAAACTTATTTACAAATGTCCCTTCTGGTGATTGCAAGATGGTATGTAAAAAAGTCATCAAAAATTCGCATCTGAATCCAAACCAACAAACAGAGTTTTTATACCTTCTGGACCTTGTTTTAAAACAAAATTATTTTGTTTTCAATAAAGAGTTTTATAAACAAAATGATGGTTTGGCCATGGGATCACCAATCTCTCCTGTACTAGCAGATATGTACATGAACAACTTGGAAGAAAAAATTTTTAACACAAAAGATAGAATATTAGATAACGTCAAGTTTTGGTATAGATATGTTGATGAGGTGTTATGTCTGTGGACGGTAGTATGAGACAACTTAATAATTTTTTAAAATACATAAATTCATTTAACCCTAAAATTCAGTTTATAATGGAGCTAGAAAAGGATAACCAAATTAATTTCCTAGACCTAACGATAAAGAAACACGGTGATAGACTCAAATTGATACAGTCATACATAAAGAGTCATTCACGCACTTTAGATATAAACAGTCTGCTTTCGATAATATGATACACAGAGCAATATTCATACCAATGGATCACAATGACAAAGAAGCAGAAATCAGAACTATTAAAAGAATAGCTAGGAATAATGGGTTTAATAATAACTTCATTGATGGTATTCTGAAGAGGAAATTAAAAGATAAATTTATGAAAGAGATAACTTGCATGAGAAAAAGCGCAGAAATTGATAAAACATGGGCTAGTATACCATATTGTGGAAAAGTATCTGAAGAAATCGCTAGGAAATTAAATAAACAAAATATTAACGTTGGTTCTAGAACCATAAGAAATATGAATAGTTTATTACCTAGCATTAAAGGCACAACAGAAAAAATAAATAAAAACGGGGTTTATAGTCTAAAATGTGCAACTTGTGAAGGAGTATTTATTGGGCAAACAGGATGAGCTTTCAAAGAAAGAATAAATGAACACTTCAGTTCCTTAAAAAACAATAATTTTAAATCTAATTATGCCAAACATCTGTTGGAAAGTAAACATATCCCTGACTCGACTCCAAAAATTTTGCATATATGTGACAAGGGCAAAAAATTGAACTTGCTTGAGTCACTTGAAATTTACAGAGCTCTGAAAAATAATAACAATGCGTGCTTTAATGATCAAACGGAGCTTTACCACTCCCCGCTATGCAGACCATTGCAGTAAGTGTTGCTTGCAATTGAAATTTAGTGTACTGATGATGGCCGAAGGCTGAAACCGGTCTACACTCCGTGTTCGTTTTAAAAAAGTAAGTGTGGTAGACAACATTGTTATATGTTTATTTATTCTTGTTACCAAATTTAGGGCCGTCTCACAAGAGTGTCCTCTTCTAAAGCCTGACTGCTCATTCAATATTAGTCGAAAATGTTTTCATAGGTTGCAAGCGTGTTTATTGGTCTGAATTCCTCACATTTCCTTGTATTTATCACTTTTTCGACTGGTATAATTACAGTTTCCTCCCATCCTTCTGGAAAATGACCTTGTTGCATTGATTGATTTATAATTTCCAGCATCACAGGACCAACCTGTCCCCAGCATCATACGAACATCTATCCTATTTGTATCTCTTTTATTTTTCAGCTCCAAACATATCGTTCTTAATTCCTTTATACTTATCTCTTTGAATACAAATTCGTGTTCAACTTGTTGCAATTTGTCTTCAAATTGTATTGCCTGTATAGATGCACTAATTTCTTTCAGGGTGATCTGTGTGGATATGAGTACGATGCACTCAGATCAAGTCCAAAGTTGCGAAAAATAATGAACTAAGTGCCAGTGCAACTTTAAAGTGGTTGGAAAAAACAATGTACCCAGGCTCAAGTGAGTTCAGGACCCGTATTTGGTTTCTCGACTCGATGTCGATCTTTGTCGATATCGAGAAATTTGTATTTAGTAACTCGATATCGACAAGGTTGCAGTCGACAGTGATCGACAAAACTCTCGATGAGATTGACGTTGCCGACAGCAAGGCAAGGAGCGGATGTGAAAATGTAAATAAATATCAATTGCCGGTTGCGACATTCCAAATAAGTAGGTTTCTTTAATAGTCTCCTGAAATGATCCAGTTGGAAAAAATCTTAAGCTTGCCGCAAGTTTTAATATAGGCGGTATTGATGCAACTTTTCTCTGACTTGGGGTCACACTTATGAAGTGGTCTAGCAGATAGCAAAAAGCCTCTTTGCTTAAGCGAAATTTTTTAATGATAAAGGAATGGATGCATCTCGTAGAGATTTGAAATGCACTCTTTCATTCATTTCGTCATCCTCATCCCGTAGAAAATGTGTACCGATTGAGTCCATTTACAAAATTTATTTAAGATTAACCGAGGAACATTTTAAAATGTTCAGATTAACACTAATTGCAGAACAAATTTACAGTTCAAATAGATAAGTTAGTCACAATTCATAATTTAGATAACAATTTGGTGCTTCTCTCTCTATGTCGATTCGATCGAGTTACCAAATACCAAATAGTACACAAATCGACAGAAGAATTGATCGAGTCGAGAAACCAAATACGGGCCCAGGAAGCAAGGGAGACTTTGAGCTTCATGGATAGGCCAAACCGAGACATGGGGCTCGAAACTTCTAAGTGGAAAATATTCACTCGGGAAGTCGAGAAAATATGACAGTGGCTCCAACTAGGAGTAGGAAATAAGCCACTGAAGGCACTGGAGAAGATAGAAGGTAAAATTTTTTTACCTAAATAGAAAGATAAAATTCACTCTTCCGAAATTCCAAAAGAATTGGGAAAGGAGAACCTCAGCCAAGTTAATCGGCGGCAGCCAAAGAAAAGGACCTGGTGGCACTATACGAATAAGTCGTCGACATTGTTTAGAAAAAGAGTTGGGATCGATACTTATTGGGTTGACCGGAAGATATCGGGGAGATAGCATCTCCTCTTTTTCTAAAAATTATGTAATAGTTTTTGAACAAAAAACATCATTAGGTATAAACTTTCTGTTCAAACGACGTTAATTGGATTTTCGCATTTTAAAATTTTAATTCCCGATTTAACATGGAATGACTTTCAGTTAAGAACTGGCCCTTATCATCATAGCGATGGTAGAAAACCAGACATAAATGACCGTAATATCATCCGGATGATCTTAGAGAACGGATAGTTGCGAGCGAGGAACTGACATATCTCAGGCAACATTGACGTGAAGGCTTTGGGACAGAATATTAAAAGCTACGGGCCGACAACGAAGTCCAGCCTCATGTAAGGGATGAAGATTGGTCGCATAACCTTTCAAAGGGAACAATAGAATTTGTTATGTTTGGAAAAATTTTCTTTTACTTTATCATTTCTCTAGACATTGGGTCTTTGAATTTGATTAACTCATATATACCCAATACCTGAAAGTTATCTTTATAATTTAACTGAAACTTTTTTTTGTTTATTTCTCTGACGAATGCGCCCTTTACGTATTAACTGCGGCGATGCAACTTGCCAGAAGATCGTGAGTAGACCTGAATGATTCCTGCATATATCCACTAACCAAACATATCTATCTGTAATAGGTTGGGAGGTAATAAGCTCTGGAGGTCCTGGACCTCTTTATTTTGCTGAAGATACTATGAAACAGGGTCAATATTTCAAAGTCTTAGAGGACGTTTTTCGGCATCATGTCAATGTATGCATTTTAACACGTTCGCCGTCTTGTCCTTATGCTTTATGGAATGCTTGTCGGCATATGCCGTCTTATCCGCGAATGTGTTAAACACAGAATCCTTGGTTTTTATGTAAGATGGTTCGCCATGCCACACCGAAAATCCGTAAAACTTACCTCTTACCAGAGACAAATCTTCAGATTTGAATCTAATTAAGAATGTCTGGCAAACCCTTAAATCCCTTTATACCTTCGCCATTATGCTACAATATTCTTAACCTGTGGCATAGTGCGCCGGAAATTAAATCATGTAGCAGTTATTCAGTTGACAGCATGTCACAAAGGATTGGTGATGCCATAAAGGCAAAAGGGGCACTAAATGTTAGTTTGAAAATTTTCTTTTGTCGAAGCCTTTCAACTGCTTGAGCACGCCCTGTATAGCGAAATATCTACCTCGATTTAAAAGTTCTGTGTACGTTTGTCTATCTAAAGAATTCGATTTATGTATATACATAAAAAATACTTTATTAAAATACTGTATAACATGATTTTTTGTACAACTTCTTAAAAATATTATGCATTATATAATGTGTATAAAAACTTGCTAAACATCTATGTCATTGCTATGTCTTGCACAAATAATTGCATTTTCTCATTTATATAAATGTTAGCACCACTTTTATTAATCTCCTTTTAAGATTCAATTCATCTGGTAATTGTTTTTAAAATTATAATTAAACTACGTAGACAAATGGTGCTTTCTAAAATACTTATGACTACACGACAGCATACTAATTAAGATAGATTAGATTGCAACTTACTTAGAGCATTTCCTGGTAAAACATTATACAACTTCAAAACTGCACCTTAAAATCAATTGTAAAAATTAAGCACACAAGTTGAAATAAAGTGCATATGTATTACTGGTACATGTTTTGTATTCTATCGTTCTTAGTTCTTTTTGTTTAACACAAAGTACAAAAATTGATGGTATTATCGGGAATAGTGCAATCTCACAAAAATGGATCAATTTTAATTATTTTTGCAATTCTGGAAATGTTCTTTATGTAAGATTAATTTAAGACTAGTTTTCGATGAAATGAAATGAGCTTGGTATAAAAACTTATATTAAGTTATATGACAACAATGATTATGACTTTATATTAACAAGTAGTTAAACTAAACGGCTCCCCTAAGTGATTCCATTAGCAATTTCAACTTAAAGCAAATATTTTTTTATATTCCAACAATGGCAAGAGTTGGAAGTGGATTCTTAGTTCGATGTTTGTTAATAATACTTAAATATTGTTCATTTTTATGTTGGTGGTTAGTAAATATGGTGATGTTTGAGAAAATATGATAAGATTAGTAGCACTAAATATTTAATACATTTAACATCTATAATTTTCTACTATAGTGTAATCAATTTAACGGAAAACTCAAAAAGGGAGCCATATTGGCACCAAGTTCCAATAACAGCCAACCGTTTCTCTTAATATTCCCTATATTAAGACGCCAAGGTATTTAAGAGAGGTACTGTTTACAAAGTCATTAATAATAATTTACTGATTCATGATTATACAAGAACAAATATAAAGCATGGTGGTGTAAAATAGAACAATTGTGCAAAACAAGACACTACTACACTAACAACTAAGGCAAGTGCAAAGCTTCTACCTTTTATTACCAAATCAGACAGCAATGCGAATACTTTTGCTTGAATTCGCTGTTGTATTCGATGGTTTGTTCACTTACGGTTTAGCTAGAGAAAGGCAATTCAATAAAATTAGTGATTAAATGATTTTTCAGCCGATCGCGGAATAAAGTTAATAAATTATTGAACTGAGATGCTAATCATTCTCATAACTTTACAAAATATTTCCGGAAAACTTTCGTTTATTATCATAAAATAAGTTTATTAATTTTCTGTCAATATAAGCTAAAAATGCCACACAAGCCGCTTTTACAATTTTCTGTAATTTATTTTCAGCTATTTTCTTACTTTCTTGACCTAGGTTCTGAGTGGCCTCCTCCTCTTCCCTCTCAATAGCTATCACGCTAGCAGTAATCTTATAGTATATAGGCATTTGTTTTGTTTTTGCGAACTAGCATTAATAATCTTGTATTTTAAAATCTTGCTGATTGTTTTTTGTTGGATGATCACAATCCTGCGACTTAAGAATTGAACCCTCCGCAATTACATGCTGTAAAGGTTCCTCGTCGCTGATTTTTTTTTACTTTAAATATTCTTCTATTTCAATTTGCTAGCATTTTTAATAAACAGCTATTTTTATTCTTTATTTAAGAAACTTCCTCTAATGGTTAGCTCGCTCATGCCACCGCTGCGTGGGCTTTGATTCTCGTGTCTCAATAAATAATTTTATTTTCATTTTATTTCCTTAAGTTCGCAAGACAGCGAAGAAGTCTGAAAAGGACGTGTACCAGGGCTGGAAAAAATGGGTACCAATAACCTTCGACGAAAAACCGAACATTCAAAATACAAAATTCTTAGAATATAGAACGAGAGGAAAGGCTATCTTTAGTAAAAACCCGGTACGTGTGATAAGCATTTTTGCTTCAACGCCAAGTGGCGAGTGGGTTAAGGGGAATGACGCCTGAAATATCAAATTGGACCGAATGTCGCCTTGAAATCAAAGTCGTCTCCGTAATACTGAAATATTTGGGGCATAAGCAAAGTGTTTTTAAATAGTAAAATTAAGTAAATTAATAAAATATGTTCGGGCAAAGTTATATTATATAAAAGTGTTATAAGAATATATTTTAAAAACACCTAATTTAAAATATTATCAAAATGAGTTGGCCCCTCCTGTATACAAGCATAATTTTACTACTTTCATGTCGAAACGCACACATCGCTTGGGTTCTACTACATATAGCAAAATGCTTACATTTTTCCGAATGATGTCCTTTCCTATAGTTCTTTATTCTAAGACAAAATTACAGCCATTCTTGCGTTTGCCTGTTTAATTGTATTTTCACTCGCTGTTTATTCGCATAATTTTACGCTGCCACTGTCGTATCATTGGCATTATTGATGTACTTTATATAATATAGTTTTTACTTTACATGATCCCCTATTTTGTTGTGCTAGAAAGGAAAAATTACATGTACCTTCACAAGATTTAGCTTTTACAAACGAGCACGTTTATGATATATTGCATCTTTCGCGCTAGGTTCCTAAACAGATCCTATTTTATTAAATTTTAAGTTGACGTAGTTTTGTTAAAAATGTTGCCAATAACACACATTCGCTATTTAATCTGCACTCCAAATATTCCACTAAAACATTTCATTTAAAAAACCGAAATCACGCAGAGACACGAATTATCCCTATCAGATCAATAAAGAGATTTAAGGTAATTTTTCCACCTTGACAATGTTGTTTAACATGAATAAAAAAATTATTGTTCCCATAAGTCAATCAATGAGGGATGAGATATATTGCAAAAAAAAACAGCAACTGGGTACAAATGACCTCATTACAAGATTTGAAACGACTTAAATAGATACTTTAATTCACACACGAGAATGCACTTATGCAGAATTGTATATATTTTATATTATTAGATATTTTTAAGACAGAAACGCAAAAGGAATGGATGAAAACTTCATATTCGTGCGAGATATGTAGAAGTACCTTCCTTTCCTTTAATCATCTTACTCGAATAGTAAAAACTATACCGTGTGAAGGACGCCACTTCAGTCTTTATCCTATAAAACCTATTTAAGGCGTTTTCCAACCGAAGTTTAAGTATCCACTTTACACCACTTTCTCCTAATATTATTAAGTAGTGGGCGTTGGAAGGTTCAAAAGTAGTACATTTTACATAGCATTTAGTTTACAGAGCAAAGATGAGCTAAAGATCAAGTTATTAGTTTCAAGCTGATTAATACTGATAATACAAAATGAAATTCGGCAATTATATCGGTTAAAAAATTCAATGTTTTTGCTGAGTGAAAGTTAAGTGATTGAATTGTTAGAAAATTGTAAATTCTTATAAATTTAGAAAACAAAATATCTACTAACACTTTTTAAGTAATGAGTAAAAATAAATAAAAACGAACACAAACAGCTAAATTTGTAGCCGAAGAATTTATAACTAAAATTATAGCACCAATTCTAAATCAATGAATTTTACAAATTAATTAAAACATTGATCACAACATGTATAAGAGTCATATTTTAAGTTTTTTTTTTAATGATAATCAAAACTTTTTTAAAAATTGGCAACTTTTTGATATATAATCGACAGAGGTAGATGTTCAGTTTGCTCTTTTATATTTTAGTATAAAACCGGGTAATTTTATAAACTATATGGAATGTTTCGTTGAATGCTTCTTGTGTGCTTTTGTATACCTCTCAAAAGACCTCGCATATACATTAGACTAAACATAGAAATTAACACATATAAGCATTTTAGCAATAAATGGCAATCAAAAATAAATGTTTTTGGCAGTTTCACCATTAAAATTAAGATAAATAAATAAGCTTTTGTTGAGTATAAAGTTATGGTTATTCTTATATCAAACTGTGATGAGCCTCTGAAGTGTATGAACTTCATTTAAGCCATAGGTAACCAGGTACTAAAATTTCTTATTTTACAGGGATAAAAGGTCGGACAGATATAATAAGATTAAAGCCACTTTAAAATTTTCAAAAAACCGTTTCATTAATAAGGTACAATTGGTAGAATTGAAAAATTCGATGTATTTACGACCTTAATCTGTAGAATAGGGAGCAGCGGGTGCCGTTTTTTTCGAAATTGAGATTTTCAAACAGCATAACAAATTCATTTTTTAGAAAATATTCCCTTTTCAATTATCTAAAGCAATATGTAGCGGTTTTTTGAAGAAAAAAATTACTTCAGTCATAATTTTTATATCTATTTATTGAGGTCGAAAATGAGCTGTTTGATGAAACGTCTCATAACTCTTCGAAATTTGCATAGTTTGCAAAACCCCTACGTATTTCTTAAGCTAATATCTTGTAGAAAATATATTCAGGGGTATTTCTTTTTAGAGACAACTAGTATCGTTAGATGGCGCGGCGCCATTTTGCTTAAAAAAATTTATGTTAATTTTATGTCACATGTACGCAATGTACGAAAAACTTTATTGAATTGGATTTTTTTGCAATTCCAAGTTTTTATTTTATGTAATTCAATATATGTGTAATTAATTTAATTGTATTAAATTAGGTTGATGTTTGTCATTTTCTTTAAAAATAATCCTAAAACGAAACTTTTTTGATCATCTCAAAGTGTGTAAGTTTATGATGGCCTACTAAGTATAAATAACTTATCTGACATTGATCAAGTGAGGAATATAGGGTCCTGTCCGAATATTAGTCTTTGATTTAAATTTAAGAGGCATTCTATTTTCTTGGATTGAAAAAATTATTAATTTTGTTTTTGTATATTCTAAAAGTATAGCTGTCAATGTGTTATCCAACTTTAAACTTGAAATTCGAATTTTTGCCATAGTTGCAGATAAAGATGTGCTTACAAGCAGGAAGGTACAAAACAGACAGCAAGAAGACTCGACCTTTCTACAACTGCATAAAGAGTGGACAGATCAATTGACTCTCTTTCAACCCATACATACAAGAGTGTGGGAAAACCATTAGAAGCTGGGATGCTTTTTAAAGATGGCTTTGATACAACACCGAACTTGCCTTAAGAAATTCTGGGATGACTTAATTAAATGTTAAATAAGCAAAGCAAACGAATTTGGACGCCTTTGTTTTGCTTAATATTACTGTCGTACTTTCCTGAAAAATGAGAATAAGATTAAGAATTGGATTCGGACAGATTCTAGGTACTTTTGCGGCGAATGAAGTTAGGCTTACTTCATTGCCATACAAAATACTTAGCCGACATAATAAAAATCTCATAAAGCAACTCGAAAATATTTTGTTTCCTTTTTCTGGGTTGTATAAATAGAAGCAAATTTTGTTATGTTATTCAGTGGAAGTGGAGGATAACGACTTGCCCTCGACATCATCCCGATATTAACATGACAACATTAAAATCTATGACTCTACCTCATCCATAAAAGGGACGTCATAGATATAAATACGAATCATTCTTTAACTAGGGGGGACTATAGTACGTCCACCATACACATGTAGAGGATACATATAACCTCTACAACTATAGAACCAAAAGGTCTACAATAACTAAGCCTACAATTCCATCATCCAAACTCAAGCAGACGTCACTACAACAAGACGTCCGCAAACAATCAAGCAGACGTCACCGCAACAGACTGCTCCTCAAGGCACAGGATGTCGTGGCGTCCTTCAAATTCAAGCAAGCGTCACCGCAACATACGTCCCCTCAAGCTACAGAATGGCAATGTGCCTTCCAAACCACTAGAAGCGAAAGGTCTACAAAGATCTAGGTAAATAATCATATAAAATTCAAGCAGGCGTCCCCCTCTAGCCAATGAATATCGTTAAACCTACGATTAACTGGAAGGGGAGTAATGTGGCGAATAAAGTTAAGCGTCCTTCATTGCCACAAAAATACGCCGAAATAATAAAAATCTCATAAAGCAACCCGGAAATATTTTGTTTCCTTTTTCTGGGTTGTATAAATAGAAGCAAATTTTTTTTTCGTTTTTCAGTTCATCAATTTCGTCGGACTATATGTATATACATAGAAATAATAAATATAAAGTTCATTTTAAATCTGAGTTTGGATTTCCTTATGGGATAGAAGGTTAACATTTTAAATTTCAGTACGGAGGTAAACATGTGCCCTTCAAACACGTTGGGAATGAAAGAAATCTAATTCCTATACTTTTTGCTTATGAATGGACGGAAATAATATTACGCATATCTCAGATGTTGCAAGAATTAACATTTACAATTTTTCAAATAATTTTAGAGTTTCATTTAACAAAATTGATACAAATCTTTCGCTGTTGTACTCCCAATGTTTCAATGTCAAATCCATTTATGCTTAGAACGGCAGAATGAATGAAATGTGTGCATAATTTTTTTTTAAATAAAAAGCAAATTTTGCAACATTGTTCTAATGGAATTAAGGATGATGAATATTACTAGTAATACTCTGTAGAGTAAGGGGCGGAAAAAGAATGTCGTCCTCATTGAAGAGGATAACAAGGAACTGCAAATCTTTCGTTTGGATGATGACTGTCATATTTTAAACACATTTTTAAATTTTCGGAAGCAACATTTTAATATTGATTAATGGACGTTGGAAAGATGTAGCTATAAACAAGTTTATAGATGAAAAGTATATTATACGTTCTATGTTTATTTATAATTTTTTAGGATCACCCTTAATTGTAACTCCTTTAAAGCGTAGTTTTAAGCCATAGTTCGGAGTTGTTACACGCTTCACGTAAAGATAAGTTAAATTTTTGGAATATAAAGCAATGTAAAAGTAATTTTTAAGAAGAATCTCACCGAGCCATTCTGAAATCTAGATATCCCTGATTTTACACAAGCCAAATCACACATACACATGCAATTAATTTGTTTGACGAAAAGTTTCTTCTATCTAGTTAAACGTCAATTTGAAAATTGTGTTGTTAACGTTGATTTACGATTTTCAATATAAAGAAATTAAGTTTTAAGTATGTCAATCGACCAAAAATTTTGCCCGAAAAAGTTTAAGCTCATTGAGTTAAGTTTAAGCTCATTGAGCTTTATCATTCACTTTGAAATGAGAAGCTCGTGTGCCTGTGGGCACGGAAGTTACAAGATATTATTCCCACAAACTTGACCGCGGTATTTTTCGCCGAAATTTTATATGTATATGTGGGGGCCTCAATGGCATTTTAGAGTAAAGAAATAGCCTCAGTTCACACAGTTGGTGAATTCTTCTTTTTCGAAATGAAAAAAAAGGTGTAATTTATGCAGAAAGAAGGTCAGGTCAATCTTATAACTCATATCTTTGTATACTGAAAATTAAAAAACAGGAATTATGTATATTTAAGATATATAGTAGCATGCTGAAGCGGTCGCAAATCTTTTATTATCATCTCACTTCAGGTTTGTCCAAACATCTTACTGACACAGGTCATACAACGTCAATAAATAATGTTAAACTTATACATGGCTTAAGCGGCGGAAGTATACTGGACAGATATGAGATCGTTGAAATAAAAAAAGCAAAAGATAAAGGTTCATTCCTGGTAAACGATCAATTAGATTTACTTGATCCTAAACTTCTGAATGTGTTAATACATAGATGATGTTAAACAAAAAACAGCTAATAGAATCTACCACTAGAGCAAGAATTCAGTAGCAGTTTAGGCACTCACTTGATAATGCCTAAGTAGGGCGAAACACGTCGTGTAAATTTATTTAATAAACTGTTAGATATTGCGAAATAAAATAAAACTTTAAAAAATGGTATCGATGTAGAGTATGATGGTCATAATACTACTTCACAATTTTCTTGAATTTATTTTTGATTGCCATTTGTTGTAATAATTTACCTAACACCAAAATGCGGTCACAACTAAATTGCTCTACACATTGATCTAAAAATTTTACTCGCAGTATATATGGTTACAAGTAATTTAGGCAAAAAATAATAACTTTATGAACTATATGGTTGAATAAGTAGAATTAGCCTTTTATTTTTCACTGAAAATTCAATGATTTCTGAATTATAAATTTGCTTTTTAAAAAAATATCTTTAAATGCATTCGAGTAATAGTTACTCGCAAAATACACAAAATAATGATACAATTATCTTAAAACGAAGCCAAATGCGACACTGGCTGTACAATATTATCGTTACAAAACTATTTAATTGCAATGAATACTATTGCAATAGAAAATAAACACAACCATGTAATAAAAAGTTAATAAAATCACTTTACCGTACTTATGTATCGGTTTTATTATATGTCAAATGATAGCACTATCATCAAATTGATCGTTGTTTGTTCCATTCGTTGTTCCGTTTGTGTTGATTTCATTTACTGAAAGAAGGTAATATTCACCTTCATCATCGATTGTGACAAATTTTGTGAAATTATCGTTAGTGTAGAATTTCTCAGCCTTATTCCCGGCAAATTTTATGCAAGCAAGTAGTTCTGGTTTATCCCATGTTCCCTTTTTATTTGACCAAGGATTAAATCTAGGATTCGGACTTGTGCATGGTGATGCTTTAGAAGATAATCTTCGATTCTTTTCTCTATCGGTTGAGTTGAATCGTGAGCTATGACGACCGAATCCGTTAAAATTATCCAATGGGTTATTAATAACGTATGTAACATCCCAGAAACATATTTGTTCAGCAACACTGGCTAAAATCATGGGTGAACCCAAATCAGTCCAAGGTGAGAATTTTAAATCACAGATTGTAGCCTTATGCGAGTCCAGCTTTTGTAGTAACTTCCAGGTTTTATCATTTCTGTACACCTTTAAGTATGAAATATTTTTAGTAATTAAGTGTTTTTTATTATTAATATCTTATATCCTTTTTGTTAGAAAAGTAATTGTAGTCAAACTAATTTACGAAAGAATCCGAAATGATTAAATTTTTTATGTCGTTAAATTTAATAGTGCTTTTTAAATTTTAAATGTTTTAGTTGATTATTGTCCTTTAAGGGGGTATTCCGTAGTGACGGTTGGAAAAAATCGATGAAAAAAACATCAGACCCGTTTTTATCGAAACCACGTTTTTCGAATCGGTGACCACGATATATCTCGAGTTCTGTTCCGTTTTACTTGAAATTTTTGCAGCACCTTCAGTACAATTGATGCTATGATCGTTAGCGCGATTGTGTTGATTTCCTTTGTTTTGTTTTACAAGCGTTTAAATGAAAAGCCAAAAATCACATTTTTTTTCGTAACTGCATAACTTTTGTAATTTTTAAAATTTTAACCTCTAGGAGCTAAGGACGATAGCTAATAGAGTAACAATTAATAATGACACTGAACGAACGTAAAGTCTAAATCATGTAACTAATCACTTAATGAAAACACCATTAACTGACTTTACTTTAAAGAGACCAGACTTAGACAAATAAATAAGTTGTATGACTCACGCTGAGGATGAAGTATTGTAAGCTTCGAAACGATTGTTCGTGATCGGTACGTGACAAATTTGTTTATTTATTTATTTGTCTAAGTCCGGTCTTTTTAAAGTATAGTCAGTTAATGCTGTTTGAATTAAGTGATTAGTTACCAAAATTACTTTGAAATTGGTGTTTCAGACTCCGCAGAGGGCCATTGTTTATACCTGCGCTACGGCACGCGCACTTGGGTACTTCGTTCCTTTTTTTTATTTTTTCTATAAATTAAATTTATTCTTATATAAAAAGTTTCTATAATTATACGAAAATTTTTTAAATATGTCTTGCCAGAAGAACGGCTATCACTACAGAATACCCCCTTAACTTAATTATTACACTTTAAAAAATACAAAGTTAACTTTAAAATAATTCAAGTTAATATATGTAGGTTCATTGAAAATTATTGTTCAATGTTTTTATAGTTCTCTGAGTAATGAATCAGTTTTAAAATAATTTATAGCAGCTATAAATAAAAAACATTCATTTCTGCGGTTTTAAATCTAAAATCATTTTTTACTAACATAAGACTTAGATTAACGTAGCAACTGATTGCCTTAACTAATAAAAGGTCTGTTTAATGACTATTTATAAACTTAATAAACAAATTAATGATATCATAAACTTTTAAAAAAACGTAAGAATTCAATGATTAATGTTTAATTTTGAAAGTAAATTTTTATTAATATTGTACTTACTTCCACTAGCCCCGTTTCAAGACCTACTGCGCAAAGACTTCCTTCTGGAGACAATGCAATACTGGTTATAATATCTGGAGCGGCACGGTCAAATGCAAGATATTTAGGTCTCAAAAGCGTCTCTTTTTCAATTACAAGCTTGTATGTCTGTGAAAATATTAAAATGTGTTAAATCACATATTTTCACTATAAAAATTATTATTATTATACAAAAATAATCTGATTCCATTCGGTATCATATAAATGCGTATTTAGGCAGATTATGTAACAATACACACAATGTGAAATTTTAATACTGTTAAAATTTCTCTTTCTAATGGTTTTTTAAATACATTGGTTATTAAAAATATGTGTAATGAAAGGTGACAGGCAAATCGATGTGATGGTGTAATATTTTAATTATTTTGTTATATTTTTCTGAAGTGTAACTAGTGTGAACATTCTATGTTTTACCTGAAGCGTAGGACCAGTGTATAACGATTTTTCCAGAAAGTCGTTTGTCTTGATACTGTACAGAAAAAATATTTGAATACTTAAGCTCATATTGATAAAAAAAACACTAGCTCTACATTTCTGATTTTGAGTTACATTTTTGCGGCCGCAGTTCACTTGATTTGTGTAATTCCAATTATGTCAAATTTTAGATTTTCTTAAGTTTAACATGCAAATAATGTGATTTTGGGGAAGGAATTTAGTGGTATTACTTTGATCCTTTAATTGAATTATATTTTTGTAAACATCACATCTAGACTGATGATTACTCTTAGCTTCTTTCATATAAACGTAAAGTAAGAAATGAATACAACACGCCATTGCGTAAAACACTTTAGCAACCTCATTTTTAAAGAAACTTTCGGAAGCAACTTCTTCTCTAAATGAAAAATCTTTAATAGAATGATCCTCCACCTCTCTTGGGTCAGAACGAACGCACATTACGATTTAGCTTTACAATATAAAATTATGGTTGATGTTATTGCTATCTTATTGACAAAGTCAAATATTTTAGGATTTAGTATGAAATGCTACCGAGTATAACGTCATTATTGATTGACTTACGTGGACCGTAAATAACATCTTCAACTCTCACATTCTTCATTGGAGACACTTCTTGAGATCTTTTTATTCCCAGGCGCTACTTATTATCACATTATTTGCATTTTATAAAACCCGGTATATTCAAATTACTATTAGACTATTAATATTACTTACATAAATTTTAGAAATATTTGTAGCCAATGCTAGATTGTTAAATTTTAAATCTGCACTTTTCAGGCATTCATTAATATTTGTGATTTTGTGAATTATTGAACAGTTATCATCTAGATTTATAATCTAAAAGAAGAAATACGAAATTATTTATTTGTAGCTTTTAAAATATTACTTACAAAAAATGAGCTGTTTTTATCAATCAAAATTAAATATTTATTAGCAAATAAGTAACATTTTTTGATTCCCAATTCAAAATAATAAATCTGGTTATTTTCATAAATGAAGGAGTTATTCTCGTACGATCCTACTAAAGTATTTTCATCTATAAGCTCTAGGTAAGTGACCTTTGTTTTAAAACCAGTTTCAAATAGTGTTTCGAACGAATCAAAAATGTGTCCATTTTCACAGCCAAAATAGTATTTGTCACTGAAAGTAGTAATGGCTGTAATCACACATTTCAGTTGCGGTGGTATTATCATGTTCCACTTATTATCAAACAGATGATGAATCTTAAATGAAAGATATTATAAAACAATTATAATGCTAAAAGTGATGTTAAGCTTACTCTGTTTTTAGAGTCAACTGCGACTAATGATATTATATCTTCATTGAAGTTAACATCAAATAGTTTTTTACCTAGAAGCCATGCATTTGGTTCAAACTGCAAAGATGATTCCTCTTCATTAATCAAAGCACTAATACTGTTTGCCCAAGTTATAGAGTGGTTTCCGCTTAATTTTAGACCAAAAATATTGAGCACAGTGCGTCCTTCTGAACCAGATACTATTACGTATTTATAAACATCATCATCTAATGTGCATATGTCTACACATGCTATACTTTCGCTAATACTGTTTCGAAGGACTTCAGACTTTTCAAAAACGTCAAACACTAAAATACCTTGTTTCGTTCCAAGAATTAGGTATCGATTATCATCAGATAAACTGCTACAAGTTATGGCACTTCTACGATCTGATACCTCATATAAGGTCTCTAAATCACCATTCAGAAAATCTAAAGATTGTTCTAGCAATCTCAACAATAGCACCTTTTGAGGAAAAACACATATAACCCTTAAGCTAAGTCCAAAACGACAATGATGTATATTAACAGGACTATTTGTATCTTGTGGCCACCTAAACGATGTGGGGCAGCCACTAGAACCATCTGTTAATTTGAATATTTCCAAACTTCCGGAATTGTTGAGAATCATGTAGTATCGATTAAAAAGCGTTAATACAAATCTTATATTGGGCAAGCGTGTGTGGAGCGGTGGTATTCTTTCAACCATAAATCTCTGAATATCATCGTTCCACTTATGAATATTTATAGTACCGTTGCTGAGTACCAAATGAAGATACACAATATCTTCACGAGTATCCAAATGAAAAGTCTTGACAGTTACTTTTGTTCCACCTCTATCTTTTGTAAATTGCTGTAAACATTTCTTATCTCGCATTTTGCGAAAGTTTTCGTAATTAATTACATGATTATCGATTGAACGGCTACTAGGTTTTCTCCGAACACTTCTCCTTCTTTCGTCTGCAATAGACCATACTCTCAAATCGCCCTTGAAGTCCAAAGACATCATGTAATTTTTTAAGAAGAGACTTATATAGACAACTTTATCAGAGTGACCAGTAAATTTGGTAGGCTCTATGTTATACCCTAATGAGAGGTCAGCCAGAAGCATCTTATCATTATCTAACGCTATTATACACGTATCAGGTTCTATAAGTTTAAGAACTTTTGGCTTGTCCGGTAATTTAATCATTTGTCGTCGTTTATGGAAGTGATCTCTGAAATATTGAAATTTTAAAATTATTTATATATAAAATAATGTAAATGTATTTTATTTTACAAGAGCGTAATAAGAGTAGGCAATACAAAGGCAACTGTTTGTAATATCCTAAATATTAAGGAAAGGTTTTTCTTCTGATCACGAATACATCAAACCATAACTTTTACCAAAGCTATAGTCAAATTAATAAAAAAAACGTAGACATATTTTGACAATGAGCACAACTTTAATTAAAAAAAACTAAAATTGGATTACATAAAGAGTTATTACCTTTATTTTGTTAATTAAGAATGACTTACCCGTCTGAAAACCAAATTTTATCTGAAAATTGCTTTGCTTGTCTTTCTGCTTCAGCTTGTAAGCGGCCACCCGCCATAAGTGCATACTGAAGAAGGCATGTATCAGAAGATGTAAAGATCATTTCTTCGATGTTAGGTAGAAATTCTAATAAACTATTTACTAAAATTTCTTTTTCAGCATTATTTTCTGTAAAAAAAAATTTACAAAAAATTCCAAAAGAGTAAAATCTGATACCTGTAATGTATTCTCTAAAACTCTTTAGGTCACCTATAGTACTAGCCAAGCCAGTAGCTCTTAGTTTCTGACCTAAGAATACGAAGTCCAAATACAGTTTTGAAAACAGTTCAAACATTTTCGCTTCTCGTAAATGATATCCAATGAAATAATAAAAGTAATTATCATTGGGCAGTTCAGGAAGGTCAAATTCAGGTCTATTGGCGAGCACCTTCTCGATGCTGTAATTCAAACAAAATTGAAGTGAAATAATATAAATCAAAAATATTTTTTAATTTACTTACTTGTAATTTTGAACTAATCTTTTGTGCAAATATGTCGTATCTTCCTTCATATTGTTCTGAAGAAATGAGTAATAAAGAAAATGGATAATGCATACTATTGTATCATCTTGTAAATGGTCCATGTTCACTAAAGAAAACTTATCGAATTTTTTTACTAATATTTGGGCATTTATTTCTGACATATTCCACAGCGAAGCTAAGACCTTCAATAATAAAACAAATTATTAAATGATTCTTAAATTGTAAATGCATTACTTAACCTTAATTGGAATTTTTACGGAGTGGTGAAATATGGAAAGTGTGTTGTAAAAATGTTGTTCCTCCTTATTTAGTACATTGAAAGACAGTTCAATTAATTTATTAACTTTATCATCTTTGATGCTGTGAGAGACAACTATTAATAAACATTTTTGAATTTCTCATTTTATTACCGAAAATGCTCCAAATTTTGAATCCATCGTTGCCATTCTGCTCTTGGTTGGCCTTTCAAATTTTGAGCAATAATGTTTAATAAAAAAGGATGACCTTTTATTTGATGAAAAATATCATTATAGTTCTCCGGAAAATCTCTTTTACTTTTCATCAGAACACGTTCAAACAAATCCGTGCATTCAAACTGGTTTAGACCTCCATGAACATGCACAGTTTTTGTCAGATTACTTGGCAAATGATCAATTATCTAAATTGTTTGAAAATTATTTAAAATGCCTTTAAATTTATAATCAATAAAACTGACATTTTTATTTCTCGTTGTTATCAATATTTTACAAGGTAAATTAAACGCTTCCAAAGTTTTACGATTTTGGACATCAACTAGCACCAATAAGCAGTCTTTAAATTCGTCTTTTTTTATACATGTTCGGAGATCTTGTTGAAGCTCCAAAATTTTATTGCTAATACCCTCGTAGTCTCCAACTTTCTTTTGAAGACTATATTCACCGAGCAAAAGTTTAAGTCTGAAAGAAAACGTCGTAACATTATAATTTGTGGTTCAACACGTTTTACCTTTGCAATTTTTCTAAGTCTTTTTCTTGGCTATTACAGTCATGAACATCCATCCAAAATATCTTGAAGTTCATTGTCTGCATAACACTATGATCACAGCAAACATCTAAAGATAACCATTTTTTACCAACGCCCGGTTCTCCATGAATAACCAAACAATGCCTGAGTTGTAGTTTTCTTAATAGGTTTCTGGTTTGGTAAAACTATAAAGAAATTGTTTTGATTAATATATACATAAAACATATAAATAACTCAGCCATACGTAGTCCAATCGATGAACATTGAAATCACCATGTTTTGGAAAATGACTTCTTAATTCGTGAACAGCATTTATATATATGTTTATTTCTTTATTTCCCTCCAGATATAAATTATAAGTTTCTATTACTTTTTGTGGAAGCCAACTGTAGCTGTCGTAGCTATCTTGTAGTACAGCAAAAAAGTCTTTATAATCTATATTTTTATTTAGTAAAATGAAGAACATCAAACAGGTTTGCTTTTCTGTGTTTTCCTATAGTTATAAAAAAAAGTTAAATATATATATTTGGCTTACGGCATATGTTTGTACCTCTGAAGCTATTCTATCTATTTCCTGCGGAGTAAATATGTCGGTTCGACAAATTTGAGGTTTAATGTCCCCAAAGGAGAAGTCACGAATAAAATCTTCCAGACATATTTTAAATATTTCTTTTAATGTAAGCTTTTCCGATTCACTGTTATATTGGATCCTTGAATTCATTGTTGGCATTTCTAAAAAAATAATAGATAATCAAAAAACAAAACAAAATTGAGTCTATATAAGTAATCTAATATATAAAAATCAATATTTGTTTGTTCGTTTTTTATGCGCTGCCATACCGTTCATCACATTGCGATAAAACTTTGTTAACTTATTGCTTGCACTTGCGCAAAGGTTATAAACATAGTACAATTAACTTACAGTAGGTGGCACGCGTGTCGTCAAGGGAAATGTATTTGAAAAAACATTTCTGCAATTCTACAATATATTCTTTTCTTTCAACATAATTGCAGTTTATCGTACACATATTAAACGAATTCTAATTATTATCATCTATGCCGATCAATGTGAGTGAATTGAAATCTAAATTATTTACTGAGAGCCCTCATTTTTATTTAGAATCTTTATCATGTTAATTGCTTCGTCAAAAAATAGGCCTCCCAAACGTTCGCCACTTAGTAGATCTACTAGCGCAGCACGTAGAAATAATCGAATTCGAGCTTCTCACATAAACGAGGAGCGACAAGCAGGCAATGAAGCACATCGTTTACGAATCACTTATTCACGTGCATCAGAATCACAAGACCAACATGCAGCAAGAATCGAAAGAGAACGTTCACGAGCAACCCGATCGCGCGCATCCGAATCAGAAGACCAACATGCAGCGAGAATTGAAAGAGAAGGTTCACGAGCTATTCGATCTCGACGAACACTTAAGTTCAACAATGAAAGTTAACAAAGTTAAATTGCCGACATTGCATCCACCAACTGATCCATTGTTGTTCTTGCTTTCGGGCGACTCACATGATTTCAAACACTTTTTACAGAACATTTGCAAATATAATTCACTATTCAGCGTTTCAAATGACATCTTTTGGAGCAGACAAAAATTTTCCAAGATCAGTATACGCCTACTTTACAAATTTAAAGACAAATATATCGCCGTCTTGGTTCATTTCTACCGGTTTCTGACGCTGAACGTACATTTCTACAAATATACCTTATGGGTGATGATGATGCACAAATTGATCAACGCTGCGATGTAATTCCAGGCACCAAACGCCACATTATATCCTATTTGCAAACATTTTTCATTGATTCAATTATTTAAAATTTCTATTAACAATTTACTGACGGATAATTACGCGATTCAAATACAGCCGACAAAACACCACTCGGACAGCATGCTGGACGCTACAACGCACCTACCATCAATGAAATTGCTATAGTTGGCGAAGAACCTGATACGCGTGATATAATTGCGGTCTGCGGCTGCGGATATCAACTATTATATATAAAAATTAAAGTCCTGATCTATTGACTGACGTATCAACCGACCGAACTAAACTCCTGGATATAGAAAGAAATTTAAGGGAATATATTTCTTCGGTAATTAAGTAAGGATTTTTGAAAATTCCACTATTAAGGGGATGTAAGATATGTATGGGATGTAAGTATGGCGTAACAGAGCGTTTGAAAGTCATATCAAAGCCCTGTCATAGTCAAGATACTGATTTATTCGCATATTGAATTTTATATCAAGTTTGTATAAAATGTAGAAAGACTCGTAAACGATACGCTTTAAATCACTAAGATGTCGACATCTTCAAACCTAGCAAGTTGCCGAGAAGTGTCTATCTACGAAAAAATCAAAAATAAAACTTTGACCAGCTCAAAACATAACAAGTTTCATTTTCTTGCTAAGTTTATATGTTATACAATTCGCCTTACTAGGATTCTTATTTGCGCACGTTTGACTAGACCAAAACCTATGTTATAAAAATCGTGATCGTAGTTATTGAGGCCTAAGTATAAAATTTGGTATATATTATAATTTGATATATACGAGGGTGCATCAAATATAAACGAGACTTTATAACAAATTGTAATTTGGTTTAATATCATAGCCAAGCATGCATCATTTTCAATATAATCTCTTGCTTTGGAAACAAATTTATCCATTGCATTGGAAGGTTTTTGATTCCGGTATCGTAATATTTCAGTTCTGTTAATAATTCATACAACGCAACCAACTTATCGACTTTAAGCGAATTCGGTGAGATCGCTACAGAAAGTTTATTAATGTAGCGTGGAATGACCCTAAAGCTTTGCTTCGATCGAAATTTTGTCTTCGAAAATGCGGGACCGCGAAAAAGCGAGAATTTAATATTTCAATAATATAAAAACTTAAAATTATATAATGAACAACACAAGAAATTTTGCGTCTTTTAAAGAGATTGGGTATCTGAAATAATTTTAAATTCAAACTTAGAGGTAAAACTGAATTTATTACCCTACCAATATAGATCAAGATATAATTTCTTCTTTCAGTTGAAATAAGTGTAATTAAATAAGCTTAAAATATCGACAACATACGGTGGCCTTAATTCAAGCTGAATTTAATTGTGTATATTAGCCATAATCTGGTTGTGTGTAGTGCTTGCTAAATTTTTAAATTTCTAAAAGCTTTTTACCTTTAACCGAAATGATTCATTCTTTACAAAGAAACTAAATGCAGGTGATTAGAAAATCAAAAAATTACATTTATGATAAGAGTTATCTAGATCCATTTGTGTACAACTATCAGTAAACAACTTTATCGATCAATTTTCGAGAGCATTTTCATGCAAACCTCAGGAAACCACGAAAAGTTTGCAAAAATAAGTTATAACAAATTTCCAATATAATTAACTGAATATTCTGTAATTACTTAGTTTACATCTGCGTAATTTTACAATCAATGGTATGAAAACTTTTGATAGGAAAATTAATTGTTTTTTCACGTAAAACTTTATTTATTGATATACGTCACCAATTATTTAGATTTTAATTATTATTTATTTTTAACATAACTTCGATAGAGTCTTATTAATTGTATACGGAAATCTAGCTTTGTATTTTGGTAGCTATCTGTTTTATATTATTTAAAAATAATAATTTTAAAAGAGCAATCATATAATAAGCAATTCATACTCACGTTCAAATTTTTATTTAATTTTTCAATAAAATACAAATTTATTGAACTTTAGCAATTATTATTCAAAGTTTTGTAAAAGATTATAGTTAATGCTAATAATTTAGTCAAACAAACAATCCCTTACTGCTCCTAATGTCAGGCAGAACTTAAATAAAAGAAAAGGTGATTGATTTAATTTAAGGAAGACGGAACAATACTAAAAAAGATTTAATTTAAAAACTATTAGAAGTTAGTGAAAGTAGTATACGTTTTTAAATTAACATAAGAATAATCTTTCTTTTTTGTATAACAGAAAAACTCGAGAAATTATTCGAAGAAAAGGAACATCAAATCAAACTTTTAGCAGTAAAAATGGAACACATGTATGTATGTTGTTTTAAACATTCGCCTTTTGGGAATTTAAAGATGTATGGGATTTTAATATTAAGATACTCTTTAGAAAAAAAAAGCATTTTCGAGAAAATGATAATTATGAATAGCGGCTTTTTTTTTTTGCAAATTTTGGCTTCATGGACAGATTAAACCGGAACATGGAGCTCGAAACTTCCAAGTGGAAGCTAATCAAACGGGAAGTCAGAGAGAATATGGGTCAGTGGCTCCAACTAGGTGTAGGAGAAAAACCACTAAAGAAGCATTGCAGGAGACGGAGGGTAAAATGTTCTACCTAAACAGGAAAATAAAATGTACCCTTCCGAAATCTCAGAAGGAAGAGGAAAAGGGAAACCCACAGAAAGCGGCAGCTGGAAGGGATGAACCACAACCGAGTACATCCGCGGTGGCTAAAGAAGAGGACCTCGGGTCGCTCTACGAAAAGGTCGCCGACATGGACGTGGATAGGGAGTTGTGATCAATAGGATCGCAATACTCACTGGGAAAACCGGAAGATTTAGAACAGGTGACATCGGGGGGGGGGGGGGGGGGGGGGGGGGGTTGTCGGATATCCCACAAGAGATGGATGACCAAAATTAAACGATGATCCGATGAATCGGAACGCAAGGGTCCCCAGTCAGGAAGAGATCCTAGAGATAATTGGAGTGGAGGAACCCAGGACTTTCAACCCAAAAAAGATGGAACCATCATCATGACGTGGTTGGTCAAAGCCAACCTACACAGGAGTAATGTGCCTACGGCCGCACTAGCCGAGATGATGGTGAAGAAGGATGTAAAAATCGGACTGATCCAGGAACCATCCACTTTTGAGGGAAAAGTCACGAA
The DNA here is from genome assembly GCA_964036015.1 of Leptarthrus brevirostris. Taxonomy (NCBI): domain Eukaryota; kingdom Metazoa; phylum Arthropoda; class Insecta; order Diptera; family Asilidae; genus Leptarthrus; species Leptarthrus brevirostris. The sequence goes on from OZ038372.1 coordinate 122,999,206, forward strand.
CTGGAACTAAAAAGTGTTTAATTGTTTTTATACCCTGAACAAAGGTAGGCCAAGGGCTTGCATAATTGTTAAAAAAGAGATACACGCTATTTCTATTCCACAGATTAGCGACCGTGACTATGTAGCTGTACAATGGGAAGTCGGAAAAGGACGAGACCACTAGCATCGGCATACCTTCCATACGAAGAGAATCCACATCCCACGAAGACTCTGAAAAATATGGTAAGGTATGCAATGGAAACAAATTAAGGGTTTAGGCTGTGACGCAACCGCCCATCATTCTGTATGGGGCAGCACGGACAACAATAACAGGGGTAAGTCTTTACTTGAATATCTAGTAAAATCAGAACTTTTCATTATAAATAGGGGCAATAAGCCAACTTTTATTAATAAAACAGAAAAGAAGCTATAGACATTACATTGGTACGTATCTGACGAGGTATAATTCTCGGATACGATGGATACTCTTTGAGTTGAGTGGCAATGTCAGAAATAATAACCTGATTTTTAGAAACCCCAGAATAACAAACTGGGATAAATATAGAGAGGTTTTAAGCACAAAATTGTGTACAAGAAATGCATTCAAGGAAGCGTGTCCAAAGAAACGACTGAAAATGAAATGGAAACAGAGATGGATGAATTCTTTTCTCATGGAAATGAGGAAAAAAACCAGAAAGCTATTCAATAAAGCTAATAAACATAAAAGAAAATTGAAAGCACGGGTGAGTCAGCTAGACTGAAGAAAATATTGTCTTTTAGAGCGTGTCTAAAGTTCAGTTACACTCTTGAAAACTGGAAAGTGGCAAATTTAGTATTTCTACCCAAACCAAATAAGACGAACTATAGCACATCCAATGCTTATAGACCAATTAGTCTTACATCATTCCTACTTAAAAGTCTAGAAAGACCCATAGAATTGGAGGAAAGGAACCAGATAGGCATAAAACAACTATCAAGTTGTCAACATGCATATACGAAAGGTAGATCGGTGGATTCCGCTCTACATAGCCTAGTACATCAAGTGGAAAAGGCATTAATGTACAAAGAAGTAGCGTTAGGCCGCGTACACATTGTAGAGCGATAAGCGGTGAGCGGTGTGCGATGAGCGATTAGCTATGAGCGATAATGCGTGCACATTGGTTTGATGGAATTTTTAAAAGCTTAGTACTTTACAAAATGTTATCGAAGGCGGTAAAAAAAGTTATTTTGCTTGAAAATTCAAGATTAAGAAGGTTGATTTTGAAAAGGAGGAAGGAGAGGTTAGTGACAAGTGAATTAAATAAAACTCGATTGAAACTGGGAGAATTTTATACCTTATATAAGGACCTACGGAAAAACCCACACAAGTTTTTTGATTTTTTGCGTATGTCAATTACAACTTTCTAAAGTAAAGCATCGTTAGGAAAAGAAAAAAACAAATTTAAGCTACCGATTCCTCCAGAAGAAAGACTTTATGTAACACTTAGGTAAGTTAAACAGTTTAAAAAAATAGTTTTTAAAAAAAAAGTTCAACCGACTTCACAAAAAGCGCTAAAAAGCATAAAATAATTTTTAATTTTATATCTATTACGACATTTTGAAGTCGGTGCAAATCAAACAAACCAAACAACAACACAAATATTTAATCGTCATTTCTTATGATCCCGTAAGCTGAAACGTTCAGGTAGTATTATGTATTATTTTCAATTGTGGAAAGAGATTAACCTTAAAGAATGAGGCCAAATTTCTGGGTATGCTGTTGGACGGGAAACTAAATTGGGCGAGGCACCTACACGAGAAGAAAAACAAAGCGTTAAGAGTTTTCTGGACGTGTAGAAATGCTATAGGTAAAGTATGGGGACTATCACACTATATTATAAAATGGATAAACACATGTGTAAACAAACCCATGATAAGACATGGAGCGATAGTCTGGTGGAAAGCGATAGAGGCGGGCAGAAACCAGAAGATTATGGACCAGGCCCAACGTGTGTGCTGTCTAGGCATAACAGGGGCTACTAGGTCAACACCGACAAGGGCCTTGGAGGTCATTCTAAATATTACTCCACTAGAATTCTACGTTAAGCAAGTGGCACTCAACTCGGCTTTACGTTTACGTATGAATAAACTGTGGAAGATAAGGGGAATGCAAACCCAACATGAAAAGATCGACGGAGTATGTAATGGTAATACGATCAAGAGACTGTTTGAGGAAGAAGATTGCTGGGACTTCAAAACTGATAACCCAAATTTAGAGGCAATCTTCAAAACTCAGCTCCCGACTAAAAGTGAATGGATCAACAATGTGGTGATCCAAGAAAACACTTTAGCGATTTACACAGACGGCTGAAAATGCGAGCTTGGCTGTGGCTTTGGAATATCATGCGAGGAACTTAACCTGGAGTTATGAGGAGGGGTAAATGACTCCTCCTCGGTTCTTCAATGTGAAATCGTAGCAATAGAAATAGGAGCTATACGGTTATAGAACGGGGAGTAAGATCCTCTAGGATTGCAATATGCACAGATAGCCTGGCGTCCATCAAATCTCTAACTAACGCCGAGGTAGAATCCAAAACGATAGAGGGATGTAAACAGACCTTACTGGAGCTAGGGAGACAAAACGATGTCACCCTAATATACGTGCCGGGAACTGTGGAATCCCAGGAAATAAAAAAGCAAATGAGCTGGAGCGGAGAGGCGGAAATGAGGACACTCCAATAATGCTCAACCTGAGCATACCCATCCATGAAATTAAAAAAGAAACCATGGAATGGGTAACGAGGAGACACAAGGAAAAATGGGAGGGATCCGATATCGCCAGACACACAAAGGCGTTTTGGGGAACTCTCAATGCACATGAATGTGAAAGGATCATTAAGCTAAACAAAGCCAAACTGAAACTTCTTGTTGACCTTGTGATAGGACATGCAAGACTAAGGGCGCATGCCATAAAAATGGGAAGGGCGAACACTAGTCTATGCAGGGGATGTGGGGAGGAAGACGGGACCGTATTACAGGTTTTCGGCTAATGCTCAGCCCTTACGCAAAAAAGATCTAGTTAAGAAATCAGGTTATTATCGAATTATCCAATTCGTTACGGGGATCAGTTGGCTCGACAGTGGACTTTAGGGTACGCTGCCGAGCAGGGGGCGTACAACGGGCCACTAAAGGCCTCAGTGCATGGAAGATACATATCTTTCCCTCCTCCAAAACCAACCAACCAACCAAAGTAAGATAAGATCAAAGGCAAATTTTAACGAAAACCACGTTTAGGAAACTACAAAAAGGAAGAATCAATTCAGGAATATCTGTGAAAATTATTTAATGTGATTTTTGTGATACCTTCAAAATATGTCCTTTTGGCATTTTAGCTTTGTTGGTAGTCAGCCTCCTTCTTGAGTATTAAAAATATTCAGTATTGGCCGAAATTCAACAAAATAAGTTATAAGAGCACAAATACGTGTTTTTCTACGTGAGCAGAATAATTCAAAAACTACAATTTTGCATACTTGCTTTTTAAAGTCTCTGCAATAAATTGTCATAGAAGGTCGGTGATGATCATCGCTCGATCATCGACTCCAATTCTAACAGCCCTTTAAATAAAAAATTTCGAAAGAGATGGTTATTTTTATATGTGATACCAATACCCTCCGGAACGGTTTAATAGTCTAGATCGATTCGGAACCCTGTTTGATTTCATGCTAATTAACCGGAATTCATTTATCTAACACATTCTTTTTACCGGGATTTTCAATACTTTGTACGATTCGACTTAGAAAGATCCACAAAGTTCTCCGTCAAATTCAGGTGATCACTCTGGTGTAACCCCTTAATTCCCAGAAAATATAACTTAAACTTCACTGTTTCCTAAACGGTTATTCGTAACGTAGGAACGAAGTCTGCACCCACTGGTAGAAATTCGATTTTATTATTGTGTCTTTAGAATAAAATTGAGATTTTCGAAAAATTTTAAGTGTCAATAATAGATGCTTAGAATATATAACTACAGGAAAGGTCCTTATCTGTGAACCCGTGTACGTGTGAACGGCAATTTTCTTTTAGGCGAGGTGAGGTCGAAGAGCTATATTGTCTCCTTACTTGTGAACTATCAAATTTGTTCAATTGTTTTATTTTTTTTTGATATTGTGAAGTTTAGAGCGCTTTTTACTATCCTGTGTTGTCTAATACATTAATAAAACATTAAGCTAGCTAATAGTTTATAGCTTTATAGTAGTAGTGACATTTTGAAAATAAAGTGCGCGGTTTTGTGGTTTGGAAACAATCAGCGTTATACACGCGGGATATCGTTTCTCAGGGAAGTGTTTAATTAAAATATTTTTTAGCTCTTAAGTTTGATATAGTTATATTGAAGTAAAGTTTTCTTGCTATTCTTAATTTGTTTACAATTGGAAAGATCGCATTCTTTATGTCTCCTTAGCTAACCCAGTAACTCGGCATTTAAGTTTGACAGAGGGACACTAAGAACTTAAATCCATGATTAAAATGTTTAAAAAATGTTATTTAATTTTGTGATATAGATTCCCAAGAAAGAATTAAATTCATTTTCAATACCCTGAGTCAATTGGAAAATGCGATTACGCTCTAATTTCCACTTTGTATTGGCCCTCCTCTAGAAATGCCACTGTTTTACTACTGCCATGACGAAAACAAACACAACACAGCGATCCAACTGCATCAACAAAATATCCGACGTTTTTTGGCTTTTGAGCCTCACTTTATAGTTCTATACTCTAAGATTGGATAAGACTAATTCCCGTGAAGTCAGACAAGAAGACATAAGTTACAAGAAACAAAATTCTTGTGTAACTTTAAAAATTTGCGATAGAAGTACAAAGAGGTCCGGTAATTTTTGACGAGTTTTCTGCCCCATCTTTTTAACCATCAGAATGAAATCATCCGACCCCCTCTACCCCTCACCTTCCTCCTCTGACCGCCCGACAGTCCCTTCATCTAGACATTTACCCCATTTTTTACACCCGCCCCCTGTGCCACAACCACCCGCCAACACCAGCAAACACTTTTATAATGTTATGCAAGGTCCACCAACCCCCTTCGACCGACGGTCCCATCATCTAGATACTTTGGCATTTCACGCGAAGCGGACAAACAACAATTTTGAAAAAGTTATGTATAAGCTACATTTTGATATAAAAACAAAAATTTTAAAAAATCTCGAAGTTAAGTAAAATCCGATTTGATATGTTTACTTCCGGTTTTATAAATTTTTTTTCAACTCTGTAATAACAGCCAAGAAAAACATTTATTTGTCTTTAAAATAACACTATTTACTTTTTTTCTATCACTTTGAATAATAGCAAATTTTTTTTTTAAAAACCCGCTCCTCAAATTTTGTTAATTCTTTAAAGGCTTAGTAAAAAGCAACTAGGCTTCATAGAAAAAAAATAAAAATGCACATTCATTCAGGACATATAGAAGTACAATTAAACCAAATATTAACAAAATCCATAACCTGAAATTTTTTTCGCTGTCCGCTTCGCGTGAAATGCCCCTATTACCAAATTTTCTTTTTAAATATTGTTCGGAACCCGTGCGCGAGGTTTACTCATGGTTGGAAACTTTTCAACTTTTTTGCAGCTAACTTACAAGTCCAATGAAAGTTATTATGAAATATTAAATTTAGTAGATTAATTAACACGTTAAACTAAATAACACTACCTAGAATAGTACTTGAAATTTTAAGAACACAATTCTACGTAATTCTTCATATATCACAATAATTGTACACAAAATCAAGAACTAACATAAGAGTCGGTTTTTGGGTTCACTTTCTTTTAATTAAAATTTCAGATTTAGTACAACGAAGTATAAAGTCAAATTCATAACCGAAGACTCCTCTTCTCGGCATAATCGAATAACTCCACTTCACGTTTCGAAAAACTCCGGCTGTCCGGCATAACCCAATAACTTTACTTCGTGTCTCGAATAACTTCATAATTGAATTTTGAATATTGGATCAATTATGAGTCACAATTATCGAGTTAATTGATTTTTAAAACCAGTTTATATTATTTCCCAAATGATGTGTAACAGAATAAGTCCACAGTTCCCGGCATAACCGAATATTTCCAATTTGTTTTGAATTTTTATATAGAAAGGACAAAGCGTTTACTCATGACCGTTATCCAACAAAATACTTTCTGAAATAGTAAAGTTTAAGGGTGTATTTGATACTTGAAATAAAACCTCGATTGCTATTCACACAACATATTTTCAAACGACATTTTTTCGAAAAGTAGAATTATGGAGTTATTCGGTTATACAAGGCAACCACAAATATAAGATAAAATCATTATCACTATTTACTCCCTGTGACAAATTAAATGCACACGAGTTTATTAACAGCTCTCCTTTATATATGATTTCACAAACTTTACAATTCGTACATTTTTCAATATGCTATAAATGCTCTATTACAAACCTTTATTAGAAGACTTATACTATTAATATGAAATCATTGTTTATAACTTCACCAACTTTCCCAAAGCACAATATGTCTTAACAAAGAGTGATTGACTTACTACATATGGCATTGAGAGAGCTTCCTTGCCACCCGATTTAGATAAAGGCTACCTACTTAATGAGAATTTTATAACTTGCAAATATAAGGAAATTGTTCGCATACACAAACTCTAAAAGAGATAATAATGTGTGTACAGGAACTGATTAACTTAAATTATGTTACTAGTGGGACAGTGATTCATTTAACTTAATAAAAAGCCAAAAGATCACAATATATCGTACGTTTAGAGTATTTTGTATTTTATAAAAAATACGTTTGATATTGGTTACGCCGAAAGGAAGTATAACGCATGTACACTAGTAGTTTACAATAACTTAGGGATAGAGTGTGTTTTTTTGAGACACCGTTCGTATTATGTATTTTTACAATCTCTGCTTATCTGTTTATCAAAACTGCTATCACCTTAATTATATTTATCAATAATTGTGAATGTATATCAAGGTCACAGAACAAATATAAATAGATTCGCAATCTTTTCCGTTTAGACAATTGATAACTTCTTCCCTCCTGAGATAAAGTTAAAACAATTTAATTTATGTGCATGCTTAAAATCAGGGCTTCGTGACATTATAACTTTATAAAATGTTATTTACTTTTGGACAATAGGTCAAATTTAATAAATTTTTTTAATAACTTAAAAATGCTTAATACGGCAGATTTACTATTGAGGGTGCATCAGGTATTGGAATTCGTCAAATCGTTCTATTAAACTGGTTACATCTAGCCAATATAATTAACCAAAAAATTCTTGAGTTTTCAGGAAAATGTGTGAATATTTTTATCATGATTGATGCATCAACCAACGATCATATCAGAATTTGTGATAATACCCTAATGCAAACATTGACAATAATGAGCTGAAAACTATCAAGTTAATTGTACGATTATATTTTGATGACTCAATCTCCACCTGTGCAATTTTTGTCATAAATAAATATTACAGTCAATGACCCCTAGATCAAGATCATTTTTAGTTCCAAGGTCAAGTTTTGTTCCCGGAAAACAATTCCAAAATCGAAAAATAAAGATCATGTACAGGTACAAATTGTTAGAACAAATATAACTCATTAACAAACCTGGTTTAATTTAATGTTGGGATTCCAAAACTATTGTTCAAAAACTAAGGGATAATGTCTTTTCCATTGTTCTTTACAAATTCTTTTCACAAAACTTTGTTTAAATATTATTTCAGTCTTTTACGTGCTTATGTATTCTAATCACTCTTTGCGTAAATGTACCACTTATTAATATCTAATAATGTAAAAAAATCTCAAAAACAACCGAAAAATAAACCTCTCCCATTTATAATTATTTGATATGACATTCGTAACATGAAGTTTGTCACAATGAAAAATTGCAGATGACAGAATAAAGATCTTTTTTACAGCGGTTGTAATTGCTGTTTGCTGTCATGCAAAAAAAAACTGATTAAAAATAGTATGTTTGTTTTTTAATTTATAAATTTGATATAAAGATTGTGAGCATTTTATACAATAAGATTTCAGGTGTACCACAGCTGTTCTGGCGTTTTTTGCAATTTAAAAGTGCACTGTTTAAGTATAAATATAACTGTAAATTATATGAGCTGACATTTCAATTTTTGGCGGTTTAATCGAGGTTTAGAAAAAGATATATGCAGTTTTTTCTGAATCCCGGCATTTACGGGTAGTGTTTTTTGTATTGTTGTGAATTTCGTGTAACAAAAAAATCTTTCTAAAGTAATTTGAACATCGATAAGAAGCTGAAGGCCTCTTTAGCTAAGTAAAGAATTGTATTGAAACTTAATTTGAAAGAAATTACTAATCTAAACCATCGTTTAAAGAGTTTATACTCCTTAAAGATGATCTAAACTATTTACATAAAAATAATAAATTTTGACATATTGAAAAATTAAGAAGTTTGGATCAGTTTGCAACTTTCAGTTGTAAGAAATTTAGAAATATAATAGAATTTAAAATAAAACATCGAACGATTCTGATATAGGCGGAAAAAGTTTGCACATACATTCCTTGTATATATAGCGCTTTTTAATAACGACTTTGATAAAGTCAAGATTGTATATACGGCTCAATGAAATGTGGAGTTGTTTTCTAACGCCTTGTTAAGGTGTCATACTTGCTTCAAATAATTGTAATATGTTGTACATACTATTTCAGCGGAGTGTTTCGATTTCGAATGGCGAACTATATTTAGATATTAAGGTTACTACCTCTTTCCCCTTTGGCAAAAAATTAAACGAATACGAATTAATGTTATTTAATTTGTTTTGCTATACCTAGTTATTCGTAATTTTTTTATTTCAGATTTATTCAACTAATCAGTATTTTGGTTATATTGATTGTTAAAGGTTATTTAATTGTTTACCTAGTCCTTAAATACAGCAGTGCTTACATCGATTGAAATTATATCGTTAAATTACTAATTCTTCAAAATATCAGATCTATTATTACTCAGTATAATTGTTATTTAAGTTATTATGCATATGATATTTTTATGTATTATAGACATAATAATCTTTAGATATGTATGTACATTTTTTCAACGTTCCGAGTGCCTGCTCTAATGCTTGTAATAGTTGGTTTTTATTTATCTTTATTTATATATCACATATATAGCTTTTTATTTTTCTGCATCACTTTTATTTCGATTTCTTTTATTTACTGTATTATATGTATTACTGTGCTAACAATGTTTTTGTTGTTTAAATTTCTTTATTAGCTGCTTGAAGCGTGGATTCCGAATTTCTCTTTAAGGAGGTCCTCTACTCTCGCGGTTTCAAAAACATGATTTTTTTTTAAATTTCAATCTATATGTATCTGAGAATACGCCACAGAAAGGATTTCGTGAAAATCACATTCTTTTGCATGTTTCTGGGAACAGAAATGTACCCGTCTCCGGCCGTTTCCGAAAAACTAAGCGCGGCGCGCCACGACGGCGCTTGTCCAGTTAAAAATCATTGTCTAAAGAATTTACCGGTCCGTTCTTGAGAAGAATGTGGACAACCAAAAACATCAACGTGATGAGGAAGGAGAACTCTACGGTCCCGGTATAGCAGATTAACTCGTAAGTTACTACAATCAAGTTATACACCGTAATTTATCATTAAACGCGTTTTCCCGAAAGTAGTGTTTTTTTAGCTGCCGAGTAAGACTACTCATAATAGTATTGGTCCGATTTGAATAATTTTTTTTTCAATTGTTCAGAAAACATACCGCTATGTTTTTCCGAGTACGATTTGCAAAATTTTATTTTGTTCCATTTTTATAGCCTCTAATAGGTCAAAAAATGACGTAACAATTGGAAATATTTACAAATTGTTGCATAACTTTTACAAATTGCAAAATAAAAAAAAAAGTCTCGCGAAAACATAGCTAACGTAACTATGATTATAAAGAACATAAATTTTCAGATTACAGATTACCCAATTGGCCACAACTTTGCTTAAGCGGGACCAATGCAGTTTTAACATCAATATCATCAATGACGTTTAAACGTCGCGAGAGTTATTTTTTTTATCTTCAAAAGTAAAATTGAAAAGTCAAAACATGTATCTTCGAAATAAACAAATTTTTTTTAAATGTATTCAGTAAAGCCTTCGCAATTTATTCCCCAAAAAACCGCTCAATTTCAGGCCTCGAGAGTAGAGGACCCCCTTAATTGATTAAATATAAAAGTTTTTTACACATAGTTCTTTGATGTCTTAGCGGCCATTCTAGTATTACGTAAAGCAGTTAGGTGGGGGTTACGAAACGTTAAACGTTACGGCGCGTTGCAAGGGGGAGGGCAGACTGCGTTACGTAATACTTGAACGGTCCCTTATTTGCGAATCCTTCTTTTTAACCGACTTCCATAAAAAAAAAAATTCTACTTCTTTTTTCTCCTTTTTTTCTATTTATGTCTGACCGGGCATAATTTCGTAACGCGTTCACTGATTTTGACGATTCTTTTTTGTTGGGTAGATTATGTTCATTGATTGGTACCATCTCTAAAAAATTTTTTGGTGGGGGTGAAAATCTAAATGATTGCGCGAGCGTTTTTGAAGACAAGATGAAAGCTGTGGTGGAAAAGTTCGTACAACTAATACCTGGAATTGGATAACAGTAATAATTGCTTTAAGGATGAATTAAAAAAGTTAAAATGTGAGAACATACAACTCTATCAGATAGCTAACTTAGCACATAACGAGAATGATTGCGAAAGATGTAAGATGGCCAAAAATATTTATAAACATAAAATTGTGACCGAGAAGAGAAATAGCATAAATCAGCGGATGGTTGGGGCTACCAACTAAAAGGAAAAATTAAAAAAAGTGTACTGAAGGAAAATAATCCTGAAATTAATGAAATATACTTCGAGGGAAGAATATTAAGTGACAAAGCACAAATTGCGGAGAAGTTTAACGAGTACTTTGTGGATAGTGTGCACAAGAGATTACTGCATCTATACAGGCAATACAATTGCAACAAGTTGAATACAAATTGCAACAAGTTCAACACGTATTTGTATTCAGGAGGATAAATATAAATGAAATAAGAAGGATATGTTTGGGTATGAACAATAAAAGAGATACAAATAAGATAGATGTTCGCATGATGGTGGATTGTTGGAGACAGATTGGTCCTGTGATGCTGAAAATTATAAAACGATCGATGCAACACGGTGTTTTCCCTGGAAGGAAACTGTAATTATACCAGTCGAAAAAGTAAGGAGCACAAGGATATGAGGAATTCAGACCAATAAATACGCTTGTAGCCTACGAAAATTTTTTGGAAAAAGTTGTTTAATTGCAGTTGAAGGGATATTTGGAAGGAAATGAATTAATATTGCGTGAACAGTCAGGATTTAGGAAAGGACCCTCTTGTGAGATGTCTCTAAATTTTGTTCTGATGGCAGTGTTTTTAGACTTTAAGCGAGCTTTCGAATCTATAGATCGAGATATTTTAATGAGAAAATTTAAATAATATGGAGTAAAAGGAAGGGAATGAAAATGGGTTCATAGCTATTTGTCTGGAAGAATGCAGTGAACTAAAGTAGACAATGCGATTACTCAGAAGGGGGTAATAAATTTGGGAGTGCCACGGGGTTCTGTGATAGGTATCCTTTTATTTCTTGTTAGAATAAATGATATAAATAGTGTATTGGAGTGTGCAGATATTGTATTATTTGCTTATGATGCATTATTGTATGTTGTGGGAGAAGATGTTGGAGTGTGTGAATGTTATGTTGGAGTCATTAAAATGGATGAATGTAAAATAGATGATTGTGCTAAGTGTTTTGTTGTTAATCTTTAAAATGAGGAATGAATTAATGCTTGGGTGAATGTCGAGTGAATATGTAATGTACACAAGTGAAGTGCAGCCGTAATGGCTTAAGAAGAGTGAATGAGTTTGGGTTAGTAAATTTTACCACAGTAAGGCCACAAAATTATTTAATTCATAAGGGCATAAGGTTAAGATTTTGAAAGCAGTGATATGGATGTATGTAGATTCAAGAGATATTGTATGAATTGTAGGTTTTTGTAAAAAAGCATATATTTTTGCTAACAAGTGAATTGAATTGAAATTTAATTGAATAAACTTCCAGGCTTAATGGAACTAGAGAAAGCTTTGACTGTTCGATGAAAAATACTGACAAACTAATTATAACTAAAAGTTATACAAGTAATAGCTCTCGAATCTATAATCGATTGCCTTCGATTATGTATCTTATCCTATTCTTAATAAACATATCTATTAAGCATCTAGCATTGAACAACAAATTAACAAGGCTAAGACTCAGCAATGAATAAATAAATAACAAAAAAACATTAATTAAAAAAGTTTTGATCCAATTGAAGAAGTCAAGGGCTAATCACAAAATCGTTTTAGTCCATTATTCGTTGACTTAAATGAATGGGATCAGCTAAATCAATTGTGCATCCACAAAAGAGTTGCTAACATGTCTAGGCCGAAAATGTGTGAAACAAATTTCGTGTTTGCCCCAGGGTACCTTTTTCTTTCAGTTCATCTATAAAGTAATGAAGAATGAAATCAGCTTGTAATACCACTTTCGTTTCTATGAGCACCTTTTCCGTAGCTTGACATTTATCAGTGTGTTAATGTATTTACATTTAACTTTGATTAGATAGATGATTAGAAGAATTTGTCTTCCTTACTTTATTTGACGAGAAATTAAATCTTATTAAAGTTTTAAAAGCGAAACTTAAATAATTGTTCTGTCCTCAAATGAATAATTGAACCGATTTGCTTTCTTTTACTGTTTTTTGTCAAAGGAATAGTTTTTCATAGCATAATTGATTTGAATTTAAATGTCAATTAATCGATGGATTAGAAAAAGTGGAAGTAAATTTAATTATTACAAAGCTCATAAAAATTACAAATATTCAAAGATCAACTTAATTGTATAAATATTAAATATTCAATTTAACACCCGCAATTCTGGAGGGCAATAATAAGATTATACCTGAATCGAATGTTCGCATTTTCAGTTCCTAAATGCCTGAGGGTACAAAAAGTCAATAAAGAGGTGTTCAGTAATTAATACTTTTAAGTGCAAAGCAACTCGATTAGGCTCGTACTTGAAAGATCAATCATACATTTTCGAGTGTGGGAAATAACTAGAAGTATGAAAAGATATATTTTGAGTATATAAGCTGAGCTGGCTTCTCGTTTGGTATCATTCAATGAAAGTTATCTGTAGAAGAAAAAATGGCTCTAACACTTAAAGTAAGATTGGATAAGTTAAGTTAAACGGAATTAGAATAAATTTTTTTTAAAAACAGGTGCTCACATTTCTAGCTGTAATTGCGACTGGAACGTTTGCAGCACCGCAATATCCCCACAATGGATATCACACATCTGCTAATGTAGGAATGACTTACATGAACGAAATGCATCAAATACCGAGAATGGAACACCAGCAGGATTATCATCCCTATCCATATGCAGAAAGCATGTACAAGCAACAAGAAATACCTTATCACATGCATTATTCTGGAATGACACCCAGAATGATGCAGGCACCTACATCGAATATTAATAATTATCATCAGGAAGTTCCGGGAGGTTCATATATTCGCACAGAAAGACTTCACAGATACGAGGGATCTCAACCTGAAACTAATTATGGTGATCAAATGTATAGTGGGCATCATCCGGCAATGCATCATTATAAGAATAACGGTAATAGTGTTCTAAAATCACAGCAAGATAAGAAACAAACATATTCGTCAGCACCTTCAGTCTCACATGTAAAGTTTAATGGAATGGGCACAATGTATGAATGGGGCAATTAATATTTGAAAAGTTACTAAGTTTAATTCAAATGCTTTCTATGGCAAAGAGTTTTGTTTACTATATTATAAAATAAGAGAGAAATTGTATAAGTTATATTCACATAAAATATAAGATCTGCTGTTTTACAAAAGTAATTTACACTTTTAATAATTCCCTAATTTTAAATTTGTTGGTTCTTTCGAATATGCAGTGAAAATATATTTTGCGTTAAACTCAGAAAGGTATTAACGAGCCTCATTATTATGAATTTTTCAATGCAATACGTAAATTAGTTAATAAAATGTTGGCTATCAAAAGCTTTTGCCTTATTAGCAATGTATTGCTGTGGGTATGAAAACGTGATAGGTTGAAGAAATATTATTTTACGAAAAGGTTAAGTCCTCTTCTTTCCTTTTCTTGATATAAATATTCAATTTTTTAATTGTCTTTGCATTTTAATTAATTCTTATACATATTATACATTGATCAATACAACATCAACAGTTAAGTGCAATGGTCGATACTAGAGGCTAGATATCATAGTAATTTTTTAGTACAGATTTATACGTAAGGCTATGGTTTATGACAAAGTTTACATCAACGTCAAGAGGTCGACATAAAAAAAGTTTTATTTTGTGTCGACCTCGTTTTAACCGACGTCGTCGACCGATTTTGATGATTCTTTTTTTGTTCGGTAGAGTATGTTCACCGTACCATGTCAAGGTCCAAATAGGTCTGTGCATTACAAAGTTAGGTTTCAGTTAGGTTTATTTATATTGTCCTGTAATAGGTATGAACAACGAAGTGATTCAGTATTACTTTTAAACTTTTATTTGGGTTGGTCACGTAAGGATTATTGTCTGGAGAGTATAGCAACCCTTTGGAAATTATCATTTATCCGCCTCACCTTCCACTAGCTCCCGGAAATGCATGTTGTAAATTTTATTTCCATGCAGTTCTAAAGATCAATTTGATCTTTTAAAAATTTTAAAACTAGTTTGTAGTTCTTTTTGAACTAAACTGCACAAATCAGCCTTTAATTTTTATATTTATATATATTTCTATACAAATTAATAGGTTAATTATAGTGGCGGATTTGAAAGCCTCACACAGACCACATATGGTAGATAAATTTACCACATTTCGGGGTCCTATCTTTGTTTAATTTAAAATTACCGATCTCTGTTCCGAATTTCGGAATACTTCCCTGGTTGCTACTAGAAGCCTTCTCTGGATACTTGAAGAAGTGCGTTTCTAGCAGTTTGTGTCTTGTTCTTGCGGGCGCAGGGCAATAACACAGAAGGTGTTCTATCCTGGCATTCCACAGGTCGGTGTTTGAAAATCCAATTCCGAGCGACATTAGCTTGTGTAAACTCCTAGATTGAGTCTTAATTAGGCTGAGTGATCAAGGGTTTTCCAAATGATTTTCGCGATTCTTCCTTTCTCAGCAAGTCACTGAGCTGTTTGATAAAAACTTGAATTGGAGGTAGTATTTGCTCTACCTATTAAGTCTCCAATTCGGTCCATTTTTGGTGAGATCATCTGCAGCTTCGTTCCCGGTAATGCCTGTTTCCTAGTATCTAGAGAAGTTGCACAATTCTGCTCAGGACGATTTTGCGCGGCTCTGTAACAGTTGAGCACCGTTTTGGATTTGAATTCGTCAGACCTGACGGCAGCAGACTGTGAGCCATTTTGGCCGCCCTAGATATAGCTACGGTTTCAGCTTAAAATATGCCAAAATCGCTGAGAAGTCTGTAGGACGAGTGAACAATCAGCTCTTAGCAGTACACTGCCAAGTATTTGGAGTGGGACCTGAGTTCTAGCTGTGCGTCCAGGCGTGGTGTTCTAAAATAGGTACCTTATATTTTCTTCCGAATAGTACCAATTCCATTTTGTGGGATTCTAGCATCCTCAAGGCTTTTTTCGTGACATCTACGTCATTGGCGACCACTTTTACGCCCTCCTTCGAGCTTCACAAGTATTTCATTGAGGACTAACAGCCACAGTAGAGAAAGGACTCTCCCCAGTGTTGTGCCTCGATGTACCGGTTTTTTGAGTGTGATGTCTCCACACTTTGAGGTTATCGTTCTATTGTTTAGCAATGTGACTATTTACCAACAGACTCCTGCCAATTCTAGAGCATTTACTTACCCTCTATGTCGATATCAGTTCCCAAATGTGAACTCTTTATAATTAGGAACTTTTCGATCTCGAACACCACCTCTGGCATTATTCTGTCTGGATCCGGTGACTTACCTGGAGGAGTTTATTGGTCATATTAACTTGTCTTCGCAAGTATTCCCTACAGTGTTGAATTTCCGCTTTGTACCGATATTACTTAGAGAAGGTTCTGGATTTGTACAACCAGGGAAGCGGTTGTTTAATAGGAAGGACTTTTCGAGATAGATTTTCTCAATCTTGCTGTTTTTGCTCTTGGCTGTTCTGATCTTCTTAAAATCCGAAGGCTTTATTTATTTAGAGATTCAGTGACATTGCTCACGCAGATTCTAGTTATTGTCTACTCCAGATTGCAGCTGAGCAACCGTTTCTTAAATTACTCCCCACTGGAATGCCCTTTTACAGTCACCCTTGACTTGATGTTAAACCTAATGTAGCTATGATTAGAGAGTAAACGTCTGTCGATTACCTTCCAATCCAATAGGTAACGATCCTTCTCAGTAAAGAAGGTAATATGGTGAAAATTTTCACTGGTTGGTCCTACGTAGGCACGCATCTCCAGTTGCCAATGACTAGTTTAGTAGTTAGTATATAGTGTAGCAGTGACCCAGCTCTTTCAGCTTTTCCGCTTTGATTCTTCACTAGTGATTTAAACTTCTCTGACGGTACCTCCCTGTCGTGTGCCATCGATAATCGGCAAACCTTTTCCCCCTGGACAATGAATAGTTGTTTCCGAAGCAATTTCTCATGTTGAAACCGAATCCGGGCACAGAATTGCTCTATCACGTCCGGTTTTGGAGATATTTTATCCTAAATGTGCAAAAACCCTGCTTTTTTGTCATATTTGAGGTTATATAGCACCGCGATGTTTTTTTCAAAAAACTATGTTTGGATCTAATAGTACAAGTCTTTCTCTTTTGCTCAAATATCTTTTTTTTCGACGAGTTTGTCCAGGGGGAAAAACCTCGCAGGCCTGTGTAATCAGCGTACAAAATATTATATAACAACAATAAAGTGATTAATTATAATTTAATCTTAATATAATAAATGTAAAAACAGTCATTTTAGTTAACAACTTTAATCCATTCAAATGCGCGTAATAAACTTCACAAATATCACAATAATTACGGAAATATAAAAGTAATAATTATGGCTACTTAAATATTACAATTTTGTAAGACAAATTAGTGTGCAAATATAATTTCTTAATATCTGTTGACTAGACTTGTACTAACTTATATTCATAAAGTGTCATCATAGCATTACTTAGAAAAGTTCCTAGAAATAATTGGTCGCTAAAATTTAAAAGGAATAAAATATTTCACTGAAACTTTTATATTCTTTATGACTTTTGACGCCTATTGATTCTAAAACGATATAGTGTCAATCCAAATTGATGAATAAACGAAGAAAATTGTTTTAAAACGTAGGAAGTAGACAAAAAATTGTCATTTAAAATAATTTCAGAAGCGTCACATGTGTCTTCGATGTCGTCCATATTAATATGTAGGTCACAAAGATGTTTTCCAAATATCGTTGGCATAGCTTCGGTAGATAAGTGTGGATAAAAATTTTTAATCAATTCATAATTTATAGCAGTACTATTCAAGTTAAAAAAAGCTTCGTTGAATTTATAGTCCATGCTGCTAGGTATTGCTAAGTAAACTTGATATTTTTTCTTTCTATTTACGGCTTTACTTTCACAAACGTCCAGAATTATTTGAATTTTGCGTGCCAAGGCATTGAGATCAGTACTTCCATATTCATATAAAAAGAATTCTTTACTTCGCCGATATTTTTGTTTTGTCTCTCTATTTGTATACAGAATGCTGGAGCTCGGCGTATTTACAAAGGATATTGGCATACTATAAATGTGACTTGTGACTAAATGAACTTGTACATTGACTGGTTTCATGCTCATTACACCGGAAAAGTGTTGTGCCAGTGGAAAAACACCTCCTTGGTGAATAAATCCATAAAATATGGTAAGCGCTATATTAATTGTGTACCAAATTTTTAGAAGATATTTAGAACTAACTTTGCTATTTAGAAAATTTTGATATAGAAACAGAAGAAATTGATGTTTGCGGTTAAAAGGATATGTGGAACATAAGCCTGTTTTTAATTTTGGAGCGTGTAATAAAATTATTGGAAGAGTTAGAGGAAGCAAAAATCGTGGCTCCTGATGGTTGATAAGAGAAAGGATTCCTAAAGGTGCAAATATCGCTGATGTCATAAGACCGACAATTGATTGAGATCGGGGCAGATGGCGGTAATCTCCCTTAAGAAACCTGAAAATAAACAGAAAGGTAATTAAGAGTTTTTTCTTAAAAATTTTATGATTATAGTAAATAATCGTTTATTGCTACTGCAATAGTTTAAATTTAGCTATCTTGCGAGAAAGATTATTCCTAAATAATGAATTAAAAAGCTCTAAAATTATTTAAATTATATACTTACCAATATACAAGTGTTCCGAAAGAAAAAATTGCTATAATTCCAAGTACATTGAATAGCAATGGAACATTCACAAGAAGATGGACGTATTTAGAATGTACTCCATGCTGAGCAGTCTTTTCGGGATTTATATTGTATTTCACAAAATTCCAAGGAGTAAAAACAAAATTATTGATTCCAATGTCCAACATATGAATCTCTCCAGTTGTCAGATATTTATAATATAACGAATCGACTAATGTAAAAAATAATATTGAAGGAACGGCGCAAATGCAAAAAAATATTATCCTCAGGTTGAAGTCAACAAATGAGACACTTCTAGTACCCATTCCTCTTAAAAGCCAAAAGAACACAATTGGAGCTCCAAATATAAGGAAAGTGGGACGGTTGAAAACTCCAACAACACATAAAGTCGCCATTAATATAACTTTATTATAAGTGTGTGATGGCAAAGCTGATTTCAATTTGTATAATTTCACCTTTTCACCCATGGAGCTTGCATTTTGGTATTTGTCTTGCAAAAACTCTGATTTGTATATGATAGTATTAGATTGTATCATACATTTGGCTGCGAAATACAACAAAACGGAGCAAAGAGTCATCTCTAAAGTATTAGAAAACGTCCGTGTCCCAAATATTAACATTATAAAAGAGCTTCCTAATGCAAGCATGCGGATTTCATGTCGCAAACTGTAGGATTCACAAATTTTGTATAAACTCCAGTCATTTAAAAAAGACAAAGCACATATTACTAAACGTGGATATACCAGGAACATGTAACTGTTTCGTAGTTCTAAATCAAGATAGTATTTTGTATAAATCGATAGAAAGTCCAAGAAATTTAA
The DNA here is from genome assembly GCA_964036015.1 of Leptarthrus brevirostris. NCBI lineage: Eukaryota > Metazoa > Arthropoda > Insecta > Diptera > Asilidae > Leptarthrus > Leptarthrus brevirostris. The sequence continues at coordinate 123,018,501 of OZ038372.1, forward strand.
AGGAATTTTCAGCAGGAAATAAGGTATTGCTATGCTTCGTATTGGGAAGTTGTTATTGAATTCCCATGTGCGCGTATGTTCCACTTCAAATTCATCACCTTAAGAAAATTAACTATAATAATTTATTCCGATCTATTTATCATTAATTTACCAATAAATATTTCGACCGACTGAAAGAATTCATCGGGATGAATGTATCCAATTTGCGGGACAAGCACTAATAAAAATCGAATAAGAGCCAGAAAAATGTATGTTAGCCAATATTTGTCTCTTCTATTGCTTCGAATTATTATTGATTGAATATATTGCGTAATTTTCATTTTCAATTTTCCATTAATTTAAAAAAATTGCCAGGAAAGGCTACGTATGTAAATAAATAATTCCGTAGAATTGTCAAACACGCAGAACTGTCAACATGAACAGACTGTCACGTTAACTTGAAAAATAACCACCAGAGGTCGAATCAATACAGGGTGTAAACGAACACAATTAGTGGCGGAATTTAAAATTAACTGAAACTGTTAAGGGGACATTTACATCAGTTGGACCAAAATTTCATGATTTTTTGAGACCGTATATCTCGTGAATGAACAATGTTAATCAATTGAACATTTTTTAAGTAACATTTGCTACGTCGCCGATTCATCCCCCCCCCCCCCCCCCCCCCCCAAGTCCAACCGCCCCTCCGCGCCGTCAAAGATTGCCGTTCTCGGCGGACACGTCGTGTTCTCGGCAGATTTCCTGGGTACACACGTGACCTAAAAACAAAAAAGTCAACATTTTTTTAAAGTTTATACCATAATGCGTGATATAGACGTTTGGCAAGCCAAAATTCCAATAAAAAACAAAATGGCGGCCATTTGAAAAAAAACCTCGTTTTTTGGTAATTTTTTTGGTACTATTTTTTTATTAACTTTTGAAAAAAACAATCAAAATAAAAAATTGAGGTCTATACCACAATGACATATGAAATGAATAATTAGAACGCTTTTGTGAAAAATCGCAGTAGCCGTTTGCTCAGAAACGCTGCCGAGAGGAAAAAATGTGACAAGCTGAGATATTTGGCCTTAAACATTTCAGTCGACTTTGCTTTCGCTTAGAAAGCAGTTGGGCGCTCGACGGAAGGCACGCCTCTTTAATAACCTGTAACTCGGAAACTACTCAAGATATCAATTTGGAATTTCGGCACATTATTTTTGATCGATATATCCATCGATTAAGCCAATAAAAAAAAATGAATTTTTTGGTCCCAACTGATGTAAATGTCCCCTTAAGTTGCTTGTATTCGTTGTGAATATTTAATGAAAATTTAATATTTTGTAAATGATCTGGCGTTTTAACATTTTCAATGTACGTTATAGATATTCCTGCTGTTGTAAAAGATGATTAAAATTTGTCTTTTAACATATTAGCGGCAAAGACTCTAAATTTAAAGAGTTAATTAAGTATTGACTACTAGATCTCAGGCACTCAGAGCTGTCCATTTATGCTGATGACATGAAAATAATTAAACATATCTCTCCCACAACCGACTCTCTTCTTCTGCAAAAAGACCTCGATTCGTTCACCACATGGTGCATGAAAAACTTTCTTGAGCTCAATGTCTCCAAATGCCAGTCCATCTCTTATTCCCGCAAGCGTCTTACCATCACCCCGAGAATCTACATGTTAACCGACATACCAGTCCCTATCGTTACCTCTTCGTCTGAGCTAGGAATAATCTGTGATAGCGAACTCAATTTCCGTTCTCATATTGATAGCATAATTAACAGAGCTAACTCCGCGCTAGGGTTTGTGAAGCGCTGGTCTAGAGAGTTCTCCAATCCTTATGTTTCCAAATTTCTCTATATCTCCTTCGTTAGACCTCTCCTTGAATATGCCAGCCACATTAACAGAATTGAATCTGTCCAGCGTAGGTTCATTCGCTTTGCTCTACGTGATCTTTCGTGGGTAGACAGATTCAACCTTCCACGTTATGAAGACCATCTGAAACTGATCGACTTACAACCCCTAAGTAAACGTCGTGATGTTTTCGACATTCTCTTCATCCATCAGCTATTAGCTGGTGCCACAGACTGCCCTTCAATCCTTCAATCTTGACCCATCTATACCAATCCTCGCAACCTCATGTCCACTCCCCTTTTCCGACTCGACCGTCATCGCACGAACTACGGTCAACGCGAACCAATTATCAGGATGCTACGAAAAGTCAACGACCTTCTTCCGAGTAAATCATCCCTTCACAAAGCCTTATATCTTGATCCCGCCCATCTTGATCGCCTTTCTTAATTCTTCTTCCTCCCAGTTTGTATTTACCATAATTATAGCTCATATTGTAGCTTTTTTTTTTTTTTTTTTTTTATATATGATGTTGCCAAAGCTCAGGGGATGCCCTATGATGCTAAAGCACAGCCTTGGCAGGAAAGGAATTAAGGATGAGGGAAATGGGTTAGGAGGTTGAGTGAAGGAGGTGTCGATGTACGCCCCGTTTGAAAGTTTCAGGCTCATAAGACGAGGGAAAAACAGAAGATGGTAAACTGTTCCACATTCGTGTTGTTCTGCTAAGAAAAGATTCCCGAAATTTGACGGTACGTCCAAATTTGACCCGGAGAGTAAAGGGGTGGGAGCGACTTGTAGATCTTGTATCGCGCGTTGTAATGAGTCTACAAGGAAGCTTACACTATTTGTTATGACTTATTATTTATTATAGCTTGTAGTATTATTATTATGTTATAGCTTGTATTATTTTTTTTTTTTGTATTTTGTATAATTATGTTATAGCTTGTATTAAGCTTAAATAAATAAATAGACCAGCTAGACTAAAAAGTTTTGGTATTGAACTGACTTATGAGTATAGTCTTGTGTTTCTCTGCCTGGCTTCCAAGTTATCTAATAAAAAATATTGTTCTTGCCGGTGCTTTAATTATCAGAGGAACGACCACATTCTTGCAACCTTTTTGATCTTCGCTTGATTCTAAAGCTAAACTGCCCACTGCCGGCTAGAGGGTTTTTTCCGTGGATGGGTTGACACCTCTTTACTCATAGATACCACAGCGAACCAATGTGGCTAACGATTCTAACAGGTTTATGGACTTTCAACTGAGTCTGTTAGTACCTTAGTCAAACTCTGCCATGTTTTTTTTTTTTAAAGAAGATGTGTACCTTCTTTAGTTTTTTCAACGAAACGACCTCAGGAAAACATTCCCAAGAAGACCGGACTTAGACAAATTTGTACATACTTATAATAAAACTGTAATGTGGCCATTTTTGTACATGAACTTTTTTTTAAATTATATTCGTGGCTGACATTATTATGGATGTAAAGGGCAAAACAGGAATTTCTACAAATTTTCTGCCTGGCGTTGTGTCTGTATGGAGGATACTACTGTCGATGTGAGTTTCGCATGTGGTCTTTAAATCTGCCTTGGATGGATCTTCTGAACTGTCCGTTGTACTGCATAACATAGTCCCCACAAGTTTTGGATTTATCTATATTGGGATTTTTGTTTTTGGTAGTAGCCAGTACTTTAATTAATTTTTGTAAGTAAGGACTAGCTGCATGTTATTAGCTTTAAATAACAACTTCAATTTATTTGTGTGTGCGAAATTCATTTTTATTTTGTTTATTCTGCTTAAGTAAAAACAGAGTAGGTACTTTGGATGTATACCGCTGTTAAAACACTCTTTGTAACCATTAATGCTCACGAAAGTTTAAATGTAATTGCGCTCCTTCTTAAAATTACTTACGGATGTAGACGTAGATATAGATTTCTATTGGTAGGTCTATTAGTTCTGTTTTTAGTCACCCATGGATTAATAACTCACTAAAACACATCAAAAATATCAAAATGAAAGCATTTCTGTTTATAGTAGAGGAGCGATTTCGCACTTATTTTAATTTATTTAATTTTTTAATTAACCGACTTCCCAAAAACAAAGGGGTTCTAAGTTCGACTTGTATTTCTTTTTTGTCTGTCTGTAGAATATGTTCACCGATTGGTACCATGTCAAACAAATTTTTGGTACGGTGGGGGTGAAACATAACTTTGTAACGCGTCGACCGATTTGGATGGTTCTTTTTTTGTTGTACAGAGTATGATCCCCCATTGCTAACAGGATAAAAAAATTTGACCTAGGGTGGGGGGAGGGGGAGGGGTAGTCTAACTTCGTAACGCGTGGACCAATTTGGATAATTCGTTTTCTGCATAACCCTGGCTGATACCACGAGAAAAAAATGTTGGTGGGGTGGGGGTAGGGGTGGAGGTGGAACCTAACTTTGTAACGCGTGGACCAATTTGGATGGTTCTTTTTCTGTTGTATAGCGTGTGATCCCCCATTGTTAATAGGAGAATAATTTGGTCCTAAGGTGGCGGGTGGAGAAGGGGGAGGGGTGGTCTAACTTCGTAACACGTGGACCAATTTCGATAATTCTTTTCCTGTTGGGTAGAGTATGTACGTTGGTTGATACCACGAGAAAAAAATGTTGCTAGGGTGGGGGTGGGGTGGAACCTAACTTTTTAACGCGTGGACCGATTTTGATGGTTCCTTTTCTGTTGTATAGAGTGTGATGGAGGTGGGGTAGGGGTTAAACCTAACTTTTTAACGCGTGGACCGATTTGGATGGCTTTTAAAAAAAAAGTTGAACCGACTTCACAAAAAGCGCTAAAAAGCATAAAATAATTTTTAATTTTATATCTATTACGACATTTTGAAGTCGGTGAAAATAAACAAATAAAACAACTACAGAAGCGCAATTGAAAATAATACAAATACTACCTGAACGTTTCAGCTTACGGAATCATAACAAATGACGATTAAATACTTTTGTTGCAGTTGTTTGGTTTGTTTGATTTGCACCGACTTCAAAATGCCGTAATAGATATAAAATTAAAAATTATTTTGTGCTTTTTAGCGCTTTTTGTGAAGTCGGTTCAACTTTTTTTTTAAACACTACTTTATCATTACATCATATCGGTGGAGCATTCAACAATGATTCCATTGTCAGAACAAAAGGTTATAATAAGAAACAAACAACTATCTTGTTCAATTATAACGCTCCGTAAATTATTTTTGTGTGATTTTTCCTTAAACTCGCCCTACCGTTCTTATGAAAAAAACGGCTTATATTAACTTAAAGCAGGCTAAATTATCTTTCCAATAAAGTAAAAATATACTTTATTAAGCGAAGTAACAAGACATCTTTGATTAAACATGAAATTTTAGTCGCAAACCAATTTTTCATTCAAGAGGCAAGCGGTAAATCCGACCATGCTCTGCCGCTTGTATTTTTTTAAATTTCCATTTTACTTCATTCGAAAGATTTTTTTGTTTACTTCAAGTCGAACAAATTTTTCATAGAAGCAATAGTTTAGACACTACGACGAGTTTAAAGAAAACTCACCGCCTGGCTGCCATAAGAAGCAATGTAAATTAAACGAAATGTCAGCCCACTTTGGCCTTATGTGTGTGCGAAAAATTCGTCATAGCCTTGTAGTACTTTGCTGAAGGTCAGGGCCGCCGAGAGGGGGTGGACGAAAGGGGTAAACCCGGGCTTTCATCTAAGTCATCAACAGAACATTTTTTCCATTTTAATTACTATATATATTAAAAAAATCTCACGATCGTAAAAGTGTAATATACTAGACAGATTTTAAATTGAAAGTCACTCATTCGATTGTATATGGGCCCGTAAACGCTTAGTCCCGGGCCAGAAATTCCTTTCGCGAGGGCCCGAATTTTGTCTCTACGGGCCTGCTGAAGGTAGTCGGCACATAATCGTATTTTACCGTTTTTCTTTGAGACATGGACTGCCACATGAGACATGGTGTGCCACAGGGTGTATATCTTTTCAATAATGCCTTTTTACTCAAGGCGATCTTCTCAGTTCTCCCTTAAGAGAGTCGTTTTGTTGCATATTTTTAAAGTATAACTATCCTAGAGTCATCATGCGAAAGGATATTGTTCAATGCGTTAAAATTTCTTAGTAAAAACCGGTCGATTTCAAGCGTGAAATATGATACATGGTTTTAATACTTCAACGCGTTGTTCTCAAAAACACGTTTTTAAAGTTTTCTGCACACTTTCTGAAGAAACTAATTGACCAATTGACATGATTTTTTTTAAATTTAGTACCCTTTTTTGGAGGTGCAGAGCTAGGATTTTTACTGTGCATGAAAAAAAAATTGTTAAGAGCCATTTGTGTGCGAAAAAAATGAAAATTAAAAAAAAAAATAGAAAATTTTTTGTGCTGCTCACAATTTTTATCCAATCAGGAAAATCCTAGTTCAGCATCTTCATTGAGTAATAATTTTATAGAAAAAAAATTTGCTTTTGCTTTCAGATACGTCAGAATGCCAAAAATGTGCAGAAAAATGGGTCTGCACAAAAATAGCACTTTAATCCGGGGCGGTCATACATCAATGAATCAACACAAGAAAAAATTTTTTTCAACCACAGATTGTAATTTAAAAAAAAAATATTTGAATATCTTTAGTAGTTTTCAAACTAAAAAATTCATGAAAATCGGCCTGAAAACATAGGCGTAGCTTTTTTCTATCTTAGCCGTAAGTAGACGGCTTTCGGCATTTTCTCAATTCGATCCTTAAAAATATCTCTGAATTTTGTCAGTTTGTAAATGATTTTTAAACTACAGGTTTCTGAATAGCTTACTGTTTATAGGGAACTTATTAAAAAAAAATTTACTTTTATTAGACGGATCCAATCCCTACCGAAAATTGGGTCGATCTTTCTTTCAAAAACATAAAGATCGTTCTTCACATCAACCATAAATTTCTCATTGACTCGCATTTTGTTGATGTTATGCTCGATTCTTTCCTGATGAAGTTTTCCTTCTCTTATTATTTTTAGTACCTCTACTCATGCATACTTAGCTAACGAAACCATCACGGTGATACTTGTAACACTTTTAGTTTTGTTTTTTGCACTGGCTTGCCTTATGAGCTAGATCACCGCATTTGTATCATCTGCCTGCCATTGTACTTGTCTCTGCAGAATGGTAAGAGTTTGTTTTTCTTATCGTACCTGTTAAGATTTCTTAACTCGTTTAACGTAGTTTAAGGATCCTTGTTGTTGAATCTCTCTGCTTTCAGCTTTGGCAGCTTCTATTAATAATGACAGTTTAAGATAGCTTCAAACGTGACACTTAAAAAATGATTTAAAGAATTGATTTTTTCATTGCTACAAAAATCTACAAAAATCTCCATAATAACAATTATATATACGAAAAGGATGCGAAAAAAGTCGACGTTAATTACAACTTTAAATATAGAAATACTTTAAATCTACGAAGAAAATTGTGCTGCCTAGTAGTTTATATCTCAAAATGCACTTTTTCAAAAAGAAATAAGTTTACTGTTCAAAATTACACTTATCATTATAAAAAAGATTTAGAAAAAGCATTTAAACTAAGTTCTCCATTGGCACTGGATTTTGTTAGTCTACATCTTCGAAAACCATATCATCAGCATTTTCCCACCTGACACTTCTGACACTGTCTTGTCTGTTGGTGTTAGATTATTGCGCAAAATATAAAAAGTAGAAAAAATAATTCAAAAATACATTCAATATAAATTTGTTTAAATAATTAGACCTGCTCATGCGAGATGGTGGTGGTCGCGGTGCACTGAAATTATAAACACAAATTACGAACTAGTTATGATAAATCAAAATATTTGGTAAAAATTGAAAATAGAACAAAGTTTAAAGTATTAGTTATACTTATTTATAAGATTACCTCGGTGGGCCAGACCAGCTACTTTGCTGCGATATAAGTAGATTTTCGGGAGTGGTTCTGTAAGAATGATTGCAATTTAATATTCAAATTTGAGCTAATAATAGGAAGCCATAATTAATATGACATGAAGCATGTTTGGATGCACAAATATTACCCTACAAGTTGTAAAACCTTTCGTTCGTTTCGTGAAAACATTATAAATTGTGGTAATTGTGAATACAATTTTGAAAACAGAATTATCGTTGCAATTTAGTTTTTAAACTTCTTAATAAATAGTTTCAACGGCAGCGAAAACTAAGATGTAATATTTTTGACAAATAATGTAAATGCATCTCTGTTTTAATAAAGGTTCTGTTTGTAAAAACCACAGAACTCTTATCATGTCAAATGAAGCAAAGTGCTGGCTTTATAGATTCGGGTTACTTATTTGCCTGAGGCCACTATCGCAGTGGACGTCTTAAAGAACTTGTCTCAATCTACTTATTTGGCCAATATTTTGATTATTTTGGCCATTAATAATTGCCAATTATCAACCTAAATTGTGACGATAATTCTGTTTTATAAATTGTATTCACAATTACCGCAGGTAGTAGTTCTATGTTTTCACTTCCACGCTGATGAACAAAATCGTTTTTTCTAGTCTTTTCGATTTACAGTATAGTGCACATTTACACATTTACTTAAACATATATATAGCAATCATAATTCGTCTTTATGTGTTCTCTGTGAAAACCCAAATATTTCGATTACTAGTTTAAGTAGACTTAAACATAAGCATATAACCTATATACATATGCTGTATAAGATTATTATCGTAAAATTAGCCTACCACCTCATTTCGATTTGCTGTCTCCTAACCCATTGTGGAGCATTAGATGTCTTCCGGACCGATTTTTCTCTGGTCTGATTCGTGCTAAAGCTTGATACGATATAGTTATTTGAGTTCCTTCTCTTTCTTCAGATCTTCTCCATATGTTGCGTCGTCTAACATAGCGTCTTTCTTGTAGATTTCATTTAAGAGTCTGTTCGGCGATGTTGTTTGACTCTTTTCTTAATTTGTAGCCTACCGATTGCCACTTTCATCATGATCATTCCATCTTAATTCTTGAGTGTGAGTAGGTTGACAAAAGTTTGTAGCTGTAATGTAAGCGAAGATATCCGAGCGCGTACGCCAACTTTAATTCCGCCATCTGCTGTTACTACCTTTTTCTCAGATAACAAAATTTATTAGCATCTTCTACTCTTCAATGTAAATCCAAGGTAGAAGTCTCCATTTAAGTGTTATGTTGTATTCCCTGTATTTGCAGCGTCAGCTTTGAAATTTCTCAAAGTGAATCAAACGGCTACGCTCAACTTTAGATGTAGAATGGCCTTAACAGTTTCCTTAATCGATGGAATACACCTCAGTTCAGTCTTCGAGAAAAAAACTATTTGCAATTGGCGGAAAAATGTGATCCACCTTGCATTTCGTTTATCTCCGGGTTCAGACAGAGGTCGTTCGACCGTGTTGCATCCGCCACCTCAAACTTGTCGTAAATATAAAATTTATGTTTGCCATAGTCCATCGTCAGGCTCTAATGAAGCCTTCAAAAAAATATGTTTTTCATCTTCGCAGTTTGTGTTGTGTCATGAGTCTTCAGTTGTTATTTACAAATTTCTACTGTAATCGGGACAGTGCCTTCTTTTCTTTCTCCTAGAGCGCTGATGTAATGTGGTTCTTAATCTTTGTTGTTGTTTTTTAGATTAGTGATGAGCATTATTCGAATAAATTTTCAATAAAAAACCGATTAAAAAAAATAGAAAAAAATTATTAGAAAAACTTTTTAATTGATTTTAAATTGGTTTTAAGTTATTCGCAAATAATTGTTTGTTTGGTGCACTTTATTTAAATTTCAAATCAATATTTGTTATTTCATCGTGCGTTATTTGATAATAAAATAATTATTCGTTATTTTTTGAATAATTCACAAATAATTATTTGTTATTTGATTACCAAATAATTATTCGTTAGGTGATTTATCTTTATGAAATAATTCGTTGTTTTGTTTTCCATAGTGGCATTTGAATTTTAACGAATAACGAAATTAAGGAAGTGATTGGTCAAGTAATCGCTTATTTTACTTTGTAAACGGTGATATTCTATTTTTTTATTACTATAATATGTATAAATTGGGAATTTCAACTTATTCTTGGTTCCTCTAGCTATGAATGTTTTAGCTTTTGTGTGAATTTCTCCAGACAAATGAAATTAGGAAAAATTAAAAATTCCGATGAGATTTATTTCTACTTGAGGGTTAATTATTTGATCATCGAATAATCAATAATTGTTTGCCATTAATTCATAAAATAACGAATAATTATCGAATAACAAATAATGATTTAAGTTCATCAAGTAACAAATAACTCTATAAATAACAAATAAATTTTGTATTCAAATAAATGTTTACTTGTTTTTTCAATTTATTTGTTTTTTTAGCTTTTATCTTAATTAAAATAAAAATGTCCATATCTGTGTTAGGTCATTTGAAATCAGTGATTCAAGATTTAAATTCAATTCAGATTCAAATTTACCTGTTATTAGATGATGATCGCTGCCAATATCTCCCTTACATCAAAAAGATAATTTCTTTAATTTTTGATAACAATATTATGGTCTGATTATTAGTTCTCCACCCCGAAAAACGCGATACTTTTTATATTTAAAGAGGTATTCACCTGTGGTCCGAGTTCGAACTTCACGATTACTTCTTCTAAGCCAATGTTGTTTGAGCGACGTTGAAATCCCTCTTAACAATTTTAATATTATGTTTAGAAGCCTTATAGAATATGTTTCAAAGAATGGTTAAAAGAATCTTTCATTGTTGTATCTCCTTGCTCGGTCGACACCTAGCACTGAATTTTCAAGGTGGTTCCGAGTTTTTCCATTATAATTTGGTGAGCAATTCGGAAGAGATTGGCGGCTGCGGATGTGGAATAATGTAAATCTACGTTCCCTCTCCAGCGCTTAACCCTAAAATCTTATTTTTTACTAGACCATTTCACGTTCACTTCTATGATCTTAGTGTATCCACACCAGTCCCGCAGAGTTATTACCACAATTCCATCGTAATTCGATTTTTATAGCGGGTTACAAGGCTGCCTGGACAGATTCACCCTAAGCCGAAATTTTCTGGCTGGCGTTTGATACGTCTACCGTTTGTCGGTTATCCAGGGACTGACATAATTTATCTGTTAAATTTCTAGGATCAAACTCCGTAAAGATCGAAGTTACTAATGCTCCAAGTTACTAATAATATGACATTTTTATCATTGCGTACAAACCTATTTTCCCCCAACTTATAAATTAGGTTCCCAAAATTGTAATTGCAAAACTTTCTAGCAGTACCACTAGCCATAGAAATGAAAAATGATTGGCTCAAACCATATATACCCATACAAGTGACTAATTCGAGCTCGGCTAATTTCCTTGATTTTACTGTAAATTGTGATAATATTTAGGGCGATTGGTGTCCCTAAAGCCCACAAAAAAAGGCATATAAAAGTACATAACCAAAGTCCGTTGATATAGTCTACAATATTTCGGCACAGAAAAACCCGATTAGTGTGAAATATATCATAAACCGGTCGGCATAGGGCAGTTTTGTCTCCCAAAGAATAAGAAACTCTATCCTTATTCGCAGTAAGGTAGTCTTTTATCCTAAAGAAATAAAATAATATTAGTTAATACCTCAATTAATGGAATCATTAAAAACCTCTTAATATATGCTACTGTTAAATTCGTGCAAATTTCTGCAGCAGTCTTTTCTAAGTATCCTTGTACATTTCGCAGATGATTCAATGTTTGGTTTACCTGCTTCGACCAGGGATCCTTTTGGAGTTCCAGGGCTGTCAGGTGGTACAAAATTTCATTTCTTAATTGCTCCAAGGGCTGCAGAATTGATGCTTGGAGTCGTTTGGCACGGCTTCCTAATGTTGTCATTCTGGATGATGTAGCCACATCTTGAATCTTGAAGAGAAAAGATAAAATTCAAATGCACGTTATAGGAATTTATTGATAATTGTACACACCTGTAACGCTACTCTTTGCATTTGGTCTATGAAGGTGGCCAAGTCTTTTTCGGGGGTTGGCTGACTTATCGTGCTTCTGTATGCTGTTAAATTCACATCGGATGTCTGGAGCATATTTTCTAATATACTCTGTATCGTTTGTGTTAGCATTAGAAATGGTTTTTCTGATACTCGAATGCTTTCAATTGCAGCATTTACTTTTGGAAATTGCTTAATATCTCCCATTTGAGTTGTATTGACAAAGGCATCGAGCTGGAATACTGTGTATGAGGCCATGTTTTTTTCACAATTCCTAAAGATAAAAAGTTAAAAATTTTAGTATGGTAGTGAAAAGGCAGATTTTTAAAGACAGAAAAGCATATTGCTTCTCTAAAAATCTACTCAATAAAGGTTTGCGGAAAAAAGTAATATAGCATGTAAATATTTTGTTTGACTGAAATCTTCGTTTTCGAATTTGTATGATGGGAAAACCGTTAGTGCTGCTGTTGACCATCCAAAGGAGTTTGGGTTTTCCTTATAAGAAACGTCGATCTTGTTTTAAATTAATTTTAAATATTTCTTAATTTACTCCAGTTTAAACGGTTTTGTTTTTACCTGGATATTTTGATATTATGTATAGTTTCTTGAAATTTTAATGTTACTGTTACTCTGTGCCCTTTCGTCGCTTTTCTAAAAGTGTCAGAGGTGGTAATTTTCTTAGTCAAACTTATAAGCCCAGTTTCATTAAAATACCTTTTGTGGTTCTTTAATTTTGGTTGTGCGGCAATGAGATGCATACCAAAGCAGGCAGGAACAAAGTAAAAGTGCTGGTTTTAAATTAAAATGAAAAGATGTAGAAATTTTAAAATTAAAAAAATACTTCATAGATATATAGATATATAGAACCATTTCCTAGTTTTTTAAGGCGTAAAGCCATCTTCATTGTAAGACTTTTTCTATTCTAAAAATTTTGTTTTAAAATTTCCTAAATGCGCATGGTCAGCCATCATATAAAATATATACCCCCACGGGTAGGGTAAGGATGGGGGAGGGCGAGGAACTTAACTTTGTAACGCGTCGAATGATTTGGATGCTTCTTTTTTTGTTGTATAGAGTATGTTCTCCCATTGGTACTAAAAAACAGTTATGCACCCAGGGTGGCATTGAGAGGAGCGATAGAACCTAACATTGTAACGCGTGGACCGATTTGGATGATTGCTATGAAAAGACAAATTGTGCACCTTGGGTGGGGGTGGCTTTTTTCAGTGCGACCCTAGGTGCGGTGGAGGTGAGATGGGGCGGTGCCTACTTTCATAACGAGTCGACTGATTATAAAGATTTTAGTTCTACTGTACAGAATACGTTAACTCATTAATACTACGATAAAAATGTTGTATCTAGAGTTGGACTGGGTAATGGAGGGAGCAGCCAATTTTTATCTGACTTAGTGTCTTCTTACAATAATTATATTAGCAGAATAAAAGTATCCTTATGAGTCCATCCTAAGCGATTTTGCAAGTTCGTGAACTTGAAGCGCAATTCTGATGGCTATCCATCTTCTTTTTCTTTCGGAGACAGCGAAAGCAATGAGCCCTTTTTGCCGACTTTTTTAAAACTGCGTTTTTGGACGATACCTGTGATATTAGCTTTAAGGATTTTACCCATTTGACGAGGTTTCCACCGACTTCTCTCGAATCCAAAGACCTTTTACTTGACGAAGTTACGATTTTGAAGAAAATCTCTACCTTGACTGATGACTCGTGAAAAGATGTTGTTCCGTTCTTTCTCCTATTCTGTGTTATTTATTTAATCTCTCAACTAGTTGCGGTGTTTTTCCGAAAGCTTGGAAAACCTCATTAATTATCCCCCTTCACAAAAAAGGTGATAAGTGTGAAATCTCGAGGTTAATTGCTAATCTTTGTTGTATATCAAAGATTTTTGAGGCACTTATTTGCGATGTTCTATACTTCCACTGCAAGCCGTTTTTGCAGCCATTTCAACATGGCTTCATTAGGGGTAAATCAACTACCACCAAACTTCTGTATTTCAATGCAATTGAAGGTGGTAAGCAAGTTGACTGTATTTTTACTGACTTCAGTAAGGCTTTTGATAGAATAAATCATAGAATTCTTATTCTCAAACTCTCCCTTCTCGGGTTTCCACAAGTTTTTGTGAATTGGATTCACTCGTACTTATCTGAACGCACTCAGCGGGTTTCTTTTCGTGGAGCTCTGTCTGATGTTATTTTCAACACTTCCGGTGTACCACAGGGCTCCCACCTCAGACCATTGTTATTTATAATTTATATCAATGACTTATCTACGATTCTGTCTCACTCAAATATTCTTTGTTATGCCGACGACGCTAAGTTATTTCACACTGTGTCTGACAATGCTGCCTACTTTTAAATTCTGACTTGGACGCCTTTCAGAATTGGTGTTCCATTAATGATCTTCCCCTAAATATCGGAAAGTGTACATCTATGTCTTTCTCACGAAAAAGGTCTCCATTTTAATTTAACTTTACCATAGAGGGTTGTCCTTTAATAAGAGTTAGTAAGACTAAGGACACTGAGGTTGACCTCAAAGTCAACCGACCTTATTGGGCACTGCGCTACCCTTCAAGGATCAGGTTAAGTACCTGGGGGTGATCCTGGATTCCAAGCTATACTGGAACCTGATATAACAGTGGAAAAATTTCGGAAGTCCTTTTGGGCATGCCGTAGAGCTTGTGGGACCACCTGGGGACTTAAACCCAGGACAATGCTCTGGATCTACACATCGGTAATAAGACCCATGATAACTTATGGAGCGATTACATGGTGGCACAGAGCAACACTTAATGTGATAAAGACTAAGCTTAGCAGACTGGCCTGCCTATGCATCACTGGAGCCATCAGCACCTCGCCGACGGCTGCACTCGAAACAAACATTAAACCTCTTCATATAGAGGTTGAAAGCCTGGCTCTATGTGCGGCCTACAAACTAGGGGCTGGGCGGTCTCCTTGGGGGAAACATAGGTAAGGGCCACACGACAATAAGGGAGGTTCCTGAAGCCACACCTGAGTTGGCCATGTTAACTCACCATTTCAACCACCCCTAATACGGGTGGAAAATCGTGAGAGCTGGACAATCCCAGCTGTCCATGCAGGGGAACTAGTATGGTATAGGGATGGATCCAAGACTGAATCGGGTGTTGGGGCAGGGGTCTGGAGTGACTCTCCTCGATTCAGTTTATCACTGGCTCTGGGAAAGTACACCACGGTACTGGGCTGAGATTTTCGCTATACTGACATGTACCTTCGAGAACCTAAGAAGAGCCTATAAAAACAAAAGGATCTCAATCTACCAGATCTAAGCTGGTGTGGGAATGCCAAAGAAGCCTAGATGAACTATGTAGAACTAATCAAGTAAACTTGATCTGGGTACCGGGACATCAGGGCTACACGGGGGATGAAAAGGCGGACGAACTTGCTAGGAAGGGGTCTAATACCCCTTTTATAGGACCGGAGCCGGTCTGTGGAATTCCTCTCTGCACGGCTAAAAGGCTAATAGCAAACCGCGCAAGTGAGGAGCATAGGCTGTATTGGAATAATATTGAGGGGCACGCTCACTTAAGAAGCCTTATGCCCTCACCGTCGCCGGGCAGATCCAGGGAGCTCCTCAAGCTGAGCAGGTCGGATGTTAGAACTCTGGCTGGCCTACTTACCGGCCACTGTCAGCTAAGGAAGCACCTGGTAAGGATAGGCGGAGCCATCTACCCCACCTGCAGACTCTGCCTGTTGGATGATGAGACCCCATTACACGTACTATGTGAATGCCCTGCAGTGGCCAGGCACAGATTTAGCCTATTTGGGAAACCAACCCTGGTACCGAGCGGGCTGAATGACTGCCAACTGCGGGAGCTGCTGAACCTCTTCAGAGGGACCGGCTTACTATAAGGAGTTGAGAGGGTTAGCACAATAGGCCCAGTGGCCTCACATCTCCAATTTAATCAAATCAAGACTAAGGACCTAGGTGTCTGGCTCAATTCCCAATTTTCTTTCGAGGATCATTTTGATGCCATAGTCAACAAGGCTAATATGACTCTTGGTTTCGTGAAGAGGTGGTCAAAGGAATTTGACGACCCTTACATTACAAAGCTTTTATATTGCACTTTTGTCAGGCCTATTCTGGAATATGCCTCTCCAGTCTGGTCACCGCTCTATGTGACACATATCAATCGCATTGAAGCTGTTCAGCGGAGGTTCGTTAGGTTCGCTCTTCGAGGCCTTACTTGGAATAACTCCCGTATATTGCCTCCTTATCTTAATAGACTTGAACTCCTGCACTTGGATACACTTAAAAAATAGTTTTTAAAAAAAAGTTGAACCGACTTCACAAAAAGCGCTAAAGAGCATAAAATAATTTTTAATTTTATATCTATTACGACATTTTGAAGTCGGTGAAAATCAAACAAACCAAACAACTACAACAAAAGTATTTAATCGTCCTTCCTTTTGATCCCGTGAGCTGAAACGTTCAAGTAGAATTACGTAAATTTTCAATTGTAGTTCTGTAGTTGTTTTATTTGTTAAATTTGCACCGACTTCAAAATGTCGTAATAGATATAAAATTAAAAATTATTTTATGCTTTTTAGCGCTTTTTGTGAAGTCGGTTCAATTTTTTTTTAAAAACTATTTTATTTTTCACTTTTTAGTGTCTTCGACTCTATACAATGAAAAGAACCATCCAAATCGGTCCACGCGTTAAAATTTAGTTATAACCCCCTACCCCACCCCCATTCCAATAAACTTTTTTTCTCATGGTATCAATCAAGGAACATACTCTACTGAACAGAAAAGGATTCATCGAAATCGGTCCACGCATTACGAAGTTAGACTACTCCTCCCCTCGCCCAACCCCCACCATATGCCAAATTATTCTTCTATTAGCAATGGGTGATCACACTCTATACAACCGCAAAAGAACCATCCAAATCGGTCCACGTGTTAAAAAGTTAGGTTCCACCCCCCCCCCCCCCCCCCCACCCAAGCAACATTTGCTTTCTCGTAGCATCAACCAAGCATCATATTCTACCCAATAGAAAAATAATTATCCAAATCGGTCCACGCGTTACGAAGTTAGACAACCCCTCCCCCTCACCCACACCTTTCACCATAGGACCAAATTATTCTCCTATTAGCAATAGGGGATCATACTCTATACAACAGAAAAAGAACCATCGAAATCGGACCACGCGTTACAAAGTTAGGTTCCACTCTCCCCCCCACCCCAGCAACATTTGTTTTCTCGTAGTATCAACGAAGCATCATATTCTACCCAATAGAAAAAGAATTATCCAAATCGGTCCACGCGTTACGAAGTTAGACAACCCCTCCCCCTCACCCACACCTTTCACCATAGGACCGAATTATTCTCCTATTAGCAATGGGGGATCATACTCTATACAACAGAAAAAGAACCATCGAAATCGGACCACGCGTTACAAAGTTAGGTTCCACCCCCCCCCCCCCCACCCCCATCCCTCCAAAATTTTTTTCTCCTGGTATCAATCACGGAACATACTCTACCCAACAGAAAAAGAATTATTCAAATCGGTCCACTCGTTACAAATTTAGCCTACCCCTCCCCCCCTCCCCCCACCCTAGGCCAAATTTTTTTCTCCTATTAGCAATGGAAAAAAAAGAACCATCCAAATCGGACTACGCGTTACAAAGTTGGGTTTCACCCCCACCGCCCACCCCCACCCTACCAAAAATTTTTTTGACATGGTACCAATCGGTGAACATACTCTACCCAACAAAAAAAGAATCATTAAAATCGGTCGACGCGTTACGAAGTTATGCCCGGTCAGACATAAAAAATAAAAATAAAAAATAAATAAAAATACGCGTCGAACTTAGAACCTCTGTGTTTTTGGGAAGTCGGTTAAAAAGAGACGTCGTTACGATATTCTCTCAGTATCTTTGATTTTATATAGTTTATTATAGTTTTTTTGTAGTAATCAGCACTTTGATGAAATATTGTAAATAAATAAATGAAATAAAAGCAGTCGCCTATGTTCGTAATGCGTGCCGCGATATGGCTGAATGGAGTATGTTTCTCAACCAGCTACATGATAACAATCTTGTATCTAGGGGGCCGTTGCCGACTAGTTTCGCAATGTGTGCACAATCTCTGCAATTACTGCAATCGCTTTGGTAATACAATCGCATTTTTCGCGTCTTAAGATACTAAAAAGTGAAAAATAAAATAATTTAAAAATTTGGTCTCGATTTAAAAAAAAACACATGTAATATTAATATTTTAGACAAACAAAAGAATTACGTATCCACAATCAAAGATACGATATAAAATTACCTAAAACTACTTATTCTATCACAAAGAAAAAGGACTAATTTATGAAAAAAATTTCAAAACTTGAGCGGAGCAAGAAATATTAAAAATGGTGGTGCTGCTGCTGAGGAAGACTCACAGGAACTTAGTTTTTCTGTATTAGAAAGACAGATCATCTCAGAAATTTTTTTAATATATCTTGCTCCGCTCGAGTTTTGAACGGTTTGTTTTGCAATATTTTCGTAAATTTCATTCAGGTCAAATGATTTTCTATATATATTTTGAACATTTTGAAAAATATATGATCAACATTTGGTTTGTTCAATTTCCACTGATTTCAAAATGTCGTAATAGACATAAAATGAAATATTATTTTATACTTTTTAACGCTTTTTGTGAAGTGTTGCTTTGTTTTTTTAACCATATTTCCATTTATTTTGCTAGATTCATAGTAGCGTTTTCCCTGCCGATCGTTACTATTTAACGTAGAATATCTTTCATACTCTGGAATAGCAGTACTCCTGTTTTTGGATGGACTACCAAAAGTTGCAGCCGCGTTTTTGGAACTATTTTTTTTCTTCTTAAGTGCTTGTAAGCTTGATGTTTCCTTATTTTTTTCACTATACCTGGTTCTTCTGATTTAGTATTTATTGTAATTTTGTAACATTTGGTTAATTCTTAACTCTCTTTTTTACTTGGAAACTTTAGAACGGTTACCTTGTAGTTTCTTAAATTTTTTTGAATCCTGCAAAATCGTATTTTTACCAAATCCAGATTCTCTACTTCTCCTTTTTCACTGTAGATAATGCTTTGCTTGCATCCCATCCTTTGAAAATGAACTACAAAGTTTTTGAAAGTCTCGTTTTGCGATATTTTAACAAACTTAGTAAATTGCAATATAATTTATTGCCGTTTGGTTTGAAGTTGAAAGTTTTCTTTATTGTAATTGTATTAATAACTAATTCAATTTGTCAAGATATGATTGCTCATTTATTAAAATGGACCGTTTATTTTGGGAGTGATTATCCTTATTTGAAAAGGGATGGAAATACGTAGCTATGGTTAAAATTTCATCCCGATCGGGTAAATTTTTTACAAAATTTAAATTTTGCCTCAAAAATTTTCATTGAAAAAATGAAAAGTGAAATTTTCTTAAGAAAATTTTACGATATCTACAATGTGTGGATTTATATTAGAGGGGAAGGCGGTGGCTAAGCGATATACTAAGTTTCGTTCAAATCAGGATGTATTTAGTCGAAATTTTAAGGATTTTTATAATATCACTGATTTAGTGACTTGAAGCTACCTGAAACCTTAGAGGTGCACGGATTACAGTAGTGGGAAGCTACCAATCTCTGCTTTATTCTGGTTTTTAAATGATCAAAATAGGTTTATTATTTGGCGAGATATGAATTTTTACCTGTAGCAAGGACCTTTTCAATGCCGAAATCCTAGATCAATACCCTAGGAAAAATTACGACATTTTTTTGACTTCTTTCCCGACAAATTTGGTATCAAATGAAAGGTATTACTGCGTTGAATTCAAATATGAAAACTATTTTGAATTATCGTAACAATATGAACCTTACGACCTCTAAATCTGTTGCATACTATTTGAGAGCCGTAGGCGCGGGCACCAGCTAGTTACATATAAAACGAGATTAACATACGTCTATCTAAATATGCACTTCATTAATTTCGGCAACGTTACAGGAAATACATTTGAAGATGCATTTTAGTTGCCGATAAATTACATTTCGCTTGCAGGGTATCAACTTTTGGCGGTTTACAGCCAGTATTAACATTTTAATTGAAGATGTTACCTTGAAATTAGAAGTAATGGTGCTCAAATTGATTTTTATTTAGCTCAGTTGGTACGTATTGTTTGTTAGAACACCATTTTTGGCATTCATCTACCTCAAGTATTGTATTTTGAAATATGTAATGAAATTCTTCTTCGTATGCTTATTTTCAGATTTGTAAGACTCCGACCATCTGTCTCCGCCGAAATAGTTTTTGGCTCCAAAATTATTTACAAACTCTTTGAGCTCGGTCTCCGGATATATATCTGACATTGATAAATGAGCTGGTTCAGACCGTGCCATTTAGGTTTTACGTAACTCGAAGTAGTACTAATTTGGTGTGATCTAAACATCCTAAACTGTCCTCAGGGGCTGGCTTACAGTCAAACGGGCCTGGCGAACCCGAGGTTCCCCGATGCAATTGAGTTCTATAGACTGGGTTGAGACGTCTAAGGACAGTAGGGCCCCGTATAACAAACAAAGTCTCATCTTCCATCTTTCTCTTTTCTTTTACGAAGCCGGAAGTAGAACCTGCGAGCACAACGGTATCGCCGCACCCACCCGTACCTAGCAGAGTTGCGCACATGTCTCTCCCCGCATGTGTGAAACAGGGACTTTGGAGAAGGCCATATCTGGAGTTTGAGGTGAACGTCTGCCTGCGGGATTCGGGATCCAACACGACTTTTTGATGTGGCTGGACCTTTGGTGGACTGTTAGTTTAGGGAATAGCACACCCTGAAACCAGGGAAAAAATCTGCGTTAGCCTTAGTTAACCAGGAGTTGTGCAGGTGAGCCTCCTTTCTTGAAGGTCTACGGAACCCCTGGCATTGTTAGTCGTGGTTGGCTATGTGTTTAAAGTGAGGAAAGACGGCTGGATGAGGGGACTCTTCATGGAGCACAGGGGAGCGGGAGGCGAAATGCGGTTGCCTCGGCTGTGGTCCGAGAACGCGAACCTGTGCCTGAATCGGGGGCAAATACCCCATTACACGAAGCATGGATAAAACTAGAAATCCATCGAAGGATAGGAGGATGATAGAAGGAGAAGAGAAAGGAACTTCTCCATTTGCAAGAAGCGCGAGGGTAGTCCGATCGCCCCCCAAGTATTATGCGATGGAGGCGGAGGGGGACTACTGCACCCCGGGTAAAAGAAGGTGCGACCAGCAAAGGTAGCAAAACAGATGTACCCAACGGGGAATAGTTGGCGGGAGAAGGGACCAGTCAGCAGAGCGAACTGCCGGCAGATAAAGGCAGCACGAACTTGGCTACCCAAAAGGAGGAAGAATGGATGAGGTGCAGGAGCATCCTAGACGCCATGAAAGCGGCGATTAAAAGGCAACCGAAAATCAGTACCGATGTACGGGACGGCATTGTGAAACTGGAGGATGCAATCGAGTCCATTGCTAGCTGACGAATCAAACATAATCCTGAAAACAAAAAATCTGGAGATGCCAGGCCATACAAACAGAGAAAGCTGTCCCCTCGGAGATACCAGTGCCCGTTTGTCAGGCCACACAGACAGAGAAAATCTTTCCCGTCAGGGGCCCCCACGGCGGCCGAGCCTTACGGGAGAGCCCAAGCAGAGACGGTCATTGATGGGAGCTAGGAGGAGCCCTGACCTCAAGGATCCTGATGTCATGGACCGCATCGTGCGAGCCCCCTTCCCAACGCACCCGAAACGAAACCGGAGAGCCATGAATCGAATAAACGGGGCCGTCCGCTTCTCCATGGAAGAACTGGAGTGGGCGGTTCGTTCCCTCAAATCTAGGAAGGCGCCCGGGCCAAATCTAGGAAGGCGCCCGGGCCAAATCTAGGAAGGCGCCCTAGCCAAATCTGGGAAGGCGCCCGGGCCAAATCTAGGAAGGCGCCCGGGCCTTGTACTGGTCAGCAAGGGGAAGTGGGACCTTTGCAGCCCTCAGCATACCGACCGCTATGCATGCTGGATGCGGCGGGGAAGGTGCTCGAGAAGCTGCTGAGGCCGAGGCTGCTGTCAGCTATCAAGGCTGCGGGGGGTTTGTCGTCGTGGCAGTACTGATTCAGGGCCGGTTGATCGACAGTGGACTTCATCGCGGAGGTGGCGGTTGCCGTTCGGAGAGCGGAAGATCACAGCCAGTTCTCGCGTAGAAATGCTGCATGCGCGTATCTAATGCAGCTGATAGAGCACTATCTGTCTGACCGGGCCCTGCAGTACGAAACCACAGAGGGGCACGGGAGTATGGAGGTTACCGCAGAAGCCGCGCAAGGATCCATCCTCGGACCCGATCCTTGGAATGCGGCCTACGACAGTTGCTGCGTATCCACATGCCGGAGGAAACCGTACTTGTGGGGTATGACGACGATGTGGCCATACTAGTCCTGCCCGGGACGTAAAGCTAGCGCAGTTCAAGCTCAATCAGTCCATGCGCAGGATCAGCGCTTGGATGAGGGAACATGGGCTGTCGTTGGCCCTCAATAAAACGGAGATCGTGGTCCTCATGAAAAAGAGGATCAACACCATACTCCCGGTGCGAGTCGGAGAGGAGGAAGTGATGACAAGACCCGCCGCGAAATATCTCGGGATATCGATAGACAGCGGCCTAAGCTTCTTTGAGCAAATTAGAGAGTCGGCAGACAAGGCAGCGAAGGGGGTCACGGCTAATGGCCAACGTCGGGGGGCTCAGAGCGGGCAACAGGCGGCTGCTAATGTCCTCGGTCCAATCGGTACTATTGTACGGGGCCGAAATATTGGCGCAGGCACTCACGAAGGAGATGGACAGGACACGATTGGGCCAGCAGTCCTGATGATTGCGTGGGTAATACCGATCGCGCTCCTAGCATGGGAGCGATAGGCAGTGACCTCAAGAAAGCGGAGATGGATCCAGGAAGAACCAGGACGGAAGAGAGATCCCGGACGCTGGTGAAGTGGCAAGACGTGTGGGAGAACGAAGCAGAAAGGTGGACGGGAGTTCTCTCTGTACACATCAGTGGAGCGAATTATAGGAGACGCGTGGCCTGTGATCGTGTATCGCATTACGTGCAGGGCGTACTCCGCGCAAAAAAGGTGACCTCGAGACTGCCGAAAGGTAAGAGGCCTCCAGAGCAGAAGGCGTAGGAAAAATGGACCTAGCCCGAAGTAATGTGATAAACGGACCCAGGCTAGGCTCTAGAAGAAGGGGGGGGGGTTGTTTTAGTCCGTAGTCCGGACATCCATCCGGGAGTCGGACACTGTACTGCGATGCGTGCGTAAACGCATTTCAGCTCCCTTCCCAAAAAAACAAAAAAAAAATATCCTGAACTAGCAAATACTAGAAGAAACGCGTAAATTGCACCGAAGAAGAGACAAGAAATTCAAATAGGATACAATTTGACAGCTGGCAAAGTTTTAATACGAACGGACTAAACGCAACCGGATTAGTAGTATGTAATACGACTTACGTAAAACTGGTTCTAAATTCCTACGGTCTAAATAGGCTCAATTTCTTTTGGCATAGGGAGTTTAACAATTTTTCCTTTCCATTTTTGAATCTGATAGCTAATAGGAATTCTTTCTTGACTACCATCGTTAGTCCGACGATCTGGCTTTTTCGGTCAGGTAGACCAGTACGATCAAATGAACATGGCTTGCTTTAATTTGTTAGAAAAGGCATTGAGAGACGAATTTTGAGAGATAATAATAGATCTTTTTTTTTAATAAAGTTTCTTTGGGTGTTCAAAAGGTTTTCGATGTATTTTTGAACATTAATACGTTAAATTTTGTAAATTGAGTACCTCATAATAGTTGTAAATATTGGTATTTAATTTCCTTAAACGCTTTCTCCTATATTAAAATTTTCGCTTTGCTTTAACATTTTTAAATTTAATTTTGAATTTTCTTACATTGCAAACTTAGAACTGAGAGAAGTCTAAAGTGCAATAAATTCGACGGAAGATTAAAAATTTAGCACAATATCTCAATTTTCCCGGCAGTTTTAGAAGAAGAAGTTTTATTTTTATTTAGAAATTACATGTAGGAATAGGACGCATTAGTAACGTAAATATGGTTATAAGTAAATGATAGCACTGTAAATAAAGCACATATGTTACGTTAACTAGTCTTGTAAATACGCAATGGTTTATAATATATAATATAATTTTTTTACTAAACATTTTAAGTTTGTAGATCTTTTGAATTGCGCACTTCATTTAATTTAAACCAAAAAATTAATAACATTATTTTGAATCCAATGGATAAAATAACGCAGTTTTGAAGTGTCTTGTAAAATACAGACATAATTTAAAATCTATAACGTTTTAATGTAGTTTCTAGCCTAATTTTAAAGTGATTTGGTTATACTTTCTGATAATGAATGTAAATTAAAATATTTTGTATTCAATTCATTCAAATTGTAATAATCAAACGAAACTTTACCTAATTGCTGATGCAAGGCTAACATTCACGATGGATTTATTCTGTGCAGGTGGTCTTAAAAGTTCACCAATAATTCCAGTTTGGGGCTCTTTTGAATAGAACAGACCTGGCTTATCGAACATTTTTCCTACGACATCGTACTGATCCGTATCAAAAAGAGGCTGACAAATGAAAATTTCTGCATTTCCTCCCACGGCTAAAGTGAACACCCCAAAGAGCATGACTGCTACGCTTCCTGCACATATAATGCAAATACACGTTATCATCAGCACGGCAGCTTTAACTTTTGAGCTACAGAAATGGCAGCATAGAGTTGCTAACATAAACAAAAGGACCCAAAGGATAATCATTGCAGCCGCCCATGCTATTCCCCAAAATAGGTTGGACCATGTATGTACTGTCTTATAGTACGGCTCGAGTGATTCCCAACTCCCAGTAAGCTTATCCAGAAGATTTGTAATTGTCTGGGTTAGCAAATTTGCCATCGTTGTAGTCTTGTATCGGATTTGCTCTAATTGTTCCATAGTTTCTAAAACAATTCACAATAAGTTAAAATTATGTAGTTGTAACTATGCCAACTAATATTTACCATTTCTCTGGAGCAGGGTATCGCTTTTAACTTGTGCCGGATAATTTCCAAAAATTGATCGAGATATTCCCACTTCTGTTGAGAGATTCTTGACAGTGGTGCCCACTTCAAGTTCCCCAAGGTATCGCATCCTGAAAATACTTTGGTCTTCTTGCAGCTGTCGGAACAAAAGATATCGGGTATTGTTAGCCTTAAAAGATTTCAAAATTTAAGTGAATAAATTTCACCGTTTTAAGTGCATCAATGATGCCGTTTTCTTCGAAACTTCTTATTCGCAAAGTATCGCAAAGTGGTCGGTCTCGAAATGTGCATTGTCTTTGAAGGACTGATAATTGTATTTGCAACTCCTCCATTCTGGCTGCTGCCTCTTGCGAAATTTTTAACGATTTTGCTATGGTTTCTTGTAGCAAAAGTATCCGACTTATGAGCTCAAGGTTTGCTTTTGAATTAAGGTAATCAAATCGAGGATGATTTGTTATTTTCAGAATTACCTGCACTTATTCCTGTTAAGGAGTCGAACGCTAATTCCAATCCTGTACTGGCTGATACCTCCATCTTTATTGGCTCCCCAAGTAAAATATCTACATCTGAAATAGTACCAAAGACCTAATATAGTATGTCCTAACCAATAAAACAGTGTGCTACTACCTTCTAAATCTTTTGTTACGTTTTGTATTGCTATATCGAAACCGTTATCCAGTTTTCTTTTTATTTGTACGTTGGTATCCTTCAGGAAAACACCTAAGTCATGAATTGATTCCTGGATGACATCGGGGGTCATTTCGATAGTCGAGGACAGTTTACTATTTGTCATGAATATGATGACGTCGCTACACCTGCAGGTCACATTTATTTTACTTCAGAGGCAAAAGAAAGGAAAGAATCCGCAAAGCTTACACTAAGAGCAGAAAGAAGATGGAAAGAGCAATAACTGAAGCCTTTCGACGGCACCGCAAAACGTCTTCCAAGGAGTCGTCGAGTGTCATTAAAGGGTCGATTGGCTCTTCACTCTGTTGCACTGAGTACCTTCGTTTGCAGCACCAGGCCACTGTTGCTCCCAGTGGCACTAACGACAATACAACAAAAATTGTCATTATACATATAAAGCCTGATTCTATTTGTAATGCCTGTAAAAAAGAAAATTTAAAATTTATTACAAAATATTTTTAAAGCTCGATTTACGAAACAGAAATTTGTCTGACTACCAAATACAAGTACTTATAGAAAATGACTAGCAGTATTATTGGCTACTTCATTATGTAAGTAAATGATTTCATTACTCCAAAAAGGATTCTCGTGATATTCTTAAGCAACAACTTTCATATCTTGACAAGCGCTATTGCTGAAACGATAGAGATCGTAAAATGCTTTTATTTAAATGAAATGAATCCCTTTATCCAATGTTGTGTCCTTGCAAATAAAAGGAGAATAATTTATTTTAAAATGTTTTTTAACAACTCATGATGAGTTTTTTATCCTTAACAAAATGTTCCTAAATTATTTTTCGTGTGGCAAGAAGCCAAGAACTTTCATGGACATTTTAGCTGTAATAAGGCTTCGTATTCGTCTATTTAATTCTAAAGGTTTTTACCATATTAAAACGTCTCATATCAACTTATTATAAAAATAAATTAAATGGAGTGGAAGTGCCATCATATAATAACTTTATTGTTCTGTGGACGACCTTCAAGTTTCTTGATGTTTTATTTGATGTATGTTGGATTCGAGTTACAATTCATAGTTATTTTTAAATATGCCCACTCAGAATAATGTTAAATAGCAATGGAGACGTATATAGCGCAAGGGATACTCTATAATTCATTGCACAATTTAAGCTCTAAGGAAAAAGGAAGAGGAAATGGAGTGAAGTACAGGAAGTTCAAAGAGTGTTGCGTCTAAATATATACAAGTAATAAATAGTGCTATGCAGTAGATTAAGTCGTCGGTGGAGCAAATTATAACGTGTCGGTCTTCCACCTCGGAGGTCTCAGTTTTGACCCATTGTTGTTTTCCACTGACAAAATGTCGGTGGTTCGGCATTCACCTTAAATTGTAGGTTCACTTGTAATCGTTGTTTCGAATCGGTTGAAGTTCTTCTTCAAGATAGTAAACTGCTCCACATTTAAAGACTACAGGTTAAGAAAGATTCACGAAATTTCTGTGTAAAGTTTAATTCCATTATTAAGATAAACAAATGTCGGTGTATTGCGCGTTAGAAATGATCTACGATGTAACAGGCTTTGGATTTTATTAGAGCAGAGTCAATGGAAATAACGAAAGACTCGTCAATACTCTAAAAATTCCAGCCTGTTATCGCTAATGAGATCAACATTTTATTTAAACTCGGTCCAGGATGATGTTACCTCCATTAATAGAAATTGGTTGAATAGCATTTAAATTTCGCTTATAACACAGCAAGCAGCGCTGAGTATTTGAACTCGGGACTTTTCCCAATGTTAGCATTTTATTGATGCCGGTGTTCAGTGAGCTAATTAAGTTAATATTTTATTGAGTTTTCGTCGAAGGCAGCAATGGTCAAACAGATACGAGAAGTCAAGGATACTATCATTAGCAAAGCTATGGATTGTATTAGAAGTGAACAATAATGAATCTGTAATAAAAGTCAAAAAGAAGACATTGATTTGGTGGGCTTGAAAAAGACGTCCAGTCAACGTTTCTTGAAAAACTCTTACCTTTGAATAAAAGAGTTTCGTCGCACACCTCATCAAAAGCGATAATCATTTATTTTTCAATTCGCAGTAAGTCTTCATTTTTAGTCTTCGGTGGAGTAATAAATAACGCATCGGCCTTCCATCCCAGAGGTTCCAAGTTCGACTCCACCGTTGGCAACCTACGGTTGTTTTCTGTTTGACGATTAAAATGCCATGTGGTTTTGCAGAGTAATTTGGTGGATTGCAATCCACCTTGAATTTTAGGTTCATCCTATTCTGAGCGTTCTTATCCTTGGCTTAGATTAAAGTTTCATAAACTCGTAGTCATTTATTTTACTAGGAAGAAGATTTTCTTGCTTGCTTGCTAGAGACCCCGAGTAAAAATAATTGAGTTGGTATATTCACAGTTAATATTCCTCCAGGATCAAAAATTTAAAAATACGCCTTCCAAATGGGTATACACACCTCCCGTTATAGGCAGAAAAATCTAAAAATACGCCTGCCATAAATGCACGTTTCTGTAACACCATTCTGGATTTAACACATTCGAGATAGGCGACTCACCGCGTATGTAAAATCTTACCCATATAGACGCGTGTTCACCCTGTGGGTGAAAAAATTGTTCCCAATACTCGATGACTCACAAGATGTGTTACGACAATAATAATGATAACAATTACCTGAAAGTTGTTATTTTATTCTTATATACTTTCCAGTTTCAGTTATAATCTCTATTTACCCGAGTTAAAATAAGACTTAACTGCACAAACGTTGTCGGCTACTGCGTAGATTGTTTTCTTATTTCAGACGTCGGTCGCTTTCATTTTAAATTTAACTCTAGAAAAAGTACGAGCTTACCGTACTTCGTTTTTACTAATTCGTGCGACTTTTATTGATACGTGCCTATAGTGGGCGTTTTGACGCTGTGCGTGCCTGTTTCAGGCTTGGAATGGATGCCTTATTTTTACTCGGGACTGCACTCATATTTACACAACGGTGATAAGATTCACGGTTATTTATGGGATAAATGGTGGCATAGAGCAAAGCTCAATGTCAATCAATATCTCTTCACATTGAAAAGGGTCACGTTAGGAAACGGTTATTCGACTATACGAGAAATCCTAAATAGGGTACCTTAGTTGATTATGGCTTCCATCCCCATGCCAGCATTTAATAATCCAGCCAGCCAGGGCTCTGCCACGAAACGTGTAGGTTCTGAGTCAGCGTGCGGGATTTTAAAATGCAATACCCAATTGGACATACGAGAAGCATAAATGTTATTGGCAATCATGTGAGGCAAGCTCGTTTTAAAAGCTTGATGTCAGCTACATTACTAAGGCACTTCTAAGATTTGACAAAGCTAAGATTTGCTCCTAAAACTCACTCAATTTGAACATTTAAGGAGGTCTGGTCAGTGATTTCAGCTTGACGGATCGAATTATTATCCTTAATTTCTTTCAGAAATACAAGGAATACTTCACTCTATTTGACTTAAAAAACCCATGTCGGACCCAGACTTTATTTGAGCAGGGGCAGAACGGGCTGCGTTGGTCGCGATAGATAGGATTCACAAGAAAGCTTTAAAGTTATTGCCCCAACGAAATCTCTATTCCAATCCCTTGCAGATTGCCTTTTACGCGTAAGGCGTAGAGCCAATCTCGAGCTGTCGTTTCGATTGGACTAAGCAGAATAGTAAAATTTTAAGAACCCTTGTTGAGCAGAGCAATAGAAATGTAGATCATGTTTAATTGCATTTCCTTACTTTTAGATGTATTTAATCTTACTTCAGTCGCACTAAGTTCTATTGAAAAGTTTTGTATTATTGTGTCAAGTGCATAAGTTGAGGATATTGAGACGTCTGAACTGTGTATTGCCTAATCTGAACTTACTATATATCACTTGAAAAGAAATAATTTAGCAAAAATAAGCATCTTAATCGAACTCTGCTCAGAGAAAAGTTTTCTGTTTAAAGAAGTTTGAATTCGTCTTCAAATTAATCAACGCCCACGTTTAATACTAAAAATTCGCTGCCAGGTGACAACAACTCGAAGAAGAATCTACGTTAAGTCGTAGCAGCTGGGAGATCCTGAACGGATTTAAAACCAGTTTCCTAAAACAGGGTCCATTGGAGGGTAAGTATTTCCGTAATAGTGATTAAAGGAGACTGACAAGATATCGTAAAATTTTACGAGCTGAGAATTGCCTGATGACCGACCTTGCAAAGTATGCGTGAATTCATGTTCGTTATCTATAAGACACAAATTAAAGTTATTGCGAGAAAAGCCTTAAAACGATTGTTCATTGTAGTAAATAGCGGCAGACATCGAAATTTAATTGAAAATTCTAACACTAAAAGTTGAAGGGCTAAGCACCTTTTTATAAAGATTTAACAGCAAACCCCAAGATTAAGCTAAATGCGGTAATTTTTGTAAAATCTACATACAAACCTTCGTTGTTAAATCCACCAGCGTGAGATTTGAGTGCACAGCATCTCTTAGTATATCTAAAAGGAAACACCAATGGCCAATATCAATGAATGTCGAGATAAAATCACTAAGAATTTTGCGTTCAGAATTATTGTAGTTTGCTGCGTATGCAAATGTTTGTTTTGGATCTTAACTTACCAAGTGGCAGATCGTATGGTGTGATGAGCGATAAGAAGAAACTAACGTATGTGTATATAAGCGGACCCTCCTCGATGTCCAAGCCTGGAAGGGTGTATGTGGTAACTGTACTCAATGGTGAGACATCCAACTCCTCTGGGTCCTTTGAATTCTGAAAAAGTGTTTTTATCTTTTATCGTAAACTCTTTTCGTCTCCATAATCCGAAATAGAAATGGATTAGTTTTTTTGTCCAAAGTATTCAAAAGTAAATTACAAAGGGGAATATAGAAATGGGTTTAGGGATAATTTCATGAGTATCTTTTCAGAACTAGATGACTCTTAAAGTGCACTAAATTTACTTGTCTCTTCAAATTGTTTGCATTTATCTGGTAAGAGATAACGTTCTGTTCGAATTTAGCGTATTGAAAGCTGACGAAATATTACCGGTAAAAGAAGGAGTTATTCTTAAGGAGATACTTTTTTCTACTACCCTCATTAAACTTAAAATTATTTCAAACTTTCATAGAAAAACTTTTATAATAAGCAAATTGAAAGTTGTCGGAATTGGTATTATTCTGAACATGTGCTTGAGACACCTCAATTAAAGTTGAACTTTCGTTTCGAAGCCAAAGTTTCTCCGTTCAGATTATTGGAGTTTAAGTAAGTTGTTATTCTGATTGACGTTAAGCATTGACGGAAGATGGTACATCTTTGGCATAATTGAGTGGACAATTTCGTGTTAAATTGCAAATTGTAAGCAAGAAAAATGAAGAATAAATTACTGAAGAGGCAAAGTTACTCTGAACAGGTGTAGGAGTTTCAAATTTATATCTTTACATTATTTTCAATTTTGTATAAAAGGAAGCTATAAGCACATATTAGTTTTTTCGGTGAATACAACTTAATCATTGACATTTCAGTTTGACAGTTTAACCTATCTATGTACAAACAATATATTTACCGCATAACTCCGAATGAATAAATACATAGACCTATTTGCTGATTTAAATGTTTTACGAAAAATAGTGTTAATCGAAACCCTGTGCACCACTTAAATTAAAATAGTAAAATATATGTTGTGCAGCAAAAGAAGAGCTTCAAATAAAAGTACAACTTACCATTGCTTGTTGTAATTTTTCCTTTTAACATTAAACGGTTTCTCATCCATCAATAATTCGAAAACTATTGTCCTGAATGTAATATCGCAGGATACACTATTCTGTCTTTGAGTTATATACTGCATGTCTTCTTAAAACTTAAATTTTGCGTCGATGCTCGTTATTTTATTGTCATTTATATTCGTTATTGTTTATATTTATAAAAACTGCGTA
The DNA here is from genome assembly GCA_964036015.1 of Leptarthrus brevirostris. NCBI lineage: Eukaryota > Metazoa > Arthropoda > Insecta > Diptera > Asilidae > Leptarthrus > Leptarthrus brevirostris. Next base: position 123,050,022 of record OZ038372.1, read on the forward strand.
ATTTCATATTTGTGTTTATCGAACTTAGCTACTTAATTTATTTGTGTCTCTAATTTTTTGTAATTTTAGAAGATAAAAGTGAAATAACAAATTAATATAAATTTCATAACTTTACATATTAACTGAACTTCATAAAATCCATGTTCATTAAAATAATAATCACAAATATCATGATCATGGAATTTATTATGATAGTGTCATTTTTGATAGTTCTCTGATGTTTTTAGTAGGGATCCGTAGTCAAAAATGTAAGGACTAAACCTTTACAGCTAGCATGTAAAACCTGCGGTCTAATATATATGTATATATATATATATATATATATATATATATATATATATATATATATATATATATCGCTATGGAATGTTAACTCAACTTGGAGTATTTGTTTATGAACTTCTGTAGAAATATCGTTTTCTTTCCTCAAGGTGAATATCTGTAGCTATTTTACAGCGCTTCTTCAATTACCGAAAAACCAAGGTTTCGTAGCATTACTGCGAAAAAAGTAAAATATATGACGTATCCGAGATTCATCTTAAGTATTGTATTATACATCAAGGAATATTATCCCACAGTGTACTTCAGATACAGACCTGGAAGAAAATAGAAACAGCTGTTCATTGAAGTTGTAAACAAACCGTGCTTCCTGGAGTATACCATAGAAATAGGTTGAGAAATTCTACCTTTTCGTCATATCTTTCGAGATATTATTTAAGTTTTATCTGACAGTTTTTTGAGGTGAAACCGCAATTGTTCTCAATACGTGGTAACGATAAAACTTTATTCTTTACAATTTCATTTAAGATATGGTGTTTTTAAGAAAATATTTACTCTGTTCTCGTTTTGCCGAAGTACTGAGCTTGTAATTTTTTTTTTTTTTTTTTTTTTTTTTTTTATACGATATGGCCAAATCCTAGGGGACAACCCTTTGATGCGTTAGCATGGTTTTGGCCGGATGGGAATTAGGGTAAGGGAAGTGAGGAAACTTGAGTCTTGTTTGCATTGCTGCGAGCTAGACAACAGCCCAGAGACGGAGTGGATTATTTTAATTTCTTAATAAAAGTTCACGGTCATCTGGGCTCGAACCCGGGACCCAAGGCATGGTGGTCTTGCCGCTCAACGCATTGATCCAACTCCGTCTCCAAATGATAATGTGTCAATGATACCTTTTTGGGTTTGGTTATATTTTTGCAAGGCAAAAACTATAAAAAAAAATTAAATAATTTGAAATTACTTTTTATAATTGACCAACACGTGTATCTCTGATCTTTGGTAATTCTCCATTACCCTGCTACCCGGGTGATATCAAAACTTTTCCGAAAATTTAGTTTTTACAAATGGGGCAGCATAAATAAGTTACCTTTGAATAGTACACTTTGTCAAGCAACCGGTGTTGCTTGGCTTTTCATGGTTGCTGCCAAAGGTATGTTTTTTAATGTAATACCAAAGCTCAGGGGATGTCCTTCAATGCTTAAGCTCAACATTGGTAGGAAAGAACTTATGGGGGAGGGAAATGTGTTAAGAGGTTAAGTGAAGGACAAATGCCTCCAAATATTGAAGATTAGGCGGTGGATGTGAGGGTGCCGTAAGCAAAAGCAGAGAATGATAATAATAATAATTTGTTGTGTATCGGGTGAAACGGGGAGGAGTGAAAGGTTGAGAATTAAAAAAATATTTTTTTGCATTTTAATTATATAGTTATGCCGCGGGTAAGGAGATGAGTGTGCTGCGTTCTAGATAAAATAGGCGGGGAGGGCGTGAAGAGATAATATTGAGAAAATTAATGTACATATTTAGTTCAGATTACCAGCAGTTCCGGCAAATGGTAGTTTAATCAAACTTTTTGGGTAGGGAGAGATTTTTTCTTTGGATCTATTGGGGCATTGGTGTTGAGTTGACATTTTTATGCAAAAACGAATAAAAGATTTTTTTGGAGATTCTTCTCACAATTCATTTGACAAGCTCGTTTTTGCAACTGTTATTATTTTTAAGGACAATTAGGGTCACAAAAGAAGGGCAGTCAATTTATTTATTTATTTTTATTTATTTAAGCTTAATACAAGCTATTACGTAAAAAAATACAAAAATAAAAAATAAAATACAAGCTATAACTTAATACTAATTCAACAGACTATAATAAATGAATAATAAGAATAAATACATAAAAGGTATAAGCTACAATATGAGCTATATATATTGATTAATGGCAGAGGGCGTAAGGAAGAAGAATTAAAGTAGGCGATCAGGATCAAGATGGGCGGGGTCAAGATATAGGGCTTTGTGGAGTGATGATTTACTCATATGGAAGTCAAAAGAGGAAAGGTCGTTGACCTTTCGTAACATCCTGGTAATTGGCTCGCTTTGACCGTAGTTTGTGCGATGGCGGTCGAGTCGGAAAAGGGGAGTGGACCTAAGGTTACGGGGATTGGTATAGATGGGTAAAGATTGCAGGATGGAGGGGCAGTCTATGGCACCAGTTAATAATTGGTAAATGAAGAGAATGTCGGAAACATCACGACGTTTGCTTAGCGGTTGTAAGTCGATCAGTTTCAGACGGTTTTCATAGGGAGGAAGGTTGAATCTGTCAACCCACGGAAGATCACGTAGAGCGAAGCGAATAAACCTACGCTGGACAGATTCAATCCTATTAATGTGAGTTGTTTGTGTAGGGGACCATACCTGGCTGGCATATTCAAGGAGAGGTCTAACGAAGGAGACGTAGAGAGATTTGGAAACATAAGGATTGGAGAACTCTCTAGACCAGCGCTTCACAAACCCTAGCGCGGAGTTAGCTCTGTTAATTATGCTGTCAATGTGGGAACGGAAATTGAGTTCACTATCACAGATTATTCCTAAGTCACACAAAGAGGTAACGATAGGGACTGGTACGTCGGTTAACATATAGACTCTCGGGGTGGTGGTAAGACGCTTGCGGGAATAAGAGATGGACTGGCATTTGGAGACATTGAGCTCCAGAAAGTTTTTCATGCACCATGTGATGAATGAATCGAGGTCTTCTTGCAGGAGAAGAGAGTCGGTAGTGGAGGAGATATGTTTGATTATTTTCATGTCATCGGCATAGATGGACAACTCTGAGTGTTTGATGACACATTCAACATCATTTATTGTGAGGATAAAAATCAATGGACCAAGGTGGCTGCCCTGAGGGACGCCGGAACGAGCGACAATAGGGTTAGAAATGGATGAACTGAAAAGAATATTGTACTGACGGTTGTTGAGGTAGGATCGAATCCAGGAGATGAATCTGGGGGGGAAGCCTAGGCGATCGAGTTTGAACAAGATAACGTTATGGGAGATCTTGTCGAAGGCTTTACTAAAATCGGTGGCTATAACATCAACATCTTTACCGTTTTCCAGGGCACATAGGGTTTTAGAGACGAAGTCAGTAAGGTTGGTGGTTGTAGATCTACCTTTGAGGAAGCCATGCTGGTAGAGTGAGAAGATAGACTTACAGTGGAAGAACATGGAATCATAGACCAATTTTTCGAATAGTTTAGGTATGGATGATAATTTAGCAATGGGTCTGTAGTTGGACACATCGTTCTTGCAACCTTTTTTGAAGATGGGAATAATATACGAATTTTTCCATAATTGAGGGAAAACCCCTTGAGTGACCGAGAGACGAAAAAGCAAAGTAAGGGGTTGGACTAGATGCATGGCACACTTTTTCAGAACGATGGCCGGAATGCCATCAGGACCTGGGTGAAAGTCGTCCTCAAGCCTATTAATACTGGCGGCGATTAGTTCAGGATCAGGGTCAAAAGATGAAAACGACGTTTGAGTGCATTTGTCCATGAATGCAAAATAGTTAAGGTCGGGTTGTAGAGAATTTTCGCTGAAAGATTTACTGAAGAAGTGTGCAAAGAGGTTAGCGATAACCTTAGGATCAGATGAAGAGGTATTCTCGAGCTTTAGGGTGGAAGGGTAACCATTGGATTTCTTCTTAGAATTAATAAAGCTATAAAAACGCTTGGGATCGGATATGAGGCTAGTTTCCATCCGTTGGAGGTACTCATGGTAGAGGGTATCACAACGTTCAGAAAAAGAGGTATAAGCAGATAGATAGGAAGAATAGTCAGACTCAGTCTGGGTTAGAAGAAAAGTTTGCCAACGTTTATTTCTCCTGTTGCGAAGAAAGCGCAATTCTTTGTCGTACCATACGGGGGATGAGGAGTAGTTTTTACGAGGAAGAAGAGGGATAGATTGTGTAAGACAAGCGTGTATTTCCGAGTAGTACGCCTCTAAAGCAACGTCAACTGGGAGATGTTGAGGGATATCCCCAATATTAGAGTTGAGGAGCAAGTGATTTAATTTGTCAAAGTCGCCTTTACGAAAATTGAAGGATAAAGAAGACTCGGAGCCTGAAACGGCATGAGGGTACTCGTAGGAGAAAACGAGGAACAAAGGAGGATGGTGACGGTCGAGGGAGGAGTAAGAGAGTAAAATTTAACGGCGTCCCTATGAGAGACGAGTTCATAACCCCCAGAATACTAAATTTGAGTTTAGTAAAACTATATTATAATACTTTCCGAGATTTTAGCACTTTTTTGAAACTGTTAAAAACCTTTACCTTAAATCAATGATTGAGATGTCACAGTTATAAAATTAGGTTTATCGTCAGAGCTTAATTTTTGGTGTTGTAAAAAGATTGTATTAGGCTAGGCTAGTCAGTTATCTCAAAACAATGCCTAGTTAGTGCAGTTTCTAAACCGGTAATAATATACTGTCTTTAACTTATAGAAAAAAGAGTTATAGTTATAGAAATGAGCTCATTTTTAAATAATTTAATAATTTCAAAATGAACTCATTTCAAAGTAAAAATACGATAAGTTCTTTTTTATAAATCAAAACGATAAGTTGTTACCAGTTAATAAACTGCACTAAATGGGCGTTAAAGTTAAAAAAAAATTTTTTGGCCAAAAATAGGTAACCGCCTTGGAAAAATCTTTGGCCCCATTTCATGTCCTGGATCTTCAGGATGTTTTACTAATTTATTTTATTTTATAGTATTACGTTTTGCATGGAAATGAGAGGGGAAATGTCGGAGAAAAGTGGTTTGGCTGAGTGGTGATGATGAAGCAGGCGAAGGCGATTGAAGGGGGTAATAAGGCCAACATGATTTGTTATATATTAGAATGAAAAATAACGGGGTGGGGGAAACGAAATTTAAATTTATATTTGCAGCGCAGAAATCCCTATAATCTTAAAATACTTTAAACCGCGAAACTGTTTCACATTATAGGCTAAAATAAATAAAAACAAGGTCGAGGACACATCAACTTGACACTGCTACGTAGTTATTAGTTGAACCGGCTAGGTCCTTAAGCCTCACGCATGAAACCTTCTCCTCACTAGTCCTGGGAATTCGCAAGGTAAATGCTAAATGCGTTCAACATTTTCCTCGTCCAGGCAACTCCGACAGAAGTTTTTGGCAGAAATACGCACGCGGACGATATACCTGCCGAAAAGGCAGTGACCACTTATAATCGTAGTGATATTAGGGAGATTCCGTCGGCTTCCCTTCAAAAAAACGGCTTTCTCTTTTCATTTCAGTCAGGGCACATATTCCTTGATAGGTCGCAGGTTATCAATGTTCTAACTGCTTGCAGGGCACGACAGATTTCACGGAGGTCTTGATTTTTTCAATATTTTGCGCTTCTCGAGGGGTTGAGCTATATTTTCATTGAACGAGTTATTAGTTTCAAGAGCCTGTCCCAAATTTATTCTTAATAAGCTTTGTTAAGGTTTAAATTACCAAGATCTTAATGTAAATGTTATTGTAATCAGCCGTTATTGAAGATGCAAATAAATAAATAAATATATATATATATATATATATATATATATATATATATATATATATATATATATATATATATATATCTATATATATGGAGAGAGATAGAAGGAGTGTGAAGCCCCCTGGAAAACTTACACGATATACCTTTTCTTTATATGAAAGATGCAATATTCCAATTTACTAGCATTAAAGTTTGAACCAATGTCACTCTTTATCGAATTATCTCCAATTGTTTTTGTTTCAAACTCACCGACTTTTTCGAACCAAATCGAATCATTTTTTAATCAAAATCACCCGAACAAAAAAATGTACAATCCACTGTGAAATTTCAATTTTTATTATAAGTATTAACACTGATAATTGTTGTTGTACTTAAAATAAAATTGGAATTTCACAGTGGATTCTAAACGCTTTTGCTAGGGTGATTTTGATTCAAAATTGGATGTAAACGTCGGTGAGTTTGAAACAAAAATAGTTGGGGATGATTTGAGAATGAGTGACTTAGATTAAAATTTTACTGAAACTGAATTGAAAATTTCGGCGGCTTTCATATAAAAAAATGTTAAAATGGTTCAAAAAACAATCTCAAATTTGGGATTTCCATATAATTTAAATAAATCAGAATAAAGTTACTGCCAACTTGACAGCTCTTCCGGTTTCATCGAAAATAAACAAAATTTCTGCAATTTTCGGTACACAATTTTTTTAATACATATTCTGAAAGCAGTCATCGAACCGAATTTAAAACATTTTTACATTTATATTCTTGATAGTATTACAATTTTTTCATTTTGAGCTATGAGACTCCAATTTTGCAACAATTTTTATTTTATACGCAATGGGAACTAAAAGCAAAACTTTAGACTTTTTTGAAGCACTCTAATATATATATATAATGTATATATATATATATATATGTATGTATACTAGATGTATATATGTTAAAAGCGAAAAGCCATTCACTCGTCCCGAAATCGTATGAGCTATAAAGTCTACAAAGTTAAAATTTTTCCGGTAGACAGGAATTTTTCGAAATACGACTGTTACTGAGGGTGTCAACATTTGTATGGAAAAAATGATTGTATGAGAATTACACTCAAGGATAGAAATGAAGAAACAGCGATTTTGGAAAATCAACTCATAAGCGATGAAATGGAATAATATTTTAAAGTATTTTTTGAGTATGTGCCAACTGAGCCAAGTTAAATAATCTAAATGAGGAGACGGAGCTGGTTCGATGGTTGAGTGGCACGACCACTTCATAGATGCATGTTTAAACCTCGCCCTGCCGATGCGTATTTCTTTCATTTACAATCGCAATAAATAAAAAAACCAACTCATTTTGGGCCATCTAGCAGCGATGCAAACAATACAATTCCCGTAATGCATTATAGGGTAGTCCCCTGGGCCTTGGTTACATCAATGAATGCCTACCTATATATTTATATAAGCAAGATACCACTTACTGACTTACTCCACTTTACAAAATGTACTTAGTGTGGACGAAATTGTGGTCATCAGCTAGTATAATATATAATATATAGTTAGTTTAATATATAATGTCGTCGATACAGTAAGTGCTAAATAGTCGGCCTTCTATTTCGGAAGTCCCAGGTTCGAACTCCACCATCAGCGATTCATGGTTGCTTTCTGCTGACAACAGATTACAATAAAAAGGCCACTGGGGGAGTAATGTCGGTAGTTCGGAATTCTTAAATTGTAGGGCCACTTGCAATCGTTGTCTTAAATCGGTTGAAGTTCTTCTCCTGCTCCATATCCCCCCTCCCCATATACGGGAAGTATAGAGAGTATAATAGATCTTATATTTATTATAAATATATGGATGTGATGTAAAATACGATGTTGGATCAATAAGTACCAGTGTTAGGATTGAAATCGCAAGTTTCTTAGTAAAATATTTCTTTAAATTTCAACGCAATCTTTTAGCTCTACACATTTGTCTCAATTTAAAAAGTACGGTTTTTCAAACTCTTCAAATTAGGCGTTTGTTTCGACGATAACCTTTTCGTTTAAGCTGATTTTTTCCTCCAGCCACGTTTTCATGTTAGCGAACAGAAAGAAGTCGCAAACAGCCAGGTTAAACGAGTTTGGTGGGTGCGATGAGGGGTTGTATCCAATAATTCATTTTGGTACTGGCCCGTGTTTGTGCTCACTTTCTTCAAAAAGTCTAGGAAGATTATTTATTTCGAAATCGAAATGACCTGTTCCTGCGGATTTCGATTAAAGACGTCCAAACATTGTCCACAGTGAATATTCACGGCATCCATTGGTGAGAGAGTTTTCTATCTTCGAACTTACCATGTAAAATATTAATAACAGTTTCGTGTGATACGCCTATTATACTTCGCGTACTTTTGTTCGAAAATCACCTAGAGTTATGTCGTCGAACTTTTGAATGATTTCGTCAGTAGACACCTCTGGTGGAAGCTTGGTTCTCTTCAAGAACCCATGTCTGAATTCATTGAATCAACATGGTCAGCATCTTCGCTTTTAATTCTTTGCACGTTCAGCTATCCAAAAACAAAACTAATTATGGATCGAAATTGGTTTTTTTCTCCATTTAATGAAAAACACCAAACATGTTTAATATAATAAATCAGTCTGTAATTTTGTTTGGCGTCGTTCGAAAGATGGCTATACACAATTGCAAAGCCAACTTCCTTAGCAACTCCACCTGTCTTCAGACACGGGTTATCGATTCACCCTCGTATTTTAAGCTTATTACCGTCTGTTTGCTTTACAGCTTTCGACATTACCATTATCTTGCATCAGCGGCTATTATTGCAGCAAAAGGTTTATAACAATTGCAGTGTTTTACGAAATTTTCAACTGATTTATTTAACATTTATAATTTGTCAATAAAGTAAAACATTTTAAATTTAATTTTCATCAATCATTGAAAATTCCAAATTCCAAATTCCAAATTCCAATTCCAAAGCTACCTCATTTACTAAATCCTGCAGCTATTGGGTACTCCCATTTCCATTATTTTCATATGACACAATAAATGTGACACCAAAATTAATATTTATTTATGTGTAAGATATTATACGCATAAGCTCTACAGCCTACAAACTGTAGTAAGGTTTCTTAACAATTGGTGAGAAACATTTAAGCACAAATGGTAGACTCAGCCCAGTATTTACTATAAGTACGTCCTTAACACGAGTACGAGAGCCTATCATGTAGGGCATTTCTTGCCACAAATTCGAATCAATGACGAAATTCCTTACGAAGGTGGAAAGAGATTATCTCTAGTATTTATGTGCCATCAATGCTTAAAGAGTACAAGAGTATAGTAAATTATGGAATAGAGATGGAAATGTTTCAACCGTACGAACCTGTGTCTGAACAATTTGTGAAACATTTTCAGGAGTTTTGCTGTTGCCATAAGTCTTCTTGGCTGGCGATTCTTGCCGGTAGTGCTCGTAGTTGTGTAGTTAACTTCGCTTGATTAAACGACCTCAATATGTGATTCCACTAATTAACTTTAACGTTTCGGATTACATAAAATAGAATGATTTAGGCCAATGCTCTTGAAAGCATTCTTCTTCGCAAGAAGACAATATTTATAACCTTACAAGGCTTATTGGGTTCGAGTGTCACATATCTTCCAATATTTGTTGGTTGAGCTTAGGCAATTATTTGGAAACGTGTCAGGTTTCAGTGATTCTTAAATAAATACAAAATATTGGAAGAGAATATTAGAACTTGATTACTTAGTCAGGTAAACTTTCTTCCAATTGAATAGGCATAAGGAAGGATTTAAGAATAATGAGAGAATTATGATGTTGACTCATATAATGTGTATTACTTAGTGGGGAAGTGTGTTTAAGGGTTTGAAACTACTTTACCTCAGTGGAAAGTGGGAAAGCGTCTTTTGACATATGTACACATATTTATATGTTATGTTTTACTTGTTTTGTAGTAACCTTAATTAAACTATGTTGTAATTTATCAGAAGACTTCGTTTGGAAATTAAGTATCAAAACGTAGCATTTTGATTAATACAAGCTTAATCAAGTAATGGAAAATCTGTGGAAGGTGCAGCTCCTTCTAAAAGATTTATATTACATCAAACTTATCTAAAGTTACCGTAACCCCTTCTGGAGCATGGTGCGGGAGAAGAACTTCGCCCGATTCGTGACAAGGATTGCAAGTAGATTTACAATTTAATATGGATTCCCAACCATCGACAATACATACTATGCAACTCCTCCTACTATTACTAAAAATAGTTTTTCTATGAAGTAATGTTTTTACTAACACCCTTTAGATGACGTCAACGGTTACTAAGCGCGCTGCGATTAAGGTGGTCTCCTAATGTATCGGATCAAAGAAATCGAAATTTTTTTTTACATAAATCATAAGAAAAATATCTCAAGAATATGCTCCATAATTTTCTGAGCGTAATTTGAAATTGAAATACACGATTTTATACCCGCTGTCGGACAACTACCTTAGAGCGCACGCTCTGCCTAATATGGCTCACTTCTTGCCTCCTTTATTTGCTGGATCCTTTTTTGAAATTCTCAGTATCTACGACAACTGGATTGTAATAGACAAATGTTCATGTCGTAAGTAGTGTGGTATAGTTCAGAGAAAAGAACGTCAGTTCATAGCAACAACGTAACAACTGTAAGTATCAAAATATCGTTGCTTTCCCATACTTCAAACTTTAAACGGGTTCTTCTCAAAACCAAATTTTTGAAATTGGCGTGCACGATTACTCATAAACTATTAAACCGATTAAATTGAACTTTTGCAATTTAGTGGATAACTGAATATCAATCCAGATAAACCTACTTGTGTAATAATTTTATCGAATTAAACAATTTTTATAGCATAATTAACAAACAACAATTTCGATAAAAATCGACTTTTTTCTTTAACCCCGGTTACTTTTTTCAACTTGAAACTTTTTTTAATTAAAGAGGTTTACCGATAAAAAAATTAAAAAAATTTGGATACTTTGTTTTAGTGGAGAATTGCAGGCACAATGTTGCACGCCAACTGCGAAGTCCGACGTCGACGCCTGCTGAAAGCTGCTGCTGAGTCCTACCGTTTGCAATTTTTTTTAATTATTAATTTTTTACATTATGTTAATACTGAAATATAGTTAAATATAATAATAAAAGTTTTAGAAAGATTCAGTTTTCGGTTCTCTTGAAAACAAAAACTAAAAATTTACGTCTTTTTTAGCATTTCACATAAGGAGATCCCCTTAACAACATTGCATAGAGGTTTTCAAATTTATTTCACAAAATGAAACAAAACAGAAATAAATTATGAAATAAAGTGAGCAGGAATATTAAAAAATATTGATTTTTTCATTTCATTTATTTATATTATATCAATAAATTCTCCAAATGCCTTCAATTTTATTACGTCAAAGGTGTTATACCGCAGAAAGTTTCCTTTTAGCAAACACTTGGTGGAAGTAATTTATTTAAAAATGAAATGAAAATGAAAAATTGAAAACCACGCATAGGTTTCTTTTATGATTCTTAATTAGTTGATCGTAAGGCGATTTAAAAAGTTTGACGAATTACTTATTATCAAATCCACTTGTAGTTGAGACATTAGCATAGAAATACAGACATAGTCCGTGTTTTTCTTAAGAATAATAAAGATTCTGCGAATGAATCGATTGCCCTTCCCTACTATATCTATTCTATCGTTGAGTAGCACAAGAAACTCATCAACCACCCGACCATCAGTGTTGAAAAAAAACACAACTCTGAGGTAGCGGTGGTCCCGTCGTACTTTCCAGAAGTCTTTCTATGAGTTAACGTGATCTGAGTATCATTCAATCCATCGACAGAATGTCCTGGTAAGATTCCTATTCTTCATGGCAACATAACTACTGCCCGAAAAAAATATTAAACTAGTGGCGAGGGAAATAATGAAGGCAGACGATTAAAGGTGTAGAATTATCTGTAAGATCTGGTCCTTCTAAAACAACAATATTGAGGATCTTTCTATCAAATAAGATGAATGTGGCCTGTTTAAGATGATGGTTGTAGAAATTTCTTTCAGCAGAAGTCCGCGAAAAGGAAATGATCGACTCCATATTATTGGACAAGAAAATATGGTTCTTTACCATGATTCTCTTTCAAATTGATAATCCTGTGGCATCGTGGACATAAAAAAAGCTACAAAATCCCTAGTATTTGCTGGGCTACTATTTGCTTTGACTTAAAAGAACCATAAAGACGTCGCTAGGAGTCACTGTAACGTGCCCGTACATACGTTAGGAGATACCAAAACCGCTGTTTAAGTTTGTAGCTGAAAGAGGTGGGCCACCCACACTATTGCACCTCATTAGTTATTGTTGGAGTTCTAAATTAAACTAGATTCTGCATGGAACAATATCAGCCTGATTTATATGATATATTTTACAACACTCTTTTTGCTGACAACACATTACCATAAAAAGGACGTTGGGGTTGGTGGCTCAGAATCCTCCTTTAAATGCAGGTCCACTTGCAATCGTTGTCTCACATCAGGTGAAGTTCCTCTCCTGCCTTAAGCTCGCCAAGCGGTTATGGGAACTAGAGAGAGTGATTATGAAAGACACTCCAATATCTTAATTGAATTCGTCATTTACTTACTTTTATTATTGCGATTATAGGACTATGAATTAAATAAAGGAAAAGAAATAATTTCAACTAATATAATTTTTAATTATTTCAATTGCAAATGAAAGAAATATTTATAGGCAGGCCAAGGTTTCTACCAACATCTGTGACGTGGTGCTGATCGATACTACTGCATATATACTACCCAACCACAAAAGTATTGGGACACTTGCATTTTTTTCACATTTCCAACTTTGTGGGTATATAAAAAAGTGTATAATATTTATAAAATAAAATTTCGTTATAGAAATAATTATTTTATTTGTTTTGTTGAAAATTCTTTTCACAGTTACAAAAAATTCAAATAAATAACAACAAAATAACGAAAATAATACATACTCATTGGAAAAATAGGAAAAAATAAGTTAAATTTACTGCAGATTTCTTTATGTTCAGCATTTCGTTGCATTACGTTTTTGTTTTACAACACCTTTAATACGAAGTGGCATGGATTAAACAAGTCTTTCACAATCCTCGGCGGTAAAAGAATTCCAAATTTCCTTTATTTTTTACGAAGAACAGTTGTAGTCCTTCTGGATGGATCTGCCCCAAGTCTTTTCTTAATAACTTCCCATAAATTCTCTATAAGGGAAAATCTGGACTATTAGCGGGCCACTCCATTGTTGGTACTCCATTGACCTGTAACGAGGCTTTACTGGATTTTGAAGTATGGCTTGGTGCTCCATCCGGTTGAAATACGAACTCCCTTCAGGGACAGAAGGAGAGGTATTGATGGCAGCACATTTTGGTAGATTTCGGAGCTAATTGCACCCTCAATAAAATGGAGGGACCCAACTCCATATCCGGACATGCAGCCCAAACCATTACAGAAGTAGGAAATTTTACAGGGCGCGTCAAGCATTCTGTCTGGTATGCTTCGGACTTTTTCCGTATAACATGACTACGGTTCTCTTTCTGCAATTGTGCATTATTTTCGTTACTTTTTTTGTTATTTATTTAAATTATTTGTAACTGTGAAAAGAATTTCGAACAAAATAAATAAAGTAATTATTACCAAAACGAAATTTACTTTTATAAAGAAACACTTTTTTATACACCCACAAAGTTGAAAATGTAAAAAAATGCAAGTCTCCCAATACTTTTGTGGTTGGGTAGTAGTATGTAGCCGAAAAGTAAATTAACAATTGAATTAAATCAAGCTTTTTTTTTAATTTTGGGCTAGGCGAATTCCTATCTCTTAATTTTTTTCACATGATTCTAATGAAAAAAAGGGGATTTTTTTTACTGCATAAAAGGTAATTTTTAATTCAGATTTATCAGTATTTTTCTGGGAAAAAATTAATTAAATATACAATATTTCTGACAGAAGCCTAAGGTATTGTTATTGTAGTGGGAAGATGGTAGTCGTACTCTTGTAGGTTCTAAAACGGAATAGAGACGTAAGTTTTGATTTCTAAAAGTACCAGCTAGTGGGAAGATGGTAGTCGTACTCTTGTTGTATATATATAGTGGTTAACTTGTATAACTGATATTTAGTTAATTTACCGGTAGATGGTTGCATAGATTACATCTTACTATTTAGTACATCTTACATCTTACACTTTGTAACTCGCGGTAACAGTTCAAAATACGTAGCTCATGGTGGAAGTTCAAGTAACTCTTTAAAATACGAAGCCAATGTAAAATGAAACAATGTTACAATTTTACTAATATTACGTCAACACTTTAGTTTCCACTTTCATAATTTAAATTTTTGTACTTAACAAAAATATTGACGTTTAAAAAATGTTTTCACTAATTGTAAAAATGTTTAAACCTTTGCATTTAAATGAACAAATCTCACCCAGTTCTTTCACAAACTTAGCAAAAAAATTATTATACAGTAATAATGTTGCTTTTCCATTTTATAAGAAATAAACATTTTGTATTAAGTAATAATAATTTTTTAGTTCTTGATCTACTTACAACAGGTGCTATTTTATTACCTAATATAATACCTTCAACAATGACTATAACTTTCTGTTTCGAGTTGTTTACTGCTATTTCAAGTAAATATCCGTATGTAGTGCACTGTGGACAATATTTTAGACCGGACATAACTTTATACAACCATGCCTGATTGGTTTTCAGCTTGTGACTGGCGCAGTGGGCTTAATGAGCCTGACATGGCATGGTCCGGTTCTGCACCAACAACGTCTTCAACTGTGGCCACGTTCTGTTTATCTGAGTACCTTCACTATCGACAAACCTTCTCCATGTGTTGCGTTGTTCAATTCGGCGTCTTCCTTGGATACCGTGGGGATTCCAATCTAGAGCCTTTTGTGCGATGTTATCCATTTGCACTTTCGCCTGCGAATACTGGAGTCTATTCCGTTTAGGCCTGTAAGGCTGTGTAGGTCTTCGCTGTTAATGACCTCGGCCAAAAGATCTTAAGGAGATACTAGTTGACAAAGGCTTGTAACTTAATTGATATTTGATAAGTCATTTTCCATGTTGAACAGCAGAGGTGATAGTTTGCATTATTGTCTTATTCCGTTTAGCACTTGGAAGGGCTCCGACAGCTTTCCCTTATATAGGACGTTACATTGGGATACTAAGTAGGGCTACTTTATGATAGTGATAATTTTTTCTGGGATGCTTTTCCTACGTAAAGCTATCATATAAAATCGCGATCAACGCCTTCTCAAAATCGATGAACATTAGATGTAAAGGGGACCTCCAGTCGGTAGATTGCTCAATGATAATTCAGAAGGTTGTTTGTTTGATTCTCATTAAGATGAATTTTGGAGACTACAGTTAAAAGACAGATACCGCGCCAATTGCTAAAACTTCTCAGGTCGCCTTTGGGAGTCTTCACAATTAGCTGCAGCAGTGAGATCCGCCTTAAGTAATTCCATTAGTATTAATACAAGTATCAAGTATGACAGAAAACGGAGGACTGGATTTCGTCCTTTGCGACAATCTAGAGAAGGACATTTCTGATGGACGGAATGAAAAACGCGGTATAGGCCTGTAAGATAGACTGTCTTATGATATATAAGAAAATACTTCTGTATATAAATAACTCGAATTCACTCCGGATGATGAGATATATTTTTAAAACAAGGGTTTTCCTATTGAGTTTAAATGTAAGCTATTGGCGAACACTGTGAAAATCTCTATGTACTTTATGTAACAAAGAAGAGGATGAAGATATTGACACTTTATGGCTCGTTGCCCTATTCTTGCAGAATTTGAAATAGTCTATTTTAAAAAAACTGTTATCTATCTCTCTTAGATTTATAAATTCTAAAATAATAAATAGAATTTCCCTTCTAACACAGAAGGCGCATTTCTCGGCAGTAGCTAAGAAACAGTTGACATATTCAATTTCCTATTCTTGCGATTTATAGGCTCATGTATACCGTAGTTAGACTCTCAGTCTAACATGTAGTAAAGGCGATCTCCTAAAGTTATACCGGGTATGACCGCTGCTTTACATAACCCAGAAATAAATTACTCCTACAAATAATGTAGTTTATGTGCAGAATGAAAAAGAGTTTTTAGTCAAGCTTCAGACCAAGGTCAGTAACAGACTGCTCGCGGCCGATATTACTTTCCTCACAGACGAACTGATTGAGTTTTCTAGAGAAAGACATACCTTCAAATTTTTTTAAAGTTAAGCTGATATCTCTCTCTCTCTAGTTCCCGTAACCCCTTATGAGGCAATGGGCGGGGGAACAATTTTGAGGCAACGATTGTAAGTGGACCACTGAGATATATAATACTGGAGTGATTGGTGCTCTGAAATTTCTTCAAGAAAATGGTATCACTTTTCGCTAGTTGTCCCTTTCTGGGTAAGCATCTTTTTTTTCAACATGGTTTTCTTAATTGTCAACGACATGTCGCCTGTTAAATGCTGGCGATAGAAATAGATGACAATATTCACAATTATTTTATATCTCTTTCTGGGTAAGCATTTTGCAGATTAAAACAACCTTTTTTTGTAATTTTTATATCAGTAATTCCAATGATTTTTACATTTTCCTTACAACAATATAAAAGATTAAAATTAAGTCTGCCATTTTATATATACTATATATGGTTATTTTATTCTGTTCACAACAGCTGCAAATTCACAGTAGACATTGGAAATTAAAAATGGCTTTCCTCCACTGAAAGTAAAATTGTACCCATATGAGATAGCGTATAAGTCACTCCATTTTAATACATCTCAGTGAAGTCGACCTACAATTTAAAGGGAATTCCGAATCAATGTCATTTTCTCTGCAACCACATGGCCTTTTTATAGTGATCTATTGTCAGCAGAAAACAACAATTGGTCATTGCCAGTGGGATTCGGGATTTCACTTACATACTCCACCAACGACTTAATTATTACTATAGAGGATGAAATGTAAAAGCAGATTGCAAAATAGCTATCGGAAAACACCTAACTTTTATAAAAGACTTGTGACGGATTTTACAGATTTTACAGACGATCATAAAATTGTTAATTTTATGAATTATATAAGAGTATGTATAAGATTTTCCTTTTTAGTGTTGCGTACTATAATTGAAAAAAAGCAACACTTCTGGAATCACTTCGCTATCTGTCGTCACAGGCTTTTCTCTCACAAGGTGGACATCCTCTACCCCAACCCCTCGCAAACCAAACCTTAGAATCAACTTGTTTTTTTCAATTCGATCGCTTGTAAAAGCACGAGTTAAAAAATATATATGGTGTTATGATTGCAAATCTTCGTATTAAAAATTACTAAAAATCGCTGTTTCCAAAAGTACAACTAAAAAAAATCGCAAATATTTTGAAATATTCTGCATAAGATATAGATTGAGTGAAAATTATCACGAGTTCAAAATTTGATAATGTATCTGATATAAGAAAACAAAGATCAAAAAAGTGGAGTGGCTGTGTCTGTTTTGACACGGACGAGGAATAGAAGCGTGACAACTTCTCGCTTTCTTGTTTTCTCACTTAATTAAAATCTTAATTTTAAAGCAATTAGTCTAAATTGTACTTGTTCGGAATTTTTGAATATCTTTTAACATTGGATGTAAATAATTTTGAAATCTTTCTTGAAACTTTTTAAAAATGTTCACATTTAAAGAACACCAGATATCACACCTAGCTAAAACATTGGTATTCGCATGCTTCCTTGTGGGGAATTGGTATCATCTTGAGACATTTTTATTAAGTACATTTCTCTTAAACAAGAATTATAAACCCGTAAACATAAACACCAAGAGAGGAGCGCAGAAACTACCTGCAATTGCTACTTCAAATGCTACTTCAAATCAGAGCTCAATAAAATTGGCAATTAGTATGGAATAAAAATGTCATAGAGACGTCTAAGAAAACTACTACAAGCAGCAAAGAAAGAATTATGTTGGTAATTCTCTCTTTATAGTATCAGGTGTCTTGCTAACTAAATTAATGTATTTACTGTTTAATATTAGAGATTACGTTTTTAAGGTCATTCATTATTATTAACGAAATTGGAAATAATAATCCTCGAATTCGTTATTGCAAATCTGGAGATGGAGTTGGATGAATTCGTTGAGCGGCACGACCACCATGCCATGGGTCCCGGGTTCGAGACCAGGTCACCCCGTGAGCTTTTATTAAGAAATTAAAATAATCCACTGCATCTCTGGGCTGTTGTCTAGCTCGCAGTAACGCAAAAACAAGACTCAAGTTTCCTCACTTCCCTTACCCTAATTCCCCTCCAGCCCAAACCATACTAGCGCATCAAAGGGTTGTCCCCTAGGCTTTGGCCGCATCGTATAAAATAAAATCTGTTGAAAATAAGTGTATTATGCATAAATGTTTTTCTCCTTCTCGAAAGCTCGCGAAAGAAAATATGTAGGCTTCGTTTATTGCCAATCGAAACGTATTAATAACAATATTATCCGAAGAAATTTTATCAAATTGGGTCCAGCCGTTTTTTGTTAAAAAAAGAGACCGTAAAAAAGTGGATTTTAGGATCTTTTGAGAAAGATTTATCTGATCTAATTTGTTTTGGTGGCATTCAATACTTTTCAATATCATATATTTTCATAGAGCTTTTATCAAATAACATCTCATAATCTCATAGTTTTTTATAATAGTAAAAAGTAGTGAAAAAGAAACAATGAATAATCATTATTAATCATGATTAAGAGGATGAACCCAACAATATTTATTTTATTATTATATATTTGTTGTTTCCTTTTATGATGTAGTCATAGCCCAAAGACGTAATGGATTTTAAATTTTTATTTTAAAAACTCACGGGGTATTTATAAAAATAAATTAGTATTTTGTAAAGATTAAAATGCTTTCTTTTCTGTTTTATTATTGTTATTATTAATTGCTGTGTCCCACAGCTTTACACTGATGTATCCTGTATACACAGACATCTGCCCAGGTTTCGCGTCTTCCTTAGATTTCGTCTTGGGGGACAAAACGCTAAGGGAAGTAAACGTGTACCTGCCGTATGACCAGGATACTGCAAGACAGGTGTTGAACTCGAACCTGTCGCATATTACGAACTTCGAACATTGGGGGTGACTTCAACTGCACGCTAGATTCTTTAATCGATCGTCATTCTAGAGTTGAATTCAACTCGGTGAACGCCGCGCGATTGTCGAGCCTAGTCAGACATAGCAACCTTGTGGATGTCTACTGTTGGCTTAATCCAACAACCAGGTCATACATAAGGGTTTCCCGAAATGTCCAGGGTAGCTTTTTGGGTTCGAGGATAGAAAGGCTTCACGTCTCTTACTCCAGAATTCTTTGTTCGTTTAAGGAATCTTTTAATTCCGGAAATTCTGGTGGTCTCTAATTCTGTAGTGGTTGGATATACCGAATTTCCCTTAAGTTGCCGGAAATCCGTTATGCGTCTAATACTTAAGAAGGGAGATCTTCAGAGGATGGGAAACTGGAGGGCAGTTACTCTGTGTAATGTTAACTACAAAATAGTTTGCAAGACACTAGGAACTCAACTTCGCTCAGTGATTGCCTCAGTACTTCACCCGTTACAGTCCTACTGCGTTCCAGGTCGTAGTATCTACGATAACATCGTCGTAGCAAAGCATATTTTCGCCTACATGAAAAAACTGGTTCGCAAACCATGATCTATTTAGATCAAGAAAAGGCGGTTGATAGCGTCTCGACGAGTATCTGCTGAGATCAACAGTGGTCTGTATAGAGATTCAGTGATTCTCATAAAGCATAATGGTCATATATTGTCCCCTATTCCATTTCGTCGGGGTATCAGGCAGGGATGCCGGTTGTCAGGTATGCTTTATGACTTTTCCCTGGAACCGCTGTCTTTGTCGATCGTTGGGGGAATATTCAGTTCACTTACCATACACTAATATAGGGGGAGGGGGAGACGATGGGTCGCTGATAGCACGCTGTGCCGACCAGTATCGGAGGATGATTTGGGTCTTACAGACATGGGCGTGAAATTTCGTTGTCTTCAGGTACGGGCATTCCAACAAGTGTTCTGTCAAAGAGATAACTTAATTTCGTAGCTGTGGGTAAGTTCTATGGGGGGGGGGGGGGTAGCGGTGCAGGGGAGCACTACTATCCGCTCTCGGTCCGTCCATAATATCCGAATGACTGGTCCCAGGATCTGATCTGCACGATTACGACCTGGGGCAGCATAAGACAAATATTCCACACCACACAATAAAACGAATTGGTGGATACAGCACGAGAGCGTTTCAGTCGTCTCTCAACTAGGGAACCTAGCGCTGAGGTGATAAACGCTTTCGCAATGAATCGTAAAAGTAAATCCTACGGATATAACTTAGGTGTTAATAGATGGCGCGCACATCTTGGGGTAGACTTGGGAGTAATGGAGATCATAACTAGCAGAGTGATCTATAGTTATCCGTCCAATTACATAAACTCTGATGTGGCATTCAAACTGATTGACGAATTCAAGGAGCCCGCACGGTTTGTGGTGTTATACAGATACTTCACATGCTTGATCTTGTGCGACACTAATAATCTTGTTCGACATTCGGCCTTACAATTACGTCGTTTTTCATGGGGCCAAGGACATGCAACCAGGTGAATTGGTTGATAAGCTTTATACTTACACTTGATAAGTCAACAATTCATCTGTACTGCATGCGGATCGAGCCTGGGCAAGAGGCCACTAACCCACAGCTTCACAAACACACAGATTCACACACCACTTCGAGGCGATTACGTCTGGAGTTCCTGGCAACGAAGGCCGACACACTCAACTGCACCGGGCAACCTTTATCGTTGGTGCGGAACGGAAGCCTCGTCTTTCACTGGGACGCAGACTTGCAACAGCTTGTCCAAGAAGCTTCTCTTCGCTTTGGTATTGATGCAAGTGCTGCGGGAAGGACAAGTCTCACGTTGGAATCGTAGAACTGGGAGAATGATGGGAGCAGTTTGCAGACGTCAATGACTCTGCAGACTGGTCCCGCAGGACTCTAATCGGTTCAAAATTTGTGTTCGTTCGTGTAGAACATGTTTAGATGAGTTCTCCCGGAGGACTAGTAAAGTAACGAACGGCTCTACGGAGAGGGCATTTACTTAGAAGCAGTGGTTCTCGAAGTAGGAACTTCGCCCGGTGCTGCATCTACCCCTGTAAACATTCAGACAATCATGTTCTAGTTTGATTTTTCGGTTTCGGTTCATTTTGTTCGTTCGTTTTAGGTTTATCTTTAGGTTTTGTTTCGAATTTCTTTCGAATTTTTTTTAAACTTTTCTTAGAGGTGGTACTCGCTTGGAGGCATTTAAAAATTTCTTGTATTTTCTTTTTTAAAAGGTTTTTACCTTCAAGTTTTAGAGTCCTTTTTATTTAAGCTATTTACAGTAACATGGTATATGGGGTCATTTTTTGTTATGTTCCTTTCGTTATTACTGCGTCTTTTAATATTTGTACAATTTTTAGGGTAGCTAGTTTTTGTAGGATTTTTACGCTTTATAATGATGAGCCAAATAAAGAGCCATATATACATAAAAAAAATTATTAATATTCATTCCTAATATTTAATATTTATCATATTGGAAAGTTGGTCGTGGGGACTTCATGGGTCACACTTAGTTACAAATGCCACTTTTGAAGATCAGCATAGGTCAGTAATATGACGCCTAAACTGAGGGCTAAACACAATCTACGGCATATTATTACAAGAATTTAGTTTTAAATATAAAAAATCTGAAAACAACATTTTGACTGCAGTCTGTTTGCTGATGAAATATACGACGCGTTTGTTTTGATTTAACCTTATCAATAAGAAGAAAACACCCTACAATGCATTTAATTTCAAATCTTTCGATTGGAGTCAAAGTATTAATATAATATTAAAGTTTTGAGTTCAAACCTGATCGAGATCAAGTATGGTCGTGATCGACTTTAAGATCGTAATTGTGTTTTGGTCATTAATTACAGTACTTTTTCGTCGGTCTGCGAAAACTATTGGTTTTTTTTCAGCAAATGCTTTGGTTTACGAAAGGCTGTATTAAAATGAACCACACTAATTTTTATAATAGGCTGGCTGCACATAGATCATAAATGTAAATTTTCATTCCACTTTCTAGTTATTAAGTGAGTTAGATCTATTTGATCTAGAAGATCAGCAACTCTTCATGCGTCACTTTTAACCACCAAAAACCAAACCTTCAAGTCAATAAAAATACTTTAAAATTAAATGATTTACTGATTTTCACAACTAGCTGTAACTTCTTATACTTTTACCTTTTCTAAAACAATTAACTATAATTTATTAAAATTTATTTTAAAAGAATTGATATGGCCAGTAATTTTTCTCAAAGTCATCTCAATTCATCACTAGAAATTTTTATTATGTGGATTTTATTTGCATACCAATTTGTTCTACATACAAATTAAGTGAAGAAAAATTGTAAATTTCCTTAAAACTTGAATTAAAAGAATTTATTATTAATTGTTTATACGAATATGCAAAGTTATTTCACATTGTAAGTAAATTAATTGGGAACATTATTTTAAATAACTTCGATAATATTATATTCACTATACACTAGATCATTTATGGTTTTTATAGAACCAAAAACCTAATTTAGAGCTAAAAGGACTTTCAGTTTTTAACAACACAACACTATATTCTTAGGCACTGATTTGATAACTCCACTTTAAATCTTTGTTTTATTGATATTAGTTTTTGTGATTTTTTTATTAATTTAGTAGAATTAAAAGTTATTGGCTACATTATTTAATAAACTCAAAAATTGTTCACGTCACGAACTTTAAACAATTATTCAACTTAAGTGCATCGAACGTATTAAAGCGACTGTAGAATTCGAACTGAATTTTTTACCATATTCCCTGGGGAATTATGTAACTTGCCAGTAGGGGGTGCTAAATTAGCGCCAACTGTGGTGTACTCACATTTAACACAATGTTTTGTTCTTTTGTTACTTTCGTATATTGTGGAAAGGCACGTAATATTTTCTCTGATTGGATTAACAGCACGCTTGTGTATTACATATCGTCAGCGCATGCAAATTCTTTCATAAATTTAGATTTGAACTGTAGAGAGTGCACCGTCTCAAACGCAATTTTTATTATCTTATTAAGACAACTTAAAAAATATATATTAAATATGTGTTTTAGGGGGAGACATTGTTATGCACTTGTCTGGTGTGCCTAAGAAAATATTTATTTATTCGTAACTACGTTACTTTCGATTGAGTAATTATCAATTATTATCGATCAACAATTTACAATATAAATAAAATGAGGCGAGTTCAATAGTTAAGTTGCTCGACCCTTGAAGGTTAAGAACGAATTTCAGCAATATACTTTCGAAAAGTTTTTTAGGATTTCATAAGTGGGTTATACGACCCTATAATTGTGAGAGTTGGTTGCTTATTTGCGTATACATAACTGCAAAAGTGGAAAGATAAGAAGCATGTTTCAATTTAAAGTCCGTAACCTGATCACGCTTAAAATTTTAACTTTTGATCCAGAAAAGAACTCGAAAAACATTTCGAAAGTTAATCCCCTCTTCCTCTTTTTAAATTATTTGCGTTTGAAATTCTTAACGCAAAGTCTCACAGTAGACAAGAAATAAGGCGAAACCGTGATTTTTTTATGTATGATAATGTTAAAGCACAGGGGATGCTCCATGATGCTAAAGAATAGAGGATGCCCCATGATGCTAAAGCACAACCTTGGCAGGAAAGGAATTAAGGGTGAAGGAAAAGGGTTATAGTGATAGTGATTGCAATGGAAAAATTATTGCTTCACCATCAATCAATTTACTACCTAGTAGCATTTCATAAACTTATTACTAAGTTGTCAAAATTAAGTTGGAAATTCAAATACTATCTTCCATACTAAGTGGTAAGTAAGGCTCTTGCTATAACTGCAAGACTATAGTAATTCAGTTCTGCATTTTATTTCTAAAAAGTTATATAAATACTGAATTTTAAGTTAATATGAATCATTCGTGTATAGGACACCAAAGTGTTAAGATCTCTCAAAGTAAAAAAGAAGTATTAAATATTTATTATATTGCGATATTTAAAAATTGCGAAGGACCTGAATACAACTAGAAACCGAGCACTTCGGGAAAACATATGGTGACATTGACAGGAACATCAAAGTCTACAGTACAAGGTACAAAAAGTCCATCTGAAGAAGGAAGAAGAAGAGAATACTGCAAAAAGAAATGCGAGAAAACTTTATGAAAAGTACCTGGCGATATATGATTGTGTCGGTATGGATGACGAAACATACTGCAAGGCAGACTTTTCACAGATACCAGGCGACGAATATTTTACTGCAAAAAGTCGGAGTGGAGTACACAGATAATTTTCAACAAAAGGAAAAACAAAATTGCCAGGCGATCTGTTCTTGTGATTTTCAAAGCTTTGAATTTACCGTGATACTACTGACATATGGTATCGATATCATAGTACTGTAACGTAAATGGGGCTCGACGGATTAATTAAGACACTTGTTTATAGTCACAATTCTTATTCACTTTACTGATTAACTCGATGCACAATTTTCTTGACAATATTTCTTCACAATATACCGTTTCACTTAATTTTTATTTATTTTTTTTTGCGGGAGAGGTGAAAATCTTCCAAAAGACACCAGACAGCCCGTGCCCTCCGGTAGTGTGAGATTCTTACTCACTAAAAACACCTCTCTGGAGATTGGCCGAAACAGACCGCATAACCGGGTCCCTTTTCGTCCCCTCCCAGTCTACCTTAGTGGGGGCAACTGAGTATCCAGTTATCCCACTGTCGCCACTAACTTCGGTTTCCTGGGTCACTGCTAGAATACTAGCCTATCTGCATAAATCCATGATTTCCTACCGTCTCCAGTGGTCGTTCTTGGTCCATGCGTTAGTTACATCATTTACCCCTTCACTGTCTACGACATTGAAGGGTTCCAGACCGTAACGCTTTAGTCCTGAGCCAGGACAAGGAACCCCCTCCGGATTAACCGCAGCTAACCCTACGGAGGGCAGATCTGCATAAATCCATATTTTCCCACCGTTTCCAGTGTTCCTTTTTGGTCCATGCGTTAGTTACAACTTTCATCAATTCTCTGCCTGCGGCATTGAAGGGTTCCAGGCCGTAACGCTTTAGTCCTGAGCCAGGACAAGAAACCCCCTCCGGATTAACCGCAGCTAACCCTTTGGAAGGCAGATCTGCATCTTCTCCTGGTGTGCGTATCGCGGAGATAGCCAACTCGTTAGAGTCTCCCGTCTCTGCATCGCCGCACCTGAAGAAGTGCTAGTTGTTATTATGCCAATGGCACCCTCCTCCAGGACTGCTACAGCAGTTTCAGCCGGTGAAAGCGAGCCAGCCTCCATAGCCGCCACAGTTCCTTCGAAAGGTAATTCTCCCAAAACTGCTACTGTTGTGTTGCGGGTACCGTGGGTATCGCCAACCTGTTGGGGTCTCCCATACAATCCACCTCCACTACCACAGAAGCGCCCGAGGAAAACGCCATTCGCGACCCAATTACCCCTGGGTCCTGCAGAGGGGACGCAACACTGCAGACTCCCTTGGAGTTAGGGGGATTTTTTAAGAAGTTATCTCCTCCCGCATTAGTTACTTGGCTACATTCTAGGATGCATTGCCCGGTTGCTACCACTTGGAGGTGTAACTAACACTTGAGAATATCCAGATGAGGATCACCTTATCCTAGAAGGCTTCAACTCGTCCGTCCATTCTCCAGCAACCTTTCACTTCACTTATTTACACTTATTATTTCACGGGTTAAAATACAACTGGCTATTCGGAGTATCACATATAAACACTTCGCGTTCTAAATTACGACTACAACTAAAAGGCTGCTACTCAGCCCTATTTATACGACTTAGCTTAATTCAAGAAAGTTCAGCCACTTAGTTCTAGATGTTTTCATTATACATTTTTACCTCACATATTCACCATAGCTTCGATTCGTCCTTGACTTTCCACGTTTGACATTTCATTGCCTACCTCGGCATCACTCTTACTATAGTATGAGACTACCCCTGACACACATGATTCGTGGTATGTAGTTGTCATTCACTTGTAGCTGTCAATATTGTGAAGTCTTTTGTTTTCAATTTCTAAAAAAAAACACTATTACAACCGTACAACTTGTCGTTTCTGCTTTCTTTTACCTATTGTGTTTAAGGACTGGATTCGTAAAACTTGAAAAATATTTTTCATTGTTGTTGTGTCAAAAATTAAAATATTCTTCTTTTAAATGTTAGGCTGTAAGAAGAAAATATATACAAAACATAAGTAGGAAGATGGCACTGAATTCATTAGAGTCGTGGTATACCAAGTCAAATTTGCGAATTTCAATACCATGAATATGTGAGAATACCATGTCGTTTCAGATGGTATTGAAGTGGTATGAAGTGACACATAAATGGTATACCACGTTGTATTGCAATACCATGGTATCGATACTACATGTCTGTCATAAGCATTAAAGGGACAATAAACTCAAATGCTTATAATAATGACTGCCTTCAAAAACGACTTCTACTTTTTATTCGACAGCATGAAGGGTCTGTTATGTTCTAGCCAGAATTTACTACCAATTATGTGAATACCGTACCAAGAGGAGCGCCAATCCAGCAAACTGGCCCGAACTTCGTCCAGTACAAAGGCATTGGGCATTAATGAAAAAGGAGCTCAGCAAAGAAGAAAGAAGATTTCTTTCAAGACAAATAATGTATAGGGCAAAACTTTTATATTTTAAAGTTTAAGCGGCAAGAAATAAAATACATAAATTTTGTTCAAAAATGATCATTACTTTTTTTACTAGAAATAAAATTAAATGGGTAAATTTTTTCTGGATCACTCCTATCCTATCACATTATGCGGAATTATTTCGTTATTGAAAGGAAGTCTCATAGTAGACAGATAAAAGCTACCACCTGTAAATTCGTAAATTCATACATGTTTTTATTTCAGTTTATTTAATATTTTAACTTGCATTCTGCTAGTCATAGGCAATACCAGTTTTTGGTAGTATGAGCGAAAATTTCAGGCCCGTAGGAGAGTTTTTAAAATTTCCTCTTTTTTGATAAAGCGTGATAATACATATCCTGTATCAACTTTTTACATATATTCTGACCTGCTGAACCCTTTTGTAGAAAGTTTGAGTACTACATTGAGTATGGCATGTTTTAATAAAAAAAGTGCTGTTGAGTTATCTCGTATTGATTTTTGCTTCGAAAAGAAAAATATATAACATGCAGCGGGCTCCCATTTTGCGAATTTGGCGAAGAGAACGAGACGGCTGCATATTTCGGTGAATACATCTTCCTTTCATTAACACCAGAATAAGGAGCTTGAGTAATTTATTGGTACTAAGGTTCGTTAAGGGAACGCCTCTATTGACGACAGTGATCCTAGCTAGATTTTTATGAAAATATTCTAAATATTACTAAAAAAATCTTGAACTGATTTTTATTAAAATCATGAAAAAATCTTAATCTTGCTTTCTTTAGAAAACTTTAAACATGAAAAATACGGCGAAAAGTTAATTGTTCAATAAGAACATAATACAAACAAGTAAAACATTGATTAATGGGTTCGTTGAGAATAAGAACAACTTACATATAACTTTTTTTATGTATTGTTGTTTTTTTTTTATATTTTTGGTTTTAATCCATCTAATCAACTTGTATCTCCTTTAGTCGTTTAATTTTAAATAACCCTCGAATTATTGGCAAAAGTTTTGCGAAATTTATTGACATTACTATTTCAGGGTTGTCCCCTAGGATTTGGCCACATCGTATAAAAGAAAAGGATCAAACCGTGACCAGTTTTTAATTCCAATATCATTAGAGTTGAAGCTTTTTAAATTTAATAGTTTAATATGAAAGTGCCGGTACTTTTACTTCTGCTAAGAATAAGAGGAAATTTATTTATTTATTTTTTAAAAATTATATTAATTATATTGATGACAGAGTCGTTTTTGCAGTGACCTTCTTCTGTAGGCAAAGACGGAGACGGAATTGGACTGATGGATGAGTGGCACGATCACCACGCCATGGTTCCAGAGTTCGAGCCTTGGTCTCCCCGTGAGTTATTAAAATTAAAAATTAAAAAGCCGCTAGTGTCTAGCTCGCAGCAATGCAAAAACAAGACATTCATGTACCTTCTTTCCTCTAACTCCAATTCTCTTTCGATGTTTGGCTGCATCATAAAAAAAAGAAAGAAAAATTCAATTTACATTACAAAATTTACAAAAATTGTCTCCAACGCACTTTCTGCAGCCTTTTGCGAGATATATTTGCAGTGATTCGCTTTGGAAAAGCGAATGGAAATTATTTATCATGTATGTAAGTAAAATTATTAATACATTTTATTAACCGGATATAATAATTTATTGAAAATATGTTGAGTTTTCGCAAGATTGACATAAACATAAAAAAAATCTTTAAAGCTTATATATAACTCTAATATCTTAAGATAATTTGTTCTAATGAAAGCTATCGAATTGGTACATTATGTAGCAATTTTTTAGGTTTTAACACCAACATTTTTTTTAATATTATCAAATTAATCGTTTTGGACTGTTTGATATAGGAGCACTTCACGCGAAGCCGACAACCAACAACAACAAATTAGGCTAAGAGTTAGGTAAGACCTATCTTGAAGTTCAATACTTAAAAAAGTTAATAAAATATGTAAAATAGTCTTTCTTATATGAAATTACACGCTTTTCACAGTCGTGAGATCGAATTTGAAATTTGGATTAATTTTGGATAAATATTTAAAGTTAAATTTTCGCAAATTTCGACTATATTAATTTTTTTTTAAATATATCTTCAAATATATAGAAAATGCTCATTCTCATTACGAATAATTAAAGCTTCTTTGATTCATGTACGACGATAGCCTGCGTAGTTTTTAAGAAATTTATTTTTTATTTTTTATTTCTTAGTCATACTTTAATTAAGTAATTATTATGCATTGCCTAAGTTTAAATTAGTAGGGTAATTTGGGTTTTCAAACATAACATTATATATTTTAATTTCGTAAATTATCGAACAAATTTTTATTCAAACTTTTATTATACAGATATATATTATAGAGGAAGTGCAGCAAATTTGGAATATCAGTTTATTTTTTGGGAATTAGTATAAAAGGAAACGAGTTAGATAAATAAAAAATGCATTAAATTATTGGAAAATTATTTAACTTTAATAATACAAAAAATAAAACAAAACAAAAATTAGGAATCTTCTCAAAATTCTTAGCAAACTAAAAGTCTCCAAAAGCGTCATTGCACTTAGGGTGTAGGTAATTTGGAATATTCACAACATGACATCCTAACCTTAAACTCCATGTCACATTTTTAATTTTAAAAATGTTCACAAAATGAAAACAAATTCATAATCTAATAAGGTCACTTAAAAGTTTAAACAATTAAAATAGCAAATGAATAAATATCAAGGATGGCTTTCTTACCTTACTCATTGACTTCGTATGCCACGTGACGTTATGTTTATGGCAAAAAAACACAGATGGCGTTTACATAAATTTAGATATCCGAGTATTCCAAATTACCTGAAGTATTTCAAATTTGCTGCACTTCCTTTACCTTTATTATACAATAAACTATAGAGTGCTCATTCAAAATCCATCTCTTAATGATTAGTTTCGATTTCTTATCCAGATATGGGGATAATGACACCGACGTATATTGTATTAAAATCCATTTGTAGTAATTATGCAAAATTTCATCAAATAGTTATGTCAGAAAGTGTGTTAGTTAAACAGAGGATGCAAGACAGCCGACGCGACGGTCAGCCACCCATCTCTTATGTGGAACTATTCGCAAAAGTGGAAATATTCGCAAAAGTAAGATTGAAAATTGTATTTTCAACTATCCTTAGTAACTATTTAAAATTTCATCAATTAATTATGTCTGGAAGTGCGTTAAACAGAGGTTGCAAGGTAGTCGACGTGCAGTCGCCCCCGCCCCTACGTGAAAATTTTCGCAAAAGTAGAAATGGAGTATTGTATTAGGTCTGTTCACGTACTTTTTGATCTGAAATATTCTGAGTAAAAATGTTAAATAGGAGAAATTACCAAATACCAAGAGTACGTGAACAAGTTTGAGTAGCCTTGGACAAAAACTAAAGCAATAACTGTAAAAGTGACAATTAGTGCCTTTATAACAAAAGTGCTCAACTTATTTCTTCGAGTAAATTTGGACTAAAATTTTTAAGTAGGGGCAATGTTAAGTCAGCAAATTTTCCCCCATTTTATGAGTACGTGAACACGTTTGGGCAATAATATCATAATGCATTTACCCAAAACTAAGTACGTTATCCATTTATCAATAAGTTATATATATGTGCACAGACTGGCCTCAAGTTAGTAAAGTAAACAAAAATATTAGATCATTTGATCATTTGAGAAAGGAATGACAATATTTCTCGAAAAGAAATGTTGAAGGAGGTTCCGTAATGATATTGGGAACTTTTTGCGTAGATGGTCCGTTGGAAATACAATTTGTTTCATCAAAACTGAAAAGCTGCGACTACATAAACATGGTACAATGCAGTTTTTTACCATTTTTGCGAAAAAGTTCAGGAAAAGAGTTTACTTTCCAGCAGGACAACGCAAGTATACATGTAAGCCACCAAACAAAAGACTGGTTAATGGAAAGTAACATCAGGGTGTTGGACTGGCCGGCTGCTCGCCGGACTTTAAACCAATGGAAAATATTTGGTGCATTCTCGTAAGAGTCGTTTATGCCAATAATCGGCACACCGATTCGATATCTGAGCTTAAAACTGCAATTTCGAAGGAGTGGAACGCGTTGGATCAAAATTTGTTCAAATTGAAGGCTGAGTCAATGAAAAAATGAATTTTTGAATGGAATAGATATGTAACTAGATATTAAATATTGTTTTGTATCACAATTGCAAAAATAAAGTTGAATTTTGTTTGGTTTTTTTAAATGTGCTATAATTATGAAACGCGAAAAGAAGACCTAAAATTGCAGTGTCTCACTTCTTATAACAGTACTATGGAATGATCGAAAGAATCCAACAAAAAAAATTCTTTTTTCTCAGAGCGGAAGAGAGAGAATTTATTCTAGCACAAGCTGTTTTGTGCCACTGTGCAAAACCAAAAAATTATCGCTTAAATTGCATGAAGTTGGTAGGTGTGCTATAATTATGAAACGCACTGTATTAGAAAGTGTGTTAAACAGAGGATGGAGTATTTCAAAACAAACATTCTTAACATACTGAAAACTACATTGTGAGTTAAAGAAAAGTAAGTAATAATAAAAAAAGTGAAATTTAAAGCTGAAGGAAAACCCCTTTCTTGGTCACTGATAATAGACTAACGAACTTGAAAAGTATATAAGCATAGATCTTTTTGAAATATGAAGTGCTATACGTATAAAGAGTGTTTCAGATCTGACGTGCCAAAGTAAGTGGGGCAATAGATCTCATCTAGGCAAACATATGGTGGTGTGAGCAATCTCAACCGTTTGGGAGTTAAATGGATGCTTCATAAATTTTAGTTTTTCGTGTTATGCACATCACTCTTTTATTTTTATCTTTTGATCTACCCAATGCTACGGCATCAAATAAACGCCAAATCCCAATGACTTTTCCAAAATTCTCAACAATGTTGATCTAACTCCTACTATTGCGGGTACAGTCGATTCCAAAAGTGAAAAAGATGTTTCGAAATTACCAAAAAATCAGCATTTTCCTAAATTTTCTCCGAAATTTATGTAATTAATATACTTATTGAGAGGGATTATGTCTATATCACCATAACCCAGTCCAAGGGCTTCTGGAAGGAGATTCCGAGAGAAGACTGGAAGTTAGCACTTGGCTTTTAGAACACGACGTTGACAACAGAACGTTTTTGGACCGAATTTAGTACACATTCACGAACTTTCATAAGTACCTAGTCGCAGACTAACCCACACAGTACATAGCTGATCTCATTCCAGCAGAAATTCAGTGTCGATATTTAGGCTGGCATCATTGGCAACCATTTGGTAAAAACATTAATTTTGCCGCAAGTGCTAAACAGTCAAATTTATGAGGACTTCTTGGAGAATACACTGCCCGGTCTAATAGAGGATATTCCTGTGCATAATCGAACGGACATGTTTTACCAACGCGATGGAGCAACAGCGCATACTGCTAACATTGTTAAAAGCCGTTCGCTATACAAGAGATATTCGAATTTGAACGAGATAGGTAAATTCGTTTCGGTGCAAGCTTTATCGATACTCAAAAATCTTTCTCTGCTCTTAGTGTCACTCGAAACTACTAAAGGAGGTTATGAAGGAGGTCGGGGTTTAATGCTAGCTACAAAAGATATTTCGGTTTCATAATGTGTTAATGGCAGGTATAATCATTGTTCGTTACATGCTTAATTACCTAGTTATTCAAAAATTAAAGGTGTCGTAATAAATCATAATTAAAATCTTTAAAATAGAAAAAGGTCAAGTTTGAAAAAGTCAAGACAAGACAACCTCTCCTATAAAAGCTACTTTTACCGTTATCATACTAGACCTTGATTGATTTTCTAAAGCTTCCTTAAGAAGGCCCTTTTAAACTTAACTTGGCCCAGACTACGCTCTAAATTCATTAATCATCATTTAATGCAACTTGCTAGAAGAGATAAGGGTGGTAGTTCTACTTGTAGAGATACATCGGGTTCAACTCAACGATAGTCGGCTATACATGATGGGAGGAGAACTGAACGTAAAAGTCGATTTACTTGGTGCTTTACTCCATGATATTAAAAAAAGTTAGCGGAAAAATACTTCTCTCACAGTATAATTGCATTAGTGCTCGTAGACCGCAGATTTTCTTTCGTTTCCGGAATCTGATACGGTTGCCAAGAAAATCTTAATTCACCGCTGACACATTTTTCACACTTCACCTAATTTAAACGAAGAATGATTGAAAGCTGAGATAATTAGTTATGAAAAGAAAATCATACTTAGGGGTTTAAAAGGAGATTTTCCTAGGAATTGTGCTTGCTAAATTGGCAGGGTAGAAGTGGGGATAATGACAAATTATGACATTTTATCCTTGATTTCTTATAAATAGCGAATTTGTTTAAAACGAGAAAAATAAGATGAAAAGAGAACCGTAATTTAAAGTCCCGCCGGCGGGAACAAATGGCTGTTTTCTGCTAATAATAGGCAGGTTAGTACCCTAAGTGCTCTCTAGGATTGCAGTATAATATCTGGCAGTGCGGTATCCACTTTAAGCTGAATGCTCGCTTGCTGTTTTGTGATATTGGAGGGACTACTTTTTAAATTGACGCGGTTGATATTGTTGAACTCCTTTTCAATTTGTTTTGTAATTGCGCTTTTATTCCTCACTTAGTCTGGTGCATGTTATTGGAGTTTCATTTATTAAGTTTGCCGAATTAAGCAACTGGAAAAGTGTGGTCGACAGCAAAGTTATTAAAGTTAGTACGAGCGAGGAAGGTGATTTTAAGTAATTCGATAAAGATGCAGTCATCAAGGACGTCAGAAATGATGGAGCCAGCTAATGTGAGAAAGAACCAGCAATTCAAAGCTAGTTGAAAAAATGGGCAAAATATGTAATAACTGTTAAGCCAAGAAATACCTTCTGGAATGTGTTGTGTGAATGTTCCCAGCTGATATCGTTTAGAGCTACATCTATGTATAGTTGTAGCTTTGTAACAATTTTTAAAGCACCAGGTCAGATCAACCACAACAAAGTTTTTACAAACTATTTCGTGAGATATGATCAGATAACCAGAAGTGAACGCTGCGAGAAAAGGCGGGATAGAAATATTTGAGCGCAAAAATGGACCTATTATAGTTCAGAGCGAAAGTGGTTTAAAAAACTGCGAGCAAAAGTGGTATAAAAAACTGCGAGCAAAAAGTCGTGTTGCCCGCAGCGAAAATATGTAATAATTAGTCTTTTTTGAAGGATCGTAGGAATGGTTACAAAAAGTGGTAGCATTTTCATTTTAATTAAGAGAGTTTTACTAGTTAAAAGTCAAAACGAGTTAAATACTCATCTCGGTTTTGCTCGCAAATTT
The DNA here is from genome assembly GCA_964036015.1 of Leptarthrus brevirostris. Lineage (NCBI taxonomy): Eukaryota > Metazoa > Arthropoda > Insecta > Diptera > Asilidae > Leptarthrus > Leptarthrus brevirostris. Next base: position 123,084,025 of record OZ038372.1, read on the forward strand.
TCTCTATACCACTATATGAACTATAATTGTTCCATTTTTACTCTGAGAATGAGGAGATATTCTATTTGACTTTTGCTCGCAACGTGTCACTTGTGATATCGTTTTAAGCTTGAAAAGAATATTACCTCAAAAATTACCTTTAAAACCCATTATGATCAGAATCGTATTTGTAATATTTACAAAGCATCCGGTTAAGGTAAAGCACATATATATGTACATACATATTAAGAATTTGCAAAAGTATCGTTTCAGATGCATGCCCCATGACACAAAAAATCAATCAATCAAATCAATCAATCGATCGAACATTACAGGATTTCTGACGAAATACTATATGATGCGAGGCGCTTTATTGGTTTCGTCAAACTCTTCCAGTCATACCAACTCCTTCATAATTGATGTAATTTATACTTGCCTGAGAGCTTTACTTTTTGGATATATGCTTATAAAATATCATTATGAACAAATATGTGAGTTCGTGTTCTTATAAACTGAGAGGTGTTGAACGGTTTAAATGTTTCGTTAATTGATAGCTCTACTTTACCGTAAGAAGGTTCAGGGATCTTTTTTTGTTGAGGTGGAATACATCGAAAGCCGAGGTATGGGACTTTAAGCTACTAAAACAACCTCTCTTCACCCGTTTTCTCCCCACGGAACCATCGATAAACCTTACTTCGTGGGCCGGGTATTAACACTGCAGGCTCAGCTTCACATACTACATTTCAGATCTCGTGGGAATGAAGTATTTACGCTTAATGCGCCACTTAAAAACGATTTTAAGTATTCCCTCATACTTCCAAAACGTGGGCAGTAGAATAATACATCCCCCGGGTCTTCATAAGTGTCTAAGCATTGAGGACAAAAGGGGAAATTGTCATCTCCGAAGCCGTGCAAGTAATAACGATATCCACCATGCCCAGTTAAAAACTGAGTAAGGTGGTAGTGTACATCGGCATCCCGCTGCTTTATCCAAGCCTCGATCATTGCAATTAACCTATACTCTGTTCCAAAAAGATTGGCAGTACACGGTAAATGGCAAGTTATGATGCCAAATTTCCCAAACTTGCCAAAAACCATGTACATCCATCCTTTCGATGATTCTTGGTCGACAAACCAAAAGGCACTGATTCTGATTGTGATAAGAACAATCAGTAGAGACAGATGATTTTGGACGACCGACAATGAATAGCACTCAGTGGATGGTGGATGTTTTTACATGCGAAGTTTTCCGATGCAATACGAACTCGAGTGACTGGAATGGTCGGAAAGAAGATTTAGTGTAGCCAAATTATATCTTTTAGCAGTAGGTTTGTAGAAATACTTGAATTTACTTATTATATATTATTTTGAATTATTTATTTTGAAATATGTATATATTTTTGGTTCAATGTTGCACAGCTGTTAATAAAAAAAACTCTAATGAATGGTTATGGATTCATCAAGAAACTTGTTATATTTACATGCTTTTGATACGAGTCCACGAGGAAAAATCAGAAAATGTTCTGAGTTGAAATCGTGGCAACAGCGTGCTGAGGAAGAGGAATGCATGCATAGGAAAATGATGGGAGAATAAAGCAGATAGGAATAGTCCATAAAAGCGTGTACTGTCAATCTTTTTGGAACAGATTATACATATGTCCACCTTCTTTTGTGGGAGTTAACCCATCGCTCCTGCCACACCCTCCTGTTAGTTTTTTATAGATTTGCCTTGCCGGCAGTGCAGGGTTGCCCACCTTGATTCTTAAAAGTTCTATTGAAAAAAATATAAGTATACGTTAAAATTGAAATATGTTAAATTTAATACACTAATAATAACGGAGGTCCCAGGTTTGAAGTACACCGATCCCGACCTCTGCTGACAACAGATTACGATAAAAAGGTTATGGGGGTTTGCACAGAAAATGTCAGTGGTTCGGAATCCACTTTAGTACAGAATTAATCCTTCTAACTCAGAAGGCGCACTTCATAGGCAGAAGCCTAGAATCAATTGACCTATTCACCAGAATATAACGTATATTGAGATGAATGAGGCTCCCACAACCCATGCAATAAAATATTAGTAAACAACAAACAAAAAAGAAAAAAACAAAAATCCAAAACACGCCCACACAAACAATCAGGGGTGCACAGACAACAGAGATCGTTTCAGCAAATCCTTAGTAAGAGTCAGGTCAAAAACAGGACACATATTCACGGCTCTACACATGCGATTTATAGGCTCATGCATACCATAGTTAGACCGGGAGTGAGCAACATGCAGTAAAGGCAGTCTTCTTAAGCTATACGGGGTATGTCTATAAGAAATCATACCTGCGAGAGTGCAAGAGTCTATGTTCGAGTTCAAAAGTTGGTGAATAAAGACTAGGTCAGCAACTCTACGTCGTTCTTCCAACGAGTGCATATTAAGCAATCGGAGGCGATCCGCATAAGGAGGAAGCCTAAGTGGATCATTCCATGGAAGGTCTCTTAGTGCGAACCTAACAAAGTTCCGCTGCACCGACTCAATGCGTCTGGAATGAACAGCATAGCAGGGAGACCAAACCTGAGATGCATACTCAAGAATTGGCCTGACCAAAGAAAAGAATAAGTGAATTAAGGTCTTCCGATCAGAAAACTCCCTTGACCACCGCTTTACATAGCCAAGAACTGAATTACTCCTAGAAACAATGTAGTTAATGTGAAGAGTGAAATCGAGTTTACGGTCAAGCTTCACTCCAAGGTCAGTGACGGACTGCACACGACAGATATTAGTTTCATCAAAGGTATAATCAAAGACGAGCTGATTTTGGTTCCTAGTTAATGACATAACTTCACATTTATCCAAGTTAAGCTGCAGACCATTAGATCCACACCAGTTCTTGAAGGTATTTAAATCATACTGAATGCAGGAAGAATCATAACTGTTTCTAACGCATGAGAAAATTTTCATATCGTCTGCATAGATTAAGACTTTAGAGTGCTTAATCAGATGAACAATGTCGTCAATGGCAAGAGTAAACAACAACGGCCCAAGATGGCTACCCTGCGGTACGCCAGATGTAGCCCTAATGACTCTGGATAAAGTATTACGGAAAGATACTCGATATATCCTGTCTTTTAAGTAAGAGAAGATCCAATCGAGCAATAAAGGCGGAAAACCCAACTTTTCAAGCTTAAGCATAATCACAGAGTGAGGAAGTTTATCAAATGCCTTGCTAAAGTCGGTGTAGACGCAGTCAGTCTGGAGACCTTGCTGAAAGGCAGAGATTATGTGGTATGTAAATTCAAGCAAGTTAGTTGTCGTCGATCTACCGGGCAGAAAGCCATGTTGATTAGATGAGATTAACCCCTTACACTGCCCTACAAGCTGCGAGTATATAACAGATTCGAACAACTTGGGTATGCAGGAAAGCTTTGCGATTGGCCTATAATTTGTTATTATGTTTTTATGCCCCTTTTTATAAACAGGAATTATAAAGGAGCTCTTCCATAACGTAGGAAATCTACCGGCCTGAAGAGATTTGTTGAAGATGAGTTCCAGTGGAGTGAGTAAGGCGTCGGAACAGCATCTCACGAATGCCGGTGGAACACCATCGGGACCAAAAGAAAAGTCCATTCCAAGCTTCTCGATATGATCTATAATAATATCACGAGATATAATGGGCAAAGCAGTGGAGGCAGCGGGACGCTCGTGGATATGATCAAACTCTTCCGGGGAAGGCACAAAATTGCCAGATGAAAAGGCACCCTCGAAAAACAATGCAAAGTTGTCGGCTATTTCGGGCGCGCTACAACTAGAGGATCCATTGTAGCACATTGTAGATGGATAATTATCAGTTTTCTTCTTCATATTAACAAACTTAAAAAAGGTACGAGGATCAATATGCAAGTTATCGCGAACATTATCGAGGTATTCCCTGTACAAGGATGATGATAACGCTAAAAAGCTGTCATGACAATAAACGAAATCACAATAAGTTGATGTGTTTCTACAGCGTAAGTAAGTCTTCCATAGTCTATTTTTCTTATTTTGAAGTCTACGTAGATCTCTAGTATACCACGGGGGGGACTGACAGGATGATCTTGACCGTTTGAGTGGAACACACAAATTAAACAGATCATAAATCCTATCATAAAACACGGAAACGCACTCGTCGATATCGCTATCATCAAAAAGAGATGCGAAATCGATCGAAAGGATCCTGTTTGAAAGATCAGAGAAGTCCGCCCTTTTAAAATCAAGAACGTATTGATCTACGTTGGGGTCGGCAGTATTAGAACCATCGTAGCAAAAAGAGATGAAAATGGGCGGATGCAAACTGTCAATAGCGGATAAGTTCCGAGACGTCGGCTCGACTATAGTGTTACACGAATCAGAAGAAAAGATAAGATCTAACTGTCTTCCCATAGAGTTCTTTACATCACTCATTTGGTGTAAACCAGAGGAGGAGATGGCGTCAAGAAAATGGGAGTCATTAGCAGTAAGACAATTAAAGGGAAGGTAGTCATCGTCATCAGCGTTGAGTACCCATTGAACGCTGGGTAAGTTAAAATCACCAAGAAGGATGATTTCATCCTCTGGGTTTGTCATATTGCTAATAAATTCTAGGTTAAGAATTAAAATATCGTAAAGACTTCTACCATCCACATCAACATGATTTGTCAAGTTTGGAGGGATATAACAACAAAGCAGGAAAATGTGCATCTTCATCAGTGATATCTTAAGAGCTAAGAGCTCAATTGTGAACGTGTCGGAAAAGGCAGGTATATCAACCAACCTGCAATCCAAATGCGATTTACATGCAACCAGCACGCCGCCCCCACGAGCCATGGAGTCAGAGTATCTATCCTTACGAAAAATCTGATAGGACTCGTCAAGAATTTCAGCATCATTAAAACCGCTATGAAGCCAGGTTTCGGTCAGAGCGATGACGTCGTAACAACAGGCAAGAGAAGCCTGAAATAACTGGCTTGTTTTTGTTCTTAATCCCCTTACATTTTGGTAGTAAAGGGATAGCGTACTTAGTTTTTTTGGTTGCTAACAGATGTTCTAGTCTGAGTGCTTCCCGCGACCCTACGACGGGGCACAAACTCGTGAGCTATGATATTCTCGGGCCAGAAATCGGGGGCAGACATTATTTCAAAAAGATCCGGGGACGATGTTAACTTAAAAGACGACATGAGTCTTTGAGAATGACGAGAACCTAAAAGTTGACAACGGAGGAGTGCAGAATCTCCAACGCCACTCCTCTCCCTGACGTAGCCAATAACGTCGTCAACAGAAGTCGATGGATCAAGTCGGGAGACGAAAAAGGACCTCGGTGGTTGCGCAATTCTCAGATTGAAACCCTCATTTCGAGACACATTAATAGATCGCAACGATGAGTGGTGATTATACTGGGAGACACTGGGAGATATGTTCACAGCTGAAGCAACATTCGTTAAGGCAGGGTGATCAATGGCGCGCAATCGGCGGGCACGCCTACGGGCTGCGCGGGAACGTCGTGTTACACCATCACGAGGGCCAGGCGAGCCGCCATTACCAGCTGCAAGCGATACAGACGAGGGACTGCCCACATCCAGAGCCGGAGCAACCAGGGGTTCGGAGGTAGAGTCGAGAGATGGACAGCCTCGAACCTCCGGGTCAGTACCACGTTCTGACAGACAGGTTGCCTCCAGGGGCACGGGGAAGGCCCTACTACAAGCAGAAAGAGCCTTAACATCCGTCGCAATAGCCCCAATTAGGTCACCATTGGCTGAAACAGCCGCCGACCAAGCAGCGACATCGGCTTTTATATTTCTCACAGTACGACGGATGTCGTCAACTACCGGAAATAGCGGTGAAGAACCCACAGAAGAGGCAGTGGCGGGATCAAGGTTAGCGATCACAGTCTGCACATCGGTAAGCGAATCAGAAATCGCCACGACCCCAGTCGACAGCTCATGTGATCGCTTCAAAAGTGCACAGAAATTTGACTCCAAAGTCATGGTAATCTCCAACAACTTGTCTACCTTGTTGGAAATTATATTCGTGTCATCGGACAGGAGCTGAAGATCGTTCCAACGGGCGGAAAACGAGCCGACCTTATCAGCTACGAGGGCCAGGTCACCAGACAATGCCTCGATCACGCCCCTCACCAGCCTGAGGACATGGCACGGTCTGATGTCCGAGCATTCACGACAAGTAGTGGAGCCAGAAGACACAGAACTGGAGCCAAAGCACGAAGAGTGGAACCAATGGCCACAAACGCCATCACAAGCAACCCCATCCCGGGTAACTTCATTGGCACAAACCCCACAAACAGGCATATTGTTATATATAAAAAAATAAATAAATAAATAAATAAAAAATAAATTACCAGAGATACAAACAGAAAATAGAAATTTAAAATTTAAAATGAAAGGTCGGTCGGATCAAAAAATAAATAAATAAATAAAAAATGTGAAACAGGGGAAAAAAAATAAATTACCAGAGATATAAACAGAAAATAGAAATTAAAAAATTTAAATAAAAGGTCGGTCGGATCAAACACAAATTCAAAAAAGTCACAACCACAAAAAATGGAAAAACACGAAATCACAAAGAAAATAAAACTACTGTACTTGAAATAAATCAAAAACACAAAACAAAAACAGAAAGCGCCACAACAATGATGCACCCCAGTATGAAAAACAAAAATAAAAACAGAAAAACTGCAGACAACGGACACAGTTTCACAGTTTTAAGAGTGCAACGATCGACACAGATCCAAACAAAACGGTTGCACCGACAACCAAAACAAAGACAAAAGCAGCAAACGAAAACTCAACAAGAAACCGCAAGTTCACAATCAAACGGATCTCCCAGAACCAAATCACGAAATCACAGCACATCAAATAAATCAGAACTTATCACAAAAACAAAAATTACAACCAAATTAGATGTGAACTTCCCAGTGAAACGATAAACTTACACAAGAGTTAATTCAAAACAAAAAACTTTTAGCAGAGCACAACCAAAAACACGTCTACACAGCCCGACAGCACTTCAGCACTTATGATTATTTAAATTGTTTTTATTCATTTTATAAAGGGTATGTGGTCACTCTCCAGCTACTTATTGGTAGTTTTCCAGATTTTATCTGTAGTTCGTCGGTCTATATCTAAAACTTTTTGTTAAAATTAAGGAACTAATATCAATAACTTAAAAATTAGAGACGAGGTTGGATCAATTAGTTGAGTGGCACGATAACCATGTCAGAGTTGTACCCTCGGTCTCACCGTGAGTTTTTAATAACAATTAAAAAAATCCACTCCGTCCCTGGGTAGGAATGCAAAAATAAAACATTCGAGTTCCCACATTCCCGTAACCCTAATCCTCTTCCAGACAAGGCCAAACGAACGCATCATAGGGTTGTCCCCTAGGGTTTTGCTACATTATAAATAAAAAATAAATAAAAAAAATTAATAATAATTGAAATGCCTCAATAGGTTGCCTGACATCTTCCACGTGTCTTTTATGTATGTTCGAATTGTTTATTTCATCAACAATCATAATTTGTAATAAAATTATTAAGTTGTTGATGTGAATTTTTAAAAAACTACGTAATAATCATCGCTAGTTCTCCTGTATTGTTTAGCTGAACATTTACAAACAATGAATATTTCATATTTCTGATTTTAATAGTTTCGGAGAAAAGAGGAGTGTGTGCAGAATGGCCTTTCTCACACATTGTTGCAAATATCTAACCAAATTTTTTACAAAAGTAATTGAGAACAATATTTCTGAAATCCTTACATCTAACCTTTTTTAATGGGGTATCATATGAATTATTAAAATAAATTTTTTACATTTTACGTTTTGACACTTGTTTAATTTTTTTCATAACATTTTTTAAACGATAAGTACTGGAAAATATGTTGGTTAACATAATGTATTACTATGCTAAATTTCAAGATCTTACGCCAAATGGTTTCTAAGAGAAATGATCCTTACGGACGGTCACAATAGTGATTTTATAATTGTACCATTTTTCCTCCTGATACGGAATCCTAAAAATGGATCACATATTACAATTTACTTACTGTTATTACCAGTTTAACAGTTTAAATCAAACTAAAATTCCAGGCGTCACTTAGTTAAAGGAAAGGAAACAGTCGCGAGCATACCTTCTTTTCACAGTACAGCAAATTCCTTTCTGCATTCGCCAGTCATTACATGAAAATGGAATCAGTGAGGTTAAATGTACCAGATGGCGAGAAATCAAGGAAAGGAAACTTCAAACACTCGCCGTAGGAAATCAAGTACGATTCGATCCTGTGGTTATTTTGTCAATTAAGGAAAATTTTTCCGTGTTAATTTTAACATAATTTTGTGTCTATATAGTTCCACACCGTTATCTGTCATTTTCAACGCTTGTGTGTCATTTTCAACGCTTGGCAATTTGACAAAATCTACACTGACATTTTGTTCAAATTATTACTGAAAAATTATTAAAACCCGTGTAAATTATACTCTGATAAGTGTAATTTAAAAACTCCAAAATGTGAATTTTATACCTTCCTGCGTGTAGTTATTACGCTATTGTTAGTTTAAAATCAACACCTACTTGATTGATTTTGAATATCAGCTGTGTGATTCTGAACACCTTTTAGTGTATATCACCGTAGCGTGATAATTTCCATCCACAAGTGTAAAATATTACAACAAATCGTATCAAATTTTCCGGTTGATGGTTGCCCTACACCGGAAAATTTAACACTATTTGTTGTAACACTAAGAAGTAAGGGGGGATTGTTGCTCAAGAACACTAGGATGATTTTAGTTAAGGTGTTAAAGGATTAGTTACGGCTACTTAATGCAATTTCAATTTCTATAGATAAAATGGTTTTAAAAAAAAATTTGAGCCGACTACTTCGCAATATATCTATTACGACATTTTGGAGTCACTGCAAAGTAAACAAACCGTAAGCTGACACGTTCAGGTAGTTTTATGTATTATCTTTAATTGTGGCTGGGTAGTTGATTTGTTTGTTTAATTTGCACCGACTTGAAAACTTCGTAATAGATATAAACTGAAAAATTATTTTATGCTTTTCAGCGCTTTTTGTAAGGTCGGTTAAAATTTTTTTTAAACTATTTTATTTTTCACTTTTTAGTGTCTTCATATATACGACTCGAAGCATGCTGCTCGTGCGAACAAAGCAATTTCAAAAGTTGCAGAGGTAGTGCACTAACAAAATTATCCAAATCCGGCAACATATTATGAAATTAGTCACCAACATGACCCTAGTACGCCACTTTTTCTCTATACAGCAAGAGAGAATTAACGTAGTCAGAGAATCATCGTAGTCACAAAATGATCCAGGTACAAAATTGTTATCATTTATCAATCAGGAAACGTATTCTGCACAATCGAATCAAAATCGGTCTATGCCTTATGAAGTTAGTCGCCACTCATCCTCCAACTCTCACCATAAGCCACATAATCTAAATCAGTCCACGCGTTACAAAGTAAGGTTTCCCCTCCCACCACCCCAATCCTAGGTAAACAATTTTCCATAGAGTAGCAATGGGGGATCATATAATACACAACAAAAAGGAATTTTCTAAATAGATGTGAGAATTAAGAAATTGTGTAACGCCCCCTCCGCACACCACCCAACATATAAATTTGTATCCTTGTATCATTTTGGCAACATATTCTACACATCAACAGAAGAATCATCGAAAACAATCCATGCGTTATCCCCCCCACCCCCACCCCCCACCTTAGGACCAAATTATTCTCCTATTAGCAATGGGGGATCGCACTCTATACAACAGCAAAAGAACCATCTAAATCGGTCCACGCGTTAAAAAGTTAGGTTCCACTCCGACCCCCCACCCCACCAACATTTTCTTTCTAGTGGTATCAACCAGGGAACATATTCTACCCAACAGAAAATAAATTATCCAAATCGGTCCACGCGTTACGAAGTTAGACTACCCCTCCCCCCCTACCCGACCCTAGGCCTATTTTTTCTCCTATTAGCAATTAGGGATCATACTCCGTACAACAAAAAAAGAACCATCCAAATCGGTCAAAGCGTTACAAAGTTAGGTTTCACCTCCGCCCCCCACTCGCACTCCTCCAAAATTTTTTTTTACATGGTACCAATCGGTGAACAACAAAAAAAGAGTCATCAAAATCGGTCAACGCGTGACGAACTTATGGCCGGTCAGACATAAAAGTAAAAAAAAAATATGTATTATATGGGTCTACTACGATATGTCGCCTTTAAAATTGCCGTCTACTAAAATGTCGCCAATAAAAATACCGTGTTAATAAAACTGAGCCTTTTCTTTCACCAACAGCTGTTGCTGTTTCACAATAATTTTATCGGGTGGAAAATGTCGAAATTGATCCTAAAAACTGGGAAGAACCATTTAAAAATGACGTCATAATGTCGTGGAGCAAATTACTCTGCTCTGTCCTACACTTGATGTAGGTATATAGTGGTAAATGCAGGCGTAATTTAAATCAGATTTAAGGAGGGGATCGAAAGTAAATTTGAAATCTTGAGAATTGATAAATCATAATTTAATTAGTGCCTGTGAACAAAATATTTTAGTTACATATTAAAATCACCTAATATTATATATATTATTCAATATGTAACTAAAATATTTTGTTCACAACCATACTAATTAAATTATGTTCTTATAAATCAGATAGACAAATCAAAATAATTGCTAATTATTTATTGGTTAACTTTAGTTTTTAAAATATCTCGAAATTATTTTGCTCAAGTGGGTATTTTTAAAAGAAATTGTAAATGAACTTGAATTAAAACTTATAGTTAAGTTTTTTCTTGAGTTCTAATATAATTAGCGATTTTCTTGCTTGTCTCTCGAATATTTTGCATACATAAATATTTTCATATCTCATACAAATTTAACCTTTCAGCCATAACAAAATAAATTTTATATTATTTACTGTATTATGTTACCAGCGACGACCACGTGGAGGCAGGTGCATACACAATTTTTTGTGCTAGTAGCTTTGTAACAAAAATATATATATATAAATTATTTAATTGAATATATAAAATACTAGCAAAAATTTAAACGTCCCCGACAGTCCTATTGTGTGCCTTGTAAGAAGTATTTAAAAGTTAAACGATATAAGATTAGCAATGAAATATATAATGAAAAATGTATTAAGAACTACAATTTTCCGGTTCCATTTTTATTATTTTTATTCAATTTAAATTGTGAATCCGCTTACGTTCTTACTCATTGGAAGCTACTTTTTGCAATTTATTAAAATATAACAGTAGCATACACAAACTTCACATCACTTCAGCTCCACATCTATTTATAAAACGCTGCATTAAATATAAATAAAACTAAAGTTAAGTTTACGATTAATAATGAAAAAGCTATATTATCGAATAGTGACAATACAGCTTGTTCGTTCAAGTACCCAGTTACAAATTTGTGTACTGGTATAATAATTCAAATTAGGAACAAATGTTATTGATATTTACTTACATAATTATCCACTCTTCCTGCTAAGTCTGCAAGGGCAGAGAACATCATAACTTTAATTGGGACTACTTCTGAAGTATCCTAATAAAGAAAGTTAATATCTAATTATATTTAAAGAAAGGTAATATTTAGCTTACAATCAAAACTTTTTGAGAAAATACATCACCACTTTGAACATCTTCATATAAATGTTCCTCTTCAGATCCATGCTCCAAACCTCTAACAGTATGCCCGGCATCTCCAAAAACATTCCCCAATCCCCACTTCTTTCATTTTTATATCTTCTGAAATATTCTAAAAAGAAATAGGTACATAATGTTCGCCTTGTTTTAAAATTTCCAATGCATATAGGAAGAAAGTGCTCTTCACAAATAACACTTGTTTTCAATGGAGTGAAATTTATTCTTTTGCAAGCTTTTAGCCATTTATCCGACATTTATCCTTTGGAAAGTTGAATATTTTAGTTTCATTAAAATTAAAATTTTTAATTTTATTGTTTTATTTAATTTAAGATTTTCAATGGATGCCCCCTAAAAATTTATTTTAGCGTCACCACTAGAACGAACACCCAAGGAACAACCAAGGAATATTAAATCAGTTTTCATTTTAACCTCACATATCTACTCACAAAACTTTCACTTTTTCGGTAAAATAAGGTATTACGTAAACGTGAAATGTTTATATAATGAAATTAGAAGTAATTTTCGTAATGTACTTACTAGAAAAATTACTTCCCGTCACGTTGATGCGTGTTATTTGGGCATCCAAACACTGAACATTTCATGCTGATTTTTCTGTAAAGATAATGAGTGTTTTAGCAGTAATACTTCAGAAAAGGACACAAAATACACTTACCTTTTATAGCAGTTATAATATATAGTTTTGAAAAAACTGTTTTAATGAAAATTGCAAAATTGAACTTTAATCACTCGAAAAACACTATCGCAAGGACAAAAGTAAACAAACACAGCTGATTTTAAATTCCTCAAGCAGCTTCACTCACGGATAAGAATTTTACATAGCACAGCGCTTCCTCTAGTTCTTTATTCTAAGGTAGGTACCTACTACTGAGTATAATTTTTTGTAATTACAATAAAAGCTGTGATCCTGATTGTGGTTGCGGAAAGCAGAATTAAATTGTTCGATAGCTTGTGGCTACTATCAGGGATCAAGGATGACATGGATTCTATTCTATTATTTTATTATATAGGATATGAATCCATCTAACGTTTTGACTCAATAGATAGGTTAGGTTAGAGTGGCTGCACACTTAGGCCAAAAATTCCAATTGTCATACCACAGTTGAGATTGAAATTTTAGACCCCATTTTACCCCTAGGAAAAGAAGAGAGCCAACCTTTTACTCTCTGTGAACCGAACTAGTTCCCTGTCACCAGTGGAATCTGGTTTTCGGGAAGCTAATATACAATATTGGCTGGGGCGTATCCGGGAACTATTTAGAGCTTCTGATAAACCGAACTGGGTTCCTGACGTCAGTGGAGCCTAATTCAGAAAACTCTAGATTAATTAAGAATTCATTATCTATAATTCCATAATAATTTAAGAATTATTCATCGCTTTCATGCGCAGAGTCCGGGGAGCATACCACGTAATAAGAAATACGCGCCTGGTTCTCGTTCTCTAAGGTGGTAAGGAAGAGATTGCATATAGTTACTAGCGTGATATTCTCGAGTTCTTGAAGCTATGCCTCGACATCATTTATCCGTACGAAATACCTTTATACCGTTTTCCTAGCAAATTATGTAAGCTACAAATTCGGTTATAGAAGATTTTGTCGAAAAGTTCAGAGTTCTCAGCATATTTGGAAAAAAGCGTTTTTCGCGAACTTTGACCCCATGGATGTTAGATTGATGAGAAACTGCCGCATATTAGTTGCTTCCTCCAATATCAATGTGTGTGCGAGAATTTAGCCTATTACAAATTATCTCTAACCTTTGATATTGTTATGTCTATTTTTCTTGGATTACCAACCAGCGGCTACTCACTTAAAGCCGAAGCATCGTCCGGTATGTGAAGCTAGCAGGATGTAAGGAAAATAAATTTGGCTTTGAGGAAGCACGCAACTTCTGTAATTTAAAATTCACAAAAATACCGTAAAAGTAATGTCCTTTCAACACTTTAATAGAAGAATCCACAAGTTTTTGTACGAGAGTGAAGGACGTTACTGAAGCATAAATATTCATTTTCAAGATTACTTCAGAAGAAAATTTGCATTCTTGAAAGGAATGCCCGACTAACTTAGTCGAATTAATTAACATATCCTGATTCCTTAAATTCACTTAAGACATCATTTCCGAATACGAATGCAACGCTGCTAATAAGTTCAAAAATATTCTTCGCGTTTAAGGAGGATTACAAGGACTATTCACCAGGGATAAAGAATTCTAACTGAGGGTAAGTAATTCCATCCTGGGAATGCGTCAGAGAAAGGACAGTCAGTCGTTCTCTCCATTTGGGGATTTTTTTAGCGGTAGTAAGGAAAACCAAATTGCCACTCTTTATTCACTTGGCGAATTCCTAAGCAGTCATAAAAAACAATAAGTCCTAAAGGCAATGAATACATTTTTCCTATTCTAGGGACAGTAAATCTCGAAGCACGCTAAAACACGCTTGACATACATACAAATCTAAAAGTGTGTGTACACTTTTCAAGACATAAGATAACTTTACGATATTGTATGGAATTTGCCATTATGGAGTTCGTATTCATAGCACTCGAATTGCTGGCACCCAGCACTTTTCACTTATTGCGTTTCTCCTTCTTGGTGTGCCATCCCGGACATCCTTGCAACTCCAGCAGGAAAGGAGTAATATCTGCTGGTGGACGATAGGAATTTCTTATTTTAACGTCTTTCTGGAGCAGGGTTATGGTGACAATAGGTTTTAAAATGTCATTAGTGAATGTGTGTATGCATCGTTTTTGAATTGAGTTCCATTACATTCCAGACGATAGGTCACTTATACCTGCTTGAGAAATTTCACTTTATATTTTTCTTATGTGTGAATAATATTACGATTTCACTTATATTGGACAATTATTAAGAACAAATAAAATTGACGACAGACAGCTGTAAATCATCAATATTTTCTACGAGGATAGTGGGGCCTAATTCAACTGCATATTAAAAGCTCCTTGTTACTAAAATTTACCATTAATTATCAAATGCGCTCTGTGCAATCTCTCCATCTCCCTTGCAGAAACTTAATAAAAGTCACGTTTTGTAAACAACTGTCGAAACAATTAGAGTCTCCCCATCCACTAATTTATAGCTCGCGAACTTTAACGCAACTTTCGTAGGTGCCACATGCATGACGACGTGTTTTCCCGCAAAATGAAATTTTTGCGAAAATCCCTGAAATTCTGAACATATCCCTAGTAAGTTGTGTGCGGAAGGACATTTTAAACGGAAGTGAATATGAGCACGTTGTATAATAAACTTTTTCTTGTTTTGAAACCGTTCGTCGTGTTTTATATCTACACTCTTGCTGAAATTCTGATTTCAAATTTGTACATAAAGTTTTGGATTTTTTTTTAAATTTTTTTTGTTTAAGTCGGTAAATTCTCGAGATTTTGGCATAAAAGCAAGGTTGACTTTTATAAAATGTGTCATGAAGAATAGTTTGAATAATGTAAAAAATTGTAAATGTTTTTAGGGAGCCAAATATTTTGCTAATTTTTACATAATTTGTTAGGATCCGATATTCATAATTTTGGAATGATGGTCAGATATTTGATCTTGATTTTTACAAAAAAAAAAAAATCAAATTCCAATTTGTGGAATTGAATTTCCAAGGAGACTCTGATCACCTGAGCTAAAGAGGAATTTTCTGATATTTTCTTAAATTCTAATAGGGTTTTTCGCCAATCGTTTTCGGCTAACTTCGCATCAATAATGATTGCAAATGTATTTACAATCTATGTTGGATCCAAACCACCGACATTACTCTACAATCTCCAATGGACTGTCAGCATAATCTGTTGTTAGTCGAAAATAACACTGGGTCGACGCTGGTAAGGTTTGAACTTCCTGCCCTTATGATGGAATATGTGGTTATTTTGAAAATTTATATTTATGATTCAGTGATATTACTTTCCGGTATTTTAGTTGAATTTCAAATAATACTTTATACTTTATTCCTTACATCACCTGCGACTATATGAAAAAAGCAAAATATGAAGTGGTGAACACTTGGAAAATAAACGTTACCGATTTTTCTGAAATTGTTTGGTAAAATGTATTTCTAAACTTTTTTAATTCCACACATTTTATTATTTAAATTTAAAAAGATATTACAAACGAGCCTACGCGTTTTGTTTTGTAAGGTCATAATCAGGGCTCAGCTTTATACCTTGAAAACACCCTTGCAAGGCGAACGTGTAGGCTTGTTGAAATTCAAAATTTAAATAATAAAGTTTATACAATTACCGATTGCACTTTAAACTTGTTTGGAAAATAAAGTGAAATTCTTTAAAAACATGACTATCACTCTGAAACAAAGCGTGAAACGGATAAACCTCTACATTTACTATAATCTTAAATAATCGAACACAACATACCTATTGCTTTAAAATTCTGAAGAATTCAAGTTTTCTTGGCTTAGTCCTTCTCGAGATTGCTCAACTGCCTAATGCCAAATCTTTTTGAGATCACATCTCCCCAGCTGTACTGTCCCTTTTTCTGTATGACGTAAGGTAGTATTATAGTTACGATATATTGGGGAAATATACTTCACGAGCTTTGGCAGGCTTTTCCACCTTTCATAGTTTTTTAGTTTTTTTAGTTCTTTTACTTTCTAGGCTTTTCAAAAATTTGCTGTACTTCTCTGTCGTATGACAAGGGTATTTTTCTTGTAAGCAGTGTTTGAAATTGAATGTATAAAGAATTTCACTTATTGAATAAAAAAACTTTTTTTGTTTACTTTAAAATCAGGCGATGCCATTAGCAGTGAAATACATATAACTTTACCTAAATGCGTAACATGGCTACGTTTCACATACCCTTTGGACCAATTTTTCAGTCAGTATTTCACACAAATGTGCTTTACTTTCACCAATAGCATGAGTTATCTTTCTCTCTTTAATTCCCGTAACCTCTTCTGGGGCATGGGGCGGGAGAAGATCTTCACCAGATTCGCGACAATAGTTGCAAGTGGACGTACAATTTTAAGTGGATTCCGAACCACTGTCATTTTCTCTGCAACCCTTATGGCCTTTTTATGGTAATCTGTTGTCGCTGTCGGTGGTTTTCGAACCTGGGACCTCCGGATTGGTAGGCCGACATGTTATCACTTAGTCCACCGACAACTGCATCACAATTCATATTGCTTTTTAATTGTTCAATTATTATTCAATTTCAATTTCACAAGAGAAAACGTCAAATCTTAAATGTTATTTCAAGAAAATTTTATGTGATAAATTGTATACTGGTAACACTATACAACTAATAAGCAAAGTTGTTTGCACTAATAAAAACAATTGAGGAGAGAGAATTTAGTCATTTGTTTAAGTTTCCGTTAGCTTCGATATGCAGTCAGTTTTTTTATGATGTGGCCTAGCGGAGAGCCCTGTGATACGTTAGCATGGCTTTCTCCGGAAGGGTAAGGGGAGTGAGGAAACTTGAATGTATTGTTTTTGCATTTCTGCGAGCTAGGCAACAGCCCAATGGACGAAATAAGCAAAGTAAGTGTTATTGAAGATACTACGAAATGCTAATAAATGATGGATCACCACCTGAGAGAAGTCTGACAGATGTCACGATTTTCACAGACGGATCCGGAATTGACAGAAGAGCCGGAGCAGGTATATGGAGTATGGAACTAAATCTGGATTGTCATCAAAGCCTGAGGGAACACAGCGCGGTATACCAAGCTGAGATGTTGTTGCTTGCACTGGATCGCTTGAGGGAGAATCAGGTCATTGGCTGAAAATCATATCATATTGCCAGAAACCTTTATTCATTTAAAACTTTTGAAAAAGTAAGTTAACTCTCTGTCTTTTAATTTTTTCGGTAACATATTTATCCTTATTTGATATTTTATATCAAGTTATGCAATTACAAATACATTTATTATATTATATATATGTATATATATATATATATATATATATATATATATATATATATATATATATATACCCGTACCTCAGAGCAAAAGGGTATCAAGTCCAAAATTGAAATTTCCGGTTTGTTGTTTTTTTATCTCATTATTCATATAAATAGGCTACAAAGCAAGTAGAAAAAATAATTATTTCTTCCTACTTTGTAGCCTGTACAACACAATAAATTATTGTATTTATTTTATCTCCTGTAAAATTTACATTGTGTGACTTAATACCCTTTTGCTCTGAGGTACGGATATATAATAGACAACGTATAACAAAATGATTTCATTTTATGTATTTGTTTTATTTATTTGAATTGTTTGAAGTTATTTAAATTGTTACAAATTAAAAAATTTTGACATCCAATACAAAGTTAAGCAATACATAAAAGCGTACTTATTTCATAATATGAATGACTCATTTTGACTCTAAAAAAATAAGCGTTTCTTATAACTATAATAACGGATTATAAAATGTAAAAGGGCAATGAAATTATTATAACACTGGCTGGGGAGCCGGTCTTTTTCCTTTCAATTCCCACAATCTTCAATAAATTTTTCAAAGCATCCATTTCCCACCTTCGTACGATTAGACTTGGAAAGTTTGTTGAGTTGTACGGTTTGTTGAGTTGTACAATGGCATGAATGCATCTAAGTATGTATGAATGACCAAATCCAAGTTCCTCAGCTAGTTCTTTGACAGATTCGCTGGAATATTAATCCACCAGGGTCTGCAAGTCGTCCTCATTGGTCTCACCAGATCTTCCAGGAGAAGGATTATTCTTTACGAACTCCCGGCTCGGAATTTTGGAACAGTTGTTAACTGTTACTTACCCTTATTGTCTGATCCTCATATACTGCATGAATATTCCTCGCCCTTTCCGTTTCGCTGTTTCGTTTATAGAACCCATAAAAGAAAATATACCGAATATGCTCCTTTGTTGCTTCCACTTTAACTTTGAAGAAATCAATCTGAAAATCAAATTGCACTGTTCAAACTTACAATAGCAATAAGAGCAAGGCGAATTTAATACCTGCTTTTAAAGCAAGTTGATTCAGATAAAAACAAAACTTCTAGTTCTAAATTTGCCCCTTATTTTATTTAAAAAAAATATTTCTGAAATTCTTTCTCCGGAAATAGATGCGAACAAATGACTTCTACAGCTGTGCCAAATTTCAAGTCGATAGCAATATTAGTTACTGAGAAAAACGGCCCTGACATACAAACAGGCAGACAGCGAAGTCTCATCATAACAGTTCTCTGACATTTTAGGTACGGAAACATAAAACTGTGGTTCTGAAGGAGATTCCTGTTACTGATGTTTCGTACCGGATTTTAATTAAGCGAAAGAATAAATAGACGATGTCGATCATTATGCGCAGGCAGAATTTCATAACGTGTGGAGCGATTTTGACGATGTGCTGGGTATAGTATGCTCTCCTATGGGTATCATGTTAAAAAGTTTTGGGGGTGGGGTGTAACTTAACTACGTAATGCGTGGACCGACTTGCATGTTAAATAGATTATAAAACCCAATTACTAATAAAGGATAATATGTGGTGTTATGGCGGGGTTGGTTCATGGTGGGTGGGGGGGGGGGGGGGGGGGGGGTAGTCTAAACATTTATAGCACTTTAATAAATAAATGCAATACATATAGATATATCTTAACTTGCCCTTAATTAAAAATCATTCTCATCATCTTTCCATTGATCGACTAAGACTGGTTTACGCAAAAGTCCACGGTAGGCGTACGATTCTCACCTGTATCCGACTAAGTTTTTTTAGTAACCAAGAGAAAAATCGTTTTATACAATGGAAGTGCGAAGTGTTTCGGGTGGGGTTCAGACCTTTTGTATACGTAAATATTATAATTTAACGCAGTTCTCTACTGTTTTCATCGATAAGAATCGTAAATCAAAGAAAAATCAATCAGTCATCTAAGAACTCTAAAAGCGGAAGTACATTCAACATTTTATCTGCATCTCTTGGCTGACCTGATTTAATTTGTCCTCCAGCTTTAAATCAAATTAGATTGCCATTTCAAAGTGCTTGTTGTCACACTTGGAAAATTAATGACGGGAACGCCAGCCACATCAAAGCACCCTATAAATGGTAATCAACCTTTGACTAGGGATAAATTGTTGCGGTTTGGTTGACATTTCTAAGCTTAATGTTTCCCAGATATGTCAGAGTGCAAGATTGGATGCAAGAATAGCTCTATAAAGGAAATATCGGAATATTCGTCAGAGAGAAAAGTTGAAGTAAATATTTTTAGAATTCTTTGTTTCAAATCATAGCCTCTGGGTGGTTGCAATCTGCGGAGTTTTTATTGTTTCTTCATAACATTTTTAAATTTATGGTTTTACTTATAAATAGTTTTCCAACACCAGTAATTGTTCAGATGTAGTAAAAGGACTGAAAATAAAAATTCATTTTCTTTCATTTTGTTTTAAGAAATGCATTCACGTCCTTTTCCCATTTCCTAATTGAGTTATAAAAATAAATAAAGGATGTTGCCTATTAAGTTTGTTCTTGTTCGTGAAGCTGTAAGCAATGATAGGCTGCTTATTTCATTGTCACCCATAAAAACTTTTATAACCAATTCATGTGCTGAATGACTTTCGAAGAGCCATAAAACACAAATGTAATTTGACCAAAAGAAGTTCTTTTCTGAATAAAATTGTTAAATTTTCACAAGAGGACATTTTAAAGTTGGCTAATAAAAGACAGTATGGTTTTTATGGGACATCTTGGGTTGCAATTTTCACTGCGGATAACCAAGCCGTAAAGAGTGAGTTTTCTTTTAACATCCAGCTTAGTTTCTTCCATCTGGAAATTATGTGGGAACAAGAAAGAATTTAGACGATAAAATTTTTCATATCATTAGCTTGGTATTATTTAAAATTACTGTGGGCAATAATTGGTCTAGTCGGAATTACGTGGAACGACCTAATATTAGTTCGTTACTTATTAAACTAGCTGAGCCGACAGACGTCGTTCTATCAAAAGCTATTGGACTGTGGCAGTCTCACAAACTTATCTTTTCTGGTCAAGTTCTGGTGATGACGTCGCTAATAAAGTGTTCATGTCGTGATGACATCTCTAGTTTTCAGTAATGGTCACCAGAACAGATAAATTTGTGAAAGTCTCAAATGTGTAATTTAAACAAAAAATTGAATATAAACGTATTTCAGAGTGATCACTTTATTTACTGACTATCAAATAATTACCGTGATATCAACAATAAATTTACATAATGTTAATGTACTTTTCTATGTATTTTTAATGTCATAATCATAAGCAACAACTACTTACAAAATTCAGTTTTCTATTTCGTACACTGCAGTACTTTAGTAATATTGTGTTAAATCATATTTTCATTGTAGTGCTCTATGGTACACGATATTTTATGTTTGATTACCTGGCGCGTAAACAAAGATAGCTTTTGGTTTTCCAACACGGGAACAGGCAACATACAATTGTCCATGGGTTTTCAAGATTAATGCCGCAAACACTCAATGACTACCCCTGGGATTTAGTTATGGTCATAGCGAAGGCAAGTCGCACTGGAAACTGCAGTCGTTTAAATTCAAATGGTATGCCAGTCGGAATCATTGGGATGTGTGGTATCAAAACGTTTCCTTCTTTATACTTTCCGTTTAGAATGATTACCTTGATCGCGTTGTTCAGTAATTTTTTCATCGCTAGCCGTGTGTCGATACAAAGACGCGGTTGGTTGATATTTCACAACATTATGATCACCGATCCGACCTTGAGTTGAAGATATGGTCACCGATCCGACCTTTAATTGAAGATATAGTCACCGATCCGACCTTTAATTGAAGATTGTGAGGCGACAATCCTGGCAAATCCAGCAAGTTCAAAAATTCGGGTGGATAGTTGACGACATCATCTTGGTTAGTAGCGGAATCAACTGATTTGTATGTCCTCAATTCACCGGCAATTTCATTTTGAATTCTGAAATTGAATTCATTTACATCCATGTTTTTGGCAGCCAATCTATCTATTTCGCTCAACCAAATATGATCTCTGTAATTTTGAGCAACGTTTGGGAACACCTTTTGAATGAGTTCAGTTTTTGATTCAGTAAACTGATAAAAATTGTCACGAAAGTCAGTCAAAACCTGTCAATGAATTGTTTTGAAAATATTTCTCCAGATCGATCATTTTGCAACTCGACATTCTTGCATATTCTTGCTTAAATTTAGTAATTTGACGTGTTTCCACAAAACGGAGGACTTTAAACATGCATTAAGTTGATCAGCTGGCGTCAGTGATGCCAATTCAATGATTTTGTCACCAAATCTGGTGTTTTCGAACACCTGCCAAGTAACAGAATTTTTTTCTCAGACACGTCTAAAAGCTGATGATTTTTACCTTCTACAGTAGTAACTTCTGATGACTTTAAATGCAGTGATGCCAAATAAGGGACTTTGTCACCAAATCTGGTGTTTTCGAATATCTTCTTAGTGACAGATTTTTTTCTGCGACACTCTTCTGATGAAACCAAATGTCTCCGACTTTTTAACGTTTTAACGTAAATATTCTACATTTCTCATTGTTTTTGACTATTTTTGTACATATTTGCTTGGCTACCATTTAATTCAGTTACAACCGTCGCTTGCGATAAGAGGATCGCCCACAAAATTAGAACTTTATCACATTCTAATAGTTCGCTGTTTCTCCTACCTTTCCTTTTAAAAATTGAAAGAAATAAATTGCACTACGCTTATGTAGATGAGATCAGCTGGGGATCAGATCAAAGTGCGCTTTAGTTCTTAATGAGCTCCAAGTAAAGGTAAATGCGCTTGTCTTTTATTGAGTAGTAGTATTCACATGTCTGGTATTTAAAAATTTCTTATATTATATTGGGAAAAGGTGTCCTTTTCAGTCCCTATCTGGTGACACGCTTCATCGACGACTTGGCAACAGTGGCTGGCGTTGACCGTGGAATCAGTAGCAATGTTTTTAGTCAGCAGCTACTAAAGATACAAGCCCGGAAGCTCTCATATCTTCGAAGCCATTTCACTTCCGAGCATTTCGTCACTATTTCATTTAGTTAACCACAGGCTAACCAATCCTTGCACGCAAATAAACTGTACGCTCTCTTAATTATGATCAAGGAGAAATAGTGATGTCATTGACGTATTTCAAGTTCGTTTCGGTTTGTTTATACTTCAAATGAACAGCTGTTCGTATTTGCTTACAGGCTTGTATCTAGATTAGGCTGTGTCATACCTACCGCTTTTGGTGATTATCATAACTTGGGAGTTATATATGAGAGATAGTAATGAAATTACAAGTAAATTTAGGAACAATACGACGCACAGAGGGGGACGTAAAATTACCCAGGCTAGTACTTCTCATATTTGAAGCCTGTTAAAACACATACAAATTTTTGACGCGAATTGCTAAACTTCTTGGAACCTACTGAATGAAAGCTTATACCATATAACAAAAGAAAGATTTTTTTTGTAGTGATTTCTAAAGGTCGTTACATGACCTTCGGAATAAAAATATAATGTTCCGAAAAACATTTTTGACTTTGAAATTTTTTTTGGGTTTTTAAAAAAATACTTGCTCATTATTTTTTTTTAACATTCCTTCAAATGAAATTGTCATCCCTTAGCTTTAAAATCATGTATCATTTAGAGTGGTAAAGCAATGTTAAGTGTAAATTTTTTATTTTTGGAAGCCCGCTCACGCCTTTTTTGCTTAGAACAGATGAACGTAACATAAGAAACTGTAGATGGCGCGTTAAAGAGTATTCTCACAGTCAGTACAGGTAGTCAGTCAGTATCACAGTCAGTATACATTCAGATATTGCCACAAATAGTCAAAATGCCAGACAAGTTGAAATATATAAAGCATCGCTGCAATCCTTTGAAGGAGAAAAATCATATGTGGAAAAACAAGGGTCTGAGAAAAGTGACTTCACAAATTCGTAAACAGTTTCCGACCCTTCCTGTCAACGCAAAAGCCTGTGGATCAAGCAGAAACAAAGTGAAAGTGATTTCCGAAGAAGAAGGTGCAATTTCATCTGGAGATTATGACTCAGAACGAGTGCCCGATGTAAGTTTGACTTAATTTTTTATGATACTGTGGATACAGTGAGAAATTGACTCCAAACAAAAAAAAAATATTTTTTTGAAAAAACTTTTTTTCGGAAGGCCATGTACCTTTACAAATCACTAAAGATCAATGTTCTACAGCAATGGTGACGATAGTTATGAATTTTCAAAAAAGGTATGATTACGAGAAAAAGTACAAAAATGCAAAAGTTTCACCCTGTAACTTCTACACAAAATTTTTAACAATAATGTGGTGAAGTTTGAAAAAAATCGGAGACATCGAATTTTTTCACTTGGTACACTTGTGGAATTTTGCCCCATATGCAAAACAGGCAGAAAATATAAATCTTATAGAAAAAGCAAACATCTGCTTCTCTGGCCAATAGAACGAAATGTAAATTATTTCTTCCATTCCAACTGGAAAGAAGGGGAAATGTTTTGGTTCTGTTCTGGATACGTGATAATGGCGAGGCATATTTGAGCAAAATTTTTGTTCGTCGGTATTTGTACTTAACTGAAATTTTACTTAGAGTGACCACATTTAGTAGTTTTAATTGTATTAAGTATGTACAAGAAATATTTTGTTCCATTTAATTCATCTTTAAAAGAACAAAATTTTTATAGGAGCTTTGTCCATCAACCATTGCTTATGATCACTAAAACAGTTCGCCAAGGCAACTTAAGCCAATGTAAATTTGTTTGCTGCTCTGCTTGCTAATTAAACATGCCAAACATTTTCTCAGCCAAAGGTGCAGACAAAATGTTCACTGATTTATATTATTGGCATATTATGCGCCGCCCTAGATCGCTTCGCGAGATCCAAAATATCCGAAGCTCTGAGTACAGAATATGGCAGAGCGCTCCAGAAGAACAAGATGAAATTCATCTTGAAGAGCAGCAAATAGTACATGGGGAGAAATTTTATTATCTGAAAAGCATAGTAAGAGTTAAAAAAAACAATTGGGCCTTAAACGGCTAAAGTCGGTTTTATTTACAAGCTGTCGTTTAAAGCTGTTTTCGGTACATGAAGTCATTTGTTTGTACAGTACGACATATAAATTTTTTGTATACATATTTCCTTGTACAAAAAGTCTTCTTAAACTATTCTGGAAAAGGCAAAATATAATTGTGTCTATCAGATGCAAAAGGGATCATTTCCAGTTCTTGAAAATTAATAAAATTAGTTTGATGTGGTATTGGATAGAAAATTTTTCCTTTACTTAAGCTACCATAGTCTGACTTATCAAAACACCTCAACTCCAATTGCTTTTGCGGAACAAAAACTGGAATTTATTAGTAAAAGTATAATATAAATTAAGAATTAAAAGGTACAATCAACGGTAAATTAAAGTAACCAAGATCTCTATTGCATCTGATGGACACAATTTTGTTGTAGAAAAACGATGGATTTACGTTACAAAATTATATGTCTCCTTCTTTCACCTTGTTTGTAGCAGCTGATGGTTGAGGGATGAACGTCGACGTGTTTCGATAGATCTTTACAAATTGGATTTAATTATTTTTATTCTTTTATTACTATATTTTTTTTCTGGGACTCGTCTGGGTCTTTATTTAAAAATATTAATAAGATTGAAATATTTTTATTGTCCTAACTTTTATTCATAATAACCTTTAAAATGAAGATAACTCTATTAAAGATCTGAAGTAATTAGTGCCTACTGCTAAATCAGCCTCTTTTTAATCTCTTCCTACACTTAGCTTTAAGATATAATTTCTTTTAATGTGTATATGGCTCTTTATTTGGCTCATCGTTATAAAGCTTAAAACAAAAACTAGCTACCCTAAAAATCACACAAACATTAAAAAGACACAGTAATAAGGATCAAAAAGAACATACAATAAATTACTAAATATACTACGTTACTGTAAAATGGTTAAATAAAAAGGACTCTAAAACTTGAAGGCAAAAACCTGTAAAAAAGAAAATACAAATTTTGAAATGCCTCCAAGCGAGAAAAGTTTCCAAAAATTTTGAAAATAATCCGAAACAAAACCTAGAGCTAAACCTAAAAGGAACGAACGAAATCAACCGAAACCGAAAAATCAAACTAGAACACGATTGTCTGAGTGTTCCCAGAACGTAGATGCAGCACCGGGCGAAGTTCCTACTTCGGGAACCATTTCTTCCAAGCAAATGCCCTCTCCGTAGAGCTGTTCGCCACTTTTCTAGTCTTCCGGGAGCACCCATCCAGACATGTTCTAAACGAACGCACAAGAATTTCGAACCGATTACAGTCCCGCGGGACCAGTCTGCAGAGTCATTGACGTATGCACGCTGCTCCCATAATCCTCCCAGTTCTACGATTCCAACGTGAGACTTGTCCTTCCCGCAGCACTTGCATCAATACCAAAGCGAAGAGTAGCTTCTTGGACAAGCTGTTGCAAGTCTGCGGCCTGTTATTCCCAGTGAAAGACGAGGCTTCCGTTCCGCACCAACGATAAAGGTTGCCCGGTGCAGTTGAATGTGTCCGCCTTCGTTGCCAGGAACTCCAGAAGTAATCGCCTCGAAGTGGTGTGTGAAGCTGTGGGTTAGTGGCCTGTTGCCCAGGCTCGATCCGCATGCAGTACAGATGAATTGAAGACTTATCAAGTGTAAGTATAAAACTCATCAAGCAATTCACCTGGTTGCATATCCTTGACTCCAGTAAAACGACGATCTTGTAATACTGAATGTCGGGCAGATATGCTGGCACATATCGCGAACAAGATTATTAATGTGGCACAAGATCGGCCATGTGAAGTATCTGTGGAACAGTGCACATACCGTGCACGCTCTTTGAATTCGTCGATCGATATGCGACAACTGGTTTGGATGCACGAGGCTGTGATAGAGCAGTTTGAATGTCACGGATAACTATAGATCACTCTGCTAGTTATGGTCCCCATTACTCCCAAGTCTACCCCAAGATGTGCGCGCCATCTGTTAACCCCTCGCAGCCGCAGCCTCGCGCAGCCGATGATTAGTGTGTGTACTGAATGTCGTGTGCGGCGGTCGATTCATTGCGCAAGCGTTTATCACCTCAGTGCTAGGTTCGCTAGTAAAGAGACGACTAAAACGCTCACATGCTGTATCCACCAATTCGTTTAATTGTGTTGTGTGGGTGTGACGTCTCCAAGAACTGTGCGTTGTCCTGCATCGGCCGTTACACCTCGAGGATTACTGAACATCGAATTTACTAACTCAGGGTTCAACCTGATTGGAATTGCTGAGAATTCCCCGTACTCAAGTTCATTCCATCGCAAATGGAATGTTGGTCTTATTCTGCCCCAGGTCGTAATCGTTTAGATCAGATCCTCGGACCAGTCATGCGGATTTGGTGGACGCACCGAGAACAGATAGTAGTGCTCCCCTGCGCCGCTATCCCCCATAGAACTAACCCACAGCTGCGAAATTAAGTTATATCGTTGACAGAACACTCGTTGGAATGCCCGTACCTGAAGATAACGAAATTTCACGACCATGTCGGTAAAACCCAAACCACCCTCCGCTACTCTTCGGCAGAGCGTGCTTTCAGCGACCCTTCGTCTTCTTCCCCACAAGGCATCAACGACCTTCGCCTGTAAAAGTTTCACGAAGCCTTCTTCGAAGCATTCCGATTTTAACAGGTGCACGATGGACGAGGTAATCCAATAATTGACAACGATTGCACGTCCTTTCAGCGAAAGTGGGTGCAGTCTAGTCCGCCACCGTTCACAGCTCCAGAGAGTTTCTTCAGAGCCATGCGGCTATTAGATGTTGTACCATCAGCCCCACATATACATCTAAATATTTCAGGCAAGTATTCGTCCATTGTATTCTGAGGGGAGAATCTGTTCAATTCCGTCACCTCAGACACCATAGGCTTTGGCTTTTGCTTAGGTTAACCCTAGTGCCCACCAGTCGCTCGCATTGCTTAAAAACTCTACAAGAAACTGGAAATGCATCTTCTTTTGTGAGGAAAATATACAGGTCGTCAGCATACGCTAATATAAGTGGCCTGATATTAGTGTATTGTAAGTGAACTGAGTATTCCCTCAACGATCGACGAAGCTTTACCAACAGCGGTTCCAGTGAAAGGTCAAAAAGCATGCCTGACAACGGGCATCTCTGCCTGATACCCCGACGAAACGGAATAGGAGACAATATATGCCCATTATGCTTTATCTGAATCTCTATACAGACCACTGATGATCTAAATCCATCTGGACGGAAACCCAAGATACTCATGCGAGACGCTATCAAACGCCTTTTCTTAAGCTAAAGAGATCATGGCCATTTGCGAAACAGTTTTTTCATGTTAGGCGAAAAGATGCTTTGCTACGACGATGCTGTCGTTAATACTACGACCTGGAATGCAGTAGGACTGTGACGGGTGTATTACTGAGGCAATCACTGAGCTAAGTTGAGTTCCCTGTGTTTTGCAAACACATTACACAGAGTAACTGGCCTCCAGTTTCCCATCCTCTGAAGATCCCCCTTCTTAGGTATAAGACGCATAATGGATATCCGCCAACTTGGCAGAAATTCGGTATGTCCAACCACATGAATTCGAGACATCCAAAAGGTCCGGAATAAAAAGATTCCTAAAACGAACAAAGTATTCTGGAGTTAGACCATCAGAACTAGGAGAAGTATGACATCGAAGCTCCTTCGTTGCGGTAAGCATATCATCAAGAGTAAGCGTTCTGTCAAGGAATTCTCTACTTTCATCAGAGAAAGTAGGAACATGATGAAAGAATTCATCGTTGGACGAGAATGTTGGCAACGTCGATGCAGCATAAAGCCGCGAGTAGTAACTGCGAATATAATTCGCAAGTTGTCTTGAAAAAATACTCGGTCGAAGACTCGCCCTCTCGCAACCAGCGCGACTGATTTCGGGGCACTAACTCCAAGCTATGCTTGTAGTTTTGTGCTGTCAGTCGTTCTTTAAGTCTCTCATATTGTGCGAGTAACTCTGGTTGCGTGGGCAGGATCGTTCCAATCCGGGGACTTCGGCCGTCAAACTCGATGCATGATATCTGCTTCGATTGAATCTCGTCTCAATAAATGAGCGTATCTGAAGCTTTCCAACATCCCACCGATGGCTAAGGTTTGAATAAATATTTTTGTTATCACGCCATTGGTGCCAAAACTGAATGAATTCTTCGATGAACTGCACAAGAAGAAGGTTATCACTTAATGAACACACTTCATGAGTGACACTAACGAAAAAGTTAAGAAGGCTATACGAGACGTAAGGTCTGTCTATCCTCGAACCCGAAAAGCTACCCTGAACATTTCGGAAAACCCTTGTGTATGACCTAATCGTTGGATTAAGCCAACGGTAGACATCCGCAAGGTTGATATGTCTGACTAGGCTCGACTAGGCGTTCACCAAGTTGAATTCAACTCTAGAATGACGATCGAGTGAAGAATCTAGTCTGCAGTTGAAGTCACCCCCAAATATAACTTCACCACCGAAGTTCGTAATATGCGACAGGATTGAGTCCAACACCTGTCTTGCGGTATCCTGGTCATGCGGCAGGTACGCGTACTACCCTTAGCGTTTTGTCCCCTAAGATGAAATCTAAGGAAGACGCGAAACCTGGGCAGATGTCTGCGTATACAGGAGACATCAGTGTAAAGCTGTGGGACACAGCAATTGTCACACCGGAGCCTCTGCTGGGCGTTTCTGTAGCAAAAACTGTGTAACCCTTGTGTAGATTTGAATTTTGTTCTAGACGTGTAAATGTGGCTTGTGTAAAATTTGTCTCCTGTATAAGTGCAATGTCCGTGTTCCATTGTTTTATGTCTTCGATAATACTGTGTAGTCTAGTGAGTGCAGTCAGGCCCCCTACATTGATCGATGTTATCCTAAACATTCAAAAAATCGCAAGAACTCAGACAAAGTCTGTACGACTCTAATGATGAAGAGTCCTGTCCAGTAAGAGATCCTCAAGGATTTCCGAGACCTTGTTAAAGAGGCGCGAACACCTCGACACCTCATTGTACTTGGCCTCCTTTCTGGCCTCTGCCATAAGCAGTTTCAGTTTGGGCAGGATCCTGGCTGGGTCTCTAAGCTCACACCTGAGAATGGTAAGGATCCTCTCCGAACTTATCTTGTAGTGAAGGCTATCGAGGAGCGAGCGCAGCTTCTCCCTCGGGACCTCCACCAAAGCAGGATCCATTTCAAAGCGGCTACTGATCGATATGGAACTTCCACACGATTCATAGCCGCTTTGAGTTGAACCGGCCGTCTCGAGAGCATTATTGACAACCTCTACATCCGAGAGAAAATCAGTGACATCCAGTGGTGTCACCGATGATGCACCCGAGATCCTGCCATTGCTCACTGCCTTCTTCGGTGGTGGCATCACCTCCTGGTCATGTTTGCCCTTACTTTTTATATTCAACCTCCTTTTCTTCTTCTTCTGGCTACCACTTGTAACCTCCTCGTCCGAAGAGTCTGATTTTTCCGTGTTGGAGTGGCACTGTTTACAGCCGGCGTCAGATTTGTCTCAGGGAGTGACTCCTCAGACACCTTAGCAGCAGATTGCTCTAAGAGGGTAGGTGTAGCACTGGGCGAAGTCACTGATTTGGAAACCTCTGCTGGGGCAAATGTTTCCTCCACAGTGACCTCAGCCACTTTCTCTGCCTATGGCAAGCATGGCATTTCGCTTCAGTGCTCACTACAATCCAGGTCATCGATCTCCAACATCTCTAAAAGCCGTCTGGAAGCAATATGATGTGTGCTTCACGGCTTAGACTAAGGATGCTACGACCGAGTTCCTCGTCCCCAATTCTAAGTTCACCGCCCGCACCTTACCGTGGATCTTTCCGAACCTTCCAAAAAAGTCGTCAAGATCCTTAGACCTGGCCCGGAGGGGGACCGTTGAAAAGCATGGTATAAACCTTTACTATACTGCGGCCAACCCGTCCGAAAGAGAATATGTTCTCTATCGGGACCACCAGTGACAAGGCTTTTAGGTATGCACCCACGAAGCTGCTCGAAGTGCATACCATAATGATCATCCTGCCACTGGTACCACGGTACATTTTCCGGACGCCACAAGCACAGCTATTTGCAGCTGGCACCGCTGCAGAAGCTTCAGTTAATACCGCGATGGCGGTTGCCGCTGCAGACATCGCAGTAGATGTTGATCCACTATATGCAGGCGCAGTCATTGGCTGCGGCTTTGCCTGGGTCTTCGTTGTTCTTCCTTCACTTCCGGACTAAGCCTTTTCATTTCGGTGCTTTACAGCCTCTGCAGTGGGCTCTGTATTTTTCAGGAAGGAACCGTGGTCTACCTTCTGGCCTCTATCCAATTTCTTTCTTGAATTCGGGGGTTTCTCTTTCGCCCCAGAATCACTCTCACTGCTGCCACTCATACTCATGAGGACAGTAGTGAATAAAGTAGCGTTTGAAAAATTCTCAGCCGACTTGATATTTAAATGACAGCAATTAATTAATAAATTAATTTATTATATATGTCAATAAAAATGGAAAAAAATTTCAAACAAACAACTTTCTTGGGCAAAATCGCTATAAATGGCACTTTTTTCAAAATTGTTCAAATTGTTTATCTTTTTATTTTTTATTAAAATAGTCCAAATTAATTCGCGCTTTTATACACTCTTTGCATTTGTTGTTTTTTCGCTTCTTTTCAAACACTCTGGCACTATTTCGGCATTTTATTTTACTATTATGTTTTTCCGGCACAAATTTACAGGTCCGCTCACACACAATAATAATCAATATAATTTTTTTTTGTATAATGTCACTTTATTCGGCACAATAGTTATAATGTAAAAATCCTACAAAAACTCTAGCTACCCTAAAAAATGTACAATATTCAAAACAAAAAGACACAATAGTTAACGATCAAAAAGAACATAAGAAACGAGACGGTTTGCTCATCCAACATCCTGCTTATTATTATTATCACCATGCTCGCGATGATTCATTTTATAATGTAGACAAATAGAGCGTTAGAAGTAGAATATCATGGATATTCAACTAAAGTTTTATCTAATATTGCTTTCACACATAATATCAGATACTACACAAACCCCACCCTCCCCCCTTTCCAAAAATTCGTGTCTGATAAAAATTACAAAATCAAGAAATTGCCTCCTCCCGACCGAAAACCTAGATCTACGTCTGATTGTTGTCTTGTTATTGGGCACTGTTGGTAGCACTAGTGCTTTTCTAAAAGCTTTGTGATTTATTGTTCATTTGTTAATCGACATTTCCAAAAAGTACTTCTGCAATAAAGTTTTAATAGAGAATGTTGCCCGTTCAATTATCGATTTCTTCTTACTATTGAAAAGTCGAAACTATGTCATAGAACCCTGATATTTTCAATCTAATAATAGTACTTCATCAGACGAGTGTATTAAAAGGCTATCGAAAATAACGTCTAATTCCAATTAACTGTTTTCAGGTACCTAGTTACACTTCCATTCAGTGTTCACCAACAGACCGTATTCTTTATCTTTGCGATAAAATACAACGATGTTTACCTCCAACAACTTTAAAAATTTCCAGCACTTTCAATAATTTCTTAACTCGAACTTTAACAAGTTCGCCATAAACTGCAGACGAAAATCGGTCTTTTACTCAGAATTATTTAAGCCAAGTACTTTGCAGACTTTTCCTATTTAGTACAACTGGATACCAAGTCCGTCTGAACCCCATTTTTCTTGATTTCGATTCAACACAAGTGTGTTCAAGGTATGTTCCACATTACACGATTTTCACTTCTCTCTAGTCCTTGCCATATCCTGTTCAGTCCCTTTCCTCAAAAGATAACTGGTACATGTTCATGACCCACTTAATGTGAATATAATTCTCAGGATAGTTTCGGTTCAGTATGTCCATGTCGTCGTATTTGCTTTGTTCCTGTTCTGGCGGCAATAAATTTTTTTCAAAAAAAAGTTGACCAAAAACCGGATAAAGTAGAATTGTATGGGCGGAAGTAGAAGACGAAGTGCATGTGTAGAAACGATTTATGCAAAAGGAAAAAAAAAACAAGTATCAGCTTTATATAAATAATGATGGGGAGAATAGGGAATTTTATCTTTTATTTGCCTCTGAAATCCAGTCGCTTTTGGCTCTCAAACATTGTAGGTATCGCGCTTATGACTATGAGTGCATTTGAATCAATTTATGTGTTTACAGAAACAACCAGGACATCTTTATTGAAGATAAAAGTGTTTTGTTTTTTGCATACAAAACCTGCAATAAATTGTTAGTTTTAAAATATTGCAAAATTTGGGAAATGGGAATTGTCAGTGTACCGTTTTCTAACCTTAATGGAACCCAAGTCGGGTAGAAATCAGGAATAGAGCATTTGCAGTTCGAAAAGTGTGTTTAAGTACAAATTGGATCCATTAGCCCTGGAGAACAGAAGTAAATGAAAAAGGCTAGATATTTAAAAACAGAAGGACACCGGTAGTGTAAGGGATAACATGCTGGTGTTTTAAATGAAATTCGTATATTCGAGTTCCACCGACAGAAACTCATGGTTATTTTCTGCTGACTGCAGATTAGACTTTAAAAGGGCATTAGGGATTGCAGTATAAAGCATCCAACTCAACAACATACCATCTGGTTAAATACAATGCCAGTAACACAACTTGATCGCAAATTCGCAAAAATGATAATATTCGTTTTTATATAATAAAAATAATCCGTTTTATAAAAATAATATAATAAATTATAAATAAGTGAACAGTTGGAAATGGACCGCAAGTAAAATTATATTTATAAAATTTTTAGGTTTCTAAAAATCTTTTTAGAAAGTAAATAAAAAAAAGTGTAATAAAAAAGTTTAAAAATTAAATAGTCTAAAAGAATGGTTTAAAATTATCAACTGACCCAGATAGTAAATCATTTTTTTTTAATTAAGTAATTTATGAATTTTGAATTGGAGGACTTCAGGGAATTTCGCGGAAGCCGAATTTCCGATGAACCAGGAGAGTCATCAGCAAAATTACGGGAGCTTTTTGAAATAGATGTCCAGGATGCGGTGCTTGCCGCAGCTTCCGGATGAAGTATACCGACGCATGTGGACAAGAACACACTAATCCAAAAATAAAACTAGTGAGGTGGGTCCAGATTCTGGGTGTCGCATCATTGGTGCGACCCTTGAGGTCCACACGAAGAACTTCCCAGTTAATAAAAATCTTCAATTGTTATTAACAATATTCAATTATATTACGAGTAAGTGAAAACTCAATAAAATTCATACTATTCGATTTATCGTTTTATTTATCATTAATATCAACTATTTATGGTTTTTTAAACATTTTTCTAATGTTACAAAAAACTATAAAAGTTCTGGATTTTTTTTAAGTACCGAGTTGTATCAGAACCAATTAGATCAGATGAATCTTTTTCAAAAACACACTTTCGCCCACTTGTATCTCATTTAAAAAAAATTTAAAAATTGATATTTTAAATTTATAAATAAATAAATTAATGAATTTAATTTATCATGATAATTTCGTTGTAATTAGATGCAAAAAATTTTTTAAAAAATTATTCCGTTATAGCACTATTTTTTAATGAAAACCAAATAAATACACTCTGTTTGGAATTCATTTGTTATTAATAATTTTGAATGGTTATAAACAATTTATAATTGATATAAACAATTCTTAATAGTTATAGACCATTTTTAATTGATATAAACAAAGTTTATTCATAAAAGAAATTTTTTGTGGTAACAAAAATTTCAATTGTTTATAAGAATTTTCAATTGCTATGAACAATCTGCAATTTTGTATTCAATTTTCAATTTTCATAATCAATTTTCAACCAGGTAAAACCATTTTTTATAGTTATAAATTTATTATTGTTATAAACAATTTTTCATCATTATAAACAACTTCTGTTGATAATAAATTGTTATTATCCGACATTTTGACCTCCCGATCGGCATCAGAACAAATTATATCGAAGAAATCCTTTTCAAGTCTGAAATCAACTTTTTTTTCAGTTTTTTTGTTTAAACAAAAAAACGGCTGAACCGAAATTGATTAAATATCTTTCAGCTCTTATTGACAATAATACGCTTCGAATGGCACCATAGCGAAGTCGTTATCGTTTTTTGTTCGCGAGATTTCGTTGTCGAAAAAAATGGGTCCGAACGTACGTACACACACACACACACACACACACACACACACACACACACACACACATACATGTGTTCAAAAACATGCGTAAAACACTATGGTGACTTTGAAATGTAAAAAAAAATTAAAACTAAAAATTTTGAAAATCGGGCCCATTACAATAACTTCCTATATGTGGGAAGTTAAAAATATCTTCTGAAGGTGATGACGCTTTTAAAGGAAATTAGGGAAAAAGTAAGAATCCGGTTTTCACAAGATGAATTTTGAAATCTCCAAATTAAGACCCTCAATTCTATTAAGTCCAGAATTAATTAGTGTTTAAGCTTTTGTACAGGTTTTTGCTAAGCGTATGTATAAATTTATTGAAAGTGTTTTATTTAATTTCGCCTATACAAATATTCTGAAAATTTTTTGCTCTGAGAAAAGGATTCTCTGCATGCATTATTGCTGCGGCACCCTGGGACTGATTCCAGTTGTTCTTTATAATTGCAGTACATCGATTCACAGTTGTGGGCAAGCAATTTGCCGTGTATGGTACGAACTTAATTAAGAAGACCTCATTTATTAAGATATACAGCTGATATATTTTGCCATTCATGCTGGTTAGGTGATAAATATATTCCAGAAAGCTCTTCCCAAATTGCGGAGCATGTTTCTAAAATGATCCGACCCGCAGTCACTATACCCTTCTTGAATTTCCAAGCGTAGATATTACGTGAACTTCCATGTGCAAGATATCTGAAATTTAATTTAATTTGTTAAAATTATTTCAATAATTTCAAAAGTTTTGCTTATATCAAGATAAGTGCTAAGCGACAATCAATCAGGAGAAACAATTTATCAGGACATCACATTTTTCTGGTCCCATTCTGGTCGCTTTAAAGAACATTTCCTTATTACGATCCTTCATGATTTTAAACGTTGTTTTATAGAATTCATCCACGTCTCGGTTAATATATATTTCCTTAACCCACACACTTCTCTTTTCCCGTCCATATAATTCTTTATACTTTTTATATGCGGAATTAGCAATTAAACTTCATTTTAATAGATTAATTAAATTTTCTCTACCGGCTGTCAAATACTATAGCAAATGAAATTTCAGAAGTTGGAGAGTTGTATTTAGGTAACAACTTTTTGGGACAAAACTTCGGACCACTTTGTTGTGTCGGATGCATTGTAAGTCATCGAATCGATTGGGTTCTTCTCCAGCTTCATGTCCCATAAGCAGCTATGGGAGCTTGAAAGAGAGAGATTTAATAACAGATTATCGTACTTCTTAAGATTGCCTTGTGATATGCAATGTTTTGAAATGTCTATAAATTTTTTTAAATTTTGTATAGAATCTTTTTGTGATGATTTTGTAAATATACTATTAACTCTAGTCGGACAGGTACGAAATATCCCCACTCGTTGGGGCGTGTTTAAATTCCCTAAATTTATGGTTGTTACTTTACAACACAAAAATGTTCTCTTAAAACTGAACACTGAAATGTTCTCTGTGAAAACTCTGTATTTAAAAAATTATTATTTAAACGGTAATTAAATAAAAATATGAAAATAATATCGATTATATTATGTCTTTATTGAACTTTAAATTAATAATAAAAAAACTATAGAAGATAATTTTTTCAAAATAATTCGCCCCGTCCATTTGGCCCGATATAAAATAATATAAATTTTGAAAAAATAATCTTTTAAAGTTTTTTTTTTAATATAATTTAAAGTTCAATAAAGATATATAATCAATATTTTGTTATCGTTTTTATTTAATTACTGTTTAAATAATTTTTTTTAAAATATACAGTTTTCACAGGGAATAGTTTTGTTCAGTGTTAAGAGAACATTATTTTGTTGTAAAGGAACAACCTCAAATTTAGTAAATTTAAACTCGGCCGAACTAATGATGATTTTGTCTCTGGTGCATTTTAGAGTTAACAATATAAACATTGTTCGCGTGTATAAACTATTTTATTTTTAATAAACTTTCATTGCAAACATTATTTAGTTCTCGTGACGTTTATGATCGTATGTAATCTTGCAAAAATTCGTGGTTTAAAGAGCAACCGTTTTCGCGGTTGACTTCCACTTGACCACCGAAAAGCTGCCTTTTGGATTTCTTGATAACATCTGAACAAGACAAGTATTCGGTTTCGGTGACGGCTTCTTTGTGCAATTCAGACCATCATATAAATACTGATTGGGCTAGACTTAATGGAGTTAATAGAGAGTTGGACTGGTCTAATTGCTTGTCCATGAAGGACGTTGCCCACTGCACCGAATATATTTTGAACATCCAACAAATTCGTTTGGGGTGCATCGCTGAACTTCACATGGTTTCACAAATTTCTAATTAAAGAACATGAATTCGTTGAGCGGCACGACCACCATGCCATGGGTCCCGGGTTGGAGACCAGGTCTCCCCGTGAGCTTTTATTAAGAAATTAAAAAATAATCCACTCCGTTTCTGGGCTATTGTCTAGCTCGCAGCAATGCAAAAACAGGACTTTCAGTTTCCTCACTTCCCTTATCCTAATTCCCTTCCGGCCAAAACCATGCTAATGCATCCAAGGGTTGTCCCCTAGGCTTTGGCCACATCGTATAAAAAAGAAAAAGAAAAGAAGTCTCTTTTGTATAGATTATAATTATATAGATTGTATAGATGTATAGATTATAGATTTTGTATAAATTGAGAGATATTGTAGAGTAATCTACGAAATTTCAATCCACTTTATACCCTATTTTCGTAGTATATGAAAACTAAACATCTTTAAAGTGGCTTTCGGAATTCGAGAAGGATTTTTCTTCAACTGCATCTCTTTTTGATGGTAATAAACAACATCTTAACGCTATCGATAATAATACATCGTTTCAAAGGCCTGAACTAAGCTAACGCTTTATATTTGCTACCACATCGACACAAGGAACAAAAACAACATCATTCAGAATTTATCAACCGAAAAGAGTTCAGCAGGCGTGACGTTAAAAGAGTCACAAACTGAAGCGCCACTACTCGGACGGCGCTATATATCCAAGATCTGAAGGAATTACAGTGACAACAAGGCTGCGTTTGAACTCTGACTTGGTTCTCTTACATAAACCCAGCGATCGAACAATCTTTAATTATTGATCCGACGTTCTTCTGTCCTGAGTCAATTGTTCCAACCATTGAATATTAATATTGAAAAAATATTATCAAATTTAAGTCGTCGGTAATATTAATAGCCAATTTTGGGTTAGCCATGTTATTTGGGGCAGCACGGATATCAACAGAAGAGGTGAGTTTATTTTTAATTACATTTTAGAGATTAAGCTATACATGTGTATGAATTAGGGGAAATGAGTCCACTTTCATAACGCATTAGAAGGGAAATCTTGGACTTAATTCTTAATACAAGCACTGATGGCTTTGCGATACACAATTGGAGGGTTCCAGAGCAGGCGTCGCTATCTGATCACTGCTAGATCCTCTTCGATATGGAGCTTACTGCGGAGTCACCCGCGGCGACTTTTAGGAATATTCGTAGAACCAATTGGGATAGTCTTTCGGAGGTTGTCAAAAGTAGTTTGCAGGAAGCTGCACGTGAGAGATTGCCAACTTAACAGGCAGTTGATACTATAAGCAAGGTGATAAATAAAGCATTCCTGGAATTCTGCTTTATAAGCAGAAAACATAATAAACTCAGGCCACCATTGTGGAATGCGGATTTGGAAAAACTTAAGGCACAATCATGCAGACTCTTAAATGTGTTTTAAGCGAAGTAGTAAGATGCTTTCAAACAGCAATATGATCAGCAAAAAAGCGCATGCCGAGGCACACTTAGAAGGGTCATGTCTAAAGACTCGCCTATTCTGCTCTGAAGTTGACGTAGAATTGGGACCTTATACTGTCCATAGTCAGCGAAAGAACTATAGCATGGACGGCAAACTCATTCGATATACTAAAATCCCGGAAATTCATGGACTTAGGCCAATTATGTTCCAGAAGGCACTAATTCATATGATTACACGGCTGGTGTCGTTATACAGAAGCTGTCTGGCTA
The DNA here is from genome assembly GCA_964036015.1 of Leptarthrus brevirostris. NCBI lineage: Eukaryota > Metazoa > Arthropoda > Insecta > Diptera > Asilidae > Leptarthrus > Leptarthrus brevirostris. Next base: position 123,122,898 of record OZ038372.1, read on the forward strand.
AGATACATACCAATAGCTTAGCGAAAAGTGCGGGTAATCATTCCCAAAGCGGCAGCAAAAGTTTACAGACCTATGTTTCTCTAATTCTTTATGTTCAAAATGCTAGAGAGGCTAGTGGATGTGCACATAAGGAAGGCAAGGCAGGGCTATCACATTTCAAAAAACCAGCATGAAAAAACGGAAATCGGTTGAAATGGCCCTGCACGCAGTGGTGTCGGTGATTGAAAGATCTTGAAGTTTAAATAGTCCATGATGGGTGCTTCCCTCAGTAACGTTAAGACTGAAGTTATCTATAGCCGGCTGAGGAGTATGGGTATGTGGCTGGATCTATTTTGTGCTCCTCAGTAGAAAAGTTAGCTCGTGGGTAAAATTACATATTGACGAAAACTGTCTCAATTTTCACTGATTGCTTAAGATTACAACATTCGCTTAAACTGTTTCGATATTCACTAACTAATTCAATTAATTAACATTATGATATCCACATTTCCTGAAAATTTTGGATTTTTTAATGGTGTCTCTTCCGAGATATTTCAGATTGAAAATGCGACATTTTCGAAAAATCGCAATATTTGAAGACCCATTAAAAAAAAATATAACTCTAAAGCCTGAAACATTTTAGGGAAATAGTATACTATAAGGACATTATCCAGAAAAAAAATTGAAGGTGAGTGTTAGTTCTATCTTTAACATTTTTTATTTTAAAAGAGAAGCTTTTTAGTTTAAAAACTTTAATATTTACCGATTTTTTTTCATATTTACAATTAAGCTGGCCTAAACATATACCAGACGGAAAATATTGTACATTTTATGCTCTTTAACTTGGTTTTTGTTTGATTTGAATATCTTTAAAAACCAAGAAGTTACAGCGTTTAACACAAACCTCAGTAAAATGTAAAATATGCTGAGGCAACAAAATTGCGGCTCAAAAAAAAACAACAAAACATCTAAAAAATACCTTTTTACCTTTTTTCAACTCTCTAAGTGTAGTAAAAATTGAGCTAAAAAAAATAAAAAAATAAATAAATTTTGTCAGCGACCTTTACTAGTTAAATTGGTCGATTTGAAATGGATTGACACGAGAGCGGATGAATTTACGAAAAAGGTTGCTGAAATGGATAGCTTTGACGTGGTCACCTATGTAAAAATTCCGATCAGCACTCTAAAGGTAGTCATTAGCATTGATGCCTACAAAAAGGCCAGTAATCGGTAGGCAAACCGGGACATATGTTTCAATGCCACAAAACTGTAGGCTGAGTACAGTAAGAGGAGAACTAAAGTACCTATATTGGACATTGGGCCATTGGTAATCATGCCAGATGGCTGGGTCGAGTGTCAAATGATTTTTGCCTTAGAGGTAGTGTGGAACTGCAGGGCATAGAGCAGAGAGCCTTATTGAGATTCCTTAGGAAATCAGGATGGAATATAGCAGGAGCTTAAGTAAGGCCAGATTCCCATGAACCTATGTGGCATAATAAACCCTTCTGGAGGGCTAAGTGAGGCAGGCTGAAAATGTTTTCAGCAGAACCCATCTAACCCAAAAGTATCGTTAAAATCCCACCGACGGCGACCCATGGTTGTTTTCTGCTGACAATAGATTACAACGAAATAACCATGGAGTTGCAGAGAAAATGTCTCCTGAAAATGGACTCCTCGTAGATTCCTACAAGGGTAGTTAAAAATTTATGTTATCGCGGTAGATAGATAAGCAGAAAAAGTACACCAATACATAAAACAAAAGGTGTTTCCAGTACAGTATTAGTCTGAACTAAATTTCCGCTGTTCACTTCGAACTCGAAGTGCGTATCAAAGGAGTTAAAATATGTTCAGCCCTCAATTTGTTGCCTTCTTATGAACTCAAATTAAACTGGAACTGAGATCGCAAGATGGTTTCATTACAAATAATCGGAATCAGAACAACACTAGCGAAGATTGCCTTGCAATACTTGCGAGAATATTTTTTTTTTAACAAGGCATCGTTAAAATTAACCTCACTGTGTTATTGTAAAACAGAAAACTTTCTGATAGAGGAAATTGCTTCTAAACTTTTCTGAAGCTATCAAACTCAAATGCGAGGGCGAAATGTTTTAAACAACTTCAGTGTGGCGTGGAATACTGTATTTCATTACGACTTTCCCTCAATCCTTCTGTAAAACTTTCTTTTAGCCCATATAGCTCAAGGCGTTCAATATGGAATCCTTGTCCAATCTAACGAGAACTTCAGTTTCCCTCCAATATATGTTTCAAGTCACTTTCACACTTTTGATCGTCAAATTTCATGAAATAAAATTTATAAAATTGGCTCTCATCTATTTATATGCCATCTACAAATAAATTTGCTATTTCTTTCTTGGCTGCGGTAATCTGAATTTCCATTTTAAAGTTTTCAACCGTTTTATCATTCACGATGAGTAGAAACTGCGAAAGGGAAAAGACCTACCACTAAAGTGCATTTGAATAAAATCTTAGCCGCGTTCAAAAAAGGAAACGGTTTCAGGAAATTGAACTTCCTTTTAGTGAAAGTGGGGCATTTTGAAATTTCCTTAAAATTTCTCTCTACAGCAAATTAATGGAAAGAAAATTAAAGCCAAGAGAATTTCATCCTGGTTGAACTATGTGTAAATGGAGATAAACTAAAATTTTGTAGCTCTACTTGGAAATTTATTTATGTGCTAAACCTTTTTGCCTGAAGACCTTCGCTTAATTAAATTCTCAGACCTTTCGGTATAAATCCAATCAAGTAATGGATGATATGAGAAACTGCATCATAAAGATTAATTTTCTTCATAAAATTTAAGCTTTCAAGGATTCGGGTAAATTGTTTTAATCTAAGATATCTTGCAACTCTCCTCTTTTCTTTATGAGATTTTTGGAAATTTAGATTTTTCGAGAAATTGGGCTTCTTCTGACTTACTTCAGTAATCGCAAGGTTCGTTACGAGGAATCTGATAAGCTTTCTGACCTCAACAGCCTCTGTTATATTCATGCAAATCTCTCTAATTATCACGAGTCCAATTTCAGGCCTCCTTCTCATAATCACTAAATGTATCTCAGGATATGTGTCAAAAATAAATTGTGGTTTGTGGTAATGCAATTGAATTGTGGTAAAACCACAATATGCTAGTGGGTTTTGTGTGTAGACATTTAAATCATACGCACATGGGGAAAGTTATATACTGTAAACAGAACATAATGAATTACACATTAAATGGGAGTTAATTTAGGAATTAAGGGAGACTTCTACCTTGGTTCGATCTTTTTTGCAGATTCTTAATTTATATATAGGTATAATTCATCCTGATAAAGGATTTTTGGAAATTCGTTAATTTTCGGTACTTGAGTTTAAAGGCGCTCAAATTTGCCAGGGCCAATATTGGGTTCACACATTGCAAAATTTTAAATGGGTTTTTCTCGAACAGATGTTTTTGAAAATGGCTTGAATTTTGCATTTTTTATCAATGTTTTTATAAGAAAAAAACGGGAAAAATCGATTTTTTTTTCAAATTGACGCCATTTTCTTAATTTTGCAGTAAACCAAAAAATCATACGTCGTTCCATGGCATGATTAACTACATGCGTTTAAGTTGTGTTTTAAGTTATCGGGGAGGGAGCAGAGATGTGAGCCGGTTGCCCCCGTAAATTTGCAGACCTCTTTTCGCGGAGCTCCGACGTCCTCCATAAGAACTACACAAAAACCGCCATCGTTTATATATAGATATTTCTTCCCCCCCCCCCCCCCCCCCCTTAAAAATATGATTACTTGAAAAATTGTACTCTAAGGTAGAAGCAAAGATTACTATTACTAGATAAACGGCTTTTGGTTGATTTTATATATTTCCAACAATCGGGCAAGAACTATAAATTTCTTTTGGAGACAAGTATACTTTTCTTATGTGCATTTACAAATGTCAAAGGTACTTCACTCATTAAAAGATCAGAATACATTGACAGTTTAAAAGTTTTTTACGCACACAAGTAACTATCTCAGTCATGTGATTCACATGAATTGTTTTTATTGGTGGTACTTTTTGTTACATTTTTCTGTTCGACAAGATTTGGCGGTGCTTTTTTGAGAGAAGGCTGTAATTCTCTCCGAATGAAAACAGCATTTTGACAGGAGTAAGTGAATCTCTCAAATAATTTTGACAGGAGTAAATGACTGCACACTTCCTGTACTCTTTATTTGCATGGATAATCTTATCACCTTAAAAGCTGGATATATTTCGTTTTACTGTGGTGCCAGTGGTACTTTTTAAAATTAGCTGGGGAATTTAGTGAGCCGGTTATCTAGTAGTAAGTAATCTTTGATAGAAGTCTCCCTTTAATAAATTTTTCTACGATTCACAAAAAACAGAATAATCAGAAGAAGAACATCACCTGACTCGATGACCTGAAGTGGACCTACAATTTTAAGGTGGATTCTAGACTACCAACATTATTCTGTAATCCCCAATGGCCTTTAAGGGGTTAAATCGAAAAAAAAATAAAGCAGAAATTAATTTAATTTTTTGTATAAAAAAAATCAAAATTGCTGCTACTATAACCAGGTGATCCAGGTGATTGAAGACCTCACCGCAGTAAAATCTAAGCTCGTTTTGAATTTCTGTTGGCGTCAAAGCTTTTAAGATGAACTATTACTCTGCAATTTTGTTTATTTCGAAAAACGAAGTTTTCTGCTTTGTTTTAGTAGTCCTCTGCAGGACCAGACTTATTAAAATTTATAGCATGATTTTTGTTATAATTGTGTTATTTAAAAACATTTTCGATTTTTTAAAGTTACTTAATTATAGTACTTGTTCTAACGTGACTGTTTTATTTTAGAATTTAATATTGACAACAATGACCAGACAAATGGTAAGTGCCTTATTTTCTACAAAAATCATTTTGACATTTAAAGATATTTGAGCAACCTTTAATAAACATTGATTTTTACAACCGCTTTACACGTTGATTAACAGTTTTTCAAATTTCAAAAACAAGCTAATCCATGGTAAAGTGGGTCCTTGCCAAAATGTTATCTTTAGTTGTGCCTGCTTAAGAATTTCACGTGCTTATGAGGACATGTTTTAAACATGAACATTTTGTACATAATTTTGAACAAGGATAACAATACAGTAAAATGATTAATGAGAGTCGTTGTTAATCCAACACAGCACTAAAAGTTGGCGCATTTGCGCTAAACAAATTCGCAAAGTAGAAAAGAGTCATGTGAAAGTTCCAGTACAGTTCCAGTTTTCCTTAATTATGTTTATCTTCCACCACCCATAATGGCTTTTAAATCATAGTGTTATTTTAGGGAAGTTTACAAAATCTTAATTATCTACTTTGATTGCATAAAATATTGTTTCTTTAGTGTACAAACTTGTTCTTTGTTAAGTGATTTTTAAATTTCTGGGTAAGTGCCAAATAATCTCCTTTGTGCAGGCTGCAAAAGTTTGTGGAACAACGAGAGGCATCGTCCGTTTCGTGACTAATAATTTACTGGAACTTTAATCTTTATTTGATATTTATGATATTTTAAAACAGTTTTATGAAACTCGTTTTAATGAAAGAAATTTTACAAATCTGACAATTAAAAAATTCTTAGTCCATTAAAGTGATTGGGTAGAATGATTAAATTTACTATATTTACTAAGGTATAAAATGATAAAGTTGCTATAAGAACTTTATGTTTTATGCTAATTTAAGTATCGAACTCAAGTGAGTATTACAATGTTTACCATTTCCTTCCCGAAAAGCCGTCGAGCTTGCAATACCTAAATTATTCTATTGAAATTGACATAAATTTTTATTTATACATATAAAAGGAAGAACCATAGTGGCATGCAAAGAGTAGAAAATTTCAATAACTCTTTGCTGGCAGCCGCAATTGATATTCTAAGGATCACCTCAATGTTTTGCGCCGCAGAAAGATGAGACATCGTTGCTTCAATTTCCTTATTCTTCCAGAAAGGAGGTCTCTATCGTTTACAAGTGTCTGAAAGTAAACAGGAGCGGGCAAAACTTTTCCTAAATAAACTTATCTTCCTTGCACTTTTCTCGGTATCGAGTTTCCGCTCTACAAAATGGGAAGCGACAGTGGAGATTGTTTTTTAAGTGACTGTGCTGAATATGTAGGTTATGTTGTCCCATGTGAAATACTTCCAGACAGGATTTTATGAAATTGACGATAAAACGTGCATAAACACTTGAGTTCACATTTGATTTTCTATTTTGAAATTGCAGTAGGATATTTTTAATGGATAGCTATAAAATTCAAGGGAAGTAATTTCTTTCTTTCTTTTCATTCTATTCCACAAGAACAAGGGTTAAAGAAATATTAAAGAAAACGCGCCTCAAATTCTGCTCAAACTTCGCTTCTTTAACTTATTTCATAGAAAAAACATAAGGATTAACAGGACATAACAATTACTTGATTCACGTACATAGGCGGGTAAATTAATTAAATTAAATTTGTTATTATAGATGTACAACTGAAAGATGTACGAGATGAGATAGAATATAAAATGGAGTGCTCGATCCATTGTAAATTCTGAAAGAAAATGAACTTACTTTCCGCTAGTTGTCCCTTCAGTGATATTTTTTAAGAATTTCGTTAATTTGTATAAGTGAAATACCAGTTACTTGGTATTTCATATTGATTATTGCGTAACAAAACCTTAACATTATTTTGTCTTATTTCAATAAAAAGAAAGACATACATATATCCTACCAAAAACATTTCATGTAAAGTAGGTTGCCAAAACTCACAACCTCATAACGCTTGCACTGTTAAAAAGTCATCAGGTCTGATGTAGAGCCAAGCCCCTTATTCTACAAGCCTTGACTCTACAAAGCCTAAATCTTGGTCAAAAAGTTTCGCTGTTTCATGGAACTATTGCGTGATACAACATTAACTACCAGTGACTTAATTTCTTAACATGAGTCCATGGCAGTGTCTTTGCGACGGCCTCGAAACGGCCAAGTCATACTTTTTGAACAAGATGTAGGGTTTGTGGAGACTATTGCCTGAGATCTGTTATGCTCACTTCTGAATCCAAATTGAGTATGTGGAAGGATGTTTTTATTCTCCAAACTTCCTCAATTCTTTATTTTACCATTTTCTCCAATATTTTTCGAAATGAACTCAGCAGGCTAATTGGACGATAACATAGGCCTGCAACGTTTTTCCACCTGGACAACGAATAGTTGTCATAGTTTTTTGAAAAAAAGAATACTGCGGTGCTAAGTAACCTCAAATATGACAAAAACAGTGTTTTTGCACTTTTAGATTAGAATAGTCTGAATAATAATTTTCAAAATTTCGCAGGCCTGTGAAATGTGAAGGGTCATCAGAAAGTTTACCGGGTTTTAGGATGGGCACAGTTTTGGCAATTTCCCATTTTGAAGGAAAGTACTATAATTTGAGGCAGGGACCTAAAATATAAGTAATATAAATTACACCTGTCCTAATATCTTTGGGTCTTACATAAGTTATATTGGTATTAAGGCTACATAACTACTTGCGCTGCTTCGTTTATGGTGTTGACATTTCCAAGGTTACAAGAGATTAAACTATTTTCCACGATTTTTCGTTACTCAAATCTGCCTGGTGATCATAATCTGATACAGCTCTCTAGGTCGGTATTTGTTTTGATTTTGTGTGGATTAACATCTAGTTTTCAGTTTCTTTCGAAAGTGTCCACCAGCTAAAGAAAAGCTAACCCTTTGGTGATGGTGTTGAAGATGATCCAAAGGAATTTAGCTTTTCTTTATTAGAAACGCCGATCGCGTTAAGAAATATTTTAATATTTCTTACTTCGCTCGAGTTTGAACGGTTTAGTTTGGCATTCCTTGCAATTCCAAGTTATTACAAAATTTGGAAAATTTGCTCGGGTCATGTGTTTATTTCGTACATTGTGTATTTGAGAATTTATCTAGATGACTAAGAAGTCTATTCTACCTAGCATATCTATACTGTGAAACGTATTTCGGTAATAAAAGTGACAATTTCATCAACCTGTTCAGAACTGTTTCCGTTATTTAACGATAGTCTTTTTACTACAGGTCGTAAGGAGGAGTATACGTATGTAAGTACTAAACATATGCCAGATTGCCCTGATAAAATTATGCATGCAAGTGTTATTTCTTGAAGCGTAAGCTGATACATTTAGAATAACTGGAAAATGGTCAGAGGAAAGGTCGTTAACTGCAGGATGTGAGACTAGATCGAGTCTATTACTTAAAAACACATTTAAAACTAGTGGATTCATTGCTTGGTTTGTTTGAATGAAGGTTGGATCAGGTCGAAAAAAGATTCCAAAGGACTTAATTGCACTATATACATTGAGAATGTTACCCCAACAATTTGGGCGTGAGCAACCCTAAGCCTGATGTCTACAGTTGAAATCACCGCCTATTAAATACGAGTCTCGAGTACTTATCTGTTTGCAAAAATCCTTTTTAAAAAATCTACTCTTTGTTACATTTGATTTTTTTTTTCTTTTCAAAATTTGGTTCATTAGGGTCTTAATAACATGTAAATACTTATATCGATTTTACGATATTACAATTCCATCATACTAAAAACCAATATATAGGATTAGGAAGATACGCGCGACCGCGTCGGAATCTAGTCGCGCCCGTCCACCTCTATGGTATCAGGTGGCTTTTTCGAATATCCGTAGATTACGGATTCCTGAGTAGGGAAAAATTGCCTAAAAATCCGTTGCTCCGTATTGTTACTCCATCTAGCTGAAAAGTTTGTAGACTACTTCTTTTTTTCTATAATGAATTATGCCGGGATATTCGAAAATAAATAAGTGCAAGTATATAGAAATTAAAATAACTGCCATTTAAAAAATTTTAAATGGTAAAATTATACAAAGGGCATTGCGCTGAACTTAATTTAATTTTAATTTTTCTCATTACAAGCTCAGAAAAGGAATAATTTTCTGACATACTAATAACAATAAATTATTTGCCGTAGTTCGCGCGTCACTGATTGAGAAGGATATGGAGATGATGGCGGTGACGGGTTGAATTAATTTTAATTTCAAACTCTTCAGTACCTGCTTCTAAATTTTCTCGCTTTAGCAACTCTTCCAATTGATAGTCTGTTTTACACTGTTTGATATATGATAATATCTGAAAATTCAAAATGAAATTCAAGATTGCTTTATAGTTTGTAATCATAAAGTTATTTAAATATATTTAGCGTAGAATCTAAAATGTGTTTTTGTATACTTTCTTTTATCTCCATCACATCGTCTCTGAAAAAATTATTATTATTATTATGTAAAAGAAGGACACATTTTGTTGTGGAAGTAATAAGATTTCTTAGGCTTTCATCAACATTAAACTCTGCTTTTAGCAGCAGTTTCTGAAAGGCTTTCTTTAACTTTATTCAGTTTTAGGGGTTATACGCTATTTCCTTTCGTAATGTTCATATATTTAAGAATATACCGAGAAAATTTCATGTACATTTATTAAAAATATTTACTATCTGTAAAGTGCTTTTGAAACTTTGAACACGTTTTTCTGAGTACCATGTTTTTAAAGTCGGTGTACACGATATCTCGAGAACGGCTGAACCGATCGGTCTCAAATTTTAACACAAAACTGTTTGAATATATTTTTTCGAAATTAATCGAACGATTTGCGTATCCAATAAATATCTTTCATTTTATAAACAATTTAAGGCCAAAATTTATCTTTAAAATCGAATTTTTTTTTTGAGGAGCCTCCATTTTGTGAAAAATCAATAATCTGATTTCAGATTACCCAGTTACGAGATATCGCGTACATCACGAAACACCTTTTTCCAAGGAGGTTTTGGAGATTTTCTGCTGTGACCTTGAAAATCATTATTTTTACAAATAACAAAATATGACAATATTGTACCTACAAAATTTCAAGTTAATAAATTATTTTTAAGTTTATGTATAAAATGTCTCTTGTAGGGCCTTAAATTTTGAAAAGTTTGAAGACAGCTTTTTACGTAACACTGGTATGTGATGTATGTTTTTAAGTCGTGAATTCTTTTTAAGGCTGTAGCCCCACCAGTGTGATAATTTAAAAAAATCGATTTTTTCTTTGTTTATTTTTTTCGTTGCTTTTAACATATATACATATATAGAATAAGAGGTCGAAGTACCTATTAAATTCGGCAAATGTTTATTTCTGAAAATACAGGTGTCGCCAAGCTATTAAAAATTAATTTTTAATACTAAAAAGTCACTAGTTAAATCTTTAAACGCTTTTTTCTCAGAACTGAATTTGCTGCCACTGTAACTCGAAAAAATGTGCTGTATCGATTCAAAGGTTTTTTTGCATGTTAAGGAAATTTTTTGTTATACCATGAAGCATGTATTTTTTATTGGACCAAAAATTTCAATTTGCCCTGCAAAAAAAGGACAATTTTTGACGAAAATTGTAAACTTTTTCTTAAAACGCCGAGATTCTTATAATCTAAATAAATAAAACAAAGTCGGGTTAGTTACACCATTTATAACTCAAGAACGGCTGGACCGATTTTAATGATTTCCGATTTGTTAGATTCGTCTCCGCCCCGAATAGCAGAATAACTCTTAAAATATCTGAAAAATTCACGAAAAGCGTTGTTAAGCGCAAAACTCAAGAACCGCTGGACCAATTCGGCAATTTTTTTTCAAATATTTCTTGAAGTCCGAAGAAGGTTCTTATGAAGAGAAAAGTTGGAAAAATTGTATGGAAAAACATAAAAACCACATTTTTCTATATCACTTTCAAACTATTCCTAGCTGTTAATTCTAGGGGTGGCGATCTGAGATCAATTAATCGAAGGATTTTCTTGATGATGTCAAACAAAGTATTATTTCAATAAGGCATGTCCGCGCCTAATCGCTCGATGCACGACGCATTAATCAAGAGTTGCAAAGCGAAAAACTGTACGATGTCGATGCTTTAAGAGAATTAAGAACTCTTCCGCTGTTGAATCAACAACAAAAGTATGTAGTTGATACTTTTATGAAAGTTGTAAATGAATGAACTGGAGGGATTTACTTCTTGGACACTCTCGGTGGTACATGAAAAACAGCCCATTCAGCGCTAAAATTGCCGTTGAATATACAAAGTAACGAAACTCAGATTTACAACATTTCGAAGAACTCTACAATGGCAAAGGTTTTGCGACAATGTAAATTGATAGTGTGGGATGAATACACGATAACTCATGACAAATCTTAGGAGGCATTAGACCGAACCATGCAAGATCTGCGGAACAATCAAAATCGATTTGGTGGTGCGATAATTTTGTTATCAGCAGATTTTCGTCAAACATTGCCAGTGATTCCACGGTCAACGCCAGCCAGTGTTGCCAAGTCGTCGATGAAGCGTGTCATTATAGGGACTGAAAAGAACACCTTTTTTAAAAAAAAAGTCACCAGATGCATAATAATAAATTTTCTTCAAAATTGCTCCCAATATAATATAAGGAATATCTATAACAAAAATGTAAATACTACTACTCAATAAAAGACTGTATTTACCTGAATCACAAGCGTATTTACCTTTAATTGGTGACCATTAAGAACTCAAGTGGACTTTGAATTGATCCACAGCTGATCTCATCTACATAAGCGTCGTGCAATTTCTTTCTTTCAAATTGTAAAAGGAAAGGTAGGAGAAACAAAGAACTATAAGAATGTGATAAAGTTCTAATTCTGTGGGCGATCCTCTTATCGCAAGCGACAGAAAATGAGTATCGTTAAAAGTTTCAGGGTCCCGCTGGAAAATCATGAACTTTCACAGGAAATTGTTTGAGTTGTGTTACACATGCGTTTAGCTTAGCATGGCCCGCTTGTAACTGAATTAAGTGGTAGCCCGGCAAATATGTACAAAAATAGTCAAAAACAATGAAAAATGCCGAATATATACGTTAAAACGTTAAAAAGTCGGAGACATTTGGTGTCATCAGAAGTCGCAGTGTCGCAGAAAAAAATCTGTCACTAGAAAGATATTCGAAAACACCAGATTTGGTGAGAAAGTCCCTTATTTGGCATCACTGCATTTAAAGTCATCAGAAGTCACCACGGTAGAAGTTAAAAATCATCAGCTTTTAGACGTGTCTGAGAAAAAAATTCTGTTACTTGGGAGGTGTTCGAAAACACCAGATTTGGTGACAAAATAATTGAATTGGCAGCACTGACGACGCTGATGAACTTAATGCATGTTTAAACTCCTCCGTTTTGTGAAAACACGTCAAGATACTAAATTTAAGCAAGAATATGCAAGAATGTCGAGTTGCAAAATGATCCATCTGGAGAAATATTTTCAAAACAATTCATTGGCAGGTTTTGACTGACTTTCCTGACAATTTTTATCAGTTTACTGAATCAAAAACTGAACTCAATCAAAAGGTGTTCCCAAACGTTGCTCAAAATTATAGAGATCATATTTGGTTTGGATGTAAATGAATTCAATTTCAAAATTCTAAGTGAAATTGCCGGTGAATTGAGGACATACAAATCAGTTGATTCCGCTACTAACCAAGATTATGTCGTCAACTATTCACCCGAATTTTTGAACTCGCTCGATTTGCCAGGATTGTCTCCTCACAATCAATTAAAGGTCGGATCGGTGATCATAATGTTGTGAAATATCAACCAACCGGGTCTTTGTAACGACACACGGCTAGCGGTAAAAAAATTACTGAAAAACGTGATCAAGGCAATCATTCTAAACGGAAAGTATAAAGGAGAAGACGTTTTGATACCACATATCCCAATGATTCCGACAGACATACCATTTGAATTTAAATGACTGCAGTTTTCAATGCGGCTTACCTCGCTATGACAATAACTAAATCCCAGGGGCAGTCATTGAGTGTTTGCGGCATTAATCTTGAAAACCCATGTTTCTCGCATGGACAATTATATGTTGCCTGTTCCCGTGTTGGAAAACCAAAAGCTTTGTTTGCTTACGCGCCAGGTAATCAAACAAAAATATCGTGTACCCACTGACATATAGCTATGGACCGATCGTATGCTATTTTATTTTGAGACAAGTTTGAGACAAGACATAGACGTACACTTACTAATATTGAGGGGAAGATAGTTATCAGAACACCAGTTGTAGAAAGCGTCTAAGTCAGAATTTAAAAGTTCACAGTCTCGAAAAGAGGACACAACACGGACAATTTTGGCGTCGTCAGCATAACAAAGAATTTTTGAATATTTCAAGAATAAAGATACATCATTGATGTATATAATAAATAAAATCGGGCCCAGATGACTTCCCTGAGGTACGCCAGAGGAATTAAAAATAAACTTGGATATTGATCCACGGAAGGACATACGCTGAGTCCGATTTAGTAGGTAAGAACAAACCCAGTCTACAAACAATGAAGGAAACCCGAGGGCCATCAACTTGTGAATCAAAATTTGGTGGCTTATTCTGTCAAATGCCTTGCTAAAATCTGTAAAGATACAATCCACTTGCTTCCCAGCCTCAATTTTGGATAAGCAGAAATTTGAGAATTCCAGTAGGTTAGTCGCAGTAGACCTACCTTTCATAAAGCCATGCTGGAAAGTTCCAAGAAAAGGTTTGCAATGAAAGTATAGCGTATCGCAAACTAATGCCTCAAAAATCTTAGCAATACAACACAAGTAATTAGAAATTTCACACCTCTTGCCTTTCTTGTGAAGAGGGTTAATAAGAGATGATTTCCAAGATTTTGGAAAGACTCCACAAGAAATAGATAAATTAAATAAATAACAAAGAACAGAAACCAAGAAAGAAGAACAGTTCTTATAAAGGGAAATAGGAATACCATCAGGACCGTACGAAAAACTATCTGCCTTATTGATGTAATTCGCGACTGTTTCGTCATCAAATGTAAGATCTTTCATTTCCAGTGAAGAAGGAGGAAATAATGTCAAGTAGCTAAAATCCTTAGAGCAAGTATCGCAGTTGTCAGAAAGAAAAGCTGTCTTAAAAAAGTCGCCGAAAAGGTTCGCAATCGTCAAGGGAGCACTACTTTCAGTGTCACCTAGTTTTAATAAAGTAGGGTAGCCGTCGGCGCTATGCTTAGAGTTAACAAATCTCCAAAACTGCAAAAAGCACTTACCGCCACATCAATGTTCCGCTCATAAAAAACATTAGACCAATTACAATTCAAAATCTCAATAACAGAGCAAGGGATGTTGCGACGAACAGCGCATAGTACTCCTCCCCCGACAGGAGCGTTCACTGCAGATAGATGTAGAGGAACCAATTCCACGGCCGTTCACTGCACCGAGACGGAAAGTGAACTACCAGCAACCCCATCCACAGTCGGCTACCGCACGATGTTTTCAGTCGCAGGATGTTGAGACGACATGACAGTATGCGAGTTATCAAAATTTCCGTTGATATCGGAAGCAGGCTGAGAAACACGACCCTTACGACGACGAAGACGCCTACCCGCCGTTTGTCGAGGCAGCCGCTGATTAGTAGAATCCTGAGAAAAGGCGGAAGAAGTAGAGTCTAAAACATGAGGGCAGGACTAAGTTTGGGTAGGTGGAGCATCCAAGACAGCAGATGAAGGAGAAGTAGAGCCGAATAAAACACGGGATGAGATACTCCTAATATCAGCGGCAACGGAACCAATTAGGTCACTGTTCTTTTTGACAGCCAAAGTGCAGGATTCCAGGTCCTCTTTCACGCGCCGAACACCGCGCAAAATGCCATCAATGGAAGGCATAACTGACTCTACAGATGGACCGTGAGAAAGCGATGGGGATTCAGTGGTAGCTAGTGACATGCGGAGATCGTCCAATGAAGTAACCACTTGGCAGCACTTAGATGAGAGCTCATGAGTTTTCCCTAATAATGAGTCGTTAAAAACATCAGTAGCGTGAATAAGCTTGTCGATTTTGTTATTCAGAATTGAAACGTCGTCGGATAGAATCTGAAGTCCGGCCAAGTTTGTGGAGATAAAGTTAATCTTTTCAGCCAAGAATGACTGGTCAGCGGAAAGAGTTTCAGCAATGCCCCTCATAAGGCGTAAGACATGGCAAGGCCTAATGACGGAGCAATCTCCACATGTTAAAGGACCACCAGATGTACCCCTCAAGCAAGCCGTATGAAAAGCGTGTCCGCAAATCCCATCGCAGATAACTTTATCCTCAAAAATCTCGACACCGCACGTCTTTTAAGTTCTATATAAAGTGTTTCATTATCATTATGCTTATGTTTTTTTGAATTTCTTTGGCATTCACCAGCTATTACGGAGCGGGTTTTAATTTATCTAAAAAGAGACAGAATTGTAGTTTTTTTTAAGAGTAAAGTAAATAAACAGTAAATTCGAAATTAGTGTTTAACATCCAGGACTGTAGAATAAAAGTATATTGTAGTAAGGAATCGGGGCGTTATCTTCAGAAGCCTTGACCCTGGAGCCGGCGAGCTCAATCCCTTGGAGAAAACCAGAGGCCCGACGCAGGCCTGTAGAGACAAAATTCGGGCCCGGGGGGTACTACATACGGGCCCTCGCGAAAGGAATTTCGGGCTCGGGACTAAGCGTTTACGGGCCCATATACAATCGAATGAGTGACTTTCAATTTAAAATCTGTCTGTGTTCGATCGTGAAACATTTTTTTATACATATAATTAAAATGGAAAAAATTTTCTGTGGATGACTTAGATGACCGGGCCCCTTTTGAAAGCCCGGGCCCGGGGGGTTTACCCCCTTCGCCCCCCTCTCGGCGGCCCTGGCCCGACGGACTACGAAGTAAAACACGTTACCAATCGGTGTCCGAATAGCGACACGAAGATAACGCGTTACATCATATTTATTATGCAGGTAATGTTCGAGAAAATATTTTATTTTATTTGAGTTTTGTACAATTAGTTACAAATTAATTAAATATTCATACAGAAAATATGACAACTTTTTTTAGGTGTAAAAATCAAACAGAACATTGGAAAAACGATTAAATAATTAATAAAATCTATATTACATTTTCGTGTCATTTATTCAAACGAATGATATCATCGCTACTCTCACTTTCATCACTACAAATATCGGAATCATCTTCATTATCAGAACAATTGTTCATGGAATTACACAGCATACTCTCAACTTGCATCGGCGTTGATTCTAATAGGAACCATGTCCGTTTTAGAAAGTCCGGCCCTTCAATATATTTGAAAGACCCATACAGTCAATTGTTGCTTAGTTTCGGGTTCATGTGTATAGATTCATGATTCGTCGCCTGTCACGATCTTATAGTCCAAGCATAACTCAATCTGACGGTATGTCACATGACGATCTTTCAATATCAGTTCACGCACAGTATCGATTTTTTGTGGCACATCAACCGATATAAGACAACCTTCACGAAATTCGTCCTGTAGCCATTGAATTTGGAAAACAAGCGAAATACGGTTGCTCGAGATGTTGCTTCATTACCAAAAGTCGAGGCGAGTTGATCGGCACATTTTTGTTGGTATAATCCACGTCGAAAGTAATATTAAATCATCGCATGAAAATGTTCACTATTTAATTCTTTTTTTTAACCAAGATGAACGTTTCAAGTGCAGCAAATTGGGAATATCAGTTTGTTTCTGGGAATAAGTATAAAAGGAAACGAGTTAGATTAATAAAAAATGCATTAAATTATTGCAAAATGATTTAACTTTAATAATACAAACAAGGAAACAAAAAAAATTAGGAACCTTCTCAAAATTTTTAGCAAACTAAAAGTCTCGAAAAGCGTCATTGCACTTAGGGTGTAGATAATTTGGAATATTCACAGCACGACATCCTAACCTAAAACTCCATGTCGATGTCACATTTTTAATTTTAGAAATGTTTACAAAATCATAAACTAATAAGGTCGCTTAAAAGTTAAAACAATTATAATGAAAATTTTGTATATCACAGCAAATAATTAGATATCAAGGATTGCTTTCTTAACGAACATTATGAGATATCGTTCCCGTGTGAAATGTTAAGATGGCGGCCTGCTATTAGTACTCATTGACTTCATATGCCACGTGACGTTATGTTTATTGAAAAAAAACACAGATGGCTTTTACATAAATTTAGATATCCGAGTATTCCAAATTACCTGCAGTATTTCAAATTTGCTACACTTCCTCTAGCTGTAAACAACAAAAAATATCACCATATATATATATATTTGACATATTAACACTGGTGTTGTCTTATCTCAAAACTTAAGTAGCAACTTACTTATAAACAGAGCTGTAAAATTTAGATTACGATTACTTTATGATTACGATTACTCAATTAATCGTAATCGAAAATTGCGATTACGATTACGGAAACAATCGTTATCGAAAATTTTGATTACGATTAGGCACTGAAATAATCATAATTGAAAATTTTGAATACGATTACTCAAATAATCATAATCGTGAATTTTGATTACGATTACTCAAATAATCTTAATCGAAAATTTTGATACCTATTACTCGAATAATCATAATCGAGAATTTTGATTACGATTACTGAAATAATCTTAATCGAAAATTTTCGATTATTATTACAAATAATCAAGAAGTAATCAAATTTTTATTAGATTACTTAATCGTATTTTCACTAAAATAAATAAAAATAAATAAATTAAAATGACTACAATGAAATAATTTATTCTTCGTTATTATCGTTTAGTAGTTTATTACTCTTTGTTTACTAGGTCTGAGGTAGCAATTCCATTTAATTTCATTTATAAGCGATACAAAAAATATCTGCACTGGGTCTTCACTTCAACTTATTATCGCTTCCTCAACATGATATTCTGCTTAATTACTATTATCTTAAAATTACCTAATGCTTAGGAAATGCCCGAACAATATATAATTCCTTTGCGACGGAAAGTGTTAAATTGCTATCGCCAAGTGTGATAGGTAATAATGAAGATCCTTTCTGGCACAACGGCGCCGTTTTAAACATGCAGTTTTGTCGCTTAGATATTATTCTTTTTGTGCTTCTTGCCAGGATTATTATCTATGCCTTTTACAACACAGTAATTTTTGGAATAGTCAGAAATAAATAAGATTGTATTATTTTTGGATTCCTTCCAAATAATCTGGAAACAAAAAGTAATCCAGAGTACTATTTGATTACTTCTGAGTAATCTAATAAAAAGTTTGATTATTTTTTGATTATTATTAATCGTAATCCAAATTTTTGATTACGATTATTTAAGCATTCGTAATCAAAATTCTTACTCTAATAATCGTAATCAAAATTTTCGATTATGATTATTCAAGTAATCATAATTCAAAAGTAATTGATTACAAAAATAATCATTATTTTTACAGCTCTGCTTATAAATGATATGTCTATTAATTGTAGATCCTGAACATAATTGTAAATTGAGTAATTTAATCGTGCAGTTTTTCTAAGTATAGGTATAATAACAAATTGAAATTAAATGTCGGCCATTATTTTAGAATTAAGTAAAGGTAGGAATTTGATCCAGTTAATTTAATATCAATCTAACACCCTTACCTTCGTTCTGTGCTTTTGTGCTAAGTCCACCTACATAAGGATTACGAGTCGTCCTGCCTTTATATCTTGCACCGTTAGAACCAACACTTCACAATTAAGCCAACAATGGAGCTCCTCCAATTATTAGCCAATTTATCGCAAGCTTTTCGATTTGCACTTCTGATAAGTACTGCATTTGTAAAGAAAACTCCATAAATTTGTGCCCAATGCCCATTGAAACAGTTGCACAATAAACCAATGTGTCGAACACTAAGTTCATGTTTCTTTTCCAACGCTGAACTCCGTATATAAGCGGAAAACAGGAACGGTAGACGCTGAGAAAAGAGCAGAATTGGTTTGGGAAATTTGTCCCCACGGAAAATTTGAGCTTCAATCGAAAATCTATAAATAGCTGTGTTCGCAATACAATCAAATTGTTTGAACATCCTGTTCTATAGAAAGCACTTTCGTATTCTTTGGCATTTTATAAAAGTGGAATCGTGGCACAAGGGAAAAAGCGTTACCACTTTGAAGTTGAAGCAATCTCAATCAGGTGAGAGCAATCCTGTGGCTTTGTTTGTGTACTCTTGGGAAAAGTTGCTTTACTTTATAATTAAATACAATTCGTAACTACTTCTATTTGAAGGTTAGGCGAAACAAACTTTACAATTTGTTTTTGAAAATATTTAGAACTTAAAGCAAGTGCAACTTTTATCACGTAACTTATTGTGCTTTTCACAGCCTCTTACACGATTTGTAAACTTCGTTGTTACTTTAATAAACTTTGCTTTTACTGCTTTAAAAAAGTTAGTGCATTTTGATGGTTCCTTCGTTTCTGATTTCATTTCATGACATCTTTCACGATAACTGAATATTTTATCATTCCATCTTTACGGCCCTTATTCTTCGTATTCCGAAGGTTTGATTATGAGATAATAAGACCAACACGCTTTTTGTATTTATTCGTCTTTTACGACTTTTGAAGTCAATTCTTTTGAAGAGAGCACCATTTTCATTTGGTAAAAAGAGGACTTTAATCAAATCAACGGAATTTTTATGTTCAGATTTTTATTACTATTCAATGAAACAGATATCTTTGACAACAAATAAAAATAAAAAGTCACCTTAAACGAATTGATTGATAGTAAAAATGCTTTAAAAAATGAACAGACTTCCAAAAATTATTTTTTAAGTCGGCGATAGATTAGCAAATGCCTGCAGAAACAAATGCATTATCATACTATATTATACACACACGTAAAAATCTTGCTTCCTTCTTTTATTTTTAAAATATCCTTCAAATTGCAATTGATAAAAGTGAAACAGAAATTTGGAATAAAAATGGGACTGGCAACTACTCGTAGTAACGCAAAAAAATTATTTAGTTTTTTTTTATACGATGTGGCCAAATCCTAGGGGACAACCCTTTGATGCGTTAGCATCAGACAACAGCCCAGAGACGGGCTCCGTCTCAGTTATTATTTCTAAAATATTCTTGCTCTATTTTTGACTTTAGCCATTTTCCATCAATCGCTTTAGCTATTTTGTTTTTCAGCCTTTGCACACTGGTAAAATTTTGGAATCTAGCTGGACAAAAGTAATAATTTCGTAACGCGTTGACCGATTTTAATGATTTTTTTTTGTTGTGTAGAGTATATTCCCCAATTGGTTCATAATCAAAAATTTTGCTGGTGGGCTGAGGGTAGAAGCTAACTTCGTTATGTGTGGACCGATTTAGATGGATCTTTTTTCGCTGTATAGAATATGTTCTTCCATTGTTAATAATAAAATATCAAAAGGTTCATATCTTTAGCTGGATGGCGTATAACGTTGTACTGATGTGTTGAAAGATTTGCGTCAACCCTTAGTGCAAGCGCTTAATCTTCCGATAGTTCTGGTTTTTTGTTGGACTTGAGAGCCTTCTTGATTGTAGTACATTTTCTAGGAGGTGCTATAGAAATCCTTTTTACTATGATCGCTGAATATCTTTTTCCTATCTTTTGAAGCTGTACTGCAGTGGCCACCGATAACACTAGCTTACACCAAAAAGATCTTGTTTCTCATAGACTTTTTTTAATGTATTTTGGGGCGTAGATTCCAAAAAATTTTATTCTTAAGAATCATTTTCGAGATATTGTCAAAAAACCCATTATTCGGCACTTTTATCAATTATTTACCCAACCATTAATTTTTATCCGATCTCCATGAATTTTTTCTTCATATTTTTAAGATTTAACGGGTTTTTTGAGAATATCTCGAAAACGGTTCTTAAGAATATAAAAAAATAGTTGCCATTTTTTGAATCTACGCCCCAAAATACATTAAAAAGAGTCTATGGAAAACCATATCTCAAGATGAGGCCCAAATTTGTAAACTAGTGTGATTCCTTATATCTGGCCAATTCAACGAGGCGTGAGGTGTTTTACTCTGGGTAGTTCGGTTTTTTGCAGGCTTCAAAATCCTTGATTGGTGGCCTGTTACTCGTGTCAGTTTATAAATTACTCGAAACAACTTGAATCACATTAACAGGTAACGTACGAGTTCCTTGAAGCTCTGAAGAATTAGCTTTTCGAAGCGGTTTCGATGTCTGCCCGATTTAGTCCATTTTTTTCAATTTTTTGACAAAGGCTTCTGACCGTAATTTTAAAATGCTTAAACTGCTTTCTGAAAATGATATTCCGTCTAGACTAGATATCAATATAATATCTGTTTAGTGTTAAGAATTAATTAAGTACCTAGAAATAAGAAATAAATACATTCATGTATAATCACCTGAAATTGCTTATTAAACAAATGATCATCATCCAACAGAATAACTTGCTTCAATAGCATAAGGGTGTCAAATTATGCTCTCATCATAACATTGCACTTCGCAAATGGTAAACAACATTCTTTTCCCATCACAAGTCGTGTTGGTATCAGTTTGCGTCTGCGAAGTGCAGTGCGACACCATTGAAAACATGTTACATGATTTCATTTGGGTAATCAAAGTTAAGTTCCCATAGTCTTTGTTTGATATTTACATTTAGGTAAGCAAATTTATTTTCAATAAATAAAACAGTCAGTTAAATAAAGTAAGTAACTTTTGCAGTGAACTTGGTGTGTTTCACTTCAGAACTCGTTTTCCGTCATTAGCGTCAACGTTTAGTACCTTAACGCACATAAACCGACAGTAAAGTTTGAGTACCTTTACGATAGGAAAAGCGTGTCAGCAAAGGACCGCAGAAAAAACATAACTTGGTGACCCCGACGTGATTTTAAGATCACGTTTGGAAATCTCAGTACAAGTGTTAAAGTTAAAATCATCGTTCAATCGTTCAGCATCTCAGGATGGATAAATTGGTACAACAACAAGCGGAGATCGGCGATGAAGTCCAGAAGACGATTACAAGGTACCGGAAACAACCACTGGAAAGAAGAACTACATCATTTTTGGAAGAGCGGCTTCAAAGGCTAGAATCGCTTTGGTCTTCATTTGATAAAATCGATTCAGAAATTAGGACGACTTACGGCGATCAAATAAACCACGATTACTTCGCAAAGGAGTACTATGAATTCATCAAAAATCTGTAGGATTCATACTCCGAGGAAATATCAACCAAGCTCCTCAACCTGAGGAAGGTCCTCTCAAGCAACCAGGTATACTTGGGAATATTCACCAACCGATTGATGACCCACAAGCTGCCTCAGCAATCATCTCTAATTATATAGCGGTGAAAGGGCTACTAGTCGAGACAAAGCTTTCGATAACACACTCAGCGGGCTCATTCGCAAACAAAATTCCGCTATAATATCCTTACAAAGGCTACTGGCAGGCATCAAACAGCAACGGATGCAGCAACCGAAGGCTTATTATGAGCAAAAGATTAGTGCGATTAACGAACATTGGTCACGCATCAGAACACTAAATGACCAGATGTTAGACTTATCAGAAAAACAAGTTTCAGAAGCGTACTTCGACTTAGAAGAAGGAGTTCAAGAGGTCTTGATTGAGCTAAGTCAAACTTTAACTGAACAGTGTTGTCAAACCATTGGACGCCACAAATGAAGCCGCCAAAAATATCAATCCCTCAATTTGATGGAGATTATTTCAAATGGCAACAATTTCATGACCTGTTTCTGCAGATGATTCAATGGACAGAAAGTTAGCAGAACAACTTTAGCAGAACAAAAGTTTGAAAAATGGATAATCAAGAGCTCATTAAGTGCTA
Organism: Leptarthrus brevirostris; assembly: GCA_964036015.1. Lineage (NCBI taxonomy): Eukaryota > Metazoa > Arthropoda > Insecta > Diptera > Asilidae > Leptarthrus > Leptarthrus brevirostris. The sequence goes on from OZ038372.1 coordinate 123,145,566, forward strand.
TTTAAGTGCCGAAGTGCGAAATTAAATGCTCATGAAGATTTCGTAAAAATCCATGTTCTGCTAGGTTTAGGACAAGTTAGCAGAACAACGCCCCCTAAATGCATTAAATGGTTGCAACAACTGCCAGGACACTAAATTTATTAAATGCTATTTAAATGCTCATAAAATGCTGCATAACAGATATTTATCTATTAAAAAATCAATTTATGTCAAAGTTGGGCAGTGCTGTTTTCGGATTTAAATGCTCATAAAATGCTGCATAACAGATATTTATCTAGGAAAAAAATCAATGTATGTAAAAAAACGGGACGTACAAACCGCCCCGGACCCCAATAAGACCGTAATTTTTCTTTCTTCTTTAATTAGTAATAACAAATATTAGACGCATACATTTTTCATTGACAACTGCAATGCTTAGCTAGAGTTCTGGAGTTTCTTATAGAAATTTTAAATAGTTCTGGGAAATTACAGGTAGAACTCATATGAGAAAAAATCCGGCGCTAACTTCACGCAGCGCCGCTTTTTTCACAAAAATGAGTTCTAAAATTTTTTTTCGATGCATTTCGAAGAGTTCTAGAGTTCCTGATAACATTTAAAAATAGTTCCGGAAAATTAAGAAAATTATAATTTTTTCAAATTTTCCACCTGAGAAAATGTAAAACTAATTTCCCAAGAGCTCTAGGCAGCGCTCGTCAAGTACTATAAAATATCCTTGAAGCAATTTGCCGAAGGAGCCAAACTGTGGCTACTATTAGCAATCATAGGTTTTTGAACCGGAAAACAAGTTCATGTGAAGAAAATAAAACCGATTCCCAGAAGAGTTTTGATATTTTTTTTTCGAGTTCTCGAGTTCCTCATAACATTTGAAAATAGGCCCGGAAATTGTAAAACTAACTCTAAACTCTAAGAGTTCTAGTACTACGAAATTTCAAGTGTTTTCTTGAAAAAGCAAAACTGTGGCTGCTGTTAGCAATCATAGCGGCGCTGCGTGAAGTTAGCGCCGGATTTTTTCTCATATGAGTTCTACCTGTAATTTCCCAGAACTATTTAAAATTTCTGTAAGGAACTCCAGAACTCTAGCTAAGCATTGCAGTTGTCAATGAAAAATGTATGCGTCTAATATTTGTTATTACTAATTAAAGAAGAAAGAAAAATTACGGTCTTATTGGGGTCCGGGGCGGTTTGTACGTCCCGTTTTTTTACATACATTGATTTTTTTCCTAGATAAATATCTGTTATGCAGCATTTTATGAGCATTTAAATAGCATTTAATAAATTTAGTGTCCTGGCAGTTGTTGCAACCATTTAATGCATTTAGGGGGCGTTGTTCTGCTAACTTGTCCTAAACCTAGCAGAACATGGATTTTTACGAAATCTTCATGAGCATTTAATTTCGCACTTCGGCACTTAAATAGCACTTAATGAGCTCTGAATTATTCATTTTTCAAACTTTTGTTCTGCTAAAGTTGTTCTGCTAACTTTTTGTCCATGATGATTCATGCTCAACCCATCAGCAAGGCACAAACAATGTGGTTTCTAAAAACTTCTTCTCTGGAGAAGGTGAACGTCTAATAAGACAGTTTCAAACTTCTGAAGATAACTACGACTCTGCATGGGAGGTCCTCAATCGTCGCTACAGCAACAAACGCTTGCAAGTAGCCGCCTAGGTCAACAAACCGTCCAAACGGAATCAGCATACTCAATCAGAAGATTTCATGATAATCTTCTTCTTTACCCGTAGACCGAATTGGATGATTTTTTTTTGTTATGTAGAGTATAATCTTCCATTGCTAATATAAGGATAAATTTTGATTTAGGGTGGGGTTGGGGAGGAGTAGCTAACTTCATAAATTGCCGACCAATTTGGATGATTCTTGTATTGATGAGTAGAATATGTTCCCCCATTGGCACCACGACAACAATTTATGGGGTGGGGTGCAGTGGAAGAGGGACGTTATCTAAATGCTTAACGTATAGACCTATTTGAAAGATTTTTTGCTGTTGTATACAGTATGATCCCCCATTGCTATGAGGAAAAATCTTGACCTAGGGTAGAATAGAATATCAATTTGTGCTTATGGTGTGAGTTGGTGGAGGGAGGGACGTAGCTTTGAAAGGCGTAGAGCGATTTTGATTCTGCTGTACAGAATACGTTTCCTTATTGGTAAATGATAAAGAACTTCATCCCTATAGTGACTATGACGATTTTGTACCTAGAGTGACTACGATGATTCTCTACCTATGATGATTCTCTCTTGCTGAATAGAGTACGGTGGCGCACTAGCGCCATTTTAAGAATTTTGTATCTAAGGTGGGGGTATGAAAGGGTGATCTTGACTAATTTCGTAATATGTTGCCGGATTTGGATAATTGAACCAGAATTATGTCAGTTGGCATAATGCCGACGAAATGTGTGTGACGAAGCTCTATTAGGCAATGGCTTATATATTGTTTCTTCAGAAGTTGGAAGTCACTTTGCCTGGACAATGAAGATTCATTAACAAGAGAAAGAAATATATTTTTAACCATATTTGACTTACACGTTAAAGTTGTTTCCACTTCGTTGCTCAGCCCGATCAATAATGTTATGCTCATAAGAAAAAAATGGCACCGGCGACAAAAAGAAGTGATATTCACCCCATAAAAAAATTAATTTTTCTAAAAAAAGAGTGTTTATAGAAAAGAAATGTCGCCAATTTTATTCTAATTAAAAAACTTCAAAAAGAGATTTGCACTTCGGCAACAAAAAGATTCAAATAAACTTTTTGAACTTCAGAAAAGGGTATGTTATCAAGTCTAGAAATTAATAAAATTTCCGAATATAGTGGGACGGAGAGGGAGAATATATTTCACGTCAAATAAAGAAAGTAAGAGGAAATCAACGATTCGTCGTTTCAAGACTATTGGAGACGAAGTAGGACAAGGCCATGATTCCGGGGTTCAAGACCAGGTCTCCTCCTGGGGTTTTAAAAATTGAATTAAAAATCCACTCCGTTTCTGGGCTGCTGTCTAGCTCGCAGCAATGCAAAAACAAGACATCCAAGCTTCCTTACTATTCTTACCATATTTCCCTTCCGGCCAAAGCCATGCTAAAGCATCAAAGGGTTGTCACCTAGGCTTTGGCCACATCGTAAAAACATCCGGTTTTCAACGAAATTCAAAATGCCTACCACAATCACAAACAGTTTAATTAACAGCCTATTTTTAAGGAAAATTCTGAATTTGCTGCATCTGTAAAGTGAATTTCAGCTTATTCTTAATGCAGTTGCATTAAATCATCGCCATTAATGTGCTCAACTATTCTTTTTCTTCTTCTTATTTTAATGTGGCACCAAGCTGCTTTGTGAATGCGGCTTATATGGCCGGTTCACTTATTCTAGGTTACACCAAGTATGAGTACGAAAAAGCGAGCTGTTGTAGGCTTGAAGCGAATCGTTAATTTCTTTTTACTTTCTTTGTTTTATCTCTTTCTTCATTCCACTTATATTCGGAAAAGTTATTACTTCCTGGACTTGATAAAACACCCTTTTCTAAACACTAAAACACAGTTCTGTACACTAAATTTGTTGCCTTACCTTCTTTTGCTAAGACGCAGATGTTTTGTGAGACATGAGAGTTTGTCGCTGAGTCTTGTTAATTGCCATGGATCATGCTATTTTCAAAACGAACTGCAAGTTTTTGAATTGGAATGGCACATCCCCCGGTATAATCGAAACGGTGAAATTAAATCACTACTTCCACTGGCTAATCCAGTCATCAGTAGCTCGCACGATGTTTCATCCCAATTGTGTAATTGCATAGTCTCGGTATATCGTGGTTAGCATCAACAGGACTAGTACGCAGGCTTTCAACGTCAGCTTATGGCAAGGTAACCCTGACAATTCTAAAGAGTTAAGGAATTCTATAGTTTATGAGGTTACCGTTTCATTATCGTATTAACCGATAAATAGTCTTCAATATCTCCCTTCATTTTCGATATATTTTTTTCATTTAGTTGTCGTATAGTTGGTGGCAAAGTAGCTCTTTCAAAAAACCATTCTTGGCTTGAAGTTCAGGATAAATATTGCTGTAGTTGTTTTGCGTTATACTCGCCAAACCCTTCCATTTGATACACATAGTCAGGGAGTGGCGACTAAAACAATCTAAAATCTAAGTGAATTCGCCATATTATTCTGCAGGTTGCAAGGTATTTCTTTGCCAAATTTCATCAAGGTAGTTTAGCCGTAAAGACGTAACAAACAGACAGATAGACAAATTTACTTTCGCATTTATAATATGTATTAGCGTGATGTATTATGATGTATTGAAAACATTGATAACCGCCCGCAACACGTAAGATAGCTGCGATTACTCTTACATTTAAGCGGAGTCAAAAATATTTGACTACGTATTCAACTATGCTGAGTTTCGAACTATATTACCTAAATGAAAATTGTTGGCAATATAGCAATTTTAGAAACATTATTTAGATTTATATAACTATATCTAACTATGGTTGGGTTTCAAAATTCGCTCCAGTTGTCTCCCTCTCTCTTGCTAGTTCCCGTAACCCCTTATGGGGCATGGGGTGGGAGAAAAACTTCAGCTGATTTGAGACAACGGTTGCAAGTGGACGTACATTTTAAAGTGGAATCCGAACCACTAACATTTTGTCTTTAACCCCCATGGCCTTTTTATCGTAACTTATTGTCAGCAGAAAACTACCATGGGTCGCCGTCGGTGAGATTCGAACCTGGGACCTCCAGATTGTTAGGCCGACGCGTTATACTTACTCCATCAGTTGTGTCGACTTTAAATCACCAGAGAAATAAATAAGCTTATCCTCAGGTGTACACCGCTCTGAAATATTATCATGCAAAATAAAGGGTGTTTTTTAAGAGGGATGCAATTTAAAATTAAAACAAAATAAGCCAATTTTGTTGGAATAATAGCTTTTTTATTGCGTTCGAAAGAATGAATGTATGTTAATTTCCGTATTTTGAGTACATGACGTTACTTCAGAAATGATTCGCGTCATGTTGGCTTCAAATGCTTCAAGAGTTGTTAGTTTCGTAGCATAGACCCTGGATTTAACGTGGTCGCAAATACTCTCCCTAACCTTTCTTCTGGCTACCCAAATTACTTTTCTTTTTTTTTCTTTTTCTTTTTTTATTAAAATACGAATTTTAAACGGTACTTTTTATCAACTGAACCGAAAGTTTATTACTGTTTTATTACGAAAAGCTTTCGTAAAGAGCTAGCTTCTAAGAAGTGGGTACTCAGTGATGTACAAAGTTACGCAAGTAATCCTGCAGCACTCCGAAAAAAGGCAGTGTCTATTTACAACCCTAGAATTGCCGTGTACACGGAAGTACACGGAAATACACGGAAATTGCGTCAAATTTTTATTAGACTTTCTGAGAGGAAGAGGTGTATTAATCAGGGTTTTAGTTGCTTTATTTCCCCCGCCAGGTTTGTATCTAAAACAGGCTGTGATAAAACCAGTAATATGAATATGGAAACGACTATTTGCACTTATCGTGTACTTACATGTAGTTCCGTGTATTTCAGTGTACACGAAAATTACACGGCAATTTGAGAGTGATTAATAGACACTTCCTTAATAACTTGAGCAAAACTCTTTCTTTTCAAGTGTACATGGGCTTTAAGAAGAATTGATTATATTAAAGGAAAATGGGATGTCTTACAGTGTAATCATGATAATATCAGCTTAAAATACATTTTTTCTTTTTCAGCATTTTGAGGCCAGAAGTAATTATCCAGTTTATGAATTGCGGTGCTTCTGCAAATAAAGACGAACCCAAAGTATTCTCCTTCTCCCATAAATCTGCTCATGCTCGAGCTTTTTATTCATTTAAAATTGCAACTGACTTGTTCTATTTAAATTTAATTCCATTTCGTTACATTTATTTACCACTCGACACTAAAGAAGTCGAGAAGTGGTTGAATAGCTCATTTTCAGATATCCTCCATTAAAAAGTCTCGCGAAAATAAATGTGATTATACTTGCGGTACGACACGAGGTCATGACATACAATGAAAACTGCACGAGAATCAAAACCACTGTTCGTCTTATATTTAATTTGTAGAATGCATAAAAAGGTAGAAATTGAGTGAGTATTTCACTTGACACTATTCCGAGTCATAGTTGCGAGTCATAGTTGCGATTCCAAGAAGAGTAAATGGCAAAGTTTCTATGAAATAAGCCTCCCGGGATGAATCGGGCCATAACCGCTGCAAGGTGGAGTTGAAAGCAAGTTTAAGTATGTCGGGAGTATGTCAATAGGATTTTGCCACGAAATGAAGTCTCTTTCGTATCTATCAAGGCGAAGGCACCTGAAATATTCTAACAAGTCGAAGTAATCTTTAATGCTATTCAGCTCTAGAATGTCGTTCGCTGGGGCTTATGTGCATTGGTTTCAGAGATCATCAAGTCTTTAAGGGAATCAGGGAATTCATTCGCTCCATGCAATCATTTTCTTCGTGAAAGCGTAGCGAGATACCTCATCACTAGCCTTCATTGAATGATTTGGCAACCTTAAAAATCCCTTCACTGAAGGAAAAGAACTTTTGATCTGCAAATGTGATTGAATATAATTTAGAGTTTTATTGCTTTTATGCGGGCTTTGATCGTACAAATTCAATTTACCATTTTTATTCAATTAAATTAACTAAAGTGAAAGACTTTGTGTGTTTCAAGTACACAAGCAAAGAAGAGTAAAATTCAATTATCGAGGAACAAAAAGTAACAGGCACATATTTTAAAGCATCAAGTTCTTCAATACTGATAGTATTTTTCGAGGAAGGACTAAAGGAATGCTACTTAAGAAGTACATCATGTCATGTAATTTACAAACTAAGATCTGAACTTCGAAATCATTAATATAACAAACTTTATAATTTTAATGACAGAAATAATTACTCCTTGAGGACTCAGTTTAACTTAGTTTTGTGGCCATTCAATAATCTCAGATTATTCCAATCTATCTTGCAAACGCTTAATTTCCTCTATAATTTAAATGGTTTTTAGGGTATACCCATTGGAATTAAGCCAAACACAACCAGGGTACAAACTTAAGGAGAACTTCTTTATCCCGGACACTGCCCAAATCCTCAGAAGAGTTATTAGTGAAGTAAGTCCTGCGTTAAAGATCTTTTCGTTAATTAACATACGAGAGTTTATTGATTATATTTATAGCTACGACTAGGTAAGTATGTACCTATATGGAACCATAAATTTGCCTGGTGCAAGTTGGATGCAATTTTGCTAGATTTATTAAAGCTTTCCCGACTATGGTCCATAGCAGACATCTGTGTTGTTTACTCCTTTCGAAATTATCCTTTTATGCAAATATTTTCACAGGAAAATAAATTGTTACGGAAAATTAAAATAGTGTACTAAATGTGCGTAGGAGCCAACTGAAATAGCTTTTGGCACCAAATATCGCTGTTGGTTATAATCGTTTGCATTTGATTGCCCCACTTTGGCACACTTAACATATTTTCCACAATAGTTTTTCCGTTCAACTCCATAGATGAGGGTATAGCTAAAGCTACAATAATGAATAATTAAACTACGTAGGTATATACACAATGGCATATATACATATTTATAAAGAGAGTATAATATTTAAAATTCGTCAGCTGGTAAAGTTGTTTTCATGGAGATAATGCTTTTCCACACAATGTTTATCTCCGGAAACTATCTGAACTCCATTTTGAAAACATTTGCCTACCATTTGTATTTTCACTTTTTTAGTCTTGTTTTTATTGGATTCCCTGTACATCCTGAAAATACTTGTTCATTGTTAATTTACAAGTAAATTTCGTTTACTTAAAATATGAAGGTTAAAGGTTCAAACAGATTCACTGCAGTCACTTCGGCTGGTGTGGAAAACTCACTCTCATAATAGGTGTACCATATGAAATACAGCACCTTTATTTTAACAGCGGATTTTACACGTTGTAAATTTCATTTAAATAGTATAAAATGAACATAAAGTTTTTTTAAGTGTGTACAATGTATATCTATATATAATATTTTTATGTTAAGTTGTCGACGAAATTCTGTTTATTATTGTTGTTTATAATTTGGCATAATTATATATCAATAGACGTTGTGTTCACCTCATGAACAATTTTAACACTTGAAATGAATACGCCTACACAAATGATGACGACTATCGTATAATATAGTATATCAATTGCAAGAAGCGAGAATTTTTGTGCTTTTTTGTGAATAATCACTTGGAACCGAACTTTAATTTTTCTATGGAATGTCCACTTCTGTATGCAGTTCAAACAACTTCGAACCAATTAAATGTGTTATTCAAGCGACGAGAAATATGACAAGAGGTTGCAAGAAATGTCAAGTAATTTATTGAAATCTAGACTAGAAACTTGTGACTGTGTTTCTGTAACTAAGCTGAGTGGTATTATGTAGCATCCTGGTTCGTTTTAGTCGTGATTTAAGCTGTGAAGGATTTACAAGAGATCTGTGCGGAGTTAATTGTGTTTTAACCAGTGAAGTGATAAGTGCTAATTAGTAAAGCTAAAGCGAAAAATATTTGTGAAGAAAATTGTGAAACCAACTAATCAGTGAAGTGAATAAACACACTGAACATTTGTGATTAAAAATAAGTGTCATAATTAATCCGACGAACCCGAAGAGCCCCATTACGTTAAAATTGCTGTCAGAAGTGCGATTAATTAAGAGAGAGTGAACTTAAAAAGAAAACAAAAAAGTGTGATTGTGAAATTGAAGTAAAATAGTGCAGTCAATCTGAAATTGAAGGATTTATGTGTTCAAGACTTGAAAATATTCCAAGCAGGACAGATCTTCTCTGATTAACACATCACATGAGATCTACCAAAGAACAGTTAAAAGCATCAATGGATGAATAGAAAGCATCATCAGCCGAGTTAAAGTCCGTAAGTGAATTAAAAGTAGTAATGGAGGAACAGAAATCGTCAGTAGCGGAACTTAAAGCCTCGGTCAAAGATTACTATTACTAGATAAACGGCTTCAAACAAAGTATTGAACATTTTTTGGTTGCTTTTATATACTTATTTCCCACATCGGGCAACCCTGCAGTCAGAATTAAAAATTTGTTTTCCGGGAGAGTTTGTGGGTAGGAGACAAGTATACTTTTCTTACGTGCATTTACAAATGTCAAATGTACTTCTCTCATTAAAAGATCAGAATACATTGACAGTTTGAAAGTTTCTTACGCACACAAGTAACTATCTCAGTCATGTGATTCACATGAATTCTTTTTATTGGTGGTATTTTTTGGTATATTTTTCGCTTCGCTGCAATTCTCTCCGAATGAGAACAGAATTTTGACAGGAGTAAGTGAATCTCTCAAATAATTTTGACAGGAGTAAATGACTTCACACTACCTGTACTCTTTATCTACATGGATATTCTTCACCTTCACCTTAAAAGCTGAATGATATATTTCGTTTTACTGTGGTGCCAGTGTTACTTTTTCAAATTAGCTGGGTAATTTAGGGAGCCGGTTATTTAGTAGTAAGTAATCTTTGCCTCGGTTAAAGAAGTGAAAGCTGAGATGGAAATTTCTGTGCAGAAACAGTTTGAATGAAGATCTGAAATCAACTGTAGAGAAGTAACTGAAGACCAAGAAAACTCAAAAAAATCAACCTCGAAAGCCATATGGATAATAAAATGGGAGAAATAAAGTCAGATATTAAATTAATAATGAACAGACGACTTCATCCTTCAACATTTGTCGGCCAAACGCGCTTTAAACATACAGATTTCAGTTCGAGACAGCAGTGGAAATGAACTTTTGGACTAACGAGGAAAAAGCTACAGCTTTAATTTTAGCACTCAGAGGCGCAGCCGGAGAATTGTTATAGACTATACCAGCACAGAAAAGGTACGATTATGCATCTCTAATACAAACTTTAGATACGGCAACCAGATAAGCAAGAGTTCTACCGTCTACAGATACGAAGCCTAACACAGAGGCATGAAGAGACGTTGCAGCAGTTATGTGCGGACCTATAAAGACTGGCACATTTGGCTTATCCCACGTTTACACAAGATTATGTCAACGAGGTCGCCAGACAAGCATTTACTAACTCACTTACAGATCGTGACCTGTAGCAAGCAGTGCGACTATCTGAAATGAATACCAACGCTGAAATTTTGGCTTACACTCTGGCTTATGAAGCAGTAAAACAAGCCTCTAGGAAACCTATTTACCTAAGAGAAGAAACCGAAATGAAGATATTTATATATTAATTATTTGAAATTCCTCGATTAGAACCTAACACTTAAGGAACACTTTTATGTAAAAAAATATTTTGAACTTTTTGAAAAGAAAAGAAAAGGTTGTGCACAAGAGTAGTGTGAGTTTTTTAAATTTTCTAATAGTGCGGTCAGTTAAGCAGTTTTTTAGACCCATTTGACATTTTTGCGTATTGTTTTATGTTTATCAGCGCAGTATAAACAATAAAAATAAAGTTATTTTCATAAAATAGAACGAAATCTTATTAAATTATTCATCATAAAACGGTAAATTTAGAAAAAAATTCAATTATAATGTTTGTACTAATTATAATATTAAAAGTTTAGATTTATTTCAAATAAATAAAGTAATAATACAAATAAATATTTTCTTCTTCGATATTCCCCGGGTTTGAGCTGAAATTGGTCTGCACTCATGGCGTTAAAAGTTATTTTAACAAGTAAGTGTGATTTAGCAATCTATTTATCTTAAAAGTTGTAAAAATAAATATTTCTTTGAAAAGTAATTCTTAGCTTGTATATTCCCTTATGATTTTATTTATTTATTTATTTACAATATTTCATCAATGTGCTAAAACAGTATAACAAACTATATAAAAACAGAGAATAAAGAGAGAATTCGCAAAATATAAATACAGCAAATAAAAAGTAGAAAGTACACAAAGATGAAAATCAATGCAATCAAAAGAGAAATTAAAAAATTGCGACATCGATGTGATAGTCTCATTTAATCCATAATTAGTGCAATTAAAAGGTAACTGAAGAAAGTCGTGATTCCTCAGGGAGCGAGCCGGAACCGATATGCCAAAACAAGCCAAGAGAACAGAAGAGTTTATGGACCCCCGAATGCAGTCGAAAGCAAAAAGGATCCTGGCGTTACGGCGTCTCTTTTCAAGTGTGTTCAAGTGCAGGAGTTCAAGTCTATCCACATAAGGAGGTAATATAAGGGAGTTATTCCAAGGAAGGCCTCGAAGAGCGAACCTAACGAACCTCCGTTGAACAGCTTCAATGCGATTGATATGTGTCACATAGAACGGTGACCAGACTGGAGAGGCATATTCCAGAATAGGCCGGACAAAAGTGCAATATAAGAGCTTTGTAATGTAAGGGTCATTGACCACCTCTTCACGAAACCAATCATATTAGCCTTATTGACTATGGCATCAAAATGATCCTCGAAAGAAAATTGGGAATTGAGCCAGACAATTAAGTCATTAGTCTTAGTAACTCTTGTTAAACTCTATGGTTAAGTTAAATTGAAAGGGAGACCTTTTTCGTGAGAAAGAGATAGATGTACACTTGCCGATATTTAGGGGAAGGTCGTTAATGGAACACAAATTCTTAAAGGCGTCCAAGTCAGAATTTAAAAGTAGGCAATCGGCATTGTCGGACACAGTGCGAAATGAGTCGTCGACATAACAAAGAATATTTGAGTAAGAGTATCGTAGATACATCATTGATATAAATTATAAATAGTTTTTCCTGGTGGGGAAAAGGATGAATACCGTCTAAAATAGTAAGCAGGTGCATTTCCCACAATATTTGTTTCACAGATTCCAATTGATGTAGAAGCACTGCCGTTATAGCTGTGCGAAAGTGAAGTTTAAAGAAAATTTACTACAATATAGTTCTGGTATAGTTGCTGATTTTTTCCAGGATTTTGGCAGAAGTTACCCAAATACCAGGTGAGTGATTTTTCTTCCAGGATTGTGCCGAATGAAAATGTTGTACTATTCATAATAAAAACTCTTAAATGGTTTGAAAAATGCTCTGTCAAGCGGTTGAAGAAACTGAGTTGTATGGCTTGGAAGACAAACTAGGATTATATCCTGGTCAGCTGCATCCTCGAGCATCTCCACATTAGCATGAGAGGAATATCTGTCAAGAAGGACAAGACGTCCAGTTGGTTTTTTTTGGTAGAAACTGGTTTTTGAGCCAATCGTAAAATATATTGGCAGTTACATAAGCTGACTTTTGCGACATCATGGCCACAGAACCAGGGGAAATCCCTTCTTCAAATTCTGGCTTCTTTATTTAACCTTTTAAAATTCAGGTTGGTAAAATAAATAGCCCCTCAGCATTGCAGCATGTAATAACAGATATTGTTTCATCCTTTTCTCCCGACGAAATTGCTGGGACGCTTTTGGAGCCTTTCTCCGCAATAACCATTTATTATTTAACTGTACACCACGTTAAAAAAATGTTCAGGCTTATCAAGGAGGCGTGAATTAGGACTTTTTCCAAAATCTCGAAATAGTTACGTACGTCCTCTTTGTTCATCCCTTGTGACCGATTGATGGAGACACTTTTTTTGATTTTTCGGGTCGATTTTTCTACGAAAACGAAACTGAAAAAAAAAATTTATATATATATATATATATATATATATATATATATATATATATATATATATATAATTAAACGGGACCGTAAAGATTTGGATTGAAATTGCTCATTACTTAACTGCTACTCTTACGGTTTCATTTATAAATTTTTAATATATCGGTTAGAAAATAGAGGGGATGCATATGGAATATGATTTTTTAGTTTGATTTTCGTCTTGACTACACATGTTTTTTTTAATCCAAAACAAATATAATATAATAAGTAAAGGTAAAAATATAAATGAGCATTATATTACAGGGCAAAAAAATAATCTGAGATCTTTATATTATCTTACTAAGTAGTTAGAGCATTTGTTTTTTATTTTTGTAATTTCATCTTCTAAATTACCTGTATAAGTTAGAGTTGCGGGAATACATTGAAGTCATTTATCCGGCAATAAATCTGTTAAATCTTTATTTGCTCTTATTTGCTAAATGTGGTAATTTCTAAGATTTATTCCGTTTGTACACCTAAACATTTTCGAATGGAATTTCGTATCAATCTGAACATTAATTAATTAATTATTCTCCGCCTTCACAGGAAAAAAAATTATTATTGATTAACTGAAAAGTTAGTAAAACCTTGAATTGTCGCACAGAACTAACTATAACTATTCATTTAAGATTTTGTGTGGTATTAAGCAACAATCTTTAAACAACGGTAATCTAAACTGTTATACAATGAGATAATTTCATAAGAAAATGGCAATGCCTTAAAGGACATGCGCTGAAAAATTTCCCTTTAAAGTAAGCGAATACAGCCTCCATTGAAGGAGCCGGCAGAATAAACCAGGGAAATATGTTCTTCCATTCACAACAAATTCACACAGCAGCTGTCTGCTGTACCCGCAAGTTAGTTTCAGTTGTCGTTAGGTCGTTGGTGGAAGCTGTAGCGTTTGTCGTGAATTTAAATTTTCCAATCGTGAGTGGCAGTTAAGTTCAAATCTTTAGCGTGAAAACTTGTTTGTATATCAGCGTTTTCTTCGATTTTGGTTGTTCGGTATGTAATAAAAGAAGGAAGGACAGAAGACAATAAAAAAGAAGAACTTACGTAAATTATCTACAATCGATTTGCTTCTGATTTTTTCTTAAGGATAATGTCTCAGTTCTAAACATAACGGATACGACGAGCCAAATGTAGGCGGGGGTTGGTTATGGTTTCTTGAAGCAATCGTGACAAAATCGCCGCCGAGCCAAGTCGTGGGACGTACAAAATAAAGTTATCGTCCATAACTGTGTCTACATTAGGGCAGGGAGAGCGGACAGCTTATAAATCAGATTTCATGGTTTGGTTTCTGTGTCAATAAGGCTTTGTTATATCATCTCCGTGCTGGAGGTCGCGTCTAACCACAACCGCTATTATCACGGTTGATCTTGTCTCCTTGGAGATTTATATCGGTGACCAGGACTTTTGAGAAACTTCCAACCGGTAATTAGTGATTTAAGTTCTTCTGGAAAACTTTGACGCCGGTCGTCTTGCCTCCTTGGCAATTGTGTGGAACCAGCACAATGTGTGATAAAATCGTTAACTCTAGTGATTCCTTCTAACTATCGTGGAGCTATGCAAGTGCTGGAAGACCGTCTCCGCGGAGCTTTCCGACAAAGTGAATTTCTCAATTCTCCAGTGATTATATCTAGTGAAAACCACTAAAATGTTCTATTTACCATCTATTCAATCTTTTGATTTTATTTTCCCTTTGTGAAAGCAGTTCAACACTTTTAGAGACAATAAATCTGACCAAAGAAGTCAGAGAAACTTTTCTCGTTATGGTTTTTTGCAGTGAACGTAAACTTTTTTAAGTCGTGCATACACAACTGGTACTAAAATTTAAATTTTCTCCAACGAGGAACACAAATTCGAATCTTCTTGTGTTTGTTTGTGCAGTGAATAACGAATTAGGAAGGAACATATAAAAACTATTAAGTATGAGATTGTCACTGACTTGCGAGTACGTGATACCTCGTAACGAATGTGCAGTGATAAGATGGATTTTACCATTTGAGCTGAAAAGCTACTGAGGATGCAGAGGATAAGGAAAAAGGATTTCGAAAAAACAATCATTCACCACAAGCGGTTTCAATGCGTAAGTTGATGGATGTTTTTTAAGGTAGCCCAATAATGGCATTTTTTGTTTGATAAATTTGTATGTGTTAAATGCAGTCATATAATTTTTAGTTCTTATTATACTACATTGAGCAAAAAGTAATAAGTTAAGGTCCCTTGTGATAATAAACAAAATTTTTTTTTGATTTTCATATTTGTTTTTTTATGATAATGGAGGGGATGCCCTGCCCTATGATGCTAACGTAGGGTCTTGGCACGAAATAAATTAGAGGTAACGGAAATACAAATTAAATGCAATAAAGTATTTGATAATTAAGTGACTACTTTCGAAACAAATGACGAGGAGCAGAACGAAACTTGATAAATCAATTTTTAACAGAGGTGCCTTTTTTTTCATTCAGCATTTTCAACAATCACCAGATCGACTGACCAAAGATCACGGATTAAATATTGCTAAAACAATGGCTTAAGATATGTGCCTCGGAACGAAAGGGTACATAGGGTAGTTACATTTTGACCTCTCCTGCAAAATTTGTAAAATAAGATTTTTGTTCGCCAGCTCCTCAAATATAGTTCCTACTAGTTCTAAAATACCATTAGTTATACTTTCGCATTTGAACGGAATTTGATAAACAGTTGAATGTCACGATCATTGCACTATGGCTGCAGGTTCAATTCTCGGTCTGCTTACGAGTTTTTTCTTCATAAATAAATCTACTCCGTCTCTGGACTGTTGTATAGCTCACAGAAATACAAAAAAAGATATTCAATTTCCCTCATTCCTCTTACCCTAATCCCTTCCGCCATAACCATGCTAAAAGCATCATATGGTTGTCCCGTGGTATTTGCATAAGTCATAAGAAAACCATTAGGTATACTTTCGGAATTAAACCACGAAAATTGTATAAGTGTTACATACCATTTATATTGTACCTAAATCAATACATTTTATTTAAACTTTAGTATTATTTAAAGTTATGATAACGTTCTTTAAAAATTCTCCAAAATTTTAGAAGTCGAAGTAGAGTTGTCGTAGTTCTATGATCTTATGGTTTTATATATTATTATCAGGTTATAGAAAAACACATGATAGAAAATGTATACAGATATAAAAAGTAATATGCATTTGAAATCTGTAAATCTAAATTTTTGGATTCACGGATAGTTCGGATTTTGCGGATTTACGGATGGATGGTCCGTAAAAAAAATACATAAGGATTTAATATATAAACATAGGAATTCGGGAGGAATTGGCAGGTGTGAGTAGGGGAAGAAACAAATGAGCTCAGCGATGCAGGAAATTGAGAAGAAAACTGGACTATTTTTTCATTTTCCAAATTTTTTATAAATCGAAAGAGACAACCCTTGTCTGCATTTAACCCTACATTTAGCTTGCTATTATTAACAAAATTCGTAATCTTTCCAACATGACTCCACAATTGAATTCATCTTTAAATTGCCACCATTAATGCAAATTTAAATCAAAATTTGGACTCTATCGTAATATTTTCCAAATAGAAATTTTAAGAAAATTTAATGTCACTTAACGTATATGAAGTTTACATGTTTTTATATAACTTCTCAATTTAATTTTATTACATTGAATTTATCATCATTTGACAGAGGGACATCATGGCTAAATAATTGTACCCAAGGGCGGCTCGCTGAATGGGGCCACCGGGGTCAGACCCCACCAAGAATCCTGAAAGCATGACATTTTTTAATTTCAAAATAATCCAGCATTTGTAACTAAATATTTCCACACAAATTTTGTATGCCACAATTATAAATTATATATGTATATTATTCTTAGTTCACTTCACATTTATGTAGTTCATTGAAAGGCAACATACCTAAGATTCGCAGCAATGCACAGACCAACAATGGTAGCATTCGAAAAAAAATCTTATCTTAGTGGGGCCCTAAGTGAGGAAAATGTTACTATCTAGCTAATGGAGTATGACATTTCTCAGCTGTTTTTATTTGCTTATTGTGATAAGTACTGAGCGATATTTTTAAGTTAATTAAAAGCTTAATTGAATCCCTTCCCTTACTTTTTTCCTCCATAGATACTTTCTTTCCTTTTGAAGTTTCACAGCAGTCTTCGCATAAAGATTCTAAATTATTATTAGGTAATATCGGAGTTCTTAATGAGTGAATTGTTATCATTTAAAATATTCGCAAGTAATATTAATTATTAACTTTTTATAAAATACGAGTATGTTATAAATACTTTTAATGAAAGACTCAAATGACAAAAAATTCCTCAGTATCAGGGGTTGAAACCGATTTAAACCAAAAAAGTTTTCGTTCGTCGGATAAAGTGCTGTAGAAAACTTTATTTTTCGTGAACTAATTTTTTTGTTATTAAAAGATTAAAATTGCACAACGAACTTTATTATTCATCTGAAAATGACTTGGTTCCCAAAAATTTTGATTTTTCAATGTTAAAATTTGTTAGCGTAATTTTTACTGCCTCTAATTGAAGGTTGTTAACTGACGGTTTTAATAAGGGTATTTTTGATTTGTGGTAGTTAGTTCACAGAGACTTAAGATGAATTGATTGGGAATCAAAATTGGATTAGAATGGACTGGATGGATGACTAGATTTTATTTAAAATTCGTTGATTTACTATTGAGCTAATTCCGACAATATTATTTTGTTAAATTTAAATTTTCACTTCTCTGAAATTTACATACAACTACAAATTTACATACAAGTGCAAATTTACACAGTAGTGCAAGTGCGTTTTTGGTAGTAAATGGACCTATTATTGTAAAAACTTTGTATATTTGTATGGCATTTTTTCCGTTTTGATAAAAATGTCTTCAAAGTTAATATTGCCTTCCTTAAACTTCTCCGGTTGTGATTAGGGGTAAGGAATTTGCGAGAGTTTTACATTATCATCAATTCTATAAAATAAGTGCCCAACTAATCAAGTGTCTTTAGAGCTCCTTTTCCATAAATTGCTAATGTCTGCTTTTTGTGGATGGAGGAGGATGAGAGCAAAGTCGTTTCAATGGGCGTAATTTGATCACATTTTATAACGTTATTAATTCTACTTGTATATACATACATAAGTAAAAAAACCAAAAATGGTCTCTCTAGGAACTTTCGTTAATCGTAAGGATGTATTTATTAGTATTGTGGCTGGAACGGGGGTGTAGTGGGTTTTAGGTGTATACATTTTGAATATTTTACACACAACTATTGATCCTATTACAAAGAGCTTGTTTTCCAAGTCTCTACGTTAAGCCGTTCTTTACTAATATAACTTAAAGTGAAAAACAGCATTTGGGAGATGGGGGTGTGTTCTTGTGGGTGTATTTCGCCCATTTACGAACTTATTTTCATAATAAATAAAACCAAGCAGCACTCCAACTAAATTTAAAATCCCTACCATGCTTCATTTTCCCTTAATCGAGCTGACGAATAGACAAAGGAACAACTATGGTCTGAACGTTTTCCCTACCGGTTTATTAATTAAGTTCTTCACAGAGCTAGCTGAACAGAAAAAAATTTATTTTTGTTTTTTTGAGAGCAAACCCAGAATTATTTTTTTGTTTTGTTTTTGTCTTGAACAAAACTTTTCAAATTTAAAATTTTTGGTTTTATTTCGAATAAAATAAGAAAAAACCAGAAAAGACCAATTTTAGCGAATGTTATTTCAACCCCTGCTCAGTGTAGGTCCGTTCGGTTCGAATTAGAATAAGCGCAAAGTGCGACAAGGCTCAGTCTCAAAAACCTACCAAATATGCCCAATGACAATTTGCGTACAGCTGGTGGTGGCCAGATGAATTTGGGATAAAAAATGAGAAAATATGTGTATTTTAAATTTTAGAACTTTTGAAGGAAAGAAATTTCTGTCGTGATTTTTAAGTGAATTTTGCATTATCTAATTTATTGAATTAATTTTGTAGATAGCTGTTGGAAGTTTTTCTTGTCTTTAAAATGTAATTTTTCTCTGGTATTTTAAGGGGGAACCACTGCGAGGGGCATAGAGAGGCACTTTTCTTGAATTCTTTTGCTATTTAGATTATTAATTAAGGATTTAGGAAAAAGTTTGTACACCAAGGACCAGCAACGTATTTTTAGTTGTCATTTCAAAAATCATGAATAGTCACACACTAAATCCTACATACTCGTACGTACTGTATAAGAAAAGTCGCTTCTGGTAGCCCCTTGCGGTCAGGATGTATTACCCTAAAATTACGGGTAAGAAACAAAAATCAATTTACTTAAAGAAACATTCATGACATTTCAGGAGATTTCAGGAGATTACTTTCGATAGTATTTTCTCTATTTATAAAAATTATTGCAAGAACATTTCCCCCTCCTAATTGTTGACAGACCACTTTAAATTTTCTTATATACTTAAAACGCACCCCCGCTAGAATATTGGAGCAAAAGTCTGCTGTGAAGTTTTTTGGATTAAAATTAAATTGGTGGCGGCTCAGCGTTTAAGTTGATATTCCACATCGCTTATTAGAACATAACTGTTGCCCATTTTTTTATAGATTAATTGTATAATAAAGCAAACCAAACTTTTTTATTTCGTTTCATTCTCACTTTAAGTTGTAATTTTTTGAAAAATAATTTACGCTTCTGTGCAACTTTTCGAAAATGAAAAAAAATGAAAAATGTACTAGATCAAAATTTAAAGTTCAAAATATGGTATATAGAAGACGGAGTTGGATCAATACGTTGAGCGGCAAGACCAGCATGCCATGGGTCCCGGGTTCGAGACCAGACGACCCCGTGAGCTTTTATTAAGAAATTAAAATAATCCACTCCGTCTCTGGGCTGTTGTCTAACTCGCAGCAAAGCAAAAACAAGACTAAAGTTTCCTCACTTCCCTTACCCTAATTCCCTTCCACATCGCATAAAACACATCGTATAAAAAAAAAAGTTACCAGAACTTTTTTGAAAATTTTCAAAAACTATGGAGTAATCTTTGGTAGACGCTTTTTCGAATGGCTAAAGCTTTTTCATCTAGTACATAATTATTTTACAAAAAATTATAACTTAGGGTGGGGATGTCCGATTAAAATGAGATAAAAAATTGTTGTTCGTGTTATGATTCAATTATTCTGATATCCAAATAAGGGATGGTACGCGAGATAATTCTCCAGGATCAGTGATAACAGTGCGATTATGAGAGCATGATTGAGGTGACGAGAGTGGATGAGATTTTAGTATTTTATTATTTTATTCTCGAAAATTTTTTAGTGGAGTATCAAATTAAACGTTCTCCCGCCACCAATTTAACTGTGTATTTTTGTAATTTTAGTGTATTGCAACCCTGCCGTAAGGGGCTGCCAGAAGCGACTGTTCTTATTCAGCTGTTTTATAGGATTTAGTGTGTGACTTTTGGTGACTTTTAAAATGACAACTCAAAATAAGTCACTGGCACTTCCTCTATTAGCTATTAATTTTATAAAAAAAAAAATTAACAAAGTTATATAATTAAAATCAAACGTATTCAGGAAAATACTGATCCAATAGCGGGATCGCATTTTCGAGTATGATTGGTCGGAAATAATAATCCCCGCGTGAGGCAGAAATAGCGGCACTACTAATAACTTCTGCATTTTCTCGTTTTTTGACTTTTTAAAGTTTTACATATTTTTAAAAATATGTACTTTAAGAATTGCAAGAAATAAATCTAATGTTTTGAACAACTGACAGTGGCCTAAGGCTTCGACTAACTATTTTCAATGAGTAGAGTAGACAATATGTTCAAATGAAGCTTCTGTTACTAAAGTTAGAAGAGAAATAAAACAACTTAGTGCTTATCATAATTAAGAAGGATGGGAAGAAAATTTTCCAAGAGTTTGCTGACAATGAGTGATGGCAAAATTTCTCTCCTTTTTTTCCAAAGATCGCAAACATTTATCTGAACGAATCCAAAATTATGAAGTTATGAAACCAATTTCGACCAAACCCTATAGCTATTAATTTATTTTGAGTTATTTGTTTATACATATATTATACAAGTCCAGATTTAATTGCGTTGGATTCGTGTAAATAAGAAATTTTTCTTATTAATTCGCTTTAAATATCACGATAATACTTATTAATCATTTGACCTCACTTGCACTTTTTCCACGATCGTACCCCACTTAGCACTACGAGAAAGAAACTAAATGAAGATGCTCTAAACTCGAAAAATCATGGCAACGTTAATAGAGTGCGGTAATCTTTGCCTAGTATCATTCGTTGAGTTGAAATAGGTCTTGATTTAAAAAATGCTCTGAACTTTACCCTTTCTAGTATGAAAATCTAACTTCCAAGAATTTGTCCACTGAAAAAAGCATTTCCAGTTATTGAAAGTATTCAAGGCTAATTTAATTTGTGGGATTGTATCACTGCCTAGTCTCGTTTCTCTGCTCTCGTCGAAATAGGTCTTGAAAATCTTCTTCCAAGAACTTTAAGCCACTTTTGGTGTAAAACTACTTATTTTTGGAATCCAAAGTACAAGAATTCAATGCCAATATTCTTATTTTATTAACCACATTATTCATAGTAACATAAATATAAAATTATATATGATATAATAAAAATTTCTCGCAAACTCCTCTCAGACAAACTTTTCTCCATTCGCCAGTGCAGAATATTCACAGAACAGTTGGTGATCTCGAAATGAAATGCAAACCAAATTTCATTTTTACGTAAATTATGAATATTTCGTAATTAATCTTAAAACGTTCCCCATTTCTAGATAACTGATTAATGGTAGGTTGCCTTAGGTGTGATAGGATATTGCAGATTGTCGACAACGGGTGTTATTTGGACAAAATTCCACTATGCACTTCATAATAAGTTTTCACTAAAACCTTCTTTATTTAACTAACAATTTGAGTTAAAGTATATATAAAACTTCTTTCACTTCACCAATATAAAATTTTGAATTATATATATTACGCAAATTTTATTAAAGCAGAACTTTTAATTGTGTCAACAATTTTGTCGCGTCAAGTAAACAGAAAAGTGACAGAACTTCGTTAATTTGACAGAACATCGTTTAATTTTGACATCACACGCATTAAAATTAGGCCACGGAAAATCAGCGTATACATATACGTAAGGGCATCTCCATTAGTTTCTTCCTCGTAGACTTTGTTACGTCCTCAAATCGATGCTGCAACCTACAATAAAAAATTAGTTGGTTTCATAAAAATATAAAAGGAACTTACTTGAACGTGTTGTGTTGTCCACTATCTGTTAACTAAATATTTGATTGATGCTGCAAAAGAACTAGGCCTCGAAGTTGTTCAAGTAGTTTTCGATACATCCTTGCACTACTACGATGATGGCGAATGAATCTTAAATGGCAAAAGTTATAAATTGGAACCAGGAGAAAGTCGAAAAAAAACCGAATTGGTACCTAAAGATGTGTACAGAGTTCATTGGATGAAATCCATAAGTCATATTAAACCGTTTTCTGATATTGTCTGGAAAATACATGATAATATTCAACTTACCTGCGGAGAACTTGTAGTCGAAACTTGCGATTGGTTTGAGTTAAACAAAATAAAAATAACAAAAAGAAAAAGAAAGGAACTTACCTGGTGTGACGACCATTTTGATCTCATCGATGCTGATTGGCCTGCAATAGATTTAAGTTTACATATTGATAGATAGTGTAGGATAATGAAGGTAGTTAAGTTAAACTAGATTATTATAATAATTTTAGTGGATTTCGAGAATTTACTTGTAAGAATAGGTTTTTAGATTTTGATTTGATTTATTGGATTGATTGATTTAATGTTGAATTTAATTGGATAATTTAAATAATTTCAATCTCTTAAACAGGATAAAGTAAATGGAATGACATTAGGATAAAGACTTACAGCGTAATTAGCTAAGTCGCACACGAAAGGGGAAATACCTCAAACAATAAAATTAATAGATACAAAGATACATGGAGATGTATTTATCCTTGGAATAGTAAATTTAATTTAAATTATAACTTACCTTGTCCAGACTTCTCTTCCTTCACATCAAAATTAACAATTTGCACTTCGCAACTTAACCTAACCCGACATCGACGGAGATTGAAAACTGACTATGTTCTTCATAACAAGGAATTAAGGAAAAGTAAGGAGGAGCCCCGAAAAGGATTAGGAAGAAAATATTTGGCACTTGAAATCTTCTGTCAACATTTGCAGATTTTTATAAAATTACACGACTTCCCGAATTTTAACAGCGTCGCGGAATATATCAAAATAAAGCATAAATTATGCGGAACATTTCACAAAAGAAAACTGAAAATAATTATTATAAATTTGACCCGGTCTGAACCGATCTGGAAAAACGCCATCAAATTTCCAGTATAATTCCAATAGGGGGCAAAAGTCAATAAATGAAGATCCTTGGTATGTGAAGGGGACAGTCCAACATAAGTTGTTAGCCCAGAGTTTTATAGTTAAAAGTGCGTGAAGTAGAGTAAATAAACGAAATTGGTCAAAAGAAATCAAGTGGAGTAAATGTACTTAAGTTGTGAAAGGAAATGGCTGCGCAATAAATGGAAATTTAATTCATTAAGATTCATTTAATAAATTAAGAAGATACGGAAAGGACGAGTTGTTTGGACAGAGGACACATGTAGAGGATTTAGGTGGAGAATGTACGCAGTTTAAAGATAAGTACTCTTCTATATTTTATTCAAGATATATTAAAGGTGAAGTAAGTTCTGATTTTGAAAAAATCGTTCGTGTGTTGCCGACACAGCAAAGTAGCTTTGTTATTTGTTATCAATTTTAAATTTCACTTATTATTGGTTATAAATATGATTTTGGTGCGCATATAATTTCTATTGAATTTGATGATAATTTAATAAATATTTATATGGGCCGACTCTTGTGTTGTGATTCCCGCCGGAGTTCGTGGACTCATTTCATAAAACAACGTGGCGCCCAAAAAGTGCTTTTGTTTTGTGACCTACCCCTTTTTCCTTGCTAGCCGGCACGGATTTATGCTCGCCAGCATAAGAGCATAACAACTTAGCCATATGTTTTATAGTTGCAGCAACTTAAACGTAACACAAAATTAAAATTTAACTTTCTCATATCTTATGAAACTAGGGTGTACGATTTTTTTTCATAATCTCATCAAAAATAAACGCTATCATGTTAAGTTTAATATCACTTTAAAGGTGTCATCTTTTGCTTAATGTTTCCCAAATTCTAGTCGAGAGCCCGCCAATGTTTGATGGCGAACACTGACCTGATACGTTTTGGTTTTACTTTTCTGTGTTAGATTTATTACTTCACTAAGTGATTTGTTTTCTCTTGACATTGACATAATTTCGCTTTGATCTTTTTGAATGCATAACTTTAGTTTGCAGTATGTACTAACAGAATAAACATGGCTGTCTAAAAGAAATGGACAACATGGACAAGCTTGATGTCCCACTGTCTAAGTGACACTGCGAATAGTTAATTTCCTGTTCCACTGTCCAAATCGAACGTAACTATGCAAAAAATAAAATTTTAAAAATATTTTAAATGAAACTAAATTTTCTTATTTTTACTGAAATATAAGTACTTAGCTTTAATCTTTTACATAAAAAAAATATTGCTAATAATTATTTAATTATTTAAACAAATAATTTATAATTGTTGATTGAATCTCCATATTGTTCGCAATGAAATTGATTATATTAATTTTGAAATTGATTCTTAATTTTTCGTTGGACTGCTGATAATAAATCCATGTTTAATCAAAATTAAAAATTGTATGAAGCCACAAAATATGTATATACTTCGATTAAAAAGTAGTCATCAAGGCCAAAGATGTGTCAAATAAGACAATATGAATTTTCGATCATAATAAAATATTTATTATGAAAATATTATGAAAAGAATTATAAACAAAAATTTTTTATGAATATTATCTTTATTAATTATCCGCTTTCTCTATTTCATTTATTAATTGCACTGGTGCTGCCTTACAGCAGCTATTGCCGTTGCATTGCGAACAAGCTGGAGCTGCAAACCAATTTTCCTGCATCATCCACAAGCTGGTCCACATCCGGTCTGACACCAAGAAAAGATTAATTTCAGCAAATTTTCGGGGGCCGGTGGCTGAGTCATTATAATTGGCTGTAACAACTCATTCTCAATGTTTTGGTGAGATACTTTATCCTAACCATAACTGCACCTGTAAATACACCCTTTTTTATGTGTTCCACAACCGCATTATGTATAGGCAGCAATGAAGCCAGATTGATAGAGCTATTCTTATAGGTAGCTTTCATAAACGACTGGTACCGAAGTTGATTTAAATTGTTTACAGATTGTGGAGCACCATACAATGCCAAAACACATAAAATACCAAATCATTAATCTTTTTAATCAGCTTGATATTCTTGCGCTTTTTGTAAAACGCAGACGTTGTGTCATATCATGTAAATGCATGTTGCGATATCTGACGTTTTGCTGGTTTTTGAAAATATATTTCTCTGTTGATTAGAGTTAAAGCCTTCAATAAAACTAAATCACCGATATCCTCGGCAACAACTGCTACATAATTTAATTTGATATTAATTCCCGTTTGTACAATTAACGTGTCAACGCGCATACTGATCTTGCATAGGCGCGCCCAGACAAAATATGAGTTATAGTATTTTCACCATATACTCTCATACGCTTCTTTAATTCCACTAATTCTTATGATATAACCAATACTACCCAAATATAAAATGAGTGTATTAAAAGTACCGAATCGAACAAAACTAATATGTACAGTTTCATCATGTTTTTTTTATACGATGTGACCAAAGCCTAGGGGACAACCCTTTGATGTGTTAGCAGGGTTTTGGCCGGAAGGGAATTAGGGTAAGGGAAGTGAGGAAACTTGACAACAGCCAGATACGAAGTGAATTATTTAAATTTCTTAATAAAAGCTCATGGAGACACGTGGTTTCGAACCCGTGGCCCATGGCATGGTGGTCGTGCCGTTCAACGAATTCATCCAACTCTCTGTCTGCTGATTAGATGTTAAAATACATGTACTCATGTTTAACGTTCTTGCATGGGCAATCGAAGTAAATAGTCAATACTGTAGTGTATAATAGCTAAATAGAGAGATAAATAATTTTTTTCTATGCTACAACAAGAATGAACATCTTTTGAATTTGCACCCAAAACAATGAAATATAATAAAGTAATGAAATAAAAACAATAAATGAAAATTAAAATAACGAACGCTTCAAGAAAGAACTAAATGCGTGAACAGCTGAAAATACTCTATATAATTCAAAAACAAAATAAAATCAAAAATGAAAAAGCTAAGTTACAGGCACTACGCGAATTACAGATAGACGTGTATCTCCACGAGGGTTACATGATCTCAATCATAGACACAAAAATGCTCCATTACACCCTTCCTGAATGCTCCAAGCCTCGTCAACCTTTGAATGCTAGGAGGAAGCGAGTTCAAGAGTCGAACAACCTGAGCGGAAAAGGAGCCTTCACCCACCAATGAATTGAATCTGAGTGTAGGCATTATATTTCGCCGCTGCGAGCGAAGAAACCTAACAAACGACGACAGATACTCAGGATTTTTGCAGTAAATTGTTTTATGGAAAAAAACATAATAATGTAATATTTAAGTAAGTTTTTAGGGGGCTGCCAAAAAAGAAAGATATATATGGGGATATGTGATCACGGCACCGTAAGCCATAGTCAAATCGGACAAAGTTATACAAAAAAAATGTAAGGACAAGTGCTTTAATTAGCCCTAAACGTGTTGTTGGAAGAAGCGACGCGGTTGTCCACAGCCTTCTCAAGGTTCCATAAAGTTTATCAAGAGATGAATTGATGTGGTCGCAGCTTTTCATCTGTTATTAAGGAAGACGCCTAAACTTTTGGCCTTGTCAACGCGACTTAGTGGAAAATTGTAGAGGAAAAACGGACGGTTCATTAGAGTTGTCGTCAAGCTCAAAATAATATAGCATGACTTTGATAGGAAGTTATCAATTGACCGTCTAGTAATTCGATCTAAGTCACTGTTCAGTTTTTTGACCTGTTCATTCACAGTGACTGATAATGCTATATGGAGAGGTGATAAAAATGATCGTGGACCTTTACAGGTATGCCTTTTACCTATTTTACTACGATCGAAATTTCATATTGTTTTTTTTGCACACTTCTTTGATCTTAATGACTACTTTTTAATCGAATTATATACATATTTTGTGCCGTCGTACTTGCCATTTTGTATGATCAATTTGCAATTTTTATATTTTGAACATATACTTATTCCCAGCAGTACCGACGATAAATTAAGAAAAAAAATGTAATATAATCAATTTTATTGCGAAAAATATGAAGTTTCAATCGAATAATTATAAATTATTTGTTTAAATAATTAAACAATTATTAGCAATATTTTTTTATTGTAAAATAATAAAATTACTGCGATTACAAACTCAATAAAATAAGTCCCATGAAAATGCATTCACTATAGATGAGTTCCGTGGTTTTACATTTTTCACGTGATTGCACTTCACTTTGGAGCTTCAGCGACAGATTAAGAGCTATACCAAAGTATCAGAGCAGATAGATTAACAGTTTGTTTTGAATTTTTTTGATAATTCACTCGGGTCAAGTGGAGAAAATATGAAATATAATAATTAAAATTACAAAGTTCAAAGTTCATTCATAACGTTTTTTTCAATGTTTATTTTGAGAATAAACATTTAATGTGTGCAGTGACATTCGATTGACAGCAGGACATAACATGTTTTTAAGAGGACCATTAATATGAATCTAGTGCAATTTAATGCAACAATAGGGCAGTAGTTTTTTAGATACGACTATTAATTTAAAAATAGCCAGTGCGTTACGCACGAAATAAGGGGTTTTTTTAGAGACAAAATGTAAACTATATAACATATTATATTTTATTAAATCACTTTGTTAATATTTTTAAAAATTCACGAATGTATACCTAGAAACTATTTCAACACGACTTGATGAGAACTTATCCATTTACTTTAACCTCTTATTAAAATAAGTTCTCCTACCGTTTATTATCTCTGTAATTTTCACAAAATTTGAAATAGTAATGGTTGTTAGCTTACTTTTGACTGTCATTGTGCTTAATTGTATCCAGGCAAACTATTTAAAACTTGAGCGACTTAAGAAATACAAACAATTCCTAATTAACGTTTCGGACATTTTTTGTGTATAATTGTAATCAGGGACCGTACCCGTTTTGTCTTTTATCTGAAAGTGCTATTTTAACTGGTATTTCTGGACACTTATAATTCATGATTAAAATTAACAGTTATTTTGGACTATTTATTTTTCCCAAAGTAAAAGTTGCATTTGGACTTTTATTTTTTCCGTTTGATGAAAACTGTTAAAAAGGCCTTTTATTTTTTCCTGGCAAAAATAAAAGTTCTATTTGACCCTTTTTTCTTTTTATGAGTTGAAAACTATTTAATTTTTTTCTGGCAGCTATAAAACTATTATTATTTGTAACTACTTAAACAAGTAAACAGCAAAAGATTTGTACCGCAAAAAAATAAAAGAGGTTTTTAACAGTTTTTAACAAACTGAAAAAATAAAAGTTCAAATGGACGAGTTATTTTTGCCAGGAAAAAATAAAAGGTCTTCTTAACAGTTTTCATCAAACAGAAAAAATAAAAGTTCAAATGGAATTTTTACTTTGCACTAGAAAAATAAATAGTCCAAAATAATTGTTTTTTCTAGTAAAAATTCTATGTGTCCAAAATAACTGTTTTTGTGGGATAGAAATGGATAAAAATGAAATTTACAAAATTCTGTCTGAAATCAATGGAGGACTCAATAAGAATCGCCTAGATATGTTTCATGTTATTTGGCGACTTCAATGTCCTTGGATCTTCTTCGTTCAAAAATTCAAAAATAACAATTATTTTCGGTCCCTGATTGTAATACGTTGTGATTTACATGTGATTTTGGATTTTTGGTAATTGTTTACTTTCAGGTTCACCTGGTTATTTTGGCTGCAAAAAATCGAAAAATCAACTTTTTTTTATAATTTTTTTCTTCAATTTGTTCGTTTTTACGGCGGCTTTACGTTAAAAATCTCAGAAAGTCAAAAAAATTAATATTTTTTAGACAGGTCTATTCGCATCGCCCGTGTAAAAGAACTTTTACACGGAGTACACGGATCCGTTTACTCGGTGTACGCAACACGTTTCGTCAAATATTTATTAGACTTTCTGAAAGGAAGAGGTGTATTAATCAGGCTTTTAATTGCTTTATTAACTGGGGGCTTCCTGGTGCCAACGACATAAAACCTTAAAATCAGTTTCCACGTTAACCTGACAAATATTCTTACGAAACTTTTGCTTTTATCCATAAATTGAGGTTTTAATTGAGCTTCACATGTTTTTAGAATGAATGTAGAAGTGTATTTACAGGAAAAACGACTTCCTATCATTTTATTTCTAATTATTTCCGCACGAAAAAACAGAACACTTCATGCTGATTAAAGTAAGTAAGTTAGTCGTTTTAAAAAATATATAAAAGTTGATGAGATATCGTATTTGTAAAAAGTCGTTTTTTTAAACATTTAAAGCTCTGAAACTATTACAAATATTGAATTGAGATTAGTCTCGTATTTATTAAAGTAAATCCGTCGTAAAAACGAAGATTAAAAAAAAAATACGGAAATCCGTCAACTTTTTGATTTTTTACAGGCAAAAAAACCAGGTGATGATGAAAGTAAGCAATTACCGGAGTTTTTTACTACTAGTATAGTTCTTTTTCGCGTAATTTCACTTATATTGACTCCATACTTTTGGGGTATGTGCTATACTACTACCCAACCACAAAAGTATTGGGACACTTGCATTTTTTTCACATTTTCAACTTTGTGGGTATATAAAAATTTTTATAATACTTCTAAAAGAAAATTTCGTCTTAGCAATAATTATTTTATTTGTTTTGTTGAAAATTCTTTTCGCAGATACAAGAATTCAAATACATAACAACAAAATAACGAAAATAATACATATTCATTGGAAAAATAGGAAAAATAAATTAAATTTACTGTAGATTTCTTTATGTTCAGCATTTCGTTTCATTACGTTTTTGTTTTACAACCTTTTTAATATGAACTGGCATTGATTTAACAAGTCTTAATCTCCCTCTTCACAATCCTCGCGGGTAAAATAATTCCAAATTTCCTTTATTTTCTCACGAAGAACAGTTTTAGTCCTCCTGGATGGATCCGCCCCAAGTCTTTTCTTAATAACTCCCCATAAATTCTCTATTATGGAAAGATCTGGACTATTAGCGGGCCACTCCATTGTTGGTACTCCATTGACCTGCAACCAGGCTTTACTGGATTTTGAAGTATGGCTTGGTACTCCATCCTGTTGAAAAACGAACTCCCTTCAGGCGACTGAAGGAGAGGTATTGATGGCAGCACATTTTGGTATTTTTCGGAGTTAATTGCACCATCAATAAAATGAAGAGACCCAACTGCATATCCGGACATACAGCCCCAAAACCATTACAGAAGTAGGAAATTTGACAGGGTGCTTCAAGCATTCTGTCAGGTATACTTCCGACTTTTTCCGTATAACATGAATACGGTTGCCTTTCTGCTATTGTTCATTCTTTTCGTTTTTTTTATTTATTTAAATTTTCTGTAACTGCGAAAAGAATTTCGAACAAAACAAACAAAGTAATTATTACCATAACGAAATTTACTTTTATAACTAAACACTTTTTAATATACCCACAAATGTAAAAAAAAATGCAAGTGTCCCAATGCTTTTGTGACTGGGTAGTATATTATCGACTAGCGCTGCGTCTCCAGTTTTGTCGATAGAAGTAATTAGAACTCGTGTAATTGTACAAGCAATTAAATTTTAATGTAGAAAGAAAAAGGAGATCTTCCTCTGGAAGATGATAGAATTGTTAATTTTTTCAAACTATTTATTATTATCTTTACTTATTATTATTGGGGTTAAAAATTCTTGACCGATTTTGATGACTTCCTTTTTAACGATTATTTACCTATCAGAATAAATTCCTACTAATTTTCGTCAAATAGTCTAAATTTTATAGACAGTTTTCTACAAAACTCCCTTTTTTCGTGCTTGGTGTTTGTTATCGGCCTCCGTTTTATGCAAATCTTCCTGAACCCTCTCTCTACTCCATGCTGCTCCGATACTAATGGAATTGACTATGCTAATTTTCGTCAGGTCATACAAAAACTATGACTATTTTAAATACAATAAAATAGTTTTTTAAAAAAAAGTTGAAGCGACTTCACAAAAAGCGCTAAAAAGCATAAAATAATTTTTAATCTTATATCTACCTATTACGACATTTTGAAGTCGGTGCAAATCAAACAAACCAAACAAAAAAATTATAAAATTATTTTATGCTTTTTAGCGCTTTTTGTGGAGTCGGTTCAACTTTTTTTTATAAACTATTTTATTTTTCACTTGTTAATGTCTTCTATTCTTTACAACGAAGAAATAACCATCCAAATCGGTCCACGCCTTAAAAAGTTAGGTTTAACCCCCTACCCCACCTCCATTTCACTAAAATTTTTTTTCATGGTATCAATAAAGAAACTTACTCTATCGAACAGAAAAGGAATCATCGAAATCGGCCCACGCGTTACGAAGATGCTACCCCTCCCCCTCCTCCACCACCACCATAAGACCAAATTGTTCTCCTATTAGCAATGGGGGATCACACTCTATACAACAGCAAAAGAACCATCCAAATCGGTCTACGCTTTACAAAGTTAGGTTCCACCCTACCCTCCCCCTCCCCCCCCCTCCACCCACCAAAATTTTTTTTTGTGGTATCAACCAGGGAGCATACTCTGCTCAACAGAAAAAAAAATTATCCAAATCGGTCCACGCGTTACGAAGTTAGACTACTCCTCCCGGTTTTTAATAAGTCAAATAAATTGTGTTTAAATAACCGGTTTGTAGTGACCGCTCTCCTGCATAAGTTTATGTAGGAATTCTCGGAAAAATTTGGTTGTCTCGAAACAACCAAATCGTTTCAATTTATTGAGCGCACACTTTCATAGCAGCGAAGAAATGTGTCAAGTTTGTGTGCATGATCTGTAATTTCCCCATGCCGTTCCACGGAACTTGCATCTAAATCCTCAGCCACCTGGTTAAGAGCTGGCGTATGATTTTGACACTTCATAGTACTTGGATTGCCATGAGTAAAAATTTTGTAAAACGGTTAGTCATTCCCCTTCAACCGTTTGAACACACCCATGCTAAATGCATCCCCTACACAATTATGAATTTTTGTGTACTTACAAGGCAACCTGGTTGTTTGAAAGCAGCGAGTTTTGCGAGAATTCCTTCCCTCATAAACTAAAGTCAAATGTAAAAAGCTATCAAAAGATAACTGCATTTAAAACAGATAGACGATTGCCGTTTCCGAAAATTATTCTTTAAAAATGCAATAGCGGCACATGAATCTGAAATATGAAAATTTGGTAAAAAAAATTTGAGATATCGTCACTACGATGCAGAACTATCCTAAGTCCACTTTTGGGGAAATCTTTGCTTTTGATGCCTAGCCTAAGTTAGTTGAATGACGAACGAACGAAAAATTTACAAGGCTTTAAATCGTTCTCCTATAAAATGCGCACGGACTTAAGACACTTCTGCATCGTAGTGACGATACTGTCGTAAATTTTTTAAACAATTTAGGTTTTTTTTTGAAAATT
This sequence comes from Leptarthrus brevirostris, assembly GCA_964036015.1. Taxonomy (NCBI): domain Eukaryota; kingdom Metazoa; phylum Arthropoda; class Insecta; order Diptera; family Asilidae; genus Leptarthrus; species Leptarthrus brevirostris. The sequence continues at coordinate 123,178,010 of OZ038372.1, forward strand.
GCGATCTGCAATCTGTTAATAATAGCTTTAGCTGTGATTGTGCCAAATTTCAAAAGAATTTGTCGATAGGTTCTCGAGATATGTCGCTCACCGTTTTAAAAACCACTTTTCTGAAAAACGAGTTTTTTACGAGTTGAGGTAAAATGCTATGCAAGAAAAAAATAAATAAAGTTATCACAGGTGTGTGTAACCGCTTATCAGTTTTTGTTTAATGACTGCGGAATTTGACTGTTGTAATTTTTTTCTGTGTAACGGATATATTTTTTATCATGGTGATTTTGTATGCTTTTTGTAGGAATGTAGAGTAGGAGACGTTTTCACTCTAAAAAGAGCGCAATTTTCAGAATCGGAAACTATTACCCCCCCCCCCCCCCCCACCCCTCCGGGGAAAATGTTAGATAGTAAGCTTTACTTACTGTCGCTAGTATTAGATAATAAAAACGCCTCAATTTGATTTTTACTCTTGTAATTTTAAAAAGACCTGCCATACTTACATTTATACTTTATTGTTATTATTATTCAATTTTTAAGCCTGCATTTATGAACAAGCCCTATATGAAATTTATTAGTGCACATGTTCCAATGCATTATAATTGGTACATTTCTCAAGTATATAACAGTCGTGGAATTTCGCTTAATATTTTGCCAATAAACATATTAAAGCAGTTGAAATTAAATAATTTTATTTTTATTTTTCACAGACATAGAAAGAAGCGCGAAATTTTCCCAAATAAATGAATGACTCGCAGACTCGTTTTCACTGCACGGATTTATTAATATTTAATGTCCTTTAAATGCCGTAAATTTGAGTAAAAGTTACACACATAAATGTAAACATTTCAAATGTAATCTCTTAAACAATGACATGTCTGCTTGAGATTTGTCTCAATAATTTCACAAGCGAATGTGACAGCGTGACAGCCACCAGTTTACGTGCCATATTCGCAAAATTCAACCGTCCCTGAATTGTAAATATTTTATTAGTGCGCGAATTGACGATATTACATGAAATATTCTGACGAGGTAAGCTTTCAAATCACAAATGTAATCTGAAAATAAACGTGATTGAATTATTTAGTTTTAAATAATATATTAAATTACTTTTTATTTTTAAGTATTGTGGATAGATACTCACCTCAAAAGTTAATTAAAAATTAATTGAAAATTATTTTCTGCTTTAATATTTATTTTTCATGGATAGTTTAATTTGCTTTGATTTAATTTTATTAACGACGAGTTCGATCTCAATTGCAATTGCAACCACAACCTCATTAGGAGAAAATAACATGGTTTATTATATCACCAATTAAATATGGTTCACTTAGCCATTGAAAAAGTGTCATAAAGTCATTTCTGAAGTGCTTCTATTTCCATACTAAATTATTTTCAGATTATACAGATTTCTACTTTAAAACCTGATTGAGCAAAATAATTGTTAAATATAAAGATTGGTGTAGTAAAATGTAGTTCTTCGTTTGTCAGAAACGTTAAATAGAAACTGCAGATGTAGTATAGCATAACGAAAAGCATTGTCTTGAAAACCTTGATAAATCTTATAGGAAGAATGAGTCAGAAGAACACGCTAATATTTGCTCCAGCTACCACACCTACTCCCGCTCGTTTTCACGGGTCAAGAACACAATAAAGATTAACATAGCAAAAACATCATCCAAATCGGTTACCTCGTGACTACGGGAAGAGGAGCGATCATTCCCTTAATTGACTGAAGACCGTAAAAAGTTAAAAATAAAAAGATGGACCGACCGACTTTACTAAAAGCGCTAAAAAGCATAGAATAATATTTAATTTTATATCTATTACATTTTAAAGTCAGTGAAAATTAAATAAACAAAACAATTACACAGGGCGGCGAGATTTTTCCTTCTGGACAATGAATAGTTGTTTCCGAGGTAATTTTTCCCGCTGAAACCGAATCCGGGCTCAGAATTGCTCTATCACGTCAGGTTTTTGAGATATTCTAACTTAAAAGTGCAAAAACACTGTTTTTAACATATTTGAGGTTATGCAGCACAGCGATATTTTTTTTTCAAAAACCTATGTGTGGGATCTTATAGTACAAGTCTTCCTCTTTAAAAAATGCGCAAATATCTTTTTTTTCGCCGAGATATCGCATTTTGAAATTTTCATGTTCATGAATTTCTCGGTATACGAAAGATATTATGTAAAACTACCTAAACATTTCAGCTCACGGGATCATAAGTAAGGAGGATTAAATGCCAAAATACTATTAAGCTAAACTATTTTTCACTTTTAATCGGTAAATCGGAATAGCAGGTGATTAGAGTCCTTGAAGATCGACTTTTCACCCCCAAAGAGGGTGAACATACTCTCTGGGGTTGAGAAATCGATAATTTTGGTGTATTGCCATTTATTTCTATGGAAAAATAAATTCACAGTAATCGAGAGAAGATACACGATCAATACATGAAGCTCTTACGGCGCATCTGATAAGAATCAACTGAAGAATTGCATGTGCGTCTCTGCTGACATAGGCTTGTATTATTGTATTATTTTTTACATTAAAAGAACATAGAAGTAAGGAAACAACAAAATTAAATATTTTTCAGATGAATTATAAATCTTGAAATAAATATTTTGCGAGTTTTATTTATATTCATCGCATATTTTGCAAATTATTGAATTGCCATGGCACATTTTCCATACACATATCTTTTTACATTTGTGGTCTTTGCAATAACTTATTTGGCACCTTTTTCGCTTTCGTACTTTTTTTGCCGTGGCTTGTAACAATCTTGGCTATTCTCGATGAATTTGTACCATTCTTTCGAGATTAAAGCAAATTCATCAGTTTGTAAACGTTGGTCTCGTTGACTTTTTTATCAAATTTTATAAATCGCATAATTTCACAAAAAACATTCCTGTTCATAGTTGTCAAAAAAATATGGGGACTCCACTTCCTGTTCCATTGATATGAGATATTTTACTACTTGTTGCCTCATTTGCGCCACGTGCATATAAAAGAGCAATAAATACATTGAGTTTTGTAGGAGTAAGACACCATTTAGTTCCTAACACTCGATATGCCTCTTCTTCTTATGTATTCCATTACAAGGTTGTCAATGCTGAAAGAAAGTGCAGTTCTCACTTTCTCTTTCATAATATTCCATTTCTGTGGGTCATAAACTACCCTAAAAATGTTTTGAATTGGCTTTCTTTTATTTGTTGCACAATTGTACCATCAGTCGCAATTTCGATACATCGGTCTTCAACATCACTTTCACTTTCTGAACGCAATAACGGTGTGTTTCTCTCTTGTCTTTTGTAGTGTCACATAAGTTATTATGTTGTTCTATTTAACCACTTCACTTTTAGATAATTTATCTTCCCTAAATTCTGAATAAGGCAAGACAGGCATTCGGCAGGCTGTTCAAAATATCGAAATCCTCACAGATAACACGCAACACCAAAATAAAAATCTTTAACGCCAGCGTCATATATGTCCTACTATATGGCTGCGAAACTTTGAAAACCACAAGACTGAACATACAAAGCCTGCAGACTTTCGTAAACATATGCCTGAGAATAATATGCAAAATATTCTGGCACAACAGAATCAGTAACGCCTATGGAATATAACCAATCAAGAAGATGGAAATTTATCGGACACACGTTGCGGAAAAACATAACCCTCCAAACGGAAGAAGGAAAAGAGGCAGACCCCGACAAACGTGGAAAAGAACGGTCGATGCAGAACTTAGTAGCGCCGGTCTAACATGGGAAGAGCTAACAGCGAGAGCCCAGAACAGACAAGACTGGAGAACATGGTTCTCTCGAGGAATAAGGGTATAAAAAATAAAAAAATTCTGAGCACTCTTCACCTATGAAAATCATTCTTTCTAATAATTTTAAATATATTGACTGTCACAACATATATTGACATTGCGAATAGAATTATCAGTGAATTAATAAAATAAAAACACTTGACTCACAAAATAGCACTATAACTTGAATTGTTTAAACTCCGATGCCCGCTTGGAGTAGGCCTGAAGTTTACTATTTTGTACAGGCGACAGGGAGATTTCCTCTATTGTATGACGCACAGAACAGCAAAATTAATAACGCAATAAAATAAGTAAGAAAATGCACACACAAGCCTTCCATGGTAGTTAGGCAAAATTAGATATATTTCTTGGTAACAAAATTTATAAGAGAGGAGTAAATATTGAAAAGTACATTCGATCTATTTTTCAATAAAAGTAGTGAAGGGAAATTGCGATGTGGTACTGTTTTTTACAAGAAATTCTAACACAGAGTTTAAAATTGCTCATTTCACCTAGACTAGGTTTAGTGTTAAAACTTCCTCGTAGGTTAAAACTCGTATTTTGATTAGAGATGAGCGATAGTTAGAAAATTAGCGATAAATCCATATCGATATTATTAGTAAACAAATACCGATCCCATCAAATATCCGATATACAAGTATCAATACATCGGGTATATCATGATACATCATAAAAAATATCTCGATATACTCGTATATCGATAACAGCGAAAGAATTTCAAATTCTGATTCGTAAACCTCTTCTCTAAATATTGAAAAATAATTGAGTAAAAGTAAAAATAATATATGTGGTTGTACACACCTAATGATTTGTTTTAATTTCAATGTTATTGAGTAATTGGAATTGTCAAGTTTCTCCCGTTTCTCCCCGTTGAGAAATCCTTTTAACAACGTAAGTAATTAGCCTGGTAGGTCACAGATATAAGTGGTACAAGTGAAAATACCAAAGAAATACTAGAGTTAGCAAAACATAGGAATATTTTTTATATTGTACATCTTTTGTATGTGCTTACACCCTCAATGTCAACGTCATTCACGTCTATACATATTTTTTTACATAGCTGAGACGACTCGAGCCTGAATAACAAAATTTTCTGTAAAATCAGTGTTGCCATCACAACACTGATACATACAGATGAAGATGGTCAGTAATTTAAATAAAACAATATAAGTTTTTTCAATATTCTGTGGTTCTTATCTTCAATTTCTTAAATTTTAATAAAGTTAATTAGCACTTTCTTATATATATTAAAGGTATCGATATTTTTATAAAAAATATCGATTTTTTTTGTCTTGGTATATCAATCCTTACGTGGTCGATAATATTTGTCCTTAATATAAATATGTCAGTATTAGCAGCGCTAATATCACTAATTTTGATTAATTCTACATAGTTCCTCAAATATTGAGTTGAAGAACGGGGCATACTGTTTTTTAATTTAACTTATCGGTATGGTGAAGTGCTTCTGAAGGAAGACTGTTATTCAGAATGTTATTTCTGAATAGCGGAGCTTATAGTGATTATTTTTTCGATTTTCTAGGGGCTTTGCATTTTGAAGTAATAAACTTCTCGAATAATCCATCATGGATTTATTCTTAACCAAGTCAATTTCCTCAACCATTTAAGCTTCTTGGGTTATGGTGTCTTATTTCTAACTTATAATTTATGTTTCACCGTTATAAAACGTCCAACTATTTTTCAAAATTATAGTACGATTGACCTTGAGTCATTTCTTTTATACTACCCAAGCCCAATGAATTTCGTACGGCAGTACGAAGTTCTTAGTGAAATAAAACAACTTAAATAACTAAAAAGAAATTATTATTAACAAACAAAGAAGTGTTTATATCTCTAAAGAATAAAAAAAGCAAAATTATATTTCACTATATCGGTTTTTATAAATATTTAATGTACACAATGAGATAGTTGCAGCTCTTCTATTCTAAGATTTTGTTCTTTAATATGCTTTTGAAAGCGCGTTACGTCGCCTTTGGATTTAATAATTTCTCGCAGTCTGTTATTCATTGTGATAGTTAACTGTTGGCATTGTTCAGGAGTTATACTGTCCCAAATTTGCTGAATTTTCGTTTTCAAAAGCAGTTCCGTCATAAATATCCCACACCTGTTGGACATGCAGCTTCATTACATTACTCCTTCTGGGAATTTTACTGTCCTCTCTTGACGAATTTAGAAAAATCTGGAGTTCACTGACCTCTTAATGTCCCTTCTTCTCCAATGTCTCCTTAGTCATTATTTTACCTCCTGATAAAATAAATTTATTTAATCAACAACGAACACTGCTACAAATTTTGCCGGACTTATTTTTAGAAATAGATAATCAAAATTCAACACCGGAAACCCCTTTCTCGTTTCATTACGTCGACATGTTAGAACTGTGGAAAGTTATTTATTCTATTATATTGGAGGCTGTCGGACCAGATGACAGTCCCCTGAGATTTATAAAATTAGTTCTACCTTCTATATACAGGGTAACTTTACATATTTTTAATACCTGTCTCACCACTTCAACTTTTCCTTCATCCTGGCAAGTTGCTATAGTGGTTCCATTGCAAAGGAATCTTCGCCTAAAGTTTTGTCTGATTTTTGACCGATAACTACTTTATGCTTTTTAGGGAAGGTGCTTGCAAAGTTGATGTTTTGGTAAATTTATTTTTATATTCAGTCCTTAGTGATGGCAAATATGCGGTATTGGTGTTTGTATATCGCACTTATAATTTTAAGTAAAATTTCATTTCATTAGCATCAGCAAATTTTATAACACCTGACGGTGAATGAACTCATGACCTGCAATCGCAGTAATGAAACTCAATAAGAAAATTGTATTAAGAAGTCTAAGCATAATTTTATTATAATTTGTAAAAATTATTAGGCATTGTATTTAGTGAATCTTAAAGTTACTAAATTCAGTGTAGTTGAGTAGGTCTTGTCATGTTCTGTGCCTTATGAAGAGGATTGCAGAAACATTAACCATTGCCCAATCACTTATAGCTAATAAAGTCAATTCTATATCTGCAAATTTGGCTGGAGTTCAAGTTTTATCTGACGACTTCTTAAGTTTAAGCATAGAACTGCTGAAATTTCTGAGTACAATTCAAATTCGTTATTAAATAAAATCCACATAGCTGTCCTCCAGGTTTGGCTTTGTGGCTGCTTTCCTGGATAAACTACGTGTATCTCTTACTGCAGCTGACTCACCGTGGTATTCTCTCGGCGAATCCAATGAGTTGATTACGGGTATCATTGTAGACATTCAGCCTAATGTGGGACACGTCAAGGATCGTGCCGTTTGACTGTCAAAAAGAACTGTGACCTTATTGACTCATTCACATCTGATACCAAAAGCTTAAAATCACAAAGTTCATTTTGCATTCAATTGATGTGGCTGCTGCTGGCTTGGATGCTTGCATGACAATGACTTCAATAATTACTGAGTCCTTCTCCACTAACTTGTGTCCCCGCATTTGGACTGTTCCCCTCAATAGCCTTCAAAATAGGTCCCTCACAGGTCCACCAGTTGCTGATATCAATAATGACAAAAATTCTTCTCTTGTCGTGGTGCCACAGGTCACTGTGATTAACGTCGTCCACGAATACTTACGATTTACTCGTTGCCTTGTGCCCACATGACGAACTATTGCTCTTCGGAGATTTTAACTTGTCGACAGGTTGGTACTCTCCCACTCACTTGACTCACAACGACCCTTGTGGATTCCTGGATTTGATGTTCAGCACTGACCCATTCGGAACTTTGGTCAAGCATTGCTTTCTTCCTTTGGTTCCTGAGATGTCTCATCATCCCGCTTTTTTGTTTTTTGCCTTCGGTCCAATGCCTACCACAGCTTCGATTCACAGTAATTACACTTTTAATTTTAAAAGGGCTGATTTTTCTTTATTAAATGATTGTTTCATAAATTTTAATTGTTCTAATATTTTTACTGTCTAGTTCGGAGCAAATTGTGACAAAATTAATCACCAAATTTTGATTCACAAGTTGGCTGCCGTAGGGTTTCCTTCCAAAAATGTTTTTGACTGAGTTCGTTCATACTCATTATATCGCAACTAGCGCGTATTGTTACGGGGGTCCCTAGCCAGGTATATTTACAATACTTCTGGAAGTATCTTGACCGGATTTTATTTATTATTTACATCAATGATGTATCTTTAATATTCCAATATTCTCTGTTATGCTGGCGACGCCAAAATTGTTCTTGTTGTTTGCTCTGCATACGACTGTTAAATTTGAAATTCTAACTTAGATGCGTTTTACAATTGGTGGTATATTAATACTCTTCCCCTAATATTAGTAAGTGTACTACTAAGTAATTTCATGGTTCCTTTCTGGAAAACTCAATAAAACTAAGGACTTTGGAGTCTGGCTCAACAGCTGTTTTACCTTGCTTATTCGACTTTAGGTTTTATTAAACGACGATCCTTATATCACGCGGATCCTTTATTGTACCTTAGTAAGGCCTATTTCGAAGTACGCTATCTGCGTTTGGTCGCTTAATTACCGCGACCACATTAACCGGATTGAACCAGTCCAGTGCCGCTTTGTCCGTTTTGCACTTCGCGGGTTTCCATGGAGCAACTCTCTCATTTAGCCACTTAGATAGGCTTGAACTTATAAAGTTGGACTCTCTTGACGAAACAATTTTAAAACTGTTTTCGCTTTTGAATGTCTTCAAGGCAATATTGACTCTCCGGTCTTACTGTCATCTTTTATAATATTATAACGTAAATGGGGCTCGGTGGATTAATTACGACACTTATTTCAACCAAGAAGGTTCACAAACTAACTAGGCTGCTGTTCAGCTCTATTTGTCCTACCTGCCTTTATTCTAGAAAGTGTAGCAACTTAGTTCTAGATGTTGCCGTTATACATTTTCAACACATTTATTCACAATAGATTCGAGTCGTTCTTGACTTTCTACGTTTGACATTTCCTTGCCTTGATTTCTGGTCACCTGGGGCGCGCGCATTGCACGGTTTACTCTTTCCCTTTTCGTGGGCTCCCTCGCTCACGTTCCTCAAGGGTAAATCCTCAGACGATTGTATAAATATATATAATAATGATGACTTATTAATGTGCCTCAGTAGCGATATATGTGTAATGGACAATTGAATTGAGAGCATCAATGACTTAAAAAATATTCAACTTCTCTTTAAACAATGAAGTCATGTTCAATGGATTAAAACCTCAAGCAATCGTTCTTTGTAATCCAGGATTTGATCCATCGGAACATCGACTTATACATATATCTGAATAATAACTCTCTATCTTGTTTTGATAATGTAAAAAATGTAGTAGGCAAGGCACTCGCATTGTTAGATCTTGTTCTTCTAGCACAAGTTTTAGGTATACGAGGGTGCCGTATTCTCTCGTATACCTAAAACTTGATTTAGTTTAGGGGGAAGCTCAATGTAGCATTTAATAAATGCTTACGTTTCATACACGGCCGTTTCCATGATATTAGCCCATTCCGGTTGTCACTGTTGAGCTGGACTTTTGAAACTCATTAAGGGGTGGTCCGGTTTAGCCGAATTTCTTTATTGTTTTTGGGTGAAACGGTAACAATTTTTTTAGTGAAGGTCCTTTGGCAAATAAATGTAAACATAAATACTACCGAGGTTTTTTTACTTTAAATATCACGACGTTTTTGTAGTGTAACCTAACATGTATATTAATGTGATTTTTTTCATTTTTAAGCGTACTAATTTAAGTTGGGGACGGACATGACTGAGTGGAAGGATCACCACGCTACGGATTCAGTTTGGATTCTCAGCCTGCCCATGAGGTTTTCAACTGCAATAAATAAAAACTCCACTCCGTCTCTGAGCTGTAGTATATTTCGCAGCAATACAAAACAAGACATTCAAGTTCTCTCTTTCTCCTTACCCTGATTGCATCAAAGGGGTTTTCTTAGGCTTTGGCTACATCATAAATGAATGATTATAAATCTTGTATACTGATTTACTTTTAATAAGCTGAATTGAATTGATGATTGAAAGTGACAAAAATTTGATTTTTCCAAGAGTTGTTTCAGCCCCAAGGTTTGTAACACCGCTCGCCCTGTCATAACCCTTCCCTTATCATTAAACCCCTTTGGAAGTCTGAATTACTCCCCTTCAAATACGCCTTACATAGCAATACTACGAAAAAAGGTAAAAACTATAGAATTAACCCTTCTAACTCAGAAGGCGCACTTCACAGGCAGAAGCCTGGAACTAATTGACCTATTCACCAGAATATAACATATATTGAGGTGAATGAGGCTCCCACAACCCATGCAAGGAAAAATTTTAGTAAAACAAAAAACAAAAACACGTCCAAACAAAACAATCAGGGGTGCATTGATAACAGAGAACGTTTAAGCAAATCTTTAGTAAGAGCCAGGTCAAAAATAGGACACATATTCACGGCTCTACACATGCGATTAATAGGCTCATGCATACCATAGTTAGACCGAGAATGAGCAATATGTAGTAAAGGCAATTTCCTTAACCTATACGGAGCATGCCTATAAGTTACCAAACTTGCAAGAGAGCGAGAATCTATATTCGAGTTCAAAAGCTGGTGAATAAATACCAGGTCAGCAACTCTACGTCGTTCCTCCAACGAGTGCATATTAAGCAATCGGAGGCGATCCTCATAAGGAGGAAGCCTTAATGGATCATTCCACGGGAGGTCCCTTAGTGCGAACCTTAGAGCGACTTTTGCCAGTTTTCGGGGATTTCGGGGTGAGCATTTTTTTCTTTTATTTTATTCGTGTTCTCCATTCACGGGGAGAAGACATGTTCAAACCCCACCGGCTGTGACCTATGGTTGTTTTCTGTGACAACAGATTACGGTAAAGGGTCATTGCGGGTTGTAGAGTAATATTGGTGGTTCGAAATCCAACTTAAGTTTTAGGTCCGTTTTTTTCGATGTGGCCAAACCCTAGGGGACAACCCTTTGATGCGTTAGCATGGCTTTGTTCGGAAGGGAATTAGGGAAAGGAGAGCGAGGAGATTTGAAAGCCTTGTTTTTGTATTGCTTCGAGCTAAAGAACAGCCCAGAGACGGAGTGGATTTTACTATATAATTCTATTTTGAAAAACGCACGGAGAGACCGAATGTCGACCCCGAGAACCATGGCTTGACGGTCGTGCCGCTCAATCAATTGATCCAACTCCGTTTCCTAATTGATCCAACCCTCCCCATGCCCCACAAGGAATTACGGGAACCAGAGAGAGGAGTCAGATTATAATTTAAATTTCTTTTGAAATCTGTTTGGAAATTTCTTTTGTATTTGGATTTATTTATGTTATCCATATTTCAATGTGATATTTTCTCACAAGTAAAACAATTGAGGTATTGAATATAAATTATGGCAGACTGTTTTGTTAAAATATTTTGGCACTTTGCTAATGAAATGTTGGCAGAATTTCGTGCTTGAAATTTATTTGTAACAGACAGCATCACTGCACGAATAGAATAAATTCAATTTTAATTAAACTTTTAAACTCCTCCCACAAGTTTTCGTGCAAAATTTCTCAAGCAATTATTAGCATACTCATAAAGCTTAGGAAGATATAAATTCCTCTGGGAAATAAAAGCAGAATAAAGGAGTATACGTGCTTAGGTGAGCAAAACAATGCATACATGAAATAATTTATAACAATACATTCAAAAATATTTGAGATATGAAGTAAGCAGAATCCTTTTGAAACTAGAAGTGCATAATCTATTGTTGCTGAAGTGTATAGAGTTTAGACGGGTGCAGCTTGATAATTAAGGATTAGATTATTTGAGGTAATTTCTCAAAGCTTTTTGTTTTCATCTTTTGGGAAAATAAAGTGAAAGTTGTGAAGGGAAAATTGAATAGTAGCAGACGTGTTTAAGGGCAGTGTTTAAAAAATACAGTATAGGATGTGTTTCGTATCATTGATGTATGCGGAACCATAGTGATCCAAGGGAAATTGTTATCGATCTAATGGATAGAAAAACAACTTTTCTCTTTAAAATATCAAACTCCTATTTTAGTAGTTGGGTTAGTTTGGAAAATGCACCGAGACATATTGGTGATGCAGATGTCACTTCGATCTTCAATTTTTATGTAGCTTTAAGAGAAAGCCAATTTATGTTAATTTTGATTTGTTAGTCAAGACGTGATAGACATCGGTTTTTAAATACAAAAATGGCAATGAATACGCTTAATCTAAAGAAAATCGTACGTTACTACAGCGTTATTTAAATGGCCTTTATATCTTACCACCTTACTAACTTCTCCTTTGTATATACAGTATCTTAAATAGTAGATTAGGGTTTACATAATCAGGATTCGCGAATCTAGTTTCTATAATTCAGTCCTAACCATCGCTTGAAAATCACTGTTAACCAGGGTTGATCATTTCCAGTACTTTTTGTATAATGATTGGAATTATTTCGTTTTGTATGTGCGATGGGCCCATCTATCTGCTCCGTGAGTATCCCTGTGGTATTATATTTGCGATCAGTGAAATTCCGTTGGTTTTAAGTGAGTATCTATTAGCATCTTTAAGTGTTCTCTGGTCCATGTTCCATCAGAATTACATAGCAATAGGCTCGGATGAGGATGAGGTTTGTTTTTGGACTTGCTTGCAAAAGAAGGATCATCTGTGTTTTAGTGTTCCTTTTTTCTTTCTTAAAATTCGGCCACTCTACTTGCGTGTACGTTGTCTTCGCATACTAGACTTCTATTTGAAATTTAAAGTGTATCCGCAACAAGCCAAAATTACTTCACGCAAATTAATCAATAGTTGCTAAATGTCAAACAAATAAATAAAACAAAGACTAATCCCTTCGTTAATAACCTTGCTTTCAATACGGAAGTTGGATGAATTGGTTGAGTGGCACGATCACCATGGTTCCAGGGTTTGAGAATCGATTTCTCGTGAGTTTTTAATTTAAATAAAATAATCTACTCCGTCTCTGTTTAGCTCGCAGAAATACAAAACCAAGAAATTCAATTTCCCTGATTTCCTATTAACTAATTCCGTTCCGGTCGAAGCCATTGTTAACGGATTACTGGGCTTTGGCTACATCATAAAAATAAAAATAAAAAAAGTCATGTATTGCCATGATGTGTCTTTCGCTTACGATTAAGTGTACGTTTTCTAACTTATCGCGATGTTTCTCTATCGTAAGCGGTTGACGTTTTCATTACTTGTGGCTATTCTTTACGAACATTGAAGTCACATTATTTCACCATTTATGTTAAAATTAAAGCAAAAATTAATAAGGTATTGGTATTGCTATTGCTAATATTAAATGTTCTTGGATCAACCTGGAGCTGCTCGACTCGAGGTGTTTCCCTTTGGAGAGGGTCGTCGTCTCCAATGCGAGCCTAAGCCTCCACCACACTAGCTCGAGCTCCTAGCCTTTCTGCAATCAAATAACTCCGCGCCTTTGGCCGCCATATTCTGCTTCAAACCAATCACCGAAGCTACCATCTTAAAGCACACCTTGAATTGGAATAATAGTTTCTCGAGTGGTCCTGATTTCCGCGTTTTTTCTGATCAATTGTATGTAGGCTTCGTTAAAAGATGCTAATACAGTACGGCCTGCTGTTTTTATGGTTCACATTAATTATATCGAGGCATTCGAGCGTAGATTTATAAGATTTGATTTCCGTGACCTTCCTTGTGCTAATCCTCTTTTACTGCCTCCAGCTTTGGATCGACTAAAATTTATTTCACTAGAGACTCTTGAAAGTAGACGCAGCAATTCCAAATTTGTTTTAGCTTTTGACTGCTTGCAAACTTAGTTAATTCCCCTGAATTATTGGGGACTTTGAATTTATAGATTTTGGCTCGCCCCTTGGACGCAGAAATTCTTACATATTCCATTACACCGCACAAAACATGTTATGTACGACCCTATAATATCAGTGTTCCGTCTCTTTAATAGTCGATTTGACTGTTAGGGATGGGAGATCTTTGATTCGATCTGTGCGAATCGATCTTTCAGCCTTCGATCTGCCGAATTTTAAATCGATTTTTCGAGGGACCGATTCAGCTCGAATCGATTTATTTATTTCCGATTCCCATCGATTTAAAACAAATAAAACTGAGCAAGCTCACGTGGAAATTTTTTCGTATCATCATTAATTTGTGTAATATTCCTGCAAATTTAAAATTTCGTACCTAAAAAATTGTTAATTCTAGATAAATGCGTTTCAGATCTCTAAAATATGGTAGTGTTATCTGTATCACTGCGTACCGTGATTACGTATACTGCCAAATAGTGTAGTTGGCAGCATCCAATTTTATCCTTGGTTAACTCTAAGGCCTTTGAACATTTCTCCTAGCTAACTAAGATGGGTTTTTGCTAGTTATGACAAGTTGAGCCTAATAAAGCGAAACAAAATTTGTCCTTCTCCAAATTGAAATGTAAAAATAAACGGAATCGATCTATGAACATCGATCTTTTAAGGGCGATTAATCGATCTTCGAAATCAGGAAAAAATTACAGATCGATCCGTACTGAATCGATTTCCTCAGTTCGATCCCCATCCCTATTGACTGTACTGATTGCCACTTCTCCAAATTGCAAATTAAGGATCGGCTTGGTTAGAGTTACGTGTTTCTTTATTCTCTCTAGTTCCCGTAACCTCTTCTGGGCAAAAGCAGGAGGAGTCACCCGATTCCAGACAATGATTGCAAAGTGGATACGAAACCACTGGTATTTTCTCTGCAAACCTCAGGACCTTTTTATCGTAATCTGATGTCAACAGAAAACAACCATAGGTCACCGTCGGTGGTGCCGAATCTGGGGCCTCCGGTTTGGTAGGCTGTTTTGGTGTTGTTCTAGCGTTCAAATTTCTGCTAGCACCTTGGCTTGGTTGGGAATCTTGACATCACGGGGGGTTTGCAGGTGCCTGAATAACTACCATAGCTTCTGCCAGGTTTGCATCTACTTAGTCTGGCATCTTCAGGTTAACCTATTCAGCATGTCTGGCAACACCAGCAGCATAAATAGATACAACTGAAAAAGTCGCAGATCCTCATGTGGATAGTTTTTCTAGTTCTGATATGGATACCTTCACTTGTCCTCAGTCTTTCCATCGCATTTGTAGGAGTCAATTTAAGCATTTGTTAGAGCAGAGATTTTTCATTAATTCGTAATAATTTCGATGCAACAGACATATTTTATCTTCTCAGCTTTCTACCAAAGTTGTCACTCAATTTGGTTTGTTCTTTATTTACCTTTGGTTAATTCACGATTTCCAGATTACAGAAGTCACATTAAGACTCAAAATATACTGCTCCAAATAATTTTGTTCAGGTTCTGCCAAAAACTAAGTAAAAGTAATAAGAGACCTTAACTGCGCGTTTGAAATAGAAAGACCGTCAGAAGATGTTCGGTATTTGAGGAGACTTGGGGAGCAGAGTAAATGTAAACAAAAATTCTTATCTAAATCATCATTACGTAACTTCTCTTCTACTTATTTAGTTGGCTCTTTGTTTAGTTTTTGCCATAAAATCTATGTCATCCCCTGAAGAAAATGTTTACAAACAGCCAAAGCACAGATAGCCAACAGCTAGTATATTTAATCGCAAAGGTCCGTCACAAATAAGAGTTGATTACGAAACAAGTCTGGCTTTTGTTAACTTCCATGTCAATTTGCTGCTTGTATATAGAAGACGATAGCGATGAATCCATCTTCTACTTTTATTTCAAGATTTTTTATTAACACTGACAACTGAGAGTATTCTCTCGGGAGAAAATTGTTTTTCATTAAGGGA
This sequence comes from Leptarthrus brevirostris, assembly GCA_964036015.1. Classification (NCBI taxonomy): domain Eukaryota; kingdom Metazoa; phylum Arthropoda; class Insecta; order Diptera; family Asilidae; genus Leptarthrus; species Leptarthrus brevirostris. Next base: position 123,193,620 of record OZ038372.1, read on the forward strand.
CGCTTTGAGAAGTCGTGCAAGAATAAAATTCATTTCCGTGGAAAAACAACTCCAGGGCATTTTATGAATTCTGAATAGTCCAATCCCTTAAGTCTTTTAGGTGTTCCGTTTGCTTTTGAATAGCGTAGAATTAACCTCGACTTTCAATTTTTATATCAGGTTGATGTTGAGATAGGTAACTTTTATTTCAGCGGAAAATACTTGTAAACTGTAAAAAGCTGTATAGCTTTAATGACGTGCTTAATTTTTGTTTTTCCGAAGTCCATATTTTTCCGTTAGCTTGTAGTTCAAGGTGGATGATTTCAATATTTTGAATGAACCAACACATTAATAAACGAGGCAATTAATAATAACTCCTTTGGCAAGGGTAAGATACTTTACATCTTTTGTACTTCCAATCTAGACCTGGTTAGACCCAAAGTATTCTTAAAGTGCCCCTACGGCATGCATATTAAATTCAATCGATAAAGGATCTCCCTGACATTTAATATAAGTATACTTTGCAAAAGAATTTCTGAGGTACTCTTCAGGTTGAAGTATTCATTGGTTCACTTCTCATTAAATATTTTTGAAGGGCGATTTAATATGCAAAACAGCTCAGCTCTAATTGAATATTACTAGAAAAGAACTTCCAACTCATCTGAAACATGGTAATGAAGTAGCAATTAATAATGAAGGTTTGATGAATATTGCATTAGAGGAATAGAAAATTGATAATTTTTAGATTATTATCAAAAATATTGCATTGTAAGCTGCCTTAAATTTTACAAACCAAAACCAAGGTGTTAAAAAATCGTATGTGAAATTAAATTCCTTTTATTTGTTAACAAAATAACTTCTTCTATATTTTTCGCTTTAAACTTATGTCGAATGACATATTCGTCATAATTTATGTCATAAATTTTCATTACTGTGTAAACGGTCCTTTTTTCTCAATATTTCTCTCATAAATAATGACGAATAACTGTTGTCACTAAATCTCGTCATCAATGTCTTGTAAACGCGAAGTGTACATTATGACTGAATAGTGACAAGCCGTGAAATAAAAATGAATTTGCTCATTCTTTTATGACAAATTGTCATTGATGCAAGTGCGGTTGCGGTTAGTTTTAAAGCGAAGAAATTGTAGTCAAATGCTGATGGTGAATTGTTCTGTGGCTAGATGGCTTAGTGAATATGAAGATTGATTGTGGCAAAAGGTAAGAACAAATTATTGGTTTTTTATCCGAAGGCAAAGGATCACTCGTTAAGTGACGGTTGAAGCTGAGTGCGGGAATGGTGATCGGTTTTTTTTACTTTTTATTGATACGTTAGCATGGCTTTGACCGGAAGCGAATTAGGGAAAGGGAAGTGAGGAAACTTGAATGACAACAGCACAGAAACGGAGTGGATTATTTTAATTTCTTTAAAAAGTCACAGAGAGACCTGGCCTCGAACCCGGGAACCACGGCATGTTGGTCGCGTCGCTCAACCAATTGATCCCAATCCGTCGTGTGGAAGAATGGCTGCCAAATAATGGGGGAGGGGACGGGGGGGGGGGGGTTGTGGCTGAGAGAAAGAACGGTAGGGGATGAGAGAGTGGGCGGAGGACAGATGGTAGTAAAAAAATTTATAATTTTTTATCTAAATGTCTAAATGACAAGAACAACGCTGACTTTGAAAAATTGGGTAAGTGGAGATGGATGCTGGACATAGCAGTGGTAATGAAAAAATGAATTGTTTTGTATTACAATGACAAGGATAATGTGGGGTGGGTTGGTGGAGGAGGGATGGTATAGTTAAAATAATTGGGTTTGTAGAAGTACCGTTAAGTGACGGTGGCGAGTTAAATGGCGGTGCTTACCTAAACAAATTAGGCCTTATGGTAAACTGAACATAATTTGTATGTAGAATTAAAGCATGTCCGGTTGTAGTTAATTATAAAGCGAAGAAATTTACAATTATTTATTATGTATCAGGATGGTAGTTAGAATGCTAAGGGAAGACCTGTTCTGCGTCCAGGTGGGTATTAATTAATTTGTATTGAAATGACAAGAACAACGTTAAATTTTGAGAGGTGAGATAAGTGGGGGTGTTTGGTGGGTAGATGAGGAGTGGTAATAAAAAAATTTATTCGTTCCTATCGGAATGACGAAGACAGCGTTGACATTTAATTGTTGGATATAAAGGGGAGGGTGGTGGGTTGGTTGGTGTATTTCTTTGCTGCAATTTTTAAATTCACTAAAATAAAACAAATATGGTCTTTTAAAATAAACCTACTATTTCTAGCAAGACACTTTACAAATTAAGACTTTCTCTTTTCACAATTCAGAGGCAACGTTTCCACCATTCCCGAACTCATCTCCAACCGTCACTTAACGACTGATCCTTTGCGTAACTCCGAAATTCTGACACAAAAACAATAATTTTGTCTTTACCACCCCTTTCGCCAGAATGTATCCACCGTATTCACTAACACACCTAGCTACAGAACAATTCAGCTTTAGTATTCTGACTATCATTCTGATACACAGAAAACAATTATTTAAACAAATTGTGTACTAGCCTCTTGTGCCCCGCATTTTTTGGTTTGCAATAAAATCTAATTCATTTAGGTAAACTTCAGCACTTAACTCGCTGCCGTCACTTATGTTAACGACGCATCTTAGCACTACTTCAGTAACTCTGTTATAAAACGAATTATTTTGGCCTTACCACCCCTCCTCTATGAACCCACCCCGACTTAGTCAACACCTAAAAGCCAATATTGTCCTTGTCCTTTCAACAAAAAACAATTACATTTTCTTATTACTGCCCCTTCGACCCCCCCCCCCCCCCTCAACCCCCTTTATCACTTATCCAACCACTAAAAGTCAATGTTTTTCTCACATTAGTCAGAGTATGAAGGTGCTTACGTACGGGTCAGAGTTCGTAATCATTTCTGTCATCATGTTAGCCGTAGTGACTCCCAACCGGTGTTCCGCAAGTATTTCACATGAGTTCCGCGGATTTATCGCAAAATGGTAGTGTACGACCATATCGTACGGCGGAATATGAAAAAATTAAAATCATAAAATTCCCATAAATTTGAAATATTCTTCACCACTAAAAAATACTAATCGCGATTTCATTGGGACTTCACTGAGTCCGAGTTTAGAAGTTTTCTAGCAGTTTCGCTGTTAGAACATATGTACTTATGCAGAGCCTACTCTAGATACAGCTGACAGTAACAGCTGAGCATTGGTGGTGTAAGCTAACCAAAACTTTTCACAGTAGACATAAGGAAAAGTTTGGGGAATTATACTTTCTTATAGTATTTCTCGAATTATATTCTAAGCTTTAAATTGTATTTTACTTGACGTTAACCTACAAATGTTCTGAACATGTAAAGACGATAAAAATTGTCTCTCTTATACAATTTTCATGTGTTTTAAAGCGAACATTCTTTTGTGCTCGTTTTGTTGAAGTATTGAGCTTGAAATGCGTCAATGACATCAGTGTTTCACTTTGGTTTTGGTTGCAAGAGTATTAAATTTTTTGTTTGTGCAATTGGTTAATCTGTGGTACAACTAAGGGTGATGGGTCAGTTCTGACCTCAGATTCGTTTTTAGCACACCGAAAAACGTACCAGAAGGTACTTCACCTTCCTGTATCAGAAATTTTTTTTTGTGTGCCTGTGTTATCCAACAATAATGTGTTGTGTATGTGGATATCAAATCGTGGCAGGCCAAAAACAAATCGAACATTCATTGGTCATTGAAGACGACCTCAATCTTACGGGCACATATATTATACAGCTTTGGAAAAACGAGACTTCCAAAAGTGAAATGTGGTAGTATGAGATTTTATGAGCTTTAGCCGCAAGGTTCTGGATGTGATGTGAGCAGAAAGCCAAAGCCGTCGCCTTCCAGGCATGGGCATTGGAGGCGTTACACTACTTAATACTACCGAGGGGATTCTAGTAACATCGATTTTGGAATTACAGAATATCAAGCACTGATATTTATGTAGATTTAGTAATAGGGCATTGTTGTCTGCACTTGTGTTATAGATGCGCCACTTACCGCCAATTTAAAGAAATCTTTTTGAGGCGAATACATTCCCACCATCATCTAAAATTAATTTAAACTGTTAGATCTTTCCTAATGCTAAACCGGCTAGACCGTATTGATCCGTTGTCATGGTTTAAAATATTTTGGTTTTGTCTACATACAATCAAAACAGCCTACACAAAAATATTTATCTTTAGATGTTTGGTTGATTTTTAGAAAACTGTGCACGCATAACTTTAGTTTCCTTGGGTTCGGCAACCTAGGTTTCCTTAAACGCAGAACACAGCACTTAGGAGACGACTCTTTTCATTCCTTTCCCAATCTCTTTGGACTATATGAGGAATTATAATTACATACATCATTACTTGAAATATTAATTCCATTGGTTTATTCCATTCCTAATTGAAAAGTAATGGAATTAAAAAGTTTTAATTCGAAGGAATAGGAATTAGGTTGAAATTAATTCCACAAAGAATGATTACTTTACAGCTCTGCTCATAAGCCACAAAATGCAAATTTTAAGGGAGGGGGTTTTTTGCGTGTAAAACTGTTTGCATTCAAGTTAAAATTTAGAAAACATTAGTTTTATTCAGAAAAATGAGTATTCCAAATATATGCGTTAAGTGCAGGTAATTTGAAATTGAATATGGCTTGTAAGGTATTGGAATTGTTTCAATATCTTTATTTCATGCAGATGGTAAAATATATAAAATTTTTAATTGTGTGAAGTAAAAAAAATCATCAAAAATAATAACATCTAAACATTCTGACGCTTCAAAAATTTCAACTACAAGACATAGTTGACACTTTTGAATTTTTTACCGACAAATTTTTCTCTTCAACATCATTTAAAGTAGGTATACCACGTTCTGCTGAGGATTTCTGCTATAACTGCTTTAAAAGCATAGAAAATCATCGTCATCTGTCAAAGTTTGCTAAACTCTCTCACTCGCACCATTGCATCATGATGATGACATTAATTCTGACCTTACAGGGCAAAGTTTATTTTACGCCCTTTATTGCACAAATTCGGACGCAAATGTAAGGTCTGCTCATCCAAGCCTCCTGTCATTTTTTTATACTTTCCTATACCTAAATAAAACCATAATAACATTTTAAGCTTACAGCGACAAGTTAATTTTTTAAATTCTTTTTTTCACTCAGTCGTGGTTTACGTACATAGCATCCTTTGACTCGTCACTATACGAATTTCCAGCCATACAGGAAGACCATTATATAAAAGGTTCACGAGCTCTTGAACTATAGCGTTATTCAATTAATTTATTTCACATATCTAGTAGCTATTTAATTGTAATCAATTTTATCTTTCCCTGCGTAACATTTACTTTCTTTTCATAAAATCAGTTTCAAAGACCAATAAACTCAAATGGACATTGTTATGCAAGAACGATCCCACCCACAGAATAATTATTTATTTTGTGGGTTGGATCGTTTCTGCATAACAACGTCTATTTGAGGGGCTCTTGAAGTGCTTTGTAAGAAAAAAAAAATGACACACTAAACAATTCTTTACAGCATGTCCACTTTTGCACCGAGAATAATAGCTCGAAGTAAGCAACCACCCAGAAATAATGTGCATCGAATGGACTTCTAAAGCGCTATTTCAATAGCAGAGAGGCGCACACATTCACATTCGCTATTCCCTATTTATTTAGTTTTTACCATTACATGTTCCAGATAAGAGGCGCTTGTCAAAAGCATCTTTAAAGTGCACTGTTTACTAATAAAGAATAAGGAGCACTTTGTTATGACGATAATTCAACGAAATATAGTTAACTATACGTTTCGAAGTTTCGGAAAGCACTACATTTCCCTTCTGCAGCTGCTGTTTTGCTACATTAGAAACAATACAAATATTGAGAAATTTTTAATTGCTCCACATTCCTTCCACAGGTGCTTTTTATATGTCCATTAGTATTACATCACTTAAGAACTCCTGAAATTTCCAATTGGATTAATACACATGTTGCTCTTCCTTCCTTTAAAACCGCTTAACTTAGTTGAAAAACTTAAAGCGCGCCAATAGGATACAGTAGTAACACGCATTTAAAGAGCTCCTGTGGAAGTTAATGTTGTTTAACTAGCAACTTCTTAATAACACTAGCACCGAACGAGACTAAATGTTCGGTAATTAAACACTTTAAGGTACAACTCTCCGATTACTTTGACCTTGAAATATGTTATTCTTGCGGTCATTCTGGCGCGCTGGGACCTCCTTCATATATATTTCTTTTGATCTTGAAAATCGGGTAAATCGCATTTTTCAGCCGCTCTATAGTGGTACATACCGCTCTATCGGGGTACATACTGCTCTATACAGGCCCATACCGCTCTATCCTTTCCTCCCGCAATTTTAACAAAAATGTGGTCATTAAGAAAAGAGTTTGAAGAATGCGATTTTCCCGATTTTCAAGGTCAACAAAAAATATTAAGGAGTAGAGCGGTATGTACCTTTATAGAGTGGTATGTATCTCTTACGTTTTTTCGTTGAAATAACTTTATTTCATAAATCGACAATTCAAATTCCTAGCGTGCCTTATATATATACAGGCGGGGGAAGGGGGCGCCCCTCCTTCTCCACTAATTCGATTACAAATTCAAGATTGATATTACCCTTTCCCCCTGCAATTCTAATAAAAATTTGGTCATTAAGAAAGGTCTTTCAGAGTTTGAAGGATGCGATTTTCCCGATTTTCAAGCCCTATATCCGTACGTCAGAGCAAAAGGGTATTAAGTCCCAAAATGTAAATTTTACAGGAGAGCGTAAAATACTATAATTTATTGTGTTTTACAGGCTACAAAACAAGTAGAAATAATTATTAGTTCTACTTGTTTTTTAGCCTGTATAAATTAGTAATTTAAACTTGATTTAGATTACTTGTTTATATGAATAATGAGGGTGAGCACTTTTAAGCTTCCGGAAATTCTTCCTAGTTCCTTGATTGCTCCTATTTTTGGTAGGACGGATCAAACATCAGCCTACATGCAGTATGATACATGGCACTACATCTTAATCGGCATAAAAAATACTACATGTTTTGATTTCAGTTGCAATAAAGATTTGCTTGAAATTGTAAGGAGGCAAAGAAAGAAGTAACATCAAAAAATAATTATCACCATAATTCGTTGCATATGTTACAAATAATGAAGTTGGAAGTTCCACGTGCCATGCGTGTACTGCATCTAGTATGAAAGCTGTAAGAAAGATGGGCTTTTATGACATGAAATAAGAGAGACAAGTTCTGGAATTTTTATACGAAAATTCCGGTTCTAAACTGTAATATTGTTGCAACTGTCTGCTACAGTAAGTTTTACGGAACAGTACCTAACTCAACAGTTAGGATGAGCCCCGAGTATCTTTACTCAAGAAACCAAGAGATTTAAAAGTTATCAAATAAATTCACCTTTACCAAGAAACAAAAACGAAATAAAAATGCACATTCGAACTATAGTCCTCAGCAGCGTGCTCCAATGTTTTCACCACTAAGCAATTTTTAATTTTAAACAATTCACTTCCAAAGAGATTAAAAGACCTATCTCTATATAAATTCAATATTTATACACATGTACAATAGTTAACAAATTGTTTAAAAGATAATTAATTATTTATATTTACATTGACATTCAGAAATATAAAACTAAGCTCAATTGAAACTCAGAAAAACGCAATCGAAAAAAGTCCCACACATCCAAGAAAATTATTTCAAGTTTGATTGATTTCAACTTAATTCAGCATAATCATCAGTATCAGCGAATTATGGTAGAGAACATTAAATATGGCGGTTATTTGGGGGAAATTATGTATTAGATGATCAATTTTCCCTAAATCACACAGTAAATTTTGCGAGACACGTAAATTTTACATTAAATTTTTCTCTTAGACTCCCGTAGAATATTGTAACGTGCGCGAGACTGAATGAATAAGTGAGGTGAAAATGGGTAATAGAATGTAGAACTAAGTGGCTGAAGATGTTCAGTTTTTTTAAAATAAAAATTCTTGTTCGATTCCAAAGTTTATTTTATTTGAACACGAATACACAAATGCACTTCAAAAGTAAAATAGAAGTTTACGAATTGGTCCACCTTAAAATTTACTTCTGAGATTGTTTTTAGGTTCTGAAGGAAGTAATTTATTTATTTACTTATTCGGTACGCAGAGTCATCTCTAGCACACATATTATTATTTATTAAAATATAAACTTTTCTCAATTGAAAAACAAAATTTTGCGTTAAAATGAGAACCTCTCAGTGACTTCCCTCTGATGCCCGCCAAAGCTGGTCACTTGCAGAAAAGATGAAGTATGCTTTCTTTTTCACTGGTAATGCCGCAGCTGCGACAGGCTGCGATTTTCCGCTAGACCGATTCAGCTCGAATCGATTTATTTATTTCCGATTTCCATCCATTTAAGATAAGACAAAACGCGCTAAAATAAAACTGAGCAAGCTCACATGAAATTTTTTCGCATCATCATTAATTAATTCGTGTTATAATCCTGCAAATTTAAAATTTGTATCTAAAAGTTGTGACTGTTAGATAAATGCGTTTCGGATCTATATAATATTTTAGTGTTATCTATATCAGTGAGTACCATGATTTTGAAATCATCGGTGGGTGTTTATCCCAAAGATATCTACTAGATAACCGGCTCCCTGAATTACCCAGCTAGTCACAAATCCATGCAAATAAAGAGTACAGGTAGTGTGCAATCATTTACTCCTGTCAAAATTATTTGAGAGAGTCACTTAGAATATATAAGAATAGGAAAGGCCCTTATCTATACAACCGTGTACGTGTGTTCGTAATTTTTCTTTTAATCGAGGTGAGGACGGAGAGCTCTTCTCTTTAATTTGCGAACTGTCAAAGTGATTACCGTTACTGTCCGATGGTTTAACAATTTTGTTTTGTAATTACATATAAAGTTTTGAGTGTTTTCTATTATCCTGTTAGGCGTTCTTAGTTTGTTAACATTTTCTAAGATCGCATTTTTTGCTTCTCTTCTCAGTGGCCCGTGATTTAGCTTTTATAAAGGGACACTAAAAACTTAAATTTAATTTAATTTTGTGATATAAATTCGCTAAAAAGAAAGAAAATCATTCGCAATGCCTTGAGGCAATTGTAAAATGCGATTACGCTCAAATTTCCAATTTATTTTGGCCCTCCCCTAGAAATGTCGCTGTTTTACTACTGCCATGACAAAATGAAACACAACTCAACGATTCAACTACATCAAGAAAAGTGTCGAGGTTTTTAGGCCTTAGAGCCTCTCCTTATAGTTCTATACTCTAAGGAGAATCGCTTACTACTGTCAAAATTGTGTTTTCATCCGGAAAGAATCACAGACTTCTGTCAAAAATGTACCACTAAATCTTGTCGAACAATAAAAATGTACCAAAAAGTACCACCAATAAAAAGAATTCATGTGAAGCACATAACTGAATTAGTTACTTGTGTGCGTGAGAAACTTCTAAACTGTCAATGTATTCTGATCTTTTAATGAGTGAAGTACATTGGACATTTGACTGGCTGAGAGTAAAAGTGAACTATTTATAACGTTCGGGCAAAAGTGGCTTAGAAAATTTTCCGCGCAAAAACGAATCGTAGAAAATTTCCGGGCAAAAACGACTTAACTACTTAACTGCATTAACTTTCCATTACTTTTCATAGTTAAATCGTTTTTGCCCGGAAATTTTCTACGATTCGTTTTTTCCCGGAATCTCACGCGATTCGTTTTTGCGCGGAACATTTTCTAAGCCACCTTTGAACGAACCTTATAAATAGGTCACTTTTACTATCAGCCCGTCATTTGTAAATGCACATAAGAAAAGTAAGTATACGTGTCTCTTATCCAAAAACTCTTCCCGAAAACAATTTTTTAGTTCTGACTGCATGGTTGCCCGATGGGGGAAATGTAAAAGCAACCAAAACTTTTTCTTTACTTTGTTCGAAGCCATTTATCTAGTCGTAAGTAGTTTTTCAATAATCATTTTCATTTTGCGACGTCATTTCAGGAAGAAGAACATTAGTGAGGTCAATTCTCAAAATTGGAATCGATCTATGAACATCGATCATTTTCGGGCGATTAATCGATCTTCGAAATAAGGGCACGAAACCTGTTGGCCAGCTCCGATGTGCTACTTTTTGTTAGAGCTTGGCGACATTACTCTAGTCTAGAGTCTCAGTGAAGACTCTCAATGGAGACTCCCCCTCCCCCTTATTTCATTCTGAGTTCGTCGATTTACTTAGCATACACCTTAATTTTTCCTTAATTTGACATAAACAACAAATGAACTAACTGAACTCCTAATAGACTATGCACTAAAGTATTCGGTTACAAATGAAGCATAATTTATCCAAACTATTTATGATTATATCTTTTGTTTCTAAAATTACATTACTACGTTATCGATATTTTCTCGAAGAAAAAATTTTTCCTTTTTCAACTGTAGCAAGAGAACAAAAAACTTCAGTAAGGTCAACGTCCATGAAAAAGAACAATTCATTCCTTCTCAAATCTCCTGGGATGAATTCAAACCTAGAGGCGTTTGACAACAGAATGCTCTGGCGAATACTAGATATTTTATCATCCAAATAAGTCGGCATGAAAATATTCCTTCCCTTCAAGTATGTTGATATAATAATGACCTCAACTCTGAAAATATATGGGAATACCTACATTCATAGAAAAGTTTTGAAAATTTGCTGTGCGTAGTTTTGGGACATAAATAACGAGCACAATTCACTTATATCAATTTGATTTACTGGGGATAATGCTAATAAGAAACATTTTGTAACTCCCACCTGGAAGATAAATGGAATTTCAAGAGAGTCAAGCAATCAACATAAATTTTTTAGGGCAATTTGGATGTTCTTTGCTTTAATTCTCCCGAGGCGATTACCACCATAATTCAATCCTCAAGGTACACAAGCATTAGGTACAGTAAGATTTTTTATCGATTTTAGAAAGAAGAAGAAACAAAAAACTTTAAGACTTAAAGGGAAACGTCATTATGGGAAAAGTGATCTCTGTTATTATGACATTTGATAATCTCAAGTGCAATCTCATCTTTCAAGTATCCTGTCAATTCTTAAAATGGCAAGGGGCGAAGGCCTGGCTCTCAGATAATATGAAAATTTGTCCCCATGTCATTTATCTGTTAAATTTGTTTATACATATGTTGACAGTTAAGTGGTTGTCACATTATATCATGCTCTTTCTTGAGCAGTAGATCTAAATCCCACAGGCGCCCTTCAGTGATTAATGCTTTCTGTCTGTTGCCAACACAGCAGTCGCTTGAATCAAATTTTCATTATTATCCTGCTGTCTATCAAAATGAAGTAAAAATCATGGAAATGATTAATGTCTGCTATAGATTTCAATGCAAGTGTAATAACTTTAATTATACTTTGAGTATTTAAGTATTATATAAGCTCCAACCGGATGGCATGATTATCAAATATTTCAATGCTTTATTCATCATGAAATATCTCATCATAAAATCAACAGAAACGCGTACAATTACTGTCAGTTCTAGAATATTGATTACTTGTTGACCCACGTCTATCCGTGTAAATAATGTATCCACTATGACTTCGCTGACCAACAGAATGATTTATTCAAATTGACTAATTTAGGTTACTTGTTTTTTAGTAATCTGAGCTTAAATGAATTCATTTACGCAAATGCTCAATGGTTTTCTTCGCGAAAGTGTTTCCGAGGGACTATTAATAAATAAATTACAATTAATACTGAACTACTAGTTTAGCCCGGGTCGCTTTCGATCATTTGTACACATCACTCTCGTCCCAACTCCATCCATAGGGATGTCTTATCACCAAATTATTTAACGGCATGGGGAGTGTCATTATTAATATTACTAACCCCGAAAATTATGGATTTGACACCAATATCGGCCATTTTCGATTATTTTTACATGTCAGCCTACCACCTCCCCTGACTTACTATAAGTAGCCTAAACTGTGCCGAACTTTGGTGTAAAAATCCCATCGAAGTCGGATTAACCATTTCCGAAATTAACTTGGCCAAATAGTCAGAGAGACAGACAGACAGATAGATAAAAATTGTAAAAATAACAAAGAGCTAGAAGGTTTTCCCTCCTTTAGAAATACTAGTGAATTATTATGCAATTTTGGTCGCTAAATCGGAATTTGGCCGTAAAATTTTCCTAGCAACTTTAAAATCTAATAATATTTATCAATTTCCCCAAAGAATTCCAATTCTACACGAAAAATCTATAAATGTGCCTATAGATGTAAACTAGAATATTCCAATTTTAGGAAATTCCATCCGCTATAAATATCGTATTTTATATTATCAAAAAAAAAATATGATGTGCTATAAAAAAACCAATAATATATTTTAATAATAGTGTTTTCTTTTTAGGGGATAAAACGCAGTATTACCTAAAAAGAAAACATTATTGTTAAAGGAGGAAATTAATAATTTAAATTTGCAGGCATGTGTAATTGAAAATAACCATAGGAGCTTATAAAATCCCAATTATTTTGAAACAGACACTCCAATTAATACAGAAGTTATAGAAGAAGATAGAAGAAAATTAAGAGGATACTTAGCCAGAACATTAAAAAAATGGAGATTTTTCTTTGCATTTTCTATTAGATATAGGTTTTAAAAATATAATGTAAAATTTCTGAGTCGGTATTTAAAGAAATTTGGCAGGTATACACCCCCACGGTGACACACTATCGAAGCAGTAATTTCCGGGCGGGCTTCGAATAATAACCAATATGGTTCGACTTAAAACCAGGCAGATATGTGCATAGTATAAATCTATAGAGATCCGCTACAACTGCTACCTCCGCTAGGTCGTCCAAGTTATCGGCTCACAGACAGGGAAGTCGTCGTTCTTCTAGACGTTCGCTAGACATTCACAGAGCAGGTGCGTTATGGATTCAATTTCTTTATCTCTACAGCTTCTACAGAATTTATTTGATGGTATGTCGAATCTAGAGGTCATGGTTTCAATTGAGGTAATGACCAGTGAGGACAAAGACGAGTGTTCGAACGCATCTTTTGTCGATGGATAGGAGGTTTAAAGTTCTTTTAAAATTTATTTTCGGCCATAGACTATGTGTTGTGCGAAAATAAGTAATATTTCCCACGCACCGTTCCGAAGTCTGACTGTGTTCGAATGCTTTTTGGTCAGTTCGTCTTTTTCGTTTACATCAATGCCGATATGCCCTAGAACTCTGAACAGACTTGAACTGTAAGGTGTGAAATGGTTCGTTCGTTTAAAGGAATCCTTTACTGTTTAAGTGCTGTTGTGAAATTAATTTTCTGTAGATTAAAGTGCGAGTACTGTTACAATTTACTGTAAATTATTTATATTTAACCCTGGAATACTAACCCGTTTTAACTCACTGTAGTTTAAATACACCGCACACAATTTCAAGTTGTAAAGCTTACACTTCGCAGAGCACATCAAGTTCTAGCAAGAACGCACAAGACAGGGCACTTCCGAACTATAGAAGCTCTGGTCATATGTTCTGAAAAACATGCAGACAAAAAGTAGCCAGTGAGCAAATTTTACTCATGGTTAGCGTTCCAGGGTTAATTAAATAAATTATTTATTACAATTCTTGAACTTTATTGAAGATTATAGGTCTTTGCTAATGTTAAGGCAATCAACTTTGAAGCAGTAAGGCTGCAAGCATAAGGATGCAATTAAATATTTGTGACGCACGTCTTGTTGCTTGCCCTACGGGTTAAAAAGTTGATAATGACCCCCTCCCCCACATACTCTGCACAACAACAAAAAAAGAATCATTCAAATCGGTCTACGCGTTACGAAGTTAGACTACCTCAGGGTCCCCCTCGAGGTCCCCATCCCCACCACACCCTAGTGCCAAATATTTTGCATTATGTGTGATCGAACTATGGCTTAGATTAGTAATTATATTTCTTTAAATACTGAGTTAATGAAATTTGAGTCTTATTAAAACCACTCCAGAGTTTTATTCAATGACTGAAAAGATTTTCCACAAATAAGCTCAGTAAGACAAAGCAAATTAATTTTCTTAAGCACAAGCCAGAGGTAAACATAAGAAAGGAAAATGAAACATTCTAAGTTCTATGAGTATTATTTTGTTATTATTGTTTTTTATTTTATTTTTTTATGTCAGACCGGGCATAACTCCGATCGCATGGATCGATTTGGATAATTCTTTTTTGTTGGGTAGAGTACATTCCCCCATTGCTACTATAAGAATAATTTTGTTTTGTCGACGGTGGTTGGAGGGGGAAGGGTGTACCCTAACTTCGAAACGTGTGGACCTCGGTTTAATCGATTTAAAAAAAGAAGGAGGTTCACAATTCGGGTTGTATATTTGTTTTATGTATGTTCAGGCATAACTTCGTGCACCGATTTGGATGACTTTTTTATTAGATACAGTATATTTCCACATAAATTTGATCAGAATCTGACCATGAACTTAGAAGACATGTCACGGAAGTCCTCAATGGCGAACATCACACGTGATTGGGTTACTGTATTGACATTCTCGTGAAGTTTTTAAACAAATGATCACTGTAACTCTGTAGTTCTTTTAAAACATTTGGATTTTCTTCTAAAAATTTGTGCAATAGTTTTTTAAAAAAAGTTGAACCGAATCAACAAAAAGCGCTTAAAAGCATAAAATAATTGTTAATTGTATATCTATTACGACATTTAGAAGTCCGTATAAATTAAATAAACAAAACAGCTACAACAAAAGTATTTAATCGTCCTTCCTTATGAGCCCGTGAGCCGAAATGTAGAGGTAGATTTATATATGTAGTATCTTCGAGTGCGGTTGGGTAGTTGTTTTGTTTATACAATTAGCATTTCAAAATGTCGTAATAGATATTAAATTAAAAAAAATTTTATGCTTTTAAGCGTTTTTTGTGAAGTTTTAACTATTTAGTTTTTCACTTTTATTGTCTTTATATATATATGACTCGAAAAATGGTGCTCGTACGAACAAAGCAATTTTAAAAGTTGCATAGAAAGGAAACAGAAGTATCCGGCAATGTATTATGAAATTCGTCATGGCCACCACTTCATACATTCACCTTAAATGAAAAATGGCCCTAATGTGGCACCGAACTCTATACAGTAAGAGAGAATCATCATAGTCAGAAAATCAGCGTAGTCACTCTAAGTACAAACAAATCATCAAAATCGGTCTATGCCTTACGAAGCTAGGCGCCGCTCGTCTTCTAACTCTCACCATAAGCTACAATTTTTGTCATAATACAAATACACACTATATACATTAAGAATCGTCTAAATCTGTACACGCGTTACAAACTTAGACTACCGCTGCTCCACCCAACCCTAGGTCATAAGTTTTCCGTATAGCAGCAAGGGGATCATACCGTTTACAAAAAAAAAAGAAGATTCATCCCAATAGGTCCATACGTTGAGAAGTTGGGTAACGCCCCATCCGTGGTACCAGTGGGGCAACATATTATACACATCAAAAGAAGAATCATCCAAACGTTCCGAAGTCAGCCTACCCCTCCTCCCCTCCTCCCCCTCCTCCCCCTTCATATTAGCAGTTGGGGATTATACTCTATGTAACATAAAAAAAATCTATGCGTTTAAGAGTTGACATCCACCCCCTCCACCACTTCAACCCCACCGTTTAAAATTGTGTCGCGATACCAAGGGGGGAACGTACTCTATACATCAGAAAAAGAATCATCCAAATCGATCCACGTATTGCGAAGTCAAAATAACCATCCCACTCCACCTTAGGACAATTTTTTTTTTATTATTAGCAATGGGGGATCATATTCTATACAACAAAACAAGAATCATCAAAATCGATCCACGCGCTTTGAAATTATGCTTGTTGCGTTAGGAAAATACATGTCGAACTTAGAGCGTTGCTGTTTTTGAGAAGTCGGTTAAAAACATATGTTTGCTGCCAAACTCTATGGCTATTAAATAGATTGTTGTTAAAGTTCCTTACTGTTACGATCTCTGAGTACCGATATTAATCTCTGGTCTACCGATATTAATCTCAGCATTGTGTTGGTTGTAAAATTATTAAGAACCCGGGTTCCTCACTTCATATCGCTTAGCTTGAAATAAAAAAAAAAATACAAGGTGATTTATAAATTTGCAATTTTATTTCTATCTTTTGATCTATTCAACGCAACAAATAAACACCAAAAACTATTTACTATCACAAGACCTTTCCAAAATTTACAACAATGTCGATAAAACTCTTACCATTGCAGGTACAGTCACTTCCAAAAGTGTTAAAAATGTTTTGAAATTACGCGGATATTATTTACATTTATGGTGTAGTAGACGGAAACGAGTCAGCGGCTAACTTGAATATCAAAGGAGATTCCCTAATCGACCTGCAGCCCATAGAGGGACATTAACACGGACTTTTCGAAGGTTAAGAAAAGTGTAACTTCACACGGCAGGGAAACACTATCTGAATCTTCGGACCCTTTTGCCGACATTGAGCAGCAAATAATCACCCTAGTCAGGCAAGACCCTGAAACGAGTACGAGACGGGTCGCAATACGATTATTAGTGTCGTCAGCTATAGTTTGGAGAGTCATTTATTGAGAGGGACTGGATCCATATCAC
The DNA here is from genome assembly GCA_964036015.1 of Leptarthrus brevirostris. Lineage (NCBI taxonomy): Eukaryota > Metazoa > Arthropoda > Insecta > Diptera > Asilidae > Leptarthrus > Leptarthrus brevirostris. Next base: position 123,210,302 of record OZ038372.1, read on the forward strand.
CATCACCCAGTTTAAGGACTACTAAAAGGACATTCCGAGAGAAGACTGGAATTTTGTGGTTGGCTTCTGGAACGCAAAATTGACGACACGGCGTTTCTGGATCGAATTGTGTTTACGGATGAATTACAATTCACCAGGGATTGCATCACGAACTTCTACAACCTCCATACCTGGTCGGATACTAATACACGTAGGACAAGGGTGACTTCATTCCAGCACAAATTCAGTGTCAAAGTTTGGGCTGGTATCATTGGCAATCACTTGGTAGGACCATTAATTTTGCCGCAAGTGTTCAACAGTCAAATTTGTGCGAACTTTTTAGAAAATACACTGTCAGATCTTATAGAGAACATCCCTTTGCATAATCGAACGGACATGATTTACTAACACGAGGGAGCACCAGCTAACACCGATGCTAACATTGTTAAATTTCGTAATTGCTGGGACTAGGTGCACCGAATCCGTGGCCTGCTAGATCTGCAGACCATGCTCCATTGGACTTTTTCTTGTGGAGAACTATGAAGAGTGATGTTTATTCGAGCCCTGTTAACATTAGAGAAGATTCAATTACAAGAATTGGGAATGCAGCGACAAATACGGGAGACGCTGACTACAATACGCCTGAAAGACGGAATTAAAACCAGGTTATTGACATGCATTCAAGTCGGTGGACATTTTCAACAGATTTGTAACATACTCAGATTAATTTAAATACATTTTGAATTCAATAAAAAGGATTTTAAAGTTAGTATGAGCTTTAAATTGCAGATTTTTATAATATTCCCCGACAAGTTTTCTACTTATAAATTTCTATATGCTTTCTCTGCCTGGGCATGTTGTACCTCTCTGGAGAGATAACAAGATGGGCATTTTATGAAAATAAAAAAACAGGAGTAATAATTACATGAATTACGGAAAAAGTTTGGAAAAATACTGAATTTTTGTAATTTCAAAACATTTTTGCCACACTTGAAAGTGACTGTACCTGCATTAGATCAACATTCTTGAGCATTTTGGAAAAGTTATTGTGATAGTAGTTTTTTAGCGTTTGTTTGATGTCGCTGCGTTGAGTACATCGAAAGATAAAAATAAAAGATTGATGTGCTTACCATGAAAATTGCAAATTTATGAATCACCCTGTAACTCCCAAACGGTTGTGGAGGGGGGGGGGGCGCAATAACATTCATTTCTGTGTTTTGGTTTTCCGCCTTTGTACTATGTGGGATACTCGACTTCTTTAAACGCACGCATGAACGCAACGCAACTAAACTGAAAGAAGAGATATGTCAAATGAACGCAACAGAAAGGAGGTGAACGTTAAAAAATGTACTCTAACTGCCGTAATTAACTTCTTTCTGACATCTTTAATTTTTTTTTTGCACTCACTTTAAGCATAAATAACCGGTTGAGTTCATCAATTTCCGAATTTGCATAACTAGCTGCGTTCACAAGCGATTGCGTCCGTCCACTGTAAGCAGTTTCATAGAAATTTTATGCTAAGAAGTCCGGCTTTTAGAGGGAGCGGTTTAACTTGTCTTATTGGCTAATAACTTTCTTGGGAAGTTGAATATAGTTTCTTTGTTTGCTGGTATTTGACATTAGCATTTATTATAACCTCTTATCAGGAGGACAAAAGTTCGTCTTCGACGAATAGGTATTTGTCGTCATTATTGCCTTCTAGATCCTGGAAACTAAAATAATTATTACGAATTATTAAATTTCTAAACTGTCCCTATTCGTAATACAAAAATTCTTTTTTTACAAATAAATATTTTAAATTGCATCAATACGGCAAAAAAGGACTTAATCCACAGTGTTCACTTCTCGTTATTTCAAACCAATCCTTACGTATATTCGTGCCAATAGAAAGCAAGAAAAGAGATGTAATACATCACGAAATATCCGGTGTGCAGGGTGTGCAGGTGTTTTTGAATAATACATGTAGACCTGCTGTTTTATGAAATCCGTACACAGGTAGACTTTTGCTAAATGCCTGAAGTTCCGGTTTCTTGGAAAAAGTTGGAGAAATATATTTTCCTTGAAGAAAAGTTTTGCTTGGGCCTCTTGGAGTTGCCTTATTTTACGGCACACATAATTGGTTCTGTCGTCTACTGCTCGATTCTTTGTAAATCCCCAAGCACGTGGAAAGAGCCCGAGTGCAATTGTCTTGAAAAATTAAATTGAATATTCGAGAACACAAAGGTGGATTAAATAAGACCTACTTCACTTGCCTTTTATGGTACTCTCAGTCTTCTTTACAGTATTACAAAAGTTTATTCTATGAAAACAAATGTCGCGGAACATCCATTTGATACAATTCCGAACAATGGCGGAGACAAAGGTTGCAGCAGGATTTTAATGAAATTGTCTGCTTTTTACAACAATTAATATAGTCGAAATAGTCGGTCGCTATCATAGAAAGTGAATCTACTATGGTTTGCATAGTAACCAGTATTTGTATGCAAACCCATTTTTTAATTACTTTTTCTCGTTCGCTGAATCTCCACAATATGTCCTTTTTTTGCGCCGTACATGATTTCTGATTATTACGCGAAACTCCGAATTGTATTATGAGAAACGGTAGAAGCATTTCAGTGGAAGAAATTTAATTAATAATTTTCCGGTCTCCAATTGCAATTCAAAAGTACCTATTCCTGCTTTTACATTTTTATTTTAATAATGCGCGACACCCCAAATTAAATTGTTCATATTGAAATAACTGCTTTATGTGTGTATGTATGAAAGTATCTATGTATGAGTACAGTTCATATGCAAATCCTCTTCGAATGACACAGCAGATGGGCTGATAAAATACCAACGGAAAACTACCATAACGTCAGGAAGTTTTCATGTAAATTTGGAATAATCTCTCGACAAAGGTGTTCCTGACGCAATAAATAATATTTCTAGACAGGAAGCATACCAGTACACGATTTTGTTTATAAATCGTTAGTATTTCACATTTAATTTATATATTTTTAAAATGTTTTTTTTTAGTAAAAAGATATTTCAAGTAAGCTCGACTGAACGACAAACAGAGCACGTTGTATAACTTAATAGGAACGGCACATACATATATTCAATTGTGGGGTTACTTTGGCTTACCTTACCTTACATTGAAAGATAAGCTTATCGGAATTAGCACCAACGTTGTCTATACCTTAAAGCGGCGCCTCAGCCACCAAATCTTACTTTGTAAACTCGTATAACCTTTACAAATAATCTTTTGTTAACAGAGACCATTGCGAAAAATCCTCTCAACAACGCCCAGTACCCAAGTCTCTTAGCAAACGTAGGGCTTCACGATACTCGAGATAATCGTGTATCGAGACCGATCTTGGCAGCGAGACCAATATCATTGAGCGAGATTGAGGTGACGAGTGGACGAGATATTAGTTTTTATCATTTTATTGTGGACAATTTTTTTTAGTTGTTTCAGCTTTTATGTCGCTCCGGAAAATTTCAATTGTGTGATTTATGGGGCATATAAGTATACACTGCTCTCCTCAATCGTTTCTTTCTACATTATTTCCTTCTTCAGATATTTGCGCTTTATCCCTAATAGCAAACAAGAGCCTTTGCTACCTTATTTTGGCGATGGGAATATGAAGAAAATGCATAAATACATAGATATATCACTTGTCCTCGCTCCCCGTTATCCCACCGAAATACCCTTTTTTATCTTGCCGAGAGCGAGATCGCACCGAGACTAGCCTTTATCTCGCCGAGATTGCGACGAAGCCCTAGCTAAACGGGATGGCAGTTGTACTTCATCCAGTCTTGAGTCGCTGAAGTTACTGGTCGATACCCACTTTCCGGGTTGCACAACACCTGATGTTGTCAAGCTGCCGGATACTCCGAGCGGTCATAAACTGGTCCGCAACATCCTAAATAAGAGGAAACTGAAACACACAAAGCTTCAAGCCCTACAAATCACCGGAATGAGATGATGTCATCGCAGCTGAACTTGAATTAGCTTCGGAGATACTTATTCCGTAGCTAATGGTCATCTATGATTCCTCCCTTAATCTTACCTATATTCGGTCGTCAAGGATAAGGGTGAAGGTTGTCTTTATTCCTAAAGGCGGAAGTGCCTCTCACTACAAACCTAACGATTTTAGGCCCATTAGTCTTTCCTCCTTTCCGCTTAAAACTATGGAGAGACTCTTAGATCTCCATATTAAAGAAACGGATAATCCAACCGAGCTATCTCTTTTGCAACATGCTTACACTACATTTATTCACCAGCTTATGAACTCGAATATAGATTCTCGTACTCTCGCAGGTTTGGTTACTTATAGGCATACCCCGTATTGCTTAAGGAGAGTGCCTTTACTACATGTTGTCCATTCTCGGTCTAACTATGGTATGCATGAGCCTATTAATCGCATGTGTAGAGCCGTGAATATGTGTCCTATTTTTGACCTGGCTCTTACCACTTGATGATCCTCTCATCGAACTAATTGACCTTATACTACAAAGCAGGATCATCGACTCCAGTTTGGAAGGATCTAGCATACAAAGAATCTTCACTAGGGGTACTCGTACGAGAGGTATCCTTCCACCAATCTTTTTAAACCTAATTCTGGATGAATTACTAATAGACCTTGAGCACTCTAGTCACAAAGTTATTGCCTACGTCGATGATATTGCCCTGATTTGTTGTATGCATCCAAACACACTGGCTGAAGTGCTGCAATACGCCCTCTCCAAGATATGATCATAAATCCGGATAAGATGGACTTAATACTCTTCTCTTGGAAACATTATGCTCCTCCTGTAAATTGCCCTATACTAAACGGGGTTAGGCTGAAATTGAATCTTGAATCCAAATATTTACTCAAGTACTCTTGTTAGCAAGGTTTCCTTTAGGCAATCCCAACATAGTCTCCGAAGATTTCCTGTGTTACATGTTAACCCTTCTTGATCTAATTATGGCAGGCATGAACCAATTAACCATTTATGTAGGGCTATTAATGAATGTCCGAATATCGATTTAACTCTCAACAAAGAATCACTTAAAAAAATTCTACTGACTTAAATTAAATTCTATTGACTTAAAAAAAAAAATTAAAATTAATCATTCAGCAAGCATAATCGTACAACATGACAATGCACCAGCCCAGGTTGGAAGAGATTATTTACCTCTTGTACTTTCTGACGAAGACGTCGAGGCTTAAAAGCTTGTCAAAAAGCAATTATGCTTTTCCAACTTTTGGGGTAAATGAGTGTCTATGTAATGTCTAAGTAATGTGGCATTCCACGTTATCTACGACACTTACTTGTAACATATTTCATCAGTTGTTATTTTGGAAAAGTAAGTGTTGGAATGAAATTCTTTATAATTAGTATTCACAAAGAGCAATCAGACCTTCGCAGATGTGTAAATTCCATTGCGGAAACCTCGGCTTACAAAATCCAATTCTTAACTAGAATTGGATTAGAAGGGAATTAGTTCAATAAAACAAATTAAAATTTATCATTCAAGCTAAAATTGGTTTTAAATTGCTGAAAGAATCATATTGTGCAAACCTCTGTAGGACATCACTATGCTTACTTCTAAAAAAGCACTATTAAATCGTCCCGGTGCATTTATCCACCGTCGCTTGTTCAATTGGACCGGAGCAGATAAAATCCCAACTTAATTGAGACTTATTGTATTTAGTTCATTTGCTTCATCCCACAATGAATGTACGACGCGACGTATGTTCAGTGATCTAATTACGTTTTTCGATTAAAATCCGCTCAGCAAGCAATTCCACGTTGGTTTAAGTAAAACCATTGCAATTCGACAAATTCGTAGGGGGAAATTGCAATGCAAAACAATCGCTTTTCTGAAAATTTCTAAGGCGTTTTTCGAAAAACTTCGTCGAATAAATTTTACTGTGGGACTCTTTTGAATAGAACCAACCTACATACATACTGTGCAGTCAGAAATGGTTTCGAGCTTTCATGGAGTTGGTTTAGAATTTTCCCTAAATTGTGCTTGACTTTGTAATGGCAGGATGTATTGGCTGCAACCGATAAAGGGCTTTAGATTGGGACTTACTGACACTGAAATTTCTTAATATTCAACTGTAGCAGTTTGGGTGCCTTTTTAAGTCCTTTTCAAATTCTTTTGCCAACATCTTTACGCACATACATTTCTACCTTCATTAATGTATGAGAAAAGGTACGGTCGAAAAGCCAATAAAGCATTCTATATATTACTTTTGCTGATTACATAGATATAATCATAGAAAATGGAAAATCAAGCATTTTCACATGTCAATAAATGTACTTGTACTTTTCTTCGATTTAAGCATTTTGGAAGAAGTAAGAAATCAGCTGCATAACTGTGTAATTAGAAGTTAAATTTCTTAAGCATAAATTTCATTTTTTTCATTCATTGAATAATTTATGGTATACAATTAAGAAATCTCTTGAAATTGACTCTAATCGCCCTAATTGGAGCGGTAATTCTTCAAGAGCTGCATAAGCTAACAATTCAGGAGAATCTGCCAGCTAATCGAAAAAATAGCAAATTTCTCAAGTTAAGCTTTTTCTTTTAAAGGCTATTCTTCATTCGAATACTGTTGGCAGCAGTTTAGTATTATATGATGAAAAAATAAGAGAATTTTCCCAAAAATAAACCTAGAAAAATTTTAACGAACCTTTACTGGACTGCTTTAAAGCGATTAATGTTGGTCGTAAACAAATGTGGACTAACATCCGGTTTATATTTTAAACTAGACGAAAGTACATCAAAGAAGCCTCATAATTCTGGAATTCTTTGAACAAGTCCTTATCGAGGAAATTGTTTACAATTGCGGCTTCTGGTGTACAAGCGTCCCACAGTCTTTTTGGGATGAAATATCATTAAAATTATGTGTTGATAAACAAAAAACATCAGCAGAGCAAAAATAAAATTGTTTTTCAAATAAGAATTTTTATTTTAATGATGAGAATTAGTGTATTTATACACTAAAATTACAAGCTTCCTTTTAAAAAATATTTTAAGGATGTATTTTGTGCAGGAACCCCAATTGTAAGCAATTACATCCATCAATGGAAATTACAGAGATTTATGTAATAAAAAGCCGTGTTAGTTATTTAGTTTTACAAATGTTCGATTTACATCAATTATAGTGAAGAAAAATGCAATTCTGCTCGTATTACTGACATATTGTTTTGTAACTTTATTTATACGATGGCTGGAAAATAGCAAACTAACAACAAACAAATTATTATCCATATGTTATCAGCAACTGTAGAACCAGTTGAAATCCAAATCTGTATTTTTTTTTATCTGTAAAATTAATGAACTGACCTTTAGTAAATATCTAATCTAGAGCCTGTTGAGTGATGTTGTTTTACCCTTTCTCAGTGTGTGAACTTTCCATCAGAGCTGTTAACTTCATTACCCATTCCCACCAATTCCATTTTTGGAATTAACATTTTTTAATTCCATTACTTTTTAATTAGGAATGGAATAAACCAATGGAATTAATATTACAAGTAATGAAGTATGTAATTGGAATTCTTCATATATTCCACTGCGATTGGCAAAGGAATGAAAAGTAATTGAAAATGAATTATTCATTATTTAAAACCAGATTTTAGTTCCTTAGTTCTTTTTAAATTCTTTTTCTAAGAAAACATTCTCAAACTGATTGGCACTTTCTGCTCATACAAATTTTCCAGTTAAAAAATGCAAGACTGGATCCAACCGATTTCGGACTACACCTAAATTTTTTTCTTGGAATGGAACTTAATTGTGTTTTAAGTTCTTTATTATTTAAGTTTTTCATACAATCAGTGACAGCGGCCACTCTTAAAAAATTCAATTCAACAAAATAAATTCATCTTTCTTCTAAATTGAGATTAACAATTTGTATATTTCTTAAGTTTAAAAAGTGTATAAAAGTTAAGAAATAGAGTTACTTTCCTTTGATAAAAAAAATTACTTTGTTGCAAATAACGAAAAACCATAAATAAAATACTAAACAGTAATGTGGATAAGTAACAAAAAAGACAAGGTGTTACACAAAGTGTTTTCGTTCAAGAAACAAGACAGAAATATATTGAGGTTTATTGCAAAACCGGTTATATTCGAGGTATAAAATGAAATGTTGTTTCCTAGAGTTAACAAACCATGGAGAAAAAGTGTAAATACTGCAATTTGGCAGAAATATTGTTAAAATTAAAAGAACAAACCGTACCACTGTTCTTAATAAGAGTTAGTAGGGAGAAGTAAGGGGAAAGGAGTGATATTGATAATTAATATAGAGGACGTGTTGTCTGAAATTTTGGCTTCGGGTGCATAATGAAACATTTATGAGCCAATAAGTGGAATCACCAAATACCCTTCCCCTCCCACAATTCCAAACATTCCACAACCTGCGCTCAATATAAAATCCTTAAACAAAATTCTCAACTTACCGAATACACTAAAATATTAAAGAAATTTCGCACTTTGCTTAAGCACTTTAAGGAACTTGCTGTCAAAAGCGTATTGCTAGAAGCATAATTTATCTTGAAATTGAGGAAGCGAATCACGGTTGTTTTAAAAGCCGATTCCATATGTTTTTCTCAACCTCAATTTACCAGATTAGGTTTAATGTATTGACATTGTTTTATTGCCCCCATATTAAACGCGCTGACTTTATAACAATTTCGCTTAGCGTAGGTGTGCTAATCAATTTAAGAATGTTTTCATATAAGAGGAATTTAAAAAGAATTAAGGAACTAAAATGTGGTTTTAAATCATGAAATTCATTTTCAATTACTTTCATTCCTTTGGCAATCTCGGTGGAATATATGAGGAATTCCAATTACATACATCATTATTTGGAATATTAATTCCATTCCTAATTGAAAAGTAATGGAATTAAAAAAATTTAATTTGAAGGAATAGGTTAGGTTGGAATTCATTCCACAAGAATGATTACTTTACAGCTCTGTTTTCCATTGCCACTTTCGCCTTCGAACACTCTGTTCTCTTTGGCAAATTTGAACATTATAAACCTCTTTCACAGCTTATCGCGATGAACGGAACACGGGATATTAGACAGGCTGTCAAAAATACCTACTTTTTTAAATCCTTAATTGTTGAAATACGTTCAGAACTATCTGTACAAAATTTAAAAGCCAGGCGAGAATAGGGCTACCAGACCTAAAAGTGGAAGTCCCTGAGAAACTGAATTATAATTCCTGACATTTCAGGGAAAGTTCGGACAAATAAAACTTAATTGATGATAAAAAAAAACTTTTATATTAAAACGGTCAAAGAACAAACAAGAAAAAACAGTATTACAAATAAAATATATCTCTTAAATAAAAAAATCTTACGAACAATAGCGAAAAAAAATTATATTCTCTGGCTTTGTATTTGTGGAAACTGGCAATTTCTTTCTTTCTTTTATCGGCTTGTAACACTTGTAAATAAAACGCTTCGTGCTTGAGTGCACCAAAAAAGCTACACAGTATTTTCGAAGACATAAAACTATGGAACACGGACATTGCACTTATACAGGAGACAAATTTTACACAAGCCACATTAACACGTCTAGAACACAGTCTTTGCCACAGAAACACCCCGTAGAGGTTCCGGTGTGGCAATTGCTGTGTCCCACAGCTTTACACTGATGTCTCCTGTATACACAGACATCTTCCCAGGTTTCGAGTCTTCCTTGGATTTCGTCTTAGGGGACAAAACGCTAAGGGTAGTAAACGTGTACCTGCCGCATGACCAGGATACTGCAAGACAGGTGGTGAACTCAATCCTGGTGCATATTACGAACTTCGGTGGTGAGGTTATCCTTGGTGGTGACTTCAACTGCACACTAGATTCTTCAATCAATCGTCATTCTAGAGTTAAATTCAACTCGGTGAACGCCGCGCGATTATCGAGCCTAGTCAGACATAGCAACCTTGTGGATGTCTACCGTTGGCTTAATCCAACGACTAGGTCATACACAAGGGTTTCCCGAAATGTTCAGGGTAGCTTTTCGGGTTCGAGGATAGACAGACCTTACGTCTCGTCTAGCCTTTTTAACTTTTTCGTTAGTGTCATTCATGAAGTGTGTTCATTAAGTGATCACCTTCCTGTTGTGGCGACTAGCACTTTGGTCGAAAAGCGAACTGCTTACTGGATTTTCAACAATAACTTGTTGAATTCAGAGCAGTTCATCGAAGAATTCATTCAGTTTTGGCACCAATGGCGTGATTACAAGAATATTTATTCAATCCTTAGCCATTGGTGGGATGTTGGAAAGCTTCAGATTCGCTCATTTATCGAGACGAGATTCAATCGGAGCAGATATCATGCATCGAGTTTGACGGCCGAAGTCACCTGGATTGGTACGCTTCTGCCAACCAGAGTTACTCGCACAATACGAGAGACTTAAAGAACGACTGATAACACAAAAGTGCAAGAATAGCTTGGAGTTTATGCTCCGAAACCAGTCGCGCTGGTTGCGAGAGGGCAAGTCTCCGACCGAGTACTTCTTCCAGACAACTCGACCTCGTACCGCTTCTTGTGAAGTAGACTCGATTCTTGCCGAATCGGGCGAGATCCTATACGGAGAGGAACTTCCGAACTTTCGCAACTACTACACGCGGCTTTATGTTGCATCGACGTTGCCAACATTCTCGTCCAACAATGAATTCTTTCATCATGTTCCTACTTTCTCTGATAAGAATTCCTGGACAGAACGCTTACTCTCGATGATATGCTTACCGCAACGAAGGATCTTCGACATCATACTTCGAATTAGATACAACTAGGAGTGAAGGACTATTTGAAAGACCTCAATTCAAAAGACCTACAACCTTATTCAAAAGGTGCTTCAAATGTTTTTTTTTAAAGACCCTCTACACTTCACCCACCTAATTGCAAGCCCGTCTTAAACAACTTCTACTTCCTCTAGCCTGCCCATTCCGCTAACCAAAACTCCTTCATCCGAACATAAATCATATATTGATACCCTAATCCCACCTACAGTTAAATTGACTTTGCGTTCTATTGATTCCAACGATGAACGATACCTTTTGTCCCGTTTACGGGACCGCCGCATCTATGACAACGTAGGTCTATTTCCAACTTATCTGCACGACAAACCAAATTCCGTCTGTGTTGACGGTAAAACCAGCACCAATGTCATGTTAAGTATACATCAAGAAGGCCCACCCACAGACCCAACTGTCTTACGCCAACTTTTCACTAAGTACCATGCATCTTTCAATATCCCTTCCCATAAGGTTTTAGAAGATCTATCCACCTACGCTGCATAAGTCAGTTCTCGCCGCATTTCCCATCTCCAAAAAACGACTACTTAAACTACTTTTGCTCCTAATCCTGCCTCCGCCTTCTCTTTTTCTGAGTTCCCCCCTAATGCACCCGCGGTCTACGATCAAGTACCTCTCCCCAACAGCTTATCAGTCTATTACCAGAAAGTAAGAAACCTTCGCACAAAAAAATCCAATATTTTCCTTAACTCCCACAAATTCCCGCACGATATCTTTGCCTTAACTGAAACGAATCTAATACCAGGAATTCTCGACAACGAACTATTCCCTCCAAACTATACCATTTTCCGTGTTGCAGTTTATGTAGGCACCAATGATCCACCAGGTCGCGGGGTTCTCATAGCTGCTCACAACCGTTATGACGCCACCCTGCTTAAGACCTCCGACTCTACAATATCAGAATTTGTATGTATCAAATTAGCACTAAATAAGTGTCTTCTTTACATTCTTTGTTGTTACATTCGCCCCTCTCAACCTCTAGATGCCTGCCAGCCCATAATTGAAGCGATCGAAAACGTGATTGAGAACGCTAACGACTCCGATGAATTTATTTTATTGGGTGTTCCTCGTTTTCTCCTCACCCTCATGCCCTTTCAAGCTCCGAGTCTTCTCTTTCATTCAATTTTCGTAAAGGTGACTTTGAAAAATTTAATCACTTGCTCTTGAGGCGTTCTATTCGGAAATAAACTCTTGTCTTACACAATTTATCCCTCTTCTTCTTCGTAAAAACTACTCGTCATCCCCCGTATGGTAAGACAAAGAATTACGCTCTCTCTGCAACAGGAGAAATAAACGTTGGCAAACTTTTCTTCTAACCCAGACTGAGTCTGACTATTCTTTCTACCTATCTGTTTACTTCTTTTTCTGAACGTTGTGTTGCCCTCTACTATGAGTACCTCCAACGCATGGAAACTAACCTCATATCCGACCCAAAGCGTTTTTATAACTTAATTAATTCCAAGAAGAAATCCAATGATTACCCCTCCACCCTAAAGCTCGATAATACCTCTTCGTCTGATCCTAAGGTTATCGCCAAGCTCTTAGCACACTTCTTCAGTAAATCTTTCAGCGAAAATTCCCTACAATCTGACCTTAACTACTTTTCATTTATAGAAAAATGCACTTAAACGTCGTTTACATCTTTTGACCCTGATCCCGAACTAATCGCCGCCAGTATCAACGGGCTTGAGGACGACTTTCACCCAGGTTTTCCCTCAATCATGGAAAAGTTCGTATATTATTCCCATCTTCAATACAGGCTGCAAGAACGACCCATTGCTAAATTATCATCCATGCCTAAACAAATCTATCTTCTTCCTCTCCCAGCATGGCTTCCTCAAAGGTAGATCAACAACCACCAACCTTACCGACTTCGTCTGTAAAACACTATGTGCCCTAGAAAATGGTAAAGATGTTGATGTTATCGCCACCGATTTTAGTAAAGCCTTTGATAAGGTCTCCCATAGCGTTATCCTGTTTAAACTTGATCGCCTAGGCTTCCACCCTAGATTCATCTCCTGGATTCAATCCTACCTCAACAACCGTCAATACAATGTTCTTTTCAGCACATCCATTTCTAACCCCATTGTCAGAGCTGTCCATTTATGCTGATTACATGAAAATAATTAAACATATCTTCTCCACAAACAACTCTCTTCTTCTCCAAAAAGACCTCGATTCGTTCACCACATGGTGCATGAAAAACTTTCTTGAGCTCAAGGTATCCAAATGCCAGTCCATCTCTTATTTCCGCAAGCGTCTTTCCACCACCCGTAGAGTCTACATGTTAACCGTCGTACTAGTCCATATCGTTACCTCTTTGTACGACCTAGGAATAATCTGTGATAGCGAACTCAATATCCGTTCCCACATTGACAGCTATCTCCGCGCTATGGTTTGTAAAGCATTGGTCTAGAGAGTTCTCCAATCCTGTTTCCAAATCTCTCTACTTCTCGTTAGACCTCTCCTTGAATATGCCAGCCAGGTATGGTCACCTACACAAACAACTCACATTAACAGGATTGAATCTGTCCAGCGTAGGTTCATTCGCTTCGCTTTACGTGATCTTCCGTGGGTAGACAGATTCAACCTTCCACCTTATGAAAACCGTCTGAAACTGATCGACTTACAACCTCTAAGTAAACGTCGTGATGTTTCCGACATTCTCTTCATTTACCAGTTATTAACTGGTGCCATAGGCTGCCCTTCAACCCTGCAATCTTTGCCCATCTATACCAATCCCCGCAACCTTAGGTCCACTCCCTTTTTCCTACTCGATCGCCATCGCACGAACTACGGTCAACGCGAACCAATTATCAGGATGCTTCGAAAAGCGAACGATCTGTCCTACTTTGACTTCCATCTGAGTAAATCATTCCTTCACAGAGCCTTATATCTTGATCCCGCCCATCTTGATCGCCTTTTGTTAATTCTTCTTCCTTCCAGTCTGCATTTACTATAATTATAGTTCATATTGTAGCTTATACTTTTTATTATGATTTATCATTTATTATAGCTTCTAGTATATGAAGTATGTTAAAGCTTGTATTTTTTCATATTATGTTATATCTTGTATTAAGCTTAAATAAATAAACAAACAAGTAATTGTAATACGCATCGGAATATTTGAATTTTTTTAATTAAAGTTTAAATTAAGAAGTATTTAAAGGTAAAAAACTGTCTTGGAAACCATTCCGAGATAGAAAACATTATTTAAACTAAAGAATTCTTTAAGCTCATAAAGCAACAAAGCATAAAGAACGTCACGAATATGCAGTTGCTCGTAATTACATAAGCTGGAGGGAGGAGGCAATACTGTAAATAAAAATTAAATTTTTATTTTAGTCATATAATAAAAATTAGGAAATTTCAATTTGATTTGGTACAATTTCCATTGATCATTTTACTTCTTTTTTGTATTTATGCCACCTACTCAAGTGACTCCGTAGTTAATTAAAATTAAATTTCAGTTTATTGAGTAAACTATGCACATGGCGAAATAATTCCTGTTAATGTAATTATATTTTTGCCAAACAAGAAAAACATATGTTTCGCTAATTATGTAAGCGAATTTGATGCCCCACTATGGCATTGGGTTTAATTAAAACCCTTAGCAATTGCGATATTATTCAATTTTAACACCGACCGGAACTTTATGTTCACACATAATTTAATTAAAATGCAATCAATTCCAAAAGTATGTAGCCATTATTAACAATATATAATAATTAATACATACCTGCGTTTATTAGTTTGAATACAAAAACCATCCATTTAAGCCAATCTGTTGACTCTGTTTAAAGCTAATTTAATGCCATTTAAATATAAACGATGCACAGGAGCATTATGTTATCACGTCCGAAAAGTGCAATTAACCAATGCTCTCCATTTTATACAATCTGTAAATTGTACAAATCTGGGTAATAATTGCAGTTAAATTAGTTCCAATTAATGGAGGACTTCCTAAAAACACATTGAGGTCTCCTGTTGAGAGTTTCAAACTTTTACAAACCTGCATTGCCGCAATATCTTAAATAACTCTTCAAAGTTGAAAACTTATTCCGGACACGATGTTGAATAAAACTTTTAATGGAATGAGTACTTATAAATCCGTCGGTTGGGTAAGAAATTTATTATAAAGGCAAATTGGATTAGTCTTATGCTTTTTAGTTGAAGTGAACCCGGGACCTTTTTACAAGTTCTTACCTTAATACTTCAGCACTTCGAAAAGTGTTTCGAGAAATTCTGAAACTTCGTTGTCATTCCTGCAATTATTTAACTTTTCTGATTTTTTTCTTATTAAAGTGGAATTCAGTAATTCTTAAGAAACGGTACAAATGTGGTACAAATACTTGACACATTTTGTCATACCACAAGATGTACATCACTTTCAAATCAACTAGGTCAGGATATTCAAGAATACCCGACAATTTAAGTGATTCAGTTTAATACAATTCATACCAAAACAAAACTCTTTATTCCAAAACCGATCTTATTTGAACAGCCATAACGTAATCAGAATTCTTCGAAGTCCGAAGCTATCCTCTACAAACTGAAATCAACAAAATCAGAGCAATTTTTTGACGCCATCGCTTCCGCTGGTTTGCACCAAATGAGTGATGTAGAAAACTCTATGGGAAGGCGGTTGGATCTGTTCTTGTTCTCTTCTGATTCGAATTAGCCACTAAAAAGTTACCAGCTCTTGATAGTTTTCATCACTCATCAGCCTATCTTTGTACCTTGCAAATCGCAATTGCTTATGACTATAAGAGATCGAATTTACAGTTGATTTTTCGACATTGTTGGACAATAATGATCTATGATTTGTTTAATTCCTTTGTTCCATTAAAACGGATTATGTCTACCCCGTGGATCACTGCTGAACTTCACAACAATAGGAACAGGAAGAACGAACTTTGAAAAAATTACTTGCGTTGTAAGAGCGCAGTAGCTTTAAGGCAGTGATGGCCAAACTCACCCTACTGTTAGATGCTGCATCTAAGCATCCCAAGTATCAATTAGACTTAGTAAATTGTAATCCACATAGTCATGTAAGCGTTTATTGTAATTTTATAAGTTTATACATTTAATGTAGGTCAATAGCCCAGATATGTAATACTAAGCTTTATTCATGTCATTTACCTCAAGTCATTCACGAAATGTAACACCTTGCACATTGAAGAATGTTTGCCTGAGTCATTAACCTCATGCAACGTTTGGCATGAAATTCATTTCTGATGATATTGCATTATAAACATTTTGAATATCGATTGACCTTGTTAGGTTGAACTTAGCTTTGTTGCACTAAGCAATTATTAATTATTGTTGTTAATGTTAGCATAATTTTTGTATTTAAGTTCGATTTAATAGTAGTAAAAATTCAGTTGTCTTATTGCATTTGGAGTGTTTTAATTGAAGGTTCACATCGGTTCTTTTTACAGAAGTCTGAGTAGTTAAAATTGATAATCATCTTCGGGCGAGTGTTTTGTTAATTAATTAATAATTCATTACCTTACAGTTCTGGTATTCGGTTCAAGTGCCGTTTATACCAGCGAGACTAAAACAAGTTCATAGCCTTGGTATAGTGGTTCAAGTGCCGTTTATACCTCAGCGTTGAAGGCTAATTTAAAGGAATTATAGGCAGGGCAAAACAGTCCTGACTTAACACTTACAAAACTACTTAAATATGAAAATTTCTTTTAACTTTTATATGCTTTAACAACTAAAAACGCAAAAACAGGAAACCGAATACATCCAAACAAATGCATATACGAATTTAAAAGCTCAAAAGCTCACTTGCCCGCGGGCATAGGTTTGGACATCAATACTTTAAGGCAGTGATGTTCAAACCTATGCCCGCGGGCAAGTGAGCTTTTGAGCTTTTAAATTCGTATATGCACTTTTTTGGCCGTATTCCGTTTCCTGCTTTTGCGGTTAATAAACGTTAAAGCATACAAAAGTTAAAAAAATCGTCATATTTAAGTAGTTTTGTAAGCAATTATGCAATATTTTAAAATATACAACCTTTTGCAAACATTTTAAGGTTGTTAATTAAACAAACAGTACCAAATGCTTCTAAAGCTTTTAAGCATTCCTCACATTAGGTAGTGTGAGTTTGGCCATCACTGCTTTAAGGTATTATCCTCCTCGCTCTATAAGGAATACCTTGTTAGTGTTCGCGATAATATGCATAATGACCCCCGCATTTTCTTTAAATTCGTCGTAGCTATCCATTTGCAATGTGGTATGAGGGGTCTTCCAGCAATAACTTGTCCGGCTTACCAAATAGTTTTGCTTCATTTTTTTAGAGTGCCTTTTCTTCTTTCTTCTTCTACTTTCCCTCAATAGCCATCTCGGTCCTCTGATCTACATTGACGACATGAAGATCTTTTCCTATGTTAAGGGCGTTTTCCAGGAGCCTCAATCAAGTTTTTAATTACACCATTGCGGAGAATGGTCTCTATCGGAAGTTGTCCGTAACTGATTTTGGGGTAAAACTTGATACAGAAATTTATTTTATTCTATATATTGATTATATCGTGTCCAGAGCTTTAAAACTTTATTTTATTCTATACATTGATTATGTCGTGTCCTAGCTTAATCTTATACTTTGTTAAGCGTTAATCTAGAGAGTTCTCCGATTTCGCAACTTAGATTCATTTGTACTCTCCTTAGTAAGACCTATTCTAGAATATGCATCTCAGGTCTGATCGCCCACAGCTTGTTCATTGCAAGCATTTTGAGTCGAATTTTCGCTAAGAGGGTTAACTTGGGACGACCCACTTAGACTCCTATCCTATAACCGTTAAACTAAAGCTAAGAATTCAAAGCATGCGATTTACAAAGTGGAATACAGTGAACAATATAACTAGACAGAATATCATAAAAGGATTTAGCATTGATAACGCGCTCCCCAAGGACATTTCAAATCATTCAGTCAGAGGCCAAAACTTAAAAAGTTAGCTTAGATGATAGAATCACAAAAAAAAACAGCAAAAAAAGAAAAATGATGACCCGATTCAGCAAGCCAGTGAGAAAGAAACCGCCTAAACACAAAGTCATCGGGATCAGTGCAGAACATGAGTGCGAGGAATCTTCAAAAGTCATTAGCGACACCTTTGTACTGTGCCTAACAAAACGACCCCAAACTGTCCCTGAAAAGCAAAGCATGAAAGGGAGCAGGTTCAGTCCTCGTTATCGGAAAATTCCCAATTAACACTGAAAAATTCTTAAAGCAGTGTTGGCATCCAGTTAAATCCTCCGAAAAAACTAGCGTATAATGAAATTTATGGGCCAAATAGCAGATGAAAGAGTTAACAAAAAAACGAAACCTATTCTCTGAAACAAGAACCTTAAAGGAAGTAGCATAGAGCCACCGTACAGCCAATGAACCTTAGGGGTGAACCAGTGCGACAGAAAAGATGTTTAAGGACTTCAGCCTGGGTAGTATTAGAGTGGATTTCTGAAACAAAAGTTGTGCAATATTTTTTGTCGCTATTTAAGTTACAACACTAGCTCCGCAAACAGTCTAAGGACACTAGATTACGGATGCAAAAATTTCATGCGTCAGGAAGGGTGTTGCTTCGGTTTTCGGTGTAAACGATACTATTGTACCCTGATGCTTTATTACGGAACATGAAAACGAAACGAATTTCTAGTCGAGACAAATTTTTACATGCACTTTTTCATTTAAAAACGTATATAGACTATAAATTCGTTTTGTTTTCGTGTTCTGTAATAAGCCCCCAGGACTTTTAGCCAAAGATCTTTTTAAGAGTTTTAAGTCGACCAAATTAGTTTTCCGTAACACAAATGAATTTTCCATATACCGACTCATTTAAATAACGATTTCGCGTTAGTTTACATTTTTCTATTTGTACTTTAAGGAACTGTTGAAGTTGTTCCTTCTCTTGCGCGAAAGATAATTAGCTTAGATTAATATAAAAAAGTATCTAAGTCTCATACATAGGAATTTGGAAGGCTTTTTGCTTACCCACGAATCTTATAAAAGAAAGCTACAGATCCATTTTAGATAAGACGGTGTTTCCAAGCGGTAGTGATTAAAAAATACTTCAAAATGCAACAAGATAACAACATAGCACATATCAAAACTGTGTTTTTTCCTTGTGAGTTGTAAAGCCGGTAGAGTCTTTAATTTGAATCTTAGATTGCAGAAGGGTAATTCCAATATTGACTACATACATAGTTAAACTGGATGTCCCGAAACTTTGTAAAAATTCCATAAGAAATGTCTGTGAGCTTACGTCAAATTGATTTAATATTTTAAGCGAAAGTATTTCATAATTTTCAGAAACAACTTTTATTGAAGAAAAAACTTTAAATTGTCGAATTGTAACAGGAATGATGAAAATTGATTTATCCTCGACTAAATTAAATTCCAAACTCCCGGCAAAAACTGAACTATGCAACACAAAAAGACGCACTTTCCCGAATCTCAAAACTTTAAAACCAGTAGCTGCACATTATTAAATCCTTTGGGAAGAAAAAAATTTCTGTTTCCGTAGCGTAATTAATTTTACGAAGACATTTTCTCAAAAGACTGATGAAATAAATTTATTTACGAAACCACCACAGTTTAGAAGTCCTTGATGATGGCAAAGAACTAGAGGGAAAACTAACACTCGAGGGATACATTTAATTGCAAGATTAGAAGAAATTAATTTGCGCAATCTGGAACAGTACCCATGATACTCAATTATGAACACAAACCCGTTGATGGTAGAGAAGTAATTGTCTTAATTTAGTATGAAATATGAGACGATTTTCCAAGATTTGAAGGGGGTTCTGTTTTGAAAGTTGTGTGTACTCAATTTTTGTTTTTATGGATAAGATCCCATGAAATTATTTATACTTGTTCTTATCATATTTCAAACCCTAACATTTATCAAAATTATAATTTTTTTTTGTGTCCATACGTCTCTACAACTAGATATGTATACGAGAAATGTTGCAGTAAAAAGAACACTAACCTAAGTTAGATGATGCAAATCGTGGGCTTAAGGCTGAGAGGACGTATCTACCAAAAAAGCCACTTTTGAAATACCATAACTTTTCTTAAAGTTAAAATTTTGTAAAAAACGATTTATTTTACTTTTCTGTAACCCTTTTCTGTTGAAAAAGTTTAAAAAAAATTTTTTAAATCAATGTTTTTAGAAATTATAATGTTTTTTGCGTCTCCTGGAAAGTTGGGTTTTTTCAGATACGTTCCCTCACACTTAAGCCGACGAAATATAGTATTAGTCTGAAGAACCAAAAAATGTTTTGTATCGGTGAAAATTTTGTAGGAAAGTTTATTTTTCATACCTTAAAACTTACTAACTTCCTATATTTTACGTAATTGGGTAATTTGCCACTCAACCTTTATTATGTTTGTTCAAAAAGAATGAAAACAAATTTTTTTACTTAACTTTTCATTTACTTAGCTATTTTTAACATGAAAGTAGGTTTTACCTCTATGGAACAGTTACCTAATAAAACGACCAAACCCCGAAGTTGTCAATCACCTCGGCATCTATCCCTCTCTAGTTCGCGTACCCCCTTGTGGGGCATGGGGCGGGAAAAGAACTTCGCCCGATTCGAGACAACAATTGCTAGTGGACTTACAATTTAAAGCGAATTCCGAACCACTGACATTTTCGCTGCAACCCCCTTTTTATCTAATCTGTTGTCAGCAGAAAACAACCATGAGATTGGGATTCGAACCTGGCACCTCCGGAAATCGCCAAAAAACTACTATCCCAATAACACTTCCGAAATTGTCAACAATATTGAACTACTACCACTAGAGATACAGTCACTTCCGAAAGTGAAAAAAATGTTTTGCGGTTATATTTGAATTCATGTAATTAATAAACATATGTTTTATTTTTATTAAATTGCCCATCTTAAAAGGATATACAACTTAATACGTTAAAAACCGTTTGGGGAATGTAATAAAAATCTATAATTTAAAGAAATTAAACTTATAATAGCCCTAAAATACTTTTTGTTGAATTCGAAACTTAATACAATTAATACTGTTTGAGATGTCCTAAGCCACTTTCGATGCATGCCTAACTCCCTGTTTAAGGGAGCTGCCGGCCTCTTCTGTATTTTCATCGCTGTAGACCCAATTCTGCTAACTAGTTCGGTGGGAAGGGGGGGGGGGGGTTAATTCGCTACATTTTAAGCATAGTTTTGATACATTTTTTTTGATCATATGGTACATTGATCATATAATAAAGTATAATTTCAAAAGACTTCGAATTGGATGACCGCGTAACACGTGGAAATGATCGGTAGAGACGACGCAGAAACAGACCAAGTGGGGAGTCGATGTAGTAGATGTTCTATTCCCCACAATAGGTTAAAGGCCACAGAGAGCTTT
The DNA here is from genome assembly GCA_964036015.1 of Leptarthrus brevirostris. Taxonomy (NCBI): domain Eukaryota; kingdom Metazoa; phylum Arthropoda; class Insecta; order Diptera; family Asilidae; genus Leptarthrus; species Leptarthrus brevirostris. The sequence goes on from OZ038372.1 coordinate 123,231,477, forward strand.
TAAAAAAGAAAGGAGAAACTAGTGTTTAGGCAAATGCTCGTCTTTGATTTTCTCGATTTTAGCAGGAGGTCGTCCATTTACAGTGCGTTCGTCTCACGTGAAAAGGAAATAGTGGTGAACTTGTCAATATTGAGTGGAAAGTATCCAGGTCAGCATCTCTTTCAACTAAGCAAAATGTTGGCGTCAGCAAAACAAAGAAATCTTGAAAATAGTCGATTGTCATTAATATAAGTGATGAAGAGTAGTGGTGCCAAATGACTGCCCTGTGGAACACTTGATCTGTTATAGATATGATATTGGGATATCATATGACTCAATCCAAGCAATTTTTCTGGATGTTGATGAGACATGTGGCAGCAAATGCAAATTTTTGAATTTCGCGAACTGTAATTTCTTCCTATTCCTGAAAATGGAAAAATTATGAAACGACAACGTTTTGTCAACATTGAGGAGATAGTCCTTCAATTGGCATTAAGCATAAAGGGGATTGCTTCCAATGAGAACAATTTAATATTTATGCAAAAATAAAGATTTTTTTAAGAAGAACTAAAATTCTGCCTGATGAATTACAATTTTAAACTTGTTCTTAGTACCAAAGGATGTTCTGAAGAAGTGGCCTTTTTTTGAGATATTTCACCATCTGTCTTAAGCAGCTACAGGTTGTATTAAAAATTTCGAAGAGCGCGGTTTGACTTGGATGACTAATCTCATACTGGGCGTTCAAATGATGTATTTTCTTTTAATCTGCGGCCAGTATGCAGAAGCAAATGCAAAAAAGAAACACATAACAAAAAAAAAATGTCTGATCCAGCATTATCATTTAAATTGAAACCGTTAATTAGACTGAGGTCTATTTGTCTGATGTTCTTACCTAGCCACAGAACAAGGTATGGGTCTTTGAAGATGAGGGTGTTCAAAATAATGATAGCCGTTTTTTAAAGTAAAAACGGTTATGCTTGTATATCAGCGAAGAATCACTGCGAGGTAGGTATACCAAACAGTGTCTTCCTTGGTTCATGGAAACCCTGAAAAATATGCGGCGAAAGCGTATGCAGTCTACATCATGATAATGCACCAGCACACAACGTAGTGCTTACTGCAGATCATTTAAGCAGCACTGGCATTAGTCTTGAAGAACATCCTCCGCAGAGCCTAGATCATACTCCTTGTAAGTTTGGTTTGTTCCCGTATGTCAAAATACGCCTGAATGCCCGTCGTTTTTCAACTAAAGTCTTGGAACATTTTTGGAGGAGTATAACGTAAATTTGAGTACCTGCATCTAGAGTGAAGATATGACATTTTGGTTTCGTTGTGACAACAGATTAGAATAGCTCGCTATGATTTGGGTACACAGTCAGACAGACCAATTTTCCTCTGTCCTGCCAATTTGTTAATGATGTCTGCCCATATTTCGATAAGCAGAGCTTCTTCCGTTTACATTTAAACAGCTCTTTAATTGCTATTGCAACTTAAATTGTTACAAAAAATGCCAGGGTTATCGATTCGGCCTGGACTGTTATGAAAATACCGAACAACTCCGAAATGGATCGTTATTTTTCAAGTCTGATGATTTTTGATGATAATTTTTCAACCAATTTCACTTATGTTGGTTTTGGTTGTAGGATTTGGGAGGGTTTGGTTTCGGTCTGTCCGTCCGTATGTTTGGCTTTACGACACACCCCACCCAACAACTCATTTATAAATGTACTAAGATAAAATTTGGTGTACGAACATTACCAGAAACAGATTTCCTGGGATTTTTGAAGAAATTATCTTTTGGGACCAACCTGTCATAGAGAAAAGAAAGCTGTGCTGACAATATTTTGTTTCCTGCTCCAATGAGTGGACTTTCTTTAGATAGATCTGCTAAAAACACAAACTGTCTCCGGTTTAGCATAGTAATTTTTTTCTCTTTTTTAATCTACGTCTATGGTGCATTCTATGAACAAATGAAAAGTATAGTTGTTTTCGGATTTGGAAAATTGCGCGCTGCTTTGCAGAGTGAAAGTGTCTGGAGTGTCGAGAATTTCAAATGTTGCTATTGATGAAAAATTTATACGTGCAATATTTCGGAACATTCATTAAGAAAAGAAAAATTGCGGTCTTCAAGAGTGGGGGGGGGGGGGGGGTGGTTCTCCTGGGATTCAAATCATCTGCTACGTCTGCGCAGATCTCTGAATAAATTAGAAAACGTAAATTTTCAATAAAAACACTTGTACAAAATTGTTTCACAATTTTTATTATTAAATCTAGTTAATACATATGTTAACCCGACGCGTTTCGCCTTCTTAGGGCATTATCAAGGGGACTACTAATGCCCTAAGAAGGCGAAACGCGTCGGGTTAACACATGTCTTAACTAGATTTAATAATAACAATTGTGAAACAATTTTGTACAAGTGCTTTATTGAGTCCCTAAAAGTGAATAAAAAAAACTCAATTAAAAATAAAAATATTTGATATAAAAATATTTGAATAAATATTTTTATGACCTTGAGAATATATATAGTATATACTACCGCTTTGTGTTGTTTCATACCCTTTTATTCGGGAAAATCTTCTTGTAATAGCAAATAAGGTGCATCATCTCTACATCAGTTTTTTCTTATATATCGATGATGAATGGAATAATTCCAATGTTGTACAAATTGAAAATACCTCACTCTCCCCTTTTAGGTTAGGTTAAACTTCTTCATGAATTTGTTGTTGAAACGTTACTTGGTTTTGAATAATTTAGAGCAAATTTTGCAAATTCTCCGAGGCGACTAAATTATTTCTTATCATCTAATTTATTTAATCTACTCGAATGCTGAAGGCAAAAAGAGCATATCCTGCTTTCAGAGTTCCAATCTTTCGGACAGGAATCACCAAATTTAATAATCAATTATTCAAATGAGTTTCTCTTTTTGAGTGAATTCACTGAACGAACATAGCCAGAGGAGGATCCCTATCATCCGAAAACTAAATGTACTTAGCCAATCAGTTTTCGTTCCTGCCATTCAATTTGGGCCTCTGATTTTACAGCTTCATTGAGGATAACAAAAGAGTTTGTTCTCCGAAAACTTTTGATCCTTTTGTAGAAACAACAAGTGAATGCTAAATTTCCCCTTTTTTTGTAGGTGAGTTTGTTTTAGGCAACATGAAGCCTTTAATGAATTCACAGGAAATGCCAAAGTTGAACTCGAACAGGAGCAGCAGCCGAATATTACTCGTAGAACCATTAAAGGATGCTATTAAGAAGGTGCGGATATAGCCGAAAAAGCCAAATTCTTCATAATACAAGAGCGGAAGCTTTTATATCTTGCCGGTTGCTGCCCTTTCCTGTGCCCCAATTTGATGAGTTCAAAGCGACCAAAAAAGCGGATCTTTGCTATCTTATCACTTGCCCTACACTACTAAAGCTTATCTTATTGTCCTTTGTGGAGTCTGTTACTTTATTCCAAAAGAACTCTGTACACAATTTTCCCATCATTTTTATAAATCAGCTCTGTAGGAGAGATTTATTGCGCAAAAAACGGACTTTGGCTTTGACGTACACACAATTTTTGGGGAGCAAGGAAGCTGGTACCACAGACTGAAGGATAATTTTTTCGCGGCTCAGAAACAGTCTTAAATTATTGAATTTCCCCATTTTTTATTTTTAGCTATGCACACACGCTCCATTTGTGTAATTTATGCGTTTGCCTTATGCTTGAATGGCAAGAGTTATGTAAATTGACATTTTCTCACATGAAATGTGAACGCTTTTGAAAGAATTATGTTGTTGTGCGTTTGAAATAAGTTTGGTTTATTTAGGAGTTTGATTAAATGGACGATTATTATTTCAAGGATCCTATAGAATATATTATGTTCTCTGTAAGGGGCATGACAATTTGTCTGGTCTGACTGGCGAGGAAATTTATGGCTAAGAAGTTGAGCATCTCTTCTCAGGTACATTTAAAAGTTGATGAGCAAAACGATGCCTTACAGATTCAATGTCGGAATTGATTATATGTTTGCTATGTGCCGTCAGAACTGACATCCCTTGCTCTGTAGTGCATGTTGCTGACTCTGGTTGCTTGGAATTCTGATGTGCAGTATTGACGTTTCCTTATAAAAGATTGTTTAAGTATTCACCGTATATATTCCTCCGGATTTTCCCTTCTGGATTATATTATTTGCTTGCTGCCGCTATTAACTGTTCGACTGGTATCCTGCTGCCTTCTAACGAGACTATTGTTTTTGGTGACTTCTTGGAGCTTGGCGCCGAAGAATGACATATAAACGAGCTCGAAAGGCTTCTGGATCTATCATCTACCTCTGATGACACATAAATGAGGAAGTGCCTGACTCCTTTAATTCCAGTGTCCCGCCATTATCCTGCGCTGTTGGTTGTCTTGTTCTTTGACAGTGCCCTTGCTTCTTCCTCTCAGCCTGCGAATTGGTACTTCAACTTTAAAAAATCCGACTTTTCAAAACGGAAAGACTTGCTGTTATTCAGTCAGTCAGCGTGCTCGGGAACCTTGACATTGATCGTGTTGTTGGCGACTTCTATATGCATGTTTTACTCAGTTCATTTCAACCTGCTCCTCTAAATTTTATCTTTTATCTCAACCCTGGCTGGACGACCCTTCGAGCCTTCCAAATAACTTGAAAGAAGAGGTACTTTGCCACAAGAAGTTACGTCGATTACCTTCCCTACTCCGAGCTCTGTCATGAATTCTCCTCCCAGCTCTGTAGCTAAGTAGATCGCTGATTCTGAAAAATCATCAGCTCTAAGCATAATTGTGATGACAACTCATCCCACTTGAGGTTCCGTGACTGCGAGAGCAGCGACCCCTCTTTGCTCGTTAATTTACTTGCTGAATTTTTTCAAACTACATTCTGCAACTCTAACTGTGATATCTCTTCTACTGATTTTACTCATTTGACAAGGTTTTCACTCAAACCAAAAGATATAGTATTCGACTATGTAACGGTTACTAAATATCTTTCTGACCTATCACATTATTTCTCGAGTGGTTCTAATGGCATTCCCGCATCCTTCTTGAAAGGGTGTATATCGCCTCTTGTCCAAGTTCTTCACTACCTGTTTTTTGGCTGTTTTCCATGTCTGTGGAAGGATTCTGTGATAATCCTCATTCATAAAAAAGGCAATAAATGCGATATTACCAATTTCAGGCTCATCGCAAACTTGTGCCATGTTGCAAAGATTTCCGATGTATTTCCCTTTGTAGACCTTTTAGTGTACTTTTCTCCAAAGCTGCACCAAGGGAAAGTCTACTACTATCAATCTGCTTGAATCCCTTCATCTTTGCCTGTTATTGAATCGGGCACGCAAGTGGATTGAATATTTACGGCCTTCAGTAAGGCCTTCGATAGGATTAACCACTGCATCCTTATTTACAAGCTGTCGTTGTTCGGGTTTCTTCCTATTTCGTGAAATGGTTGCCCTTTTACTTGCCTCATCGCAAACAACGTGTCCTGTTTAGAAGGGCTCTTTCTACCGATATATGCCTCTACTGGGGTACCACAAGGCAGCATTTTCGGCCGAATCCTAATTGTTCTTTATATCAACGACGAGTCGCTACTTCTTGGCGATTTTAGATTTTTTTGTTATGCCGACGATGCTAAAATATTTCGAACCGTTTCTCGAAACACTAATTGTGTTCTTTTAAACACTGACCTAGCTATCATGGGTGTTCTAGCAACCATCTTCCACTGAATACTGGTAGGTGCACTGATATGACTTTCTCCGGCATATAACATCGAATTATTGTCGATTACTCTATAGACGTAAGCACTTTGTGAAGACTTGATAAGTTCAAGGATTTGGGCGTTGTTCTCAACTCTAGCCTTATCTTCGAGGATTACATAGATTCTATCGTTAGAAGGGCTTGCTTAACATTGTGCTTTCCGAAATGGCGATCTAATGAACTTACTTTCTAAAGCTTCTATATTGCACCTTCATTAAACCTATTGTAGTATACCCTAGATCTGTATGTGCTCCTTACTCCGTAATACACATCAAAAGTATCGAGGTAGATTTCCCAGGATCGCACCACGTGTCCTATCTTAGAATAAACGCATCATACTTTTCTCTTATGGTGACGGACTTTCTTCAATTTCTTCAGACACCCTTGAGGCAAAATGTTTCCAGAACTGCTCAGTGTTTGTGTTTCGTAATATCATTTAATTTTTTTTTGTAATTTCCTATGTAAAACTTGAATTTAAAATAACAACTTCGTTACAGAATCTGACACACTTGTGTTAAGCTAAGTTTTTGAAGTACTCGTAATCATTCACTTTAAGCGAATTAAAATCGATTCATCGTTATTATTTTTTATTTTAAATCCATGTTATATTGCGTGATGTTAACACCATACTCTAAAAGATCCAATTTAAAAGTAATATGGACAGATTAACAAAATCATTAAGAGCTCTTCATATTAAAATTAACAGCGCGATGCAGTCTTTAAATCTATTTCAGTATAGTGCTTTTTAAGGTTGCGAGTAGTTCATTTAAAATTATATTTCAAGTTAAGCCTCGCTTTGAAATGCAAAAGCCTGTGACATTGGAGTGACACATTTTATGAGATAAAATTAAAAAGTCCTTTTGTAGAAAGGATTTATGAGAAATTCAATTTTATATGAAAGGTGTGAATAAAACGGACAAAGAGCGTGACATTGAAAAATAAAAGATTTAAATTGCGGAGAATTTTATATATATTTTATATATGAATGTGACTGGTATTGAATTTTAGAAGTATTTAGATGGCACACGGAATGGCATTTCAGAATATATTTACGAAAACATTTAAATTATTTAAGAGATTTTTTCGAAGCTTTCATGTGAAAGTATTTCCAGAAAATAGCTATATAATACGACATTACACACACATCTGAGAACTATTATCGCAACTTTTAATTTAAGTATAAAGACTATGAGAGGCGTGAGGAGACAGAATTGCGCGTGTACATCTCCATACAAATTAAGGTTTGGGAGTTACAGGGTGATTCATAAATTTGAAATTTGCATGGTATGGTACCAGCCCAAACATCAGCGCATAATTTGTGCTCGAGTGAGGTAACCCTTGTTCTATGTCAGTTAGTAACCGACTAGTCATGAAGGTTGTGGAAGTTTGTGATAACACTCCCGGTGAACTGCGATTCATCCATCCTCAGAATTCGGTCCGGACACGCCCTGGTCTCCACGTCGCATTCCAGAAGCCAAATGCAAAATATTAATCTTCTTTAGAAATCTCCTTCCAGTAGTCCTTGGACTGGTATATGGTGATATGGACGTAATCCTCCATTATGAAGAACCCTTCAAACTTCAATTCCGTGCTGTTTGGAGTTATACTTTCGGTTTCTTTTAGCCATCAGAAAGTCCACAAAAATATCCCTCTGTCGATTAAGAAATCTCCTCTAATATTCCAGTACAGTCACTATCTTTTTCATCTACCACACAATAAATTTGCATATTCCTCCAAAGTAAAACCTTCAAATTTTTAATTATTTTGGATTAAAAATACCCGTAGCTATCGATTTCTTTTTCAACTGTTATCCATATTCTTGCTCACCCTATTTTTAACAGACTTCCAAAAAGTTACAGTTTATGGTATTATGGTACCATGATAATAATTGATGGGGTGTTGCGGGGAGGGGGCCATACCCAACTTCTTACTTGGATAATTATTTATATTAAGGAAAAATCTTGACCTAGGGTGTGGGAGGGGGAGGGGTAGTCTAACTTTGTAAAGCGGTAACTTTTTAATGTATAGAATATGGTCTCATGTTAAACATTTTAGGGTGGGTGAGGTGTTGGGAAGAGGCGGAACCAACTTTTGTGACGCGTAGAGCGATTTGAATGATTATGTTTTTGTTTGTGTATTGGCTATGATCCCCTATTACTACTATTAGAAAAAACTTGGATTTTAGTTAGGGTAGGGGAAGGCTAGGGTAACTTCTTAACGTGTAGGCCGATTTGAATGTTTCTGTTTTTGATGTATAGAATGTGTTCCCCTATTGGTAGCATGTCAAAAAGTGGATGATGGTGTGCGGATGGCGGAAGAGTGGTAACGTCGAATCATGTTAGGGGATTCGTATATTGCTGAATAGAGTATCTATTTGGAACTTAGCTTCGCAAATGTAGAATACTTTTCCTCATTGGTAAATGTTAAATAATTTTTGGACCTAGTTATTTAAGACAAGTGGAGTGGTGGTGGTAGTAGTAAATGATAACTACAACCTCCATGTGATGTGGAGGTCCCGTGTTATCCTCATGTATTCTATTGAGTTCGCCTTGTCTTATTTGTGTTTCTTTTCAATCTTCTCTAAATGCATCCTTCGGGTATGTAGTTAACGTCACACTAGAGTTGGATGACGTTGCCAGTTTACACTACGGTGCAAAACGTGAAATGACTTTTGAAATGATTTTTGTTATAACCTTCGATTCTTGCGTTTGTATTTCCTTTGTTGATGTTCATTTTTTGGTTACATCTTTCTAGTCGGATGCGTCCATCCTTCCTCTTTGATATCTACAAACTTTTTATTATATTAGTATTTAGTCAAAAAGTCAGTAAAGAATTATTTTTTGAAAGTTCAAATTTAGACTTTATTTCTTTATTAAGACATACATGATTAAATGTTGAAGACGAACTAAAAACATCCTTTGTTTTCGGATCCTTTTTTATCCTTCAAAATTAAATACGGGTTGCTGAGTGAAAAACTAAAGGAGTTCATTGGGTAACTTTTTATGAGTTGCCACAGTGGTCTTCACAGTGGCGGAAGCCCAATTAGGATGCAATGTGCCATTTTGGTACCAAAGAAACACGTGACGCGATTATTTGAAAGATAATAAACATATAGTAACATGAGCTGTCAAAAGATGTTTCAGATGCACCCTGAAGTATTAAGGAAGTAAGTTACTTCTCTTTACTCCCTGAAAACTCCCCCAATTCATTAAAACGAAGGCTGCCGAATGCTCGATACCTTGCCCTGGCCAGTACCGGACATTTGCACAGGAAGTGAAAAAGACTTTCATTCGATCCCTTATCGGCTTGGTCTCCGATTACTCAGTGACCCGTGTACGCCGCCGTTGTCCTGGTGGCGTCCTTTCCGGTCGTACTTCGAAGATCTATAGTTCTTTTTATTTTGTAAGTTGGCTTAATCTTCCTAGATTTGGCGCAAGAGGTTAGATCTCCCCATCTGTAGTCTGCCGTTGATAGAAAAAAAGAAAAGATATTCTTCTTAATGGTCCCAAGCGGAATGTATAACATCAACGCACAGGAACCAAGACGACCTGAATCTCGCCTAGTTAGGTCGTCAGTTCTGTCATTCCCTTTGAGGTAACTGTGTCCTGGGACCCAGATCAAGGTTATAGTGAACCGGTCGCCCAGGCGGGTTAGTTCCTCATACCGCCTCTCTACCAATTTAAAGGTGATAGTAGCTGAGTGAAGAGCCTTGAAAGCAGCTTTTCTGTGCGATGAAATAGCGACGTTACGTCCTGCGGATTCCTGCGCTTAGGTCTCGCACGCCTTTCGAATAGCCAGCACCTCTGCCTGAAAGAGGCTGGCGTAGTTTGGAAGTATGTATGAGCTGGAGATCTTTAGCGATTCGGAGTATTTTCTGCGCCGACTCCGTAAATACTTCTACATTAGAGTTTCTCACCTCATCGTCCCTCCACTCTTCCCTGGTTGGAATCCTGACGGTGAATTTTTAGCTGAGGCTCAGCTTTGGAATGATATAGTCTGTTATTAAATAAGCTAATTGCTCTGGTAACATATTTAGTATTTAGTATGTTAGGCTGAGCACACAGATTCCCTGAGCCCAATTGCATGGTTTACCGGATTTTGATAATTATGTTTCCTTTCTTTATAGTGCACCACTTTTGGAATTGCTGAAATTGCTTTGTTGGTATGAGCAGCATTCTTCGAGTTGTATCTTCCTATAGTATACAACTCGAAGAATGCTGCTCATACCAACAAAGCAACACTAAAAAGTAAAAAATAAAATAGTTTAAAAAAAAAGTTGAACCGACTTAAAAATAAGCGTAAAATACTTTTTAAATTTACATCTTTTACGATATTTTGACATAATCGACATAATCCTTTCTCGACCTTGACGTGACGTATTGTTTCTTTTTGGGAAGGTAAAACGGTCAATTTAATAAAAATTAAAAACAGGTGCATTAATTACATGAATGTAGGAGAAAATTTGGGAAAATGCTGAACTTTAATCGGAATCAATGTGCCTGCAATTAGATGAGTTAGATTAACATTAGTGACAATATTGGAAAAATTATTGGGTTGGTAGTTTTTTGTCGTTTATTTGATGTCTCTCCGTTGAGTAGATCAAAAGATAAAATAAAATAGTGATGTGCATACTATGAAAATTTCATATTTATGATTCACCCTGTAACTCCTAAATCCTTTCAAATTTTTTAAAGACGAAATTAACCAGTTTTATATTTAAACACATATCTTCTATAAATTTGGTGTTATACTTAGACGTTATTAATAACTTAGTTGATAGGCAAGACAATGGCGTTAAAAACTGTGTTTTATCTAGGGCTTCACGATACTCGAGATAAATCTCGCTGCCGGTATCGGTCTCGACACGATACCGAGACCGGCAGCGAGACCAATATCATTGGTACGATACCGAGAGCGAGATTGAGGTGACGAGAGTGGACGAGATATTAGTTTTTATCATTTTATTGTGGAAAATTTTTTTTAGTTGTTTCAGCTTTTATGTCGCTCGGAAAAATTTCAATTGTGTGATTTATGGGGCATATAAGTATACACTGCTCTCCCCAATCGCTTCTTTCTACATTATTTCCTTCTTCAGATATTTGCGCTTTATCCCCAATAGCAAACAAGAGCCTTTGCTACCTTATTTTGACGATGGAAATATGAATAAAATGCATATATACATAGATATATCACTTGTCCTCGCTCCCCGTTATTCCACCGAAATACCCTTTTTTTATCTTGCCGAGAGCGAGATCGCACCGAGACTGGCCTTTATCTCGCCGAGATCGAGATCGAGAGCGAGATCGTCTTCACCTTGACGAGACCAAGACCTAGATCTGCCAAAGTCTCGGTGCCGTGAAGCCCTAGTTTTATCTTTCTCTTTACTGCTACTAGATTTAAAAAAATTGATTTTCAGACTTAAACTTTGTGAAAAAGAGTTACTTTTTGCAAACAATTTTATTTTTAAAATTCGCCCTATAATTTTTTTATTTTCGGCCTTAAAATAGTGGCCAATGTATTCGTTTTCAAAAGAAATTTATGACACACAAAACCTTTTAGCCTTCTAAAGTTACATCACAAAACGTACAGCTTATACTTGCCCTTCTAAGAAAAAATTCTACCTAAAAAGATGGAAAGAAGATGAAATTGAAAATCTTTTACTCTCGGCTTAAATTCGTCAGGTATGCGCAATGAGAAGGTTATAGAAAAGGTTGTTGACATACTAAAATTCATACTATAAAACGATAACACGCCGTCAGAGGCATCGTATAATTCTGTTCAACATGTAGATATTATGTACGCCTTCGAACATTTAAGATCAGCTAACATAAGGCTGAACCTTGATCTATAAATTATAGTAGTACTTACTTGACACCAAATAATTTCAACTGCTTTTCAGAATACAATAAGTTTACCTAATCACGTCTAGTGGCTGCATTTTTAGTACAGCTACGTCATCTACTAGTTATTTTATTTGCTACACTAACTTTTCGTGTAACAATAGAGAAAACCAACATCAAAAACATCTTACTGCAACTTCAAGTATATACTATAGTAGCAGTAGCTAGCTGTGGTATCATCAAGTAAGCCTTTTTTGGGTGAATGTTTAACGTCCTTAGCGAATAGAGCTCGCTACGCTGCAAATGTATAGTCATATAATTCAATCGGTAATGCCCAAAGACGATTCCTAGCCATCCTGAAGAAATACTACTATATCGATGGAGTTTTTAAAACGATAGTATACATCATAACATATAACTTCGAAACATATAAATAAACGTTGCCGGATTCTATGATACCGTTTAGTCTTTTAAGCCGGCTTTTGTCGGTTAAGCCTAAAGCCCACCCATGCAAAAACCACGAGGCGCCCAGCAGGCGCAAAGTATTTCTTCATCTAGACTTACACAGTGATCCAGCATCGCAAACGATTCTCATAGATTTGATGTTTAGCGTTGACCAATGTGGTACTTTTATCAGGCGCTTCCCGAGACGTCTCATCATCCAGATTGCTCTTGTCTTCGATCCAATTTCTGCAACATCTCCGATTCACAGAAACTATACTTTTAATTTTAAAAAGGCTGTTTTTTCCATATTAAATAATATAATTCCATACCAAAATGGTATGTGCCATTTTGGTAAAAAGGTCCCTTATGCTGTGACTTCGTCTGCCTGTCTGTCTGTCTGTCACAACTGCTTATTTCAGAAGCTACTAATGCTAGGCTTAAAATTTGGAATAGCTTTAATATTTGCCCAGTTTTATTGCAAATGTACAATTCTAAAAATGTTTTCATTTTTATTGCAAAGGGGAGCAGAAAGGGGGTTAACATTTCATAGTGGGGGTTACTCTACCTATTCAAATGTTAACTCCCTTTCGGCCCCCTTTTTAATAAAAATAATATTAAAGGGATTCATTTACACAATATAGAATGAGGTCTACGGTACGCGACGAGCCTAAGCAGTTTTGGAGATTTGTTAACTCTAATCGCTGTACTGATAGTTATCCTATATTATTGAAATTAGGTGATAGCAAAAGTAGTGACCCCTTGGTGTTTGCGAATCTATTTAGCGACTTTGCATGACTACGTTCCTTGATAATAACTGTGGCACTAGCTGTAAGGATTTTAATTACTTGACTATGTTTCCTCCTTCGTCGCTGGAAACGAATGATCTTATATGTATTTGACGACGACTCAGTCACAAAACACATCAATAGTTTGGCTAATAGTTTTTCGAGTGGTCCTCCTTCTCTTCTAAAAAACTGCTCCTCTTCTCTTGTCCCGGTTCTTTGTTATTTATTTAATTTATCTATGTCTGCAGGGTCTTCCCAAAATCTTGGAAATCTTCCAAAATTATGCCTCTTCAGAAGAAGGCAAGCGTTGTGATATTCCTAACTATAGACCCATTTCTAATTTGTCTTGCTTTGCTAAAGTTTTTGAGGCATAAATTTGCAATGTACCTTATTTTCATTCCACCACGACTTCTGTTTATTTAAAATTAAAGGTGGTAAACAAGTGGATTGTGTTTTCACCGATTTAAGTAAAGCATTGGACCACGTTAATCAACTTATTTTGATTCACAATTTAACCGCCCTCGGCTATCCATTCCTGTTTGTTGACTGGGTTCGCTCCTGCTTATTATGTCGAACCCAGCGTGTGTTGTTCAGTGGTTCCCTATCTAGATATCTTCACAATACCTCTGGTGTGCGTTACGAAATTCATCTCGGTCCGATTTTATTTATTATCTACATGAATGATGTATCTGTTTCCTTGAGACATTCTAAAATTTACCGTTATGTTGACTGTGAAATTTTAAATTCTGACTTAGATGCCTTTTACAGTTTGTGTTCTATTAACTGTCTTCCACTTAATATTTGCAAGTGTATATTTATGTCATTTACTCACAGAAACGCCTTGATTTCAGTTACGCCATGCATGGTTGTGTACTGAAAAGGTTTAATAAGACCAAGGACATGGGAATCTACCTCAATTCCTTCGACGACCACATTGATGCGATTGTTATTAAAGCGTATTCGCTTGGAAATTTATTAAAATATGGGCTAAAGAATTCGATGATCCTTACATTACGCGACTCCTTTATTTCAGCCTCGTCAGGCCAATTTTGAATACGCTAGCTGTGTTTGATCGCCATATTATAGCGATCACATTGGCCGGTCGCTTTGTTTGTTTTGCACTTCGCGGGCTTCTTTGGGATATCCATCTTATTTACCTCCTTATTTAGGCATTCATTAAGCTTAATTCTCTTGAATCTAGACGGAATAACTCCAAAACTGTTTTCGCTTCTGATTGTATTCAAGGCAATATTGACTTCCCGGTCTTGTTGTCTTCTTTTAATATATCAATCCAATGTCGCTCCTTGAGAAATCGGGATTTTTTTAAATACCTCAACATTGTACAGTTACGGGTTTCAAGAGCCTATCACGCCGATGTCCCGCTTTTTTAATTTGCACTTTGACATGATTGATTTTAATCTTTCGAGAAATTGTGTAAAGTCTAAAATTTCATGATGTTCTTTTATATTTTTTTAATTTCTATTCAAATCAATTCAACTTTATTAGTGGATTAAGTACAATAATAAAGTACATTCTTTTAAACAGTACTTATAAAAGTTTTCGGAAAATTAAAACAATGGGGTAATGAGCAATTTAGCAAAAGAATTACTTAATGAAAATTCCTTAAAACTATATCAAGCTTAGTACATATACATCAAGCGTAATATTTTGAATCCGAAAGAAAATTAGAAAAATATCTAAGTTTAAAAATAATTATGTTACGATTAAAAAGCTACAAACTGCTGCGTATCGGCTGTTGAGCGATTCCAAGCACGGATAGCACGAACAAAGCCAGAATCCTCCATGATTAAAGAGCGAAAACTAGACATCAGCAGGGCAAAGCGCCTGGAGTAGTTCAAAAAAATCTATTTTTTATGTAAGTAAACAGAATTTTTTCAAGTAATAATTTGGTAAAGCGATGTTACAAGCCTACGCAATAAAAACTGCTTCAACGTACAGCCAAGCAGATGGTTACTATATTCCGACACATGATCAAATCTCCTCAAACGAAATACACAATCATTAAAAGCCACCTTGACTTTCCTTGAACAGGTAGAACAAAGACGCAGGCTTCCATTAATAAAGTAGAGCAGGAGCAACGATTTTACAAGCAATAAGCGCGTGTCCGACAACAAGATATCAGATGAAAACTGTAGCCGTCGAAGCCCACCATAAATCTTACCCATCACATCAGTTATAAGGTCACAACATGTTTTGCTGGTGTTGAGGAACACACCAAGACTTTTTACCCGACTATCAAATGGGAACATTATGTTGTTCAGAAAAACAGGAGGGATATGATACGGGTCAATGTCCCGACAATAGAATGCAATGCAGTGCGATTTAGGCGGATTTAAAAGCAAGTTGTTATTAGCTGCCCATGTTGTAATATTATTCAGGTCAGAGTTTAGCAATGCAGTCCTCCATAACCCCAATAGGTCGACTACGATATGACTGTACATCATCAGCATACAGCTGCAGCTTGCAATCCGTAAGGACCTCCGGGAGGTCATTTATATACAGGCAGAAGAGCAAAGGCCCGAGAATAAAACTCTGTGATACGCCACTCGTAATGGACAGATGAAGGGAAAAGCTGTCTTTCACTCGAACTCGCTGCAGTCTATCCGATAAAAAGCTATTTATTAAGGACACAACGGTGTCGTGGAACTGAAATTTAGTAGCCAGCTTCTCGAGCAAATTGGAGTGATTGACCATATCAAATGCTTTGAAGAAGTCGAGCAATGCAAGAACACACAGATGATGCATATTCAAGGAACAGCGAACGTCACTGGTAACACTCAGAAGAGCTGCTTCACAACTATGAGCCTTACGGAATCCAGATTGATAGGACTTTAGCAGGCCAAGTGTCTCTAAACAATCAATGATCTGTTTGGATAATAATTTTTTGAAGACTGCATTCAACCTTGTCTCCGCCACAAACAGAGGCCTTACGCAAGTTCTGTGGGGTCTTCGAAGAAGCTTTGGATCAAACTTGATTTTATAGAACCGCCTTTTGGCCAATCGACTTATAATGAGTTCGGCTTCCAACAGTTTTAAACCTTAAATATCTTTAAAATAGAAAAGCACGTTAAAAAATTAGAGACCAAATCTCAGCTGTAAACCAGGGGCAACCATTGTTATAGATCCTACGAGTCTAAAGAGGGGCATACTTATCATGAAGATAATGTACTATTTCATAAAATTGTCTTTGTCATCAGTGATGGATGCGATGCTGAACCGTACCATGGTAGGGAATCACACTCATCACCCAATTGGGACAAATTAATGCCCTCATAATTCCTGTAAGATATCGTTCTATACTTAAGATAATTATCGATATTAATGTTGTAAGGCATGAAAAGGAAATCGTGATCAAAAATAGATGGAGGACGCAATTGAATATGAAAGGAAACAGCATCGCTATCCGCAGTAAAAAAAAGAGACTGGAACAAGAAAGTAATTGATTCAACTAGCCCATTACGTTTCAACAATTAATTGTCTGCTATCAATTTCTTATCTTGTTGTTTTAGTTAAGTATTTTTCTATTGTATTTTTAATTTGTTAGTAATATGCCTTTGATGAATCTGAAATAAGTTAATAAATCAAGAAAATTGCATAAGGCCGCGTACACATTGAAGTACGATAAGCGGTGAGCGGTGTGCGATGAGCGGTAAGCGATGAGCGATTAGCGATGATGTGTGCATATTGGTTTGATGCAATTTTTAAGAGTTTAGTATTTAACCGACTTCCCAAAAACAAGAAGGATCTAAGTTCGACGTGTATTTGTAACGCGTAGACCAATTTAATGGTTCTTTTGGTGTTGTATAGAGTGTGATCCCCCATTTAATAGGAAAATAATTTGGTCCTATGGTGGATGGTGGGGGAGGGGGTGGGTAGTCTAACTTCGAAACGCGTGGTCCGATCTCGATGATTCTTTTTCTGTTAGGTGGAGTATGTTTCCTAACTGATACCACGAGAAAAGAAATGTTGGCGGGATAGAGGTGGGGGTAGGGGGCTGAACTTTTAACGCGTGGGCCGATTAGTATGGACTTTTTTTGTTGTACAGAGTAGAAGATACTAAAAACTGAAAAACAAATAGTTTAAAAAAAAGTTGAACCGACTTAACAAAAAGCGCTAAAAAGGATAACATCATTTTTAATTTTATATCTATTAGGACATTTTGAAGTCGGTGAGTTGAGAAGTCGTGATCTGAAACGCTCAGGTCGTTTTTTGTAAATTGTGGTTGGGTAGTTGTGTTGTTCAACTTCAACATTTTTTTAAAAACTATTTTATTTACAAAATGTTATCGAAGGCGGTAAAAAAAGTTAAGGTTAAGAAGATTAATTTTGAAAGGGAGGAAGAAGAGATTAGCGACAAGTGAGTTAAATAAAAATCCATTGAAACTGGCAGAATTTGTAATTTGGGTGACGGTCATTACACAAACACTTTTTAGTTCGCACTTGTAAAATTAAAATTTTACGAGTGGCATTCCGACATTTCCCACTTCGAAATTTATACTTGGGATATTATCCCGACGTGATACGTTGAAAACTAACTTACATCGTTCATCGCTTCCGCTCCCAATCAAGATTGTTTAGGCGGTGAAAACACCGCTTAGCTGTAAAGCTCACCGTCCACTGCTCATATCTGTTAAAAGTGAAAATTTCCGTTTACTTGCGTTTGTTATGCGGTGTTTATGCATCGCTTAACACTCATCACTGACCGCTCATCGCTGACCGCTGACCGCTTATCGCTCTTGAATGTGTACGCGACCTTACAGATCATCGATTTCGCTTTCGTCTGCTATTATTTTCTACTCCTACTATGATTTGTTATATTATTCAGATAAAGCCGTTTAAGTGCTTCTGAAAAAATAGTGAGAAGTTTTATTATTTTAAGTAGCCTAATTGATCATTTTCAAAGTTCTTTAATTGTAGGGCTCAAACATTAAAAAACATCAAATACATTGCGGATAGAAATAAAAATATAAAATAAGATATATTTACGTAGCTAACGAAAAGCGATTGCTTTACCCAAACCAACTAACCGAAGCAATTAGAAGAAATCTCAGTGAATATTATGTACAATTCCTTCAATTATTTCGGACATATCGGGAAATCTGAATAAGCATATGTGCTAGGGTTCAAGTGAGGTTTTCCCAAAATTCCCGACGGCTGCCAATGGTGAAGCCACAAATATGCGAGAATTCAGGAGAATGAAATTTGAGATATGTCTATCTGTAACAGAAGTACAATGCTTGAAATTCCTACATTTTCACGGCTGAAAGATTTCCATTTTTATTCCTTTAAGTGTACTGACCCATGAATATCCAAATATTGAAAAGAAAATCTGATTGACTGAAAAGGCGTTATGTTCCGCATTTCTTTCACTGATAAAAATTCCATTCTTTTAGTGGTAACTCAAAACTTGTCGATAATATTTAAATTGGAATTTTGCAGAATAAAAGGGCGATTTTCTTCATTTGTGCTTCATAAGTTTAACAAGAGTCCTTAAATATGTTTTACATATAATGTAGATTTTTTGTACAGTTAAATTCCTTTGAGGTGAATTTCAGCAAAAGAAACCAGAGCCTCTTTCCTGAACACTTTCAGAAATCTATGAACGATTTCCGATATTACCAAACAAGAGGAAAGTCACGTCTTACCGGATATTGAATTGGTGTCCTTTTATTAGATTTAACATTACATTAGGGGAATTTCTACATCACTACCACATGTGACAAATACTCCGGAAGGATTTTATTATATCCGTTGTGTGCTCGATATTTTTGGAACTATACAAAGCTTCACTGGGTTTATCCTATTTACAGGATAATACATGCTTTTGTGGAAATGTAAGAGGCAACACCAGAATTACGGTTTCACGTGACAGTCCTTACGATTGGTATTTGTATGCATGAATTGTTGTTTGTGGTAAACGAGGTGCAATAATATTTAAAATTCTCTTATAGAAAAAACCCAGCGATGAAGATAAAGAAATAACAGAAATTTATTAAATATTATATTATAAAATTATTTCTACGAATGGTGTCTTATCATCTCAAAAGTCGACATTCGTGAAATGAAGCTATCCCTGATATTCGTTTGAAAATTTGGAGTGAGTACTTACTAGTAAGTGGTTCACGAGCATTAACACTTACCAGTTTGTTAGTCGTGATCAAATCTATAAAATAAATTTAAAAATTATAAAGTTCATCCTATGCTGTCATCTATAGAATAGTTGACAAAATCTCTGTTGAAGCTTCAGACTTATATATTGTTAAAGAAATTTATAATAAAAAGCATTAGCATACTCAAACTGACACGTTTAATGCCATCACATTTTGTGGATTTTACTCGAGAAATAATTTAAAATTTTATGAGACCAAGGCAGGGTGTTTAGTAGCTACTAAACACCTACCTACGCCGACCATATTTGAATTTTTTGCAAAGCACCGTCTTTTTATCAGTCTCTGTTGTAGCGGAGTTGGTTATATAACTAAGAAAAGTCTGTATAGCAACACCACTAGGAAGCGCTGGTGTAGATTTACGATCAATTTTTGAAAAGCCTCACTAGCTTTGTTACGACTTCTTATTGCCTATATTGTAAATCGATACCAGTGGTTGTGGTATCACAACCCCACGATATATATAAGATAGATTGGCATAAGCCCACAGTTGCGTGTCTAACCTAACTCGGAAGAGATATTATATAGATGTAAATAGTAGAAATTGTGACATTGTCATGCTGCTAAGTAGCGCTACGGTAGATTTAGGTGCAGCTTTTAAATGAGTTCACTAATTTTGTTTGACAGAAGAAAAGAGTTAAGATGCCGAGAATACCCTTTTATCTATAGAGTTGCTATTTTGATTTGAACGGCTCAGTTCTCACTAAAATTACGCTTTTCTACGTTTCTTGCACATGCAGTTATCTCTCTATCTCTCTAGTTCCCGTAACCCCTTGGGGAATGGGGCGCGAGAAGAACTTGAGACAACGATTGTAAGTGGAATTACAATTTAAAGTGGATTCCGAATCACCGAAATTTTCTCTGTTACCCCCATGATCAATGTATCATAATCTGTTGTCAGCAAACGCCGGTGGGATTTGATCGTAGAACCTTCTGATTGGAATTCCGACACGTTAACACTTACTCCACCGACGACTTAGTTCTCAATGGTAATCACTATAAGCACTGGAAAACACCTAATTTGATTTTCGAGCGACATTCTCTCTAGCTCCTGCAACCCCTTGTGGGGCACGTAGTGGGAGAAGGACTGCAAGCGAGACGAGACAACGATTGCAAGTGGACGTATAATTTAATGTGGATTCTGAACCTCCAAATTCTTCTGCACACCGCAGTGGCCTTTTTGATGAAATCTGTAGTCAGAAAATAACCATAAGTCGCCGTCGGAGTTCAGGCCTGCGACCCTCATATTGGAAAGTCAACTCGTTATTCCTTATTCCACTAACTACTTTCGAGCGACACCTGAAGTGAATAAAGTATTGTTTTATCGCACTACATCAGATTAGATTTAAAAATGTCTTCAACGGTGTTATATTCTGAGATAGCTGTTGCTGCAAGTATTATAATTTACCATAAGACTAAAAAACTCTCAAAACATTCTAGAATAAATTAGAATGGTCAATCGTATTCTTAACAACAATTTCATCAGACTGCAATTAATGTCGTATAACAAATGTTTGGCCCAATAATTGCAAAATAAATTTCTAATAAATATCAAAGAAATTATACCAATCATTACTAGACTAACCGTATCGGCAACTTTATTGCTAGTTTTTTTTCACTGGAGAGGGGGGTGCTAAAAGATTTCAAATAATGTGTAATAATGTTCTATCCACATGTGCCTTCATGCTCGCCGGAGGACTAAGACGTCTACGCTAGTACACGTGTATACGTACTGTAACTGTAAGTACTAAAGAAAGTTCGACAGCGCCCTCCACGTAGGACGGTTGATAACAGGCTCCTGAAGTATCTTTAGGGGGCAAGTTAATTTGTGTCGGGCGAAGAGACAGTTACTCTCTTGATCAAATTCCCCTAATCTAGGGTGTTAGGCGTGTCCATGCCCATTGGATAGTTTTCAGTCAGGCGTAACTGGCTGCAGTCTAATGAAACCTCCTTGATACCTGTCCACCTCAAGAAGTATTCTTGGACTTTCCAGTGCATGGGGCTCTACCATGGTCTTTGCAATGGGAAAATAAAATCCTTGCCCATAAAAAGGCCTCTACAGGATTAGGTCACTTTTTGATTTTATTCTTGGTACTAACCTTTATATATGTAATGTGAAATGGAAGCCACCTTTACTAACTGGATGAAGCGGGAAATTCTGAACATTACGTTCGTATCTGAACAATCCGCCCAATTTATAAATGACAGTAAGCCGACTCAGATTTCTTGGCCCGACCGGAATCTTAGACCCCATGGTGGTTGACATTAGTCATCACCCTCAGAAGTGGATAGTGTAAAATCTTTAACTAAGAAAAAATAACTAATGTATAGAAGGACTTAGTTAATTTAAGAAGTTGATGATGAAATCGAGAACAAATCTGAAGCGAGTCGTTAAAAGTTTCATTATAAAAAATTTGTTCACTATTCACGCGATTCCAAGCGCCAAATTTAAGCAGATGGCTCAATGTCACATTGACAGGACCTGACTTGAGCAAAAAATTTCTAACATTGAACAAAGTTTACATCGAAACTCGCTGAGGAAGTCTAAAAGCTTCGTCGAGTGCTGCTTTATTTAAAAACATATGATGGAAGTTTAATTAATTAATATACACTTTATATTGCAGGAAATTGGCACTGTTTAAACATACCTTTAGTGTGTAAGAAATTGTCGCTTTCCAGTAAGAATTGGAATTATTCTGTAAGGATTTCTGAAGGCCTTCTTTTCTTTATTTCATTCTAATGTTTACTATTGTATATCCGCGGAAAAATTGCCTTCTTTGTAAGGAGCTCGAAAGGTTTTTGGAAGTAGCTCATACTATTCCATAAATGTCCTTAACTAGACTTATATGGTTTAAGAATGCAAGTGAGGTCAAATATTAAATTAAATAAATCTGACAAAAGTTCCAGTAAAGCTATTTAATAAGGCGTTCATTGTCCTTATCATCGATATATCCACAACCTAAATTGCTCTTCTCTAGAAGCTTTTGGCGTCCTGCACAAGTTTGTAAACATTCAGAATTCAATTTTAAGTGGGAAATTTGAATACCGGATAAACTGTAAAATGGGTTAATGGGGTAAATTCCCTTTCTAATCAAGAACCTAAGGAAAATTTTGCAAACAAATTAAAATTATCGTTGAAGTTTCGTTGGTTACCTGAAAAGAAAAAATGCACTTTATATAATTCCATAGAACAGAAAGGGCATTCTTACTTACTTTTATAGGGAACTGAGAATTTTTGTACTCCTTTCAGTTTCTTGTCAACAATGGTTCGGGACGTTCAACCAAGCGTTATTAACCTAAGGCTGTTTAACGGATAGGAGATGTGGAGCACTAACAAAGAATTTATATTCAGCTCTTGATGGGTTCTGCCAAATTACAGAGCAATTGAACGTTTCCGGTGATGCACATATAGAGGAATTGTGGACATTCACAAAAGGAGCTTTGATAACCTCAGCGAAGGACAGGATTAGTTACGTTGAATAAGGCAGTGGTGAGTCTCAGACGTGTCCGAATACAAAATTGAACGCAAAAGAGCTCCAAAACATAATAGCTCTCTAGGGGTCGAAAACTCAAAAATTATTGTTAACCTTTTCGGGAATGGCATAGCGTGTTATGTAGAAAATTGATAAAGTGGACGAAAACCGGACAGAACGGTCGACAAATGCATGGAAACTGCACCAAATAATAAAAAAATGGCCGTAAAAATTGCAGCGAAAGTTCATTATGCCGCAGGTTGAAATTCAATTTTCGACCAGAGATCAAACAGAGTTTTCTACCTTGGAGCAATTCAAAGAAGCTTTTATAGGGCGAAAATTGAATTCACCTCGATTCTTTCACACTAATTGGTTTTTGGTCATAACTCGGCAAAAAATGCATAGGATTCTATCCCTCGAATCTTCATCAGTTTGGTCAAAACCTCCCATTAGAAAATATTTTTTAAGTGATAGAGGGATGCTACGAGAATTTTGATGTTGATAAGAATAAATGGTATGTTGGTTTGATTTTGATTACTGTGAGCGTTGCCCGGTGACACAGTGTAACACAGTTTTTTTATACCATGTGGCAAAAGCGTGGAGGACAGCCCTTTGATGCGTTAGCATGGTTTTGCCGGAGGGGAATTAGGGTAAGGGAAATGAGTAAACTTAAATGTCTTCTTTTTGCGATGGTGCGAGCTAGACAAGAGCCCAGAGACGGGGAGACCCGGTCACGAACCCGGGACCCATGGCATGGTGGTCATGCCGGTCAACGAATTGATCCAACTCCGTCGGTGCAGTGGAGTAAGGTGCAGGAAAATAATGTCCATGGAGATTATTTCCCATTCATATGGTCAATATTGGCTTTATTTACGGTTTGAAGAGTAAAAAATGCACGCAATCAGTGGGAAATAAATAACATAGTGCTTTCTGGGCTCGATACAAAATAATAATAACGACAATCTGAATTGCAGAGAACTTTAGTTTAGTTTCATATTAGAAATGGTTTTGATATCAATTGATATTATAATGAAACTAAATCAGTGTCGGATCAACAAAACTTTTTGTAATATATGGATAATTATTTACAAGTGGCAATTATAATTTTACGTAAGAATATTTCATGGTGCAAAAAGTCTTCTTCAAATTTTTTTCTAATATTAATTAATTGTTAGTGTACAAATATTTATTATTATTAATTTGTGCCTTTCCTATAGGTTGTTGCAAATTCTTATGAAATCTTTCTATAAAAGTATTTGTTTTTTTTTAATCTGAATTGAAAACTGAACAGCCACTAATTTTTTTCTTCACTCATTACTGTAGTTTCCACCACTCGTGATTGTGAGACTTGAACTTCTTTCATAAGTGGTGTTCAATTAACTATCTTCCTCTTAATATTAATATGTATACAAGTATGTCTTTTTGTCGTACAAGAATTCAATTTGATTTTCACTACACTAACGAGACTTGACACAATCATTTACTTAGGAGTCTGCTTGAATAGTCGTTTTACCTTCAATAATACTATTAACTCGATTGGGTTAAAAGGTCCTTAGCCCAGTTTTTAACGAAAACGGCGAAAAACGTCAAAAAACGTAGATGTGGGGAGGTAAATGTGGAGGAATATAGCCGGTGATCACGTAGATATTTTTGTTAGGAAACTTGGGAACAACACACATCAGCCCTAGATCGTCAGGAACAGCAACATCAATAAGTCCAATGGGATTGACGTTGTGTTTCTGTGCACTTTGCAGTTTTGCATGATAGTGTTAATTGTAAACGAATTGACAAATTACGGTGCTTATTTAAGTTTATTATTCCTGACGCTTTGTTTATCGCTATTGTCTCCCCTGAGATTTGGCCTACTGGAACCCTTGTCGGTGAATTTATTTCAGGGAACCGTTCAAACTCTGGAGTTTCTCAAAAAAACTATTCGGCGAAATTACCTTCTATTACGCTAATATGACTGGCCTTCGATCCAAGACGACCAGCCTATATATCAGCTCGAGGTTTTAATGTTTTGAAGTGGTCTCTCTGTCTGAGACCTTTCTTTGTGGAATGATCGCTAATGCTGAGCTCTTCGACCTGTCGTGATCGGCATCTGCATTTAACACTCCTGTCGGAGGAGGAGTACTGTGTGACGTGTCCGTTGTGACATCCCATGCTCTATTGTTGAGCTTTTAAATTTACATTAATTGAAATTGATGCGAGTTGTTCTGGATAAGAGCGTGTTTATCGCTTTTGCATACATTCCTAAGAGAGTGTAAATATTAGATTTGCGATCTTCTCAATTTTCTTTCGAGGATCAGTTTGATGCCATAGTCAACAAGGCTTATATGGCTCTTGGTTTCGTGAAGAGGTGGTCAAAGGAATTTGATGACCCTCACATTACAAAGCTTTTATATCGCACTTTTATCAGGCCTATTCTAGAATATGCTTCTCCAGTCTGGTCACCGCTCTATGTGACACATATCAATCGCATTGAAGCTGTTCAACGGCGGTTCGTTAAGTTCACTCTTCGAGGCCTTCCTTGCCTCCTTATCTTGATAGACTTTAACTCCTGCACTTAGATTCACTTGAAAAGAGATGCCGTAACGCCAGGATCCTTTTTGCTTTCGACTGCATTCAGGGTTCCATAGACTCTTCTGTTCTCTTGGCTTGTTTTAGAATATCTGTTCCGGCTCGCTCTCTGAGGAATCACGACTTTCTTCAGTTACCTTTTCACCGCAATAATTATGGATTAAATGAGCCTATCACGATTTTTTAATTCCTCTTTTGATTGTGTTGAGTTTCATCTATCGCGAAATAATATGAGGAGTCAGCTTTGTTGAGGTAACTTTTTGCTTTTTACTTTACACTTTGTGTACCATTTACTTTTTATGTACCTTTTATTCACTTTAGCACTTTTATTTTCTGTATTTAAATTTTGCGAATTCTCTCCTTACTCTTTAATTTTATATAGTTTATTATTTAGTTAATTCTTCTCCTATATTTATTTTTTATTGTTACATTGTAGTTTTGTTAATTAATCTACTTTTTCTGCCTTTTGGAGTATGTTTTTGAATGTGTTCTTTGTTAAGTAAACAGCCGTGAATGAATCATTGTAAATAAATATATAAACTTTGCTGTAAGTACATACTTATTGTTTGCAAATACATGAGTTTGTTTCTATAATGTAATAACGTCCACGGATATTATTTCCTTTGGTTAGTTGATTTAAGTGATGAGCGTCATAGTGCCATTCTGATACCACAGCCGGTAAGACCCGGTTTTTTGTTGGACTCAGTTTACTCACAACTCTGATTTGTATCTGAAATCATTGGTGAAATCGGCTGAGTTTATTATGGGAAAAAGGTACGGAAGCCAGCCGGAAGAATTTGAGAAACTGACTATATCCTTGCCTTCAGGTTTTCAAAGAAGTACTCCTCGTAGCCCCCTTTCGGACTCTGGCAAGAGCTAGATATTTACAGAGAAGATGAATAATGGTTTCTTTTTCATTTACGTCACCACAACTGCGGTGTGTATTGTAAGGGACGCCCACCCAAGCTGCATGCTCGCCTAAAAGACTGATTTTTTCCTAACTCTTAACTCTTGACTCACGGCTCAGTTTATATGGTATATCTACACTACACATATTTTTTTTACATACAAAAAGAGTCGCGTCATTGAGTATACAGAAGTATATATATAGCAAATAACCACAATAGTATTCCGACGGTCAAGCAAAACCACCTAAACTACAAGCCATGAACTTACGAATTTCACGCACACACATTAGGGCCAGAAGGGGATGAAATTTCGTTTAATTTACATTGCTTCTAATTCCGGTATTTTGCGCAACATAATGGACATTTTTTGGTAAAAACTCACTAAGATGAGTGTTACGTAACGTTTGTGGGGGGGGGGGGGGGGGGTCAGAAATCTTCAAAAACTGCGTTAAGTACTTGAACGGCCCAATACATGCTTTCAGGGCTCCATCTGGCATTTTCCAGCGCCAAGGAATGCAGAAAGAGTTCCCTCTTAAGGTAACCTAGTGGGATACAAATATCTTCTTAGCAACCCGGCACCTAGATTCTTAGAGTCTTTGCACTGCATAACGCATGGAATTTGATCTGGTGATCAAGGGGAAGTAGTTTCAGAAGCACATCAAGAGCTTCGGTTGGTGTGGAGCTCAGGGCACCAGTTGTGCCGATGCAAACGGTTCTTTGCACTCTATTTAGCTCGGTTTGATTATAAGTCCTACTTATCGCAAGCCACCAAACCAGTGAACCGTAGGTGAGATACACCACCGCTGTGTATATTGCTGCAGCGTCATATTAGATTGCAGTCCCTATGTTTTACCAAGGGTACGTCTGAAGGCATAAAGGGCTATATAAGCCTTCTTTGGTCGTTCATCTATGTTTAGCTTCCAGTTCAGTTTGGCATACAGGATTAAACCCAAATACCTGGAACTGGAGGACACTGAGAGTTATTGGCCGTTTAATTAGGGTAAAGAAAAGAATGGAACCTTGGTTTTTGTGGTGAAGAGCATAAGCTCAGTTTTCCCTGGATTCACAGTCAGTCCACATTTCTTAGACCAACTGCTCACCTTCTTCAGGGCACCCTCGATAATTTCGCTGATAACAGAGAGAAACAAACCTGACACCAGGATCAACACATCGTCCGTGTAATCGATGGCCTTAACACCCCCTTCCTCAAGTCTCAGCTGGATCTTGTTCATGGTATATTAGAGGAGAGAGAACCCCACCTTGGGGCAGGGGGCACCGAGGGGAAACATACATAATAGTCCGACTGATTCCGAATTCGGACTGGATTACCCTTGCCTTAAAAATAGTAGTTATCTATTGACCAAGAAATTGCTCTACATCAAGCTCGGCAAGAGATTCTTGGATATCTTCAATGCATACATTCTTAAAGCATGCTGGAATGCAACCAGGGTATATTGCGTATGCTTGATTGAATATTTAACTGTACGTACTACCACGTAAATGGCTGTATCCACGGATCCCTTACAGGTTATGTATAGCACAGATGCTTCAAGCAACGTGACCAACGTGACGTTACCTGAACCGTCTGGGGAAAATACAAAAGCTCGGATTTTCTAAGAGACAACTGTGGGAAAGTTGCGATAAGAAAATCTTTTGCAATTTAAGCACTTTTTTCCAGACTGAAAAGACAATATTGTAAATGAGCAGTTGAGTTCTAAATTTTAATCGCGACGGTCTAGTTTTGTATAGTTTTGTAGATTTTCTTTATAATAAAGTCGAATTTTCTTTTAAAACAATTCAAGTGTTTAAATTATTGTGTTTATTCTTCTATTTTCTTACCGGAATTACTTGATTCCGTATTTCGCGTGTTGGGATTTTGATATCGTTGCACTAGAAAGAGTGTGCCTCAGATGTTATAGTGTTTTTAATGCAAAGGAGGTCAGACTAAGCGGCCTAAAGTCCTTTACTAGTTTGTGGCCTCGCTTTCCAGCCTTCGGAATGAAATGCACCAGACTTCGTCTCCATAATGTCTGACCCCTTCTGTAGCATTATCGGGTAGATACCGTCAAGATCTGATTACTTGTAGGGTCAAAACTATTTATTACCCAAGCGATTTTTTCCGCAGGAAAACTAGTTTCGACGTCACTCCACGATGTACTTTGAAATGTTGGGTTACACAGCTGTAACAGACCTTCATCATTGCAGCTGGCGAAATGATGTCCTTTACAATACAAAAATAATGTACATTTTTAAGTTATTGCATATTTGGGTAGGAAATAATATCCATGGACATTATTCACTTGACTTTACTTGAAATAGACTTGCTTCATACTTTATTATATTTTGCAACTAAAAATATATAAATATAAAGCAAATTCATTTCCGCGCCAGAATATTTAGACCTTTGATTTTAAACGTTCCATTAATACCTCAATTCCTTTCGAACTGAACAATGAGTTGAGACGGAGTTGGATCAATGCGTTGAGCCGCATGACCACCATGCCATGGGCCCCGGGTTCGAGACCAAATGACCCCGTGAGGTTTTATTAAGAAATTAAAATAATCCACTCCGTCTCTGGGCTGTTGTCTAGCTCGCAGCAATGCAAAAATAAGACTCAAGTTTCCTCACTTCCCTTACCCTAATTCCCTTCCGGCCAAAACCATGCTAACGCATCAAAGGGTTGTCCCCTAGGATTTGGCCACATCTTATAAAAAAAAATGTTGCAGGCTTTAGATTTTGTGCTTTTGAGCTTAGAATCAACATGTGCCCAGTATCGCTCAATTGGTCGTAGCTCTGGACAATTTGAGGGATTGGCATCGTTTGGCACCACATTGATGTTGTTTGATGATTCTTCAGAGTATTTTGAAAGTTTTTTGTTCTTAAATTCTGGTGCAACTTTGCCTCTTACTTGTGTAACCGAAACCTCCTGTCCTGCAATTTGGTTAAAGTTGGCAACACAGTAGGTATTATCGTCCATTACACAGCATCGAACCTTTGTCAAAAAATCAGTGTACAATTTTTGAGCACGAGTTTTACAGAACACTTTCTGAACTTTTAAGGGCTTTAAGTTTGCCCTCTGTTTGATGCGTTGTACAGCTGAGGAGGATGTTCCAACTTTACCAGCTACAGCACGTTCAGAAAGGTTTGTATCCTTTTTTAAAGCGTTTATTGTCTTTTGCTTTATTTTGTATTAGTTGATCCCGTTTCCATATCTCAACCAGATTTTCTCGCAATCGTACCAGTTTTTTATTGGCAACTTAAACCACGAAATATTTCCAAAGTATTTGTCCAAAGTAAATTTTCGTTGTAAAAATTCTAAAAGCTGATCGCGCACGCTCAAACAATACTTTGCTGATGAGAGCGTTGCCAGATTTTATCTAAAGCAGTTCTTATATTTCAAATTTTCATTAGATTTAATCTTCCTCCTCAGCTTCAAGCTGTTGGTTCAAGTCGATACAGTTGGCACGGATGTCATCTTTAAGTATTTCACGCTGTACCTTAACTTAATTTTCCTTGAATGTATTAACGTTATATATTTTGCCATTTGCACAAATCTAGGATCAACATTTTATGAAAACAACCATCCTTCAAATAAAATAAAATTAGGCAAACTGTCGCAAGACCAATCTTGCAACATATCAAGCCGTATGTGCAGATGGAGAATCCTTTACAACATTAATATATTTAAGAAATTTAAGTTAAGCTATGTAATAAAATACCACAAAATTTCATCCGTGCCCCCTGTATCGATTTGGAGGTTTAATAGAATGAAAATTTTAAATTATAAAGTTAGTTCGTTGTTGGGATAAAGTACATTGATTTATTTTAAAAAATTAGGTGCGACAGTAATTATTGTACAGCCCTTAATACAATTACACTGTTACTAAAGGCATGTACACATTGGATGAGACTAGTTTTCCCGGTGTTTTTATCCTTGACTAAAAATATGTTACTATTGTAGGACACAACTGTGATATTATTTTTATTTGGAACTTCAAAAATAAATCTTTATGTTGGGCAATCACAAAGTATCCCTTAAAAATTGCCAAATTGCCATATTTAATAGGGTAAAAATACATAAATTTCAAGAGTTTAGATAATCTTTTGTTGTGAACGTCAGCCTGGGGCCTCCATTAAAATTCATAGCACTGCAGAAAAACAAAAGTGACCGAAAACTGTCACTTTCAAATAAATTACAATATTTATTGTGATATTTCGTTTAAGGGGGTCTTTATTGTCGCAAAACTTAAAGCAAATTTATTTCTTCAATAAAATCAGTATTTCTTGTTGTTCTTGATGAATAAAAAACCTTGTAATTACACATAGTTGTAGTAGAGATGATAGATTTGCTGAATTGACAACATCTGTGATCCGAATTTCATAAAAAAAAATTAATTGAACGTTGGGTGAGATTTGCTTTGTGAGGTTCTGATAATAAAAATCATTTTGGTACAGAGGAAAGTTTTGGGGTAAATTAAATTGATAAAAAAATTCGCCAATAAGCCCTTTAACTATTCACAGAGATGCAGTGACACTTTTCTGTTTTTAAGTTTTTGAAGGAAGTAATCCTACACATATACTTTCCTTAACACTATAGTAACAGCAGATGCGGTAAAAACGTCAAACCTTTACTAAAAGAAGAAAACAAGTGACGTAACACCTTTTCTGACATTTGTCGGGAGAAGAACTTCATCCGGTACGATAACAATGATTGAAAAGGGAGCTACAATTTAAGGTAGATTTCAACGAAGGTATTCTTGAATATACCAGCATTTTCTGCAAACCTCTAAAATACATTAAATTGGTCAAGAATTAATGTAAGATCTTTCTAGAATGTTGTAGAATTGTCGAATGACTCAGAGTGAAGAAATGTAGCACGAATCGTTGCTGCTTTTAAGGTTCAAGTTAACCCCCCCCCCCTTCCCACATCATGGATGTGCTAGGAATGTATTTTTCTTGAAGTAGTATTTAATAAATGCGCCAAATTTCGTTGAAAACAGTGGAAGAAGGTATTGAACATATGTATACACATACACACATATAGAATATGAACACGACACTGGACAAAATTAGCCATAGCGGCATGTGGTGTATCATTATTCATTTCAACGACCCCGCAAACTAGGGATTCGGCAATAAGATCATTTTAACATCTCAATCCCTTCAGGCCCCCACAGTATTTTGTCCAGATCATAATTCATATGTAAACAAAGCTTGGTTACAAGGTTATAAGAACCCTTACGATGAAACTTCGGTTTCTGTCTGTCTGTCTGTATGTCATCTAAATGCATCGACAGGAAATTTGTCACAGTTCAGTTGTAGAATTCATTTGCCCGCATCTATTCTGGTTGAAAGAATTTAGAAATATTATTTTAATTAAAAGGTAGGAGGGAACTAAAAAATTATTTGTGTTTATACATATACCTGGGGACGGAGTGCGTATTTTATTCATTGATCCAACTTCGGCTTGTAGAGATTGAAAAAAATATATAATATTTTTTTTTTTAATTTGAAACCACATTAGTTTTTGACTTATATCCAAAATCAAACGAAATTACAGCCCGGTGTCGGAAATATGTGAGGGGGGGAGGGGGGGGGGGGCAATTTTAGTTTTCCTTAATGAATGTTCGGAAAAGATATTAAAGGTGAAAGTATTTTCTTCAACATATTAAACGTATACACTTATCAACAAAAGCAACATTTCAACTTCTCGTTAGTTCAGTCTTATTTTTACAAAAATCTCATCAAATCTCTTTTGGGTAATGTCCGTATACCAATAATAATAGGTTTATAAATGAGAGGATGTTAGGGCTGTTCCTTATAAACAGACGGACTGACGGGCAGACAAAAAACTATAAAGGTTCTTTGTTGCTGCGGAACCCTAAAACCTAAACTTCACCTTCGTAAGCCCACGGATGAACTTCGTTTTTCTTTGTCAATTAATAAATTTAAATTAAGCGTGTGAAAAAGAGTAGTTCAGAACTAAAACTAAACTTCAAAATTTACAACCGTTACTCATGGTTTATGGTAACTTAAGGACCATAAAAATAATGGTGTTTTTTTTAATAGGAAGTAGAGTAAAAATAATAAAATTTCTTATAAAGAAAATGTTAATTAACCTGTAGCAAATATCACTTAAACCCACATTTTTCGAAAATCAGTAGAAAATTACATTAACAGAATCCCTTATTGAAAGAAGACTGAAGTTATTTTCCTCACAATTGTGTGAATTTCCTCCTTACAAAGACTTCATTATTCTGAAAAGCTATTAAAATTATATAGCCGAAGGCATTAATTAAGGTAAAATTTATTTTCTTTTAATTGGAAAATAAAGTCTGCGTTCCAAGACAAAACCGCAGGAAAGAATTTACATATTAGCATGAATAACTTCCTTCCGCGTCATAAATGGATCTCTTTGAAAGCAAAATAAATGGGGGAACAGCGCATATATTCTGTACTGGGGTATACCTAGATGAGAGGAACAAAACACGAATTTCTTTTCCAGGTGAGCATTTAGGCGCCCTCCCTACTCGTAATTAAAAGCAAAATGATGTAGACACTCTTCGTTCATTATAGCCTTAATCTTAAATATGAAACAAGTTTCGTGCAGGATTATGAGAATTTGTATTTCTAATTATTTCTTTTCATAAAGGTGGTCGAGGACCCACTTGTGCGGCTTGAGGATGTCTATCTCAATGGTTTCTAGCGTTTAGGAATAACGAAATTAAGTGACAGCTTAAATAACAGGGAGCACGATGAAGTACAATTTGGGTAATAATTTATTTTCAAGGTCTTCTTGATTGTTGGTATTATTAATAAGCTAACAATAAATTTGTACAATTATTGCTAGTATTTAGATAATAAAATTATAATATCATATCTGCAAAAAAAATTTTAGGTGACCTACCTGTTGATGATGTTGTGCGAATGCGGATGGGAACGACTTATTCACCACCCACCCAGCGTTCCTTACTTGGGTCCCCTACGAGGTCCATATCTATAGCCTGATGAGCGTTCTTGCTTGGGTCTTCGAACATTGTCACTATCTTCTTCAAATACCGATGTCCTTTGTTAGATAACGACGCGCAGAGTAAATGTTATTTGCAAAGAGCTTCGTTGATGCGTGCTTATCAGTTTCAGCTCCACTATATACCCTTACTAGGTTTCCAAAATATCAATATTTTTGTATACGTTCAATCCGCTGCTCTTCGAAATAAATCTTATCTTGTCACTGTAGTCCAAGCTCATAAATTTGATTTTGACAGTATTGATTTGAAGCTCTGCTGTGGAAACTTCGATACATAGAGCTTTTGATATTTAAGCTATGTGGCTCTACTGATTATAAAGTAGTAGAGTAGTAGATTGTAGCGGTGACCTCTACTCGAAGGATTTTCGGTAATAATTCAGCGAAAGGATATCAGTCGCAGCTGTGGGGCCTACCTGGACAATTTTTTCAAGATCCATCGACTTAATTGCGTTCGAGGATAAATTAATAGGTTAGATTAAGATAGGTTAGATGGGTTCAACTATGGTCCAATGTCCCTTTAGTTCTCCTCTTGTTGTACTCAGGCCACATTTGCAACACTTTCTCACTGCAACATGTGTCCCGGTTTGTCCACAGATAATTAGAAATTTTTAGTTTTTTAATTCTTATGTTATCGCGTCGCCAACTTATCCGCTCTCTCATTAGTCTCATTGTCCTTAGTCCAGGAACCAGCATAGTGTAACAACCATTGCCGCCTTATTGTAAGTGTATATGCGGATGTCCACCTTGGATTCTATCTGGTATATATTAGCAGAGTTGCTTGGTTAACGGCATCTATTTCGGCCTAAAAGCAATGCATTTCTGTGGTAGTTTATACGATTCATTCAGGTGCAATTTTATGCCGAATACTCCTGCTACTGCACTTATTTTAGATTCGTTTGATGCCTCCACCTATTGAAGATAATATCTTGTAGTCTATTTCTATCATGCCATCGATGCAGTCTAACTACCAAAGAATTCTAGAATGACCGTACATCCTCTCCTTTCAACACCGAGTTATATCCATGGTACACAAACACATAGTTATATCCAGGTGGTCGCTCCCTGTATTTTCGGTAGCGTTTCTAAGCTACATCTCTGATCTGGCGTTGCCCACAGGACTTGTGAGCCATAGCAAAGAATCAGCTGTATTGCGGTGTACAACCAATATACCACCTTGATGTTTAGTAGCCATTTGACCCCAAAGGTACTCTTATACTCATAAAAGACAACACATGCTTTCGCTATGCTCATCACAAGGTGTGCCGAAGTAGATAGTGGGGTGATAGATCTCACCAGGTTTATTAATTACATAGATCAAAATTGCTAATATTTTTGTAAAGGACATTGGGATGGTAATTTTTTGGCGTTTGCTTAATGTCGCTGCGATGAGTTGATCAAAAGATAAAAAAAAATAATAATCTGCATAACGTGAGTCCACTGCGGCTTCCTCTTCGCAAGCAAGAGAGTGATCCAACCTTTAAAATTGGCCGGGAGTACCCTGGCACTAACCAGTACTTAGGTGTCATACTCGGCGTCATTGGCGTTCTATGTCTGCAAGAAAATGTTTGGAAGAAATGGGGCTTAAGCCCTCGTATTGTACTATACACTGGATGTAGAAGCAGAACAACGTTAAGAAGAGCAAAATTGAAAGATCTGCCTGTTCGAAGAAATTAGCACAACGATAACTGTGGCATTGGAGAGTGTACTCCACCTTTCGCCACTTGACGTTAACTGTAAAAGTATAGCTGCATGAAGCACCATAAGACGGAAAGAGTCTAAATGTTGGAAAAATTCTGAACATGGCCATAGCAGTATGTATACTAATGATCTATCCTGAAGATTCTCTGCAGGAGAACACCGACTTCACTAGTCACTACGCCACTGAGCTTTGGGAAAAACTTCTCTACTAGATTCCTTGACAAAGTGAAGTGGGGGAGGATGGTGGTGTCACAATGGCAGATATGGTGAAGGACGAGGTGGGAGCTGGGGTGTACTCGGATTACCTAAACATCTGTAGTCAATATCGATTGCGGAATTACTGCAATGAATTTCAAGCAAAGATCTAGAACAACAACTTTCCCGCTAAGGAGAGACCGTACCGATCTCCGAAACATTGTAACAGTCATTACTGGCCAGTGTCTCTCTGGTTGGCACACACAATGCTTACGCATCCTCACCGACTTTTGTAGAAGGCGCTAACTTCTTCAGAGGTCTGAAAGATATTGCTAACATGGTAGTGAAGCAGCTTCTTAGGTTTATTAACAGTTGTGGCTGGTTCTAAAAATTCCCTATACTAACATGCAGATGTGACCGACGCGGCGAATTGCTGGTTAGGCGTTGTTATTATTCGCTAGTTCTGGAAATACTAGCTACAGACAAATCCAATACAAAAACCCCTCTCGGAAAGTTTTTATTATTTAATCGCTCGGCAACCTCTACAAAAAACTGTCTTAGGTCTAGGTCTATGTGAAACTCAAATAGGTCTATGTGAAACTCAAATAGCGTGGTGATCGCTTATCCCTGGAATGCGAGTTTCATTAGTAATAATCAAATCGTGCAATCTCGAGCCACCATCACGAAATCGAGTAGGATATTGGTATTGATAATAACAAACTTTTACCTGCGATTGCACTGAGCTATCATCTTGATGTTAAAGTCCCCACAGATTATGATTCGGGAAATTGCTTCAATTTGCTGTGATATGTAATCTTGGAATTGCACCAGTAGTGACCGAAACACACGCCAAAAGAATTTTTCCACCATTACCCAACACTTCCAAGAAAAAAAAATTCATTACCTGGATTATAACTGTCTAACAATGAAATTATCTCAAATCGATGGCAGTGAAGAAGATAACTGCGAACATGATGAGATCATTATCGCATCTAGATTGATATACAAAAATATTCATCAAAAGTAGAACTTAAACTTTCCACATTCAAATTCATTCCTCCGCACAAAATCGATAGCCGCACCTTTGGCATCCAATGAGTCAGTGACAGAATTATTAACATAGGGCTTATAATAAGTAGTGTATATATTTAAAAACACATGCCTGCTGCACAATTTACAATGGTATTGCATTATTAAAACTTAATGCTAAGGCCCATCTTAATTAATGTAGAAATAAGCCAGATTTATGTGATATTTTAACTGTCCGCAGTAAAACGAAAAGATTAAAATTTAAAAGCAGGACAATGACAGGTACCCATGTGATGATTACCTGAAATTTTAATAGTATCCTTTTCGTGACTATTTAATTGCTCTACCGAGCACAATATCATTAGCTTGCCAGCAAAAACTATTTCCTAAGAATTATTCTGATCTACATAAATTCAAGATGGCAATGCCAGAACAACCCGATAATTCCTCCCATAATCTCACATTAGCTCTACTAACCATTAAATCGCAGCATATCAGGAAGGACAAATGAAACTTCCCCGTTCGTCGCTAGACCCTCTGCCTTCTATTTCCATGATTCAGTTTCTGTCGTCCTATGCATAATGTGCACCGTAAACCGAATAAATAATGAAGTCAAATGAGAGCAGAAAAGTGAGGTTATCTAGGAGCAGACAGATAAATTGATAACATATGCAAGACTTTCTTTGAGTACGTGTTAATAATAATGGCGTAACAGAATTGTCGTCCAGACGAGTAACAACAGAATATGGTGATAAGTGCTGTTGACAACATGCTCTTGCATTTAATAGATTAGTAAATCCTGCCAGGATTCAATGCTATTAACAGAGTATTAGTTGTATTTTATCCTTTGTCTGGAGACAGACATACTCAGAATAATTTCGTGAATCGAACTTAATCTTATTTGTGCTTTGAATATTTGTATGATCAACATTTCAATATTTAAGGAAGTGCGTTTTCCTCCTATAGAGATGGTGTAACATATATTTAATTTGAAAATCATAAGAGTTATTAAATATATAAACAACACAACACTATGGATTTAATTAACAGCTACTGAAAACAAAGATCTGACACGTATATGTGAGTGAAATTAAAATAAAGGCAGGGCGGCTTAAGGGGGGCTGAGCCGGATTGGGTGGGATCTTGCCTCCGAATTTATATTGTATTATCTTTTATGGTCCTATGGTACCAAAAAAAAAAACAAGGGAATGAACGTATTTTAACAAGGATTAAAGTTAATTTGGGAGAAAAGACAACTAATATAATGATGGAATGTACCTGACGTCGAAGTAACTTCAGCCCTAAGATAGTACTGGGTTTGTTGGGCTATCCCAACCCATCCTTTGACTATGTCTTGCCCTGAATGTAACATAGTCCCTTTAATATAGCCAGTTGTCCGGGGTTAGAGAAGAGAGGAGGTCGACGAAGTAAGAATTACCAAACAAATTCTTTTTATTAATATACAAAAACAAAGTATACCAAATTAGTCACAAAGTCACTAAATGACAAACTTTGCAGGGCTTCGTGTGTTAAACAAATTTGTAGTCGTATTTCAGGTTATCAGCTATCGTCGACTTTTAACAACCCGCCAAAAACGCGTACTTTCAATTGTTCAATCAGTCAAGCTCCATCTGTCTATGAGGTCGAGATAATACTATAGACCTTAAAGTTTAAGTTGGTGTAAATACGTTGGTGGAAATATCACATCCACAATTCGTCCAATTGTTCTGCGCAAATTGTAGATGTGACACTCCCGACACAACTTCGTATGCTCACATAACAGGCCTTCCAATCCAGAGATCCCAGGTTCGAATCCCACCGGCGGTGACCCATAGTTGTTTTCTGCTGACAACAGATTACGCTAAAAAGGCCGTTGGGTTTGCAGAGAAAATGTCGGTGGTTCAGAATCCACTTTAAATTGTAGGTCCACTTGCAATCGTTTTCTCTCGCCGCTTCATACTTAAGGTCATAAGTTTTCCGGCTGAACTTTGCATCGGTGAATTTATTAATTATTATTTTTTAGATTTGTAGTTGTAGTTGGAACTTAAACTATTACATATAAGTTATATAATATTTTTACAAAAAAAAATTTTTTTTTAAATTTACATTTTTAGGTTTGGGCGTTAATACGAAATCGTTATTATTAAAAATTGTTAATTTTTTTAATTCCAAGCATGGCCAGTTCGATTTCCAACAATTCCTCAGAAACAAAAATAATGAAATCAACTGAGGAATTTTCCACCAATCCATGTGACTAGGTCAAACAAAAATGATGTTTGAGAAATTGAATTTAAAGTTTCTTTTTGTAATGAAACCTTGAAATTTTTCAACTAACCATTAATCTTCATTCCCTGGGAAATAGAGGCAACCTCTTTATCCCTTAAATAAGGCATTTTCCAGCAAATCTTATTTACGTTTATGTTCTTTGAAGTAAATGTCCAAATCAATGATTTAAAGTTGTATCGCCTCCTGCACTGTCCTATATAGTGGTGTATCATAATTCTAAGTTTAGAGTGTCCTGCTTGCATCGATCTTTTCCCAACCATACCACCTTTCGTGTCAAGGTTCGTCATCCGTAAAAAATCTTGTAATAAAAGGTTGGCCACATGGTTTTACGCATTTCTTCCATAACAAGTGAATTAATTCTGTTTATAAACCCATAATATTTTGTTAGATCTGATATCAGTTTATCCGAGCGTTTTCCGACTCCTTTTATGAAGCCCTTTTGTTTTTCTTTTTACTTCTAGAAAATGTTTAAATTGTTTTATATTTGAAAAAATTTTCCAGATAATTTGCGTTCTTAAATAGCTTATAAAAATTTTATCAAATAAAATATCAGAAAATGGCTTGACAGACTCTAGAAAATGTATTTCTTACAAAAACCTTCCACCGCCGCATCCGCCATTACGAAAGTAATGGGGCCGACCCCAGCCAGACTATGTAAGTGGGACTGGCTTGGCACTTGGGGTCTGTCGGAAGCCAACCGACACCAAGACCACATCGACCAGCGCATAAGAGGCAGACGCAGTCGAACTGTGGAGCAGACCGGATCTAGCCGACCAATTAGTAGCGAGAGGAACTAGCAGCCAACGAGGCATAACGGGAAAATTGGCTCCCCTTCGTTTATAAGGGAGATCGGCGCAGTACTTTCCTCAGTACACCAAGTGGTAAGATAAGACCAGGTAACGTAAGTTTGAGTAGCCGGAGTGCCTTCCCGACTACGACAGTTGTACATTGCGAGGCAGAGCAGCGTCTAGATAGCGACTGTAGTCACCGTAATACAGAGCATTGCTTCTATAACGCGAGGCAGAGCAGCACATAGACACCGACCGTACTCATCATAGGACAGAACAGAGGAGAGACTAGTTTTCCGGCTTAACCGGAACCGCTTAACGGTTTAACCGCCACACAGCAGAGGAGAATGGACATCATAGAGGCGACAAAAGAAAAGTTCCGTCTAGTTGATTGCTGGCATTTTTCTCACAGAGGCGGCTTTGCTTCGCATTTGTGTATCCCGTTCATTAGTCCTTGTCTTTGTGCACGTTTTTGTTTTGTTTTGTTTTGGGCAAATTAAGACCGGGAGTATGCAAAAATTTTTATTTAATTTTTGCAACATTCGTGGCTTGAAAAGTAACCATTTTTCGGTTTACTGCCACTTGATCGCGGAAAATCCGGCTGTTTTTGCACTAAGCGAAACCAAGGTTGTTTCCGATTCTGATATTAATCAGTATCACATCCCTGGTTATCACTTAGTGCCACTCTTCTCTCCTCAGAGGGGAATCGCGGTTTATGTTAGAAAAGATGTGCCATTCTCCTTTCTACCTCAATTTTCTTCTACTAATCCAGAATTTAATTATGTCTGGATTAGATTTAAACTCTATCGGCACATCATTCATTTTTGTTTTTTATACCGCAGCCCGAATATGTCTGACACTGGGTGTTCCTTTGATAAGTTGTCCTCCGATATCGATAAGATTTTGGAAATATCCCTCTCTTCTAAAATCGTTCTTGCTGGCGATTTCAACTTCCACAACACACAGTAGCTCAGGCATTCTTCTACAACAAGCCCGTCTGGAAGACACGTCGAGGTATTTGGTGAGTCTTTTAATTTACAGCAACTGGTTGAGTGTCCGACTCGTGTTCCTGATACTTTAGGGCACAACGCGCATCTTTTAGATCTATTTCTTACATCGCATCCAGAAAAATACTCGGCTTCGGTGACGTCTCCCTTGGGTTATTCGGACCATTGTCTAATCTCCGCCCAATTCTCCATCTCCTCTCTGACAACCACTAACCTAAATTCCACCAAAAGATTAGTGTGGCATTATAAAAATGCTGATTGGGCGGGACTTAATAAGTATCTCAGAGAGCTGGATTGGTCCGATTGCTTTTCTGTGAGAGACGTTAACAAATGCACCGATTATATCTTAAACATCCTTTGGTTTGGAATGCATCGCTTTATTCCTCATAGCTTCAAGAACATCAAACCAACTAACACCAATTGGTTCAATAATGACTGTTTCGCAGCCATTAAAAATAAGGAAGCAGCCTTCCAGGCATATAAATTGTGCCCTTCAGAGGAATTGAGACGTATCTATAGAGATGCGCGGAATATTTGCAATTCAGCAATTAGTCGGGCAAAGTTAAATTTCGACCAGAACATCAGACGGAAGGTTTTTTCTACCCAAAAGGGTAGTAAGGGTTTCTGGTCTCTATTAAAAACCGTAAAGAACAATTTCACCTGTTCGTCAACACCAACACTCATTTATAATGGGAATGTTTTTACTGACTCATTGGACAAGGCCAACCTGTTTGCTGCTAATTTTGCTGCTAATTCATACTTACCACCTTCATCGCAGCCACTTCCATCTCCATCACAATGTACTAGTAGGCAAAAGACGCTACACTTTCGCACTCGCGAAGTGTTTAGAGTACTTTCAAAACTCGACGTGTCCAAAGCTACTGGCCCTGATGGTTTCTCGCCCCTTGTTTTAAAATGCTGCGCCTCTGCTTTGGCTAAACCTCTGCGCAAACTTTTTCACCTGTCATATTCAACAGGAATGTTTCCAAGTGTATGGAAACTTGCTCATGTCCAGCCGATACTTAAACAAGGAGAGGCATGCGACCCCTCTAACTACAGACCAATTGCATTAACCTCGATCATATTCTAAAGTTTTTGAATCTCTCATCAACTCTCAGTTGTTGAAATATCCAGAAAACAACCATCTTATCAACGATTGCCAGTACGGTTTCCGCACTAGCCGCTCAACCGGAGACTTACTAACGGCTCTAACGGAACGTTGGAATCATTGTCTTCATAATTTTGGTGAGTCTGAAATCGTCGCTCTTGATATTTCAAAGGCTTTTGATAGAGTCTGGCATGCTGCCCTTTTAGCCAAACTTCAAACATTTGGTCTGCACCCTACCCTCGTTAAATGGATAGAGAGGATTAATGATCTCTTATCCCTTACTCTCAATCCTATTCATAGTTTCGCCGACGACAGCACCCTTGATTTCGCGTACTCATTTGATTCTGTAATGAATTCACGTGGAAATGCTATAGAAGCCAATCGGGAACGCATGTTTAGATCATTAAACAACGACATTTCCAAGGTCCTTGCTTGGGGCAGAGCAAATCGTGTTACGTTTAATGCATCCAAAACCCAATGCTGTTTAACGTCCCATAAAAAACGCCCAGTTCACCCCCAACCCATTTCAGTCGACGGAGTGAATATACCCAATTCACCCTCCCTAAACATCTTGGGTATCGAGATATCTAGCAATCTTAGCTGGACTGATCATATCTACTCGCTGATCTACAAGTCCCACATTAGGCCTAGACTTGAATATAATTCCCATATTTGGGCAGGGGCCGGACACACCGCACTGTCCGCGTTAGACGAAGTCCAGCGTAAAGCTGTTACGCTTATTGGCGATCCCTCAATCTCTGAGGGTCTTGACTCTCTGGAGCATCGACGGAATGTCGGTTGTCTCTCACTCTTCTATCGTTATTTCCATTGCCGTAGTTCTAACGAAATTGCTAGCCTGATTCCTTGTAGACTCATGACAACGCGCGATACAAGATCAACAAGTCGCTCCCACCCCTATACTCTCCAGGTCAAATTTGGACGTACCGTCAAATTTCGGGAATCTTTTCTAAGCCGAACAACACGAATGTGGAACAGTTTACCATCTCCTGTTTTTCCCTCGTCTTATCAGCCTGAAACTTTCAAACGGGGCGTACATCGACACCTGCTTCACCCAACCTCCTAAACTA
Source organism: Leptarthrus brevirostris (assembly GCA_964036015.1). NCBI lineage: Eukaryota > Metazoa > Arthropoda > Insecta > Diptera > Asilidae > Leptarthrus > Leptarthrus brevirostris. Next base: position 123,273,655 of record OZ038372.1, read on the forward strand.
TTTCCCTCATCCTTAATTCCTTTCCTGCCAAGGCTGTGCTTAAGCATCATAGGGCATCCCCTGAGCTTTGGCATCATTATATATAAAAAAAAAAGAAATACACATAGGATTAAATAAGGACATAGGATTAAATAAGTAATACCCAGGGGAGCATTAAATAAATTTAATATTATATTTAGGCACAGGTTTGTTTTCTTCAAAAGCGGCGAGGTTATCCGCTGGAGAAAGCCAAAACTACCTAGTCCAAAACCTGTGTCCATAGCCACCCAGACCCAGGTCATTCGCCGTCGCCGAAGAGATGGTCGGCCTCGCGCTGGTGCCGGCTGCCGTTCTTTCTGAAGTTTTGTCTTCCGTACTCCCGCAGACATTTTACTCTTAGTCTGGGCCTGGTCTCTTAGCTAGGATTATGAGTCCCCTTCTGCACAGAAGATGTTCTCTTGTGGGCTGGTGGTAGATTTTTTTATGGCCGCTCTATTACTCTTTCTTGGTTCAGCTTCCACTTCTCCAAGTCGCGCCCTGAGGGCTCCATATTTGACGTTCTGTGACCTTTGGACTTTCACCATACATTGAGGTTTTCGGTTTTACAGTCCCTAAGTTAACACCTCGGAAGCCTTTCGCCGTTTCCGCATCTTCAAGTGATGCGAGAGTTGAGAGGGATTTGTCGAAGCGCTCGGCCATTTGGTTGACCTCCTGTCCTTAGCGGTTATTTACCACTTTCTTCTAGTATGTATTCTCTTAAGCTTGAGAACGTTGGTGTCAAGCCCAGAGCCAAGACACTTACCTTCTTCCGGATTAACTGTAGTTAATTCTTCGGAGGGCAGGTCTGCGACTTCTACTAGTGCGTGTACCGCGGAGATAGCCAACTTGTTATGGTCTGCTATTTCCTTCACTTCTACTCCTACAGAAGCGCCTGAATTTCCTGGTTTATTTTTACTAAATTCACCCTTAAGTGATTCCTTTGATTTGGGGGGAGAAATAAAAGGACCAGATGGGCAGAGATAATAATTAGAAAAAGAATTGGTGACAAAACTGGCCCTTGAGAACAAAGAGAACTCTCAAAAACCTTCAAGATTTGGAGAGTTGTTATTAAAACACGGGTTCTAACATACAGTAAAATACACATTTTGAAGTTTATCGGTTAGATAATTATTATTATTTTTAAGCGAATATTTTAAGAAGAACTTCTATTGACCTATCTCTAATTTGTGTTACCCTTAATGGGGCATAGAGCAGGAGAACAATTGCGATGATAGCTGCAGAAATTCGAACCTTCTGATATGAAACCAGAACGTTATTTCGTATACCACTCACCGCAATAATTTATAATTAAGTAGCATTTACTTCTTTCAAATGGAACTAATGATGAAAATGAACCTCTGTAAAGCTTTCAACATTTCAAGGTGCAAATTATGTTGTTCAGCTATGGCTGTATTAGGGAGTTTTCTTTTCTTGACTAATTACTTCATAGCTATCAAAAATCTCAAAAGGAAGGAAAATAATGCAAAGGAGAACGGGGTTCTGTTAGCTCTTATTTTACTGTCACTAAGTGACAGTTCATTCAATTAAAAACAATTTCACCCTTCAAGAAATTCACACACAAATGAAAGGAAAAAATGAAAGGAAACACTGCCATCGTGCTTTCTTCTCGTTGGCTGCCTGAGTATTTCCGAGATGTATTGGAAACAATAATTTACAGAACTGTTAGCCTCAAAAGAAAGATAACAGGGAAAAAATGCAAATTTCTGTCGTAGTCTAGGACAATATGCAAATTATTATCGTCTGCGGCAGCATCACCCACCAAATCGACTCCCACTTGCGGAAGATAGTGGCAAGCTACCAAAAGTTAGGACGGGAAGAGTCAACTCGATATCCTTGTAAAAATTAATGGTCGGAAAGAAGGAAGACTGCCTAATTTTGGATTTGCCCTAGAATTGCAATTTGTAACCATTAGACGTTACGAATTAGCTTTCAATCCGTGACTTTGTCTAAATATGTACTTTTAGGGCTCAAAACCTTTAACCCAGAAATTATCTCGGAAAATAAAATTTAATAGACACCGACAAAACTGGTATTTCGTGTCACTCAAACTAAATTGCCCGAAATACAAATGATTTATGCTTGTATTGAAATATTGAACTTTTCTGGAGTTACTAGGTGCTGTAACTGATGTTGACACGCACTCCGTTGCTCCGAAATTTCATTATTTCAAATAAATTGTGAACTTACCTGTGCCAAAAGTTTGCAATTTGCACGTTTGCGTTGTTGCCTAACACCACCGGTCAACTCAAGTAATTTATACGTTGGATGTTAACTTTTTGTTCAGGTATCTCGAAAGGGATGTCTGGGAGACCTTATCGATTTGATATCCTGGTAAATTCAATTTTTGCACCAGTGCCAGACAGAATTATTTCATCGGAGGATGTGACAAATTCGAAAAGTCCTTTTTCTTTCAGAGAAAATACTAAAAATGGAGTTCAAATCAACTCCAAATTGTTACTTGATTGGAAATTGTCTCCACTTTAATTTCAGTTTGTTGAACGAAAATTGAAATATTTTCTTAGAGACACGTTTCGTCACCATTTTTAGGCACTAATTCTTTAAAACTTTAAAAAATTAACTAAAAAGAACTTGGGGATAATGTGATTATTATGAGAGGGGTTTGAATTCCACCGTTGTGAGCCAATCTAATCTCTTTCCCTCTGGTTCTCGTTACACTTTGTGGGTCACGGCGCGTTAGAAAAACTTCATCCGATTCGAGACAACATTTGCAAGTGCACCTGCAATTTAAGGTGGATTCCAAACCACTGACAATATTCTGCAAGCCCAATGGCCTTTAATTGTAATCTGCTGTCAGCAAAGACAAACCACGAACTTTAGCTTAGAATAAATAACAACAGGAGAGGCCCCTATCTGTGAAACCGTGTACGTGTGATTGGCATTTTTCTTTTAGGCGAGGTGAGGACGGAGAGCTCTTCTCCTTAATTGGCGAACTGTCAAAGTGATTACCGTGAATTGTCCGATGGTTCAACAATTTTGTTTTGTAATTACATATAAAGTTTCGAGTGTTTTCGACTATCCTGTTTAGTGTAATAGAATTGCAAACTTTAAAGCTTGTAGCTTTTAACTTTTTAAAGTGTAGACAGTGTATATTAATAAAAATAATCGGCGTTGTAAACGTGGGATATCGTTTTTCAGGGAAGTTTTTGATTAAAATAAAGTTTTGTTCTTAAGCTTGATATTATTGCATTGACACACTAAAAACTGGAACGGAAAGTAAAGAAAAGTGAAATTTTCTGGGCGTTCTTAGTTTGTTTACATTTTCTAAGATCGCATTTTTTGCTTTTCCTTAGCTAACCCAGTAGCTCGTGATTTACCTTTTATAAATTGACACTAAAAACTTAAATTCGTGATTAAAATGTTTAACAGTTTCTATTTAATTTTGTGATATAGATTCGCTAAAAAGAAAGGAAATCATTAGCAATACCTTGAGGTAATTGTAAAATGCGATTACGCTCTAATTTCCAATTTAGTTTGGCCCTCCTCTAGTTATGTGGCTGTTTTACTACCGCCATGACGAAAACAAACACAACTCAACGATTTAACTACATCAAGAAAAGTGGCGAGGTTTTTTGGCTTTAGGGCCTCTCTTATAGTTCTATACTCTGAGAACTTTAGACCTTCAGGTTTGGAAAGCTAACAGGTTATCAGTTACTCCAGCGGTACACCGTGTGCCTTCAGACTCGCAGTAGGACCAACACTTTAACGCCCAGTGTGCCTGCCGTAACAGTAAGTACTGCGCGAAGTCAGACTTTACCCTCCACGTGAGACGGCTGGTAACGAGCTCCTGAAGTTTCTTTAGGGGACTGGCTACTTGTTATCAGGAGGAGAGACTGTAAGTCTCTTAATCAAACTCCCCAAATCCAAGGTCGCGTTTCTGTACCTATTGGATGGTTTACGTCCAGGGGTAACTGTCTAACGGATACCTGTACTCTTCAAGGAGTATTCTTGGACCTTCCGTGGTATGGGTTTCTAGCATGGTCGACCTCAATGAATATGGCATCTAATAAAAACTTCGCCTAGAATAAAACCGAGTGTTGAAAAAGTATAAGAAGATTTAATTGTATTAAAAAAATAAGAGAACATTCACAATTCATTATAGTAGTTTTATACATAAGTGCTAGTACATGCTGAAGTTTTTTAAATTGAGAAGCCAGTTGTCGAGATTACTTTGAGTCGTTAAGCTACATTCGAATTCAAGTCACTACCTTTATATTTTCAATTAAGTTATAATAAAGTTCATTGAATTAACCGGTTTTTAGTCAATGAACGACTAAATCGATCCCAGTTTTTTGTTATGGTGCCGAAACCCGGGACTTTATTCAACTGAACGTGTTCGTATCGAAACTTTATTTATCGGGAGCTGTAGGTAGTGACTTTTAGTATTTTACAATTTAAAAAAAAAGAACGTGTATTTAAAAATAAAATTAATCTCGAAACTCGAACGACTTGCCGTGGACACGTGACTCGAATAGTTAAAGACGCGACCGAATATCTTCAACAAAATGTTGGTTTAACGGAAGATGTGGCTTCATTTGATCAAGTAGAGGTGTATTTGGATCGTCTGAAAGCGGCTCATGACACTCTAAAGAAGGCCAACAACGAAGTTCGAGCATCAATTAAAGCTGAATCAGTAAATGAATACGAGGATAAAGCCCTTAGTACCATATCACGGTTAACTCAGCGTTTATCAAAGGTGCGTATAATTCAAAATCGGTTAACGCCCAACGTAACGGAAAGGGAACGAAATAGTTTTGCGCAAATAACCATGAAAAGACGCAGGTAATTAAACTACCAAAGCTAGCCTTAAAAAAGTTTTCAGGTGATTTTTGAGAGTGGGTACCGTTCTGGGAACAGTACAGCACGGCTGGGCATAACAACTGTTCATTGAATGCCGTTGAAAAATGCAATTATATACAGTCTGTTTTAACGGGTAATGCTGCAGAGGCTATCTCCCACCTCACACCAACGCAAGCTTGCTGCGACAGCGCTATTTCTTTACTCAAGGAAGAGTATGCAAACACAGAGGAGTTGGTGGATCAAATGATGCAAAGATTTCTAGCAATACAAGCAATGTTTTCCAAGCCAGACCAACTCAATTATGGCTTGCACGAAATCTCTGTCGGCTTTGGGAATTCCTTCTACTAATTATTACATTATGCTGAAACCTGCCGAGTGAGCTCGGACTGATATGTACTTCAGAATTACATGATGGTGATAATTCTACAGAGAGTGTTTCATTGCATGCCGCTGCTTATACATTGATCGTCATAGTGCAGTGTCTCTTAAGGTTTATAAAGAGGGAAGTTGAGTCATTAGAAAAGGCTATCGAAACGAAACGTTCAGGTGCAAAATATCAACGAAATCAAAGTAGCACATATAAAACGGCAGTCGGGATGCTCGCTACCGGTGCTAAAATAGAGAACATATGTTTTTTCTGCAAAACTGAATGTCATGTCTAAGTTCACTGAATTAACCTGTGAGTTTTTAGTCAAGGAACACCTTAATCCGTCCCAGTTTTTTGTTACCGAGTTTACAATCTTGCCCACCCGGAATAGAAGTTTATCCGCCGACAAAGCTGACCCAGCCCACGGGTTAAGTGGAAAACCTTCTGCGGGCACAGTCTGCTCTAAGACTCGTCTGATCAGCACGGCGGTTCCCACTATGGAACCAAGAGTACCGCTACTTCGCGGAAGAAATACGCTGTATCCAAGGTCTTCAAACCCGGATGCAGCCCTCCGGTTCCTCACAGGACCGAAAAACCTGTGCGTGATAGTGTGTCATTGGTCACAATACGTGATCCCCTTCCTTCCAGGGCGCCTCTACAATCTGGATCCAGGCGGAACCTTTTAATCCCATAATAAATCTACAGCTTATTCAAGTAGTAAACCACAGCCTACCCACTAAGGATTGGATGGTAAACCAGTTCAGTGAGCTCAAGGGCAGCTCAAGTCAGGCTGTTGGGATCTTGACTAAAAATTCCTCAACCCGCTCATTGAACGCAACAGCGTTATTAGCTATGGCTTCGGCTCTATAAGTCTTAAGGTCAGTCAGAAGGACCGTAAGGCGAATATAGAGGAGGTGACCTCGTTGAAAAAGGAAGACCAGGGTGCAGACTCATGTCCCGGAAAGGATAGGAGCTCGCTCTCGTCCAATCACCTTGGGTCATTAAAGATGGAGTTGGTAGACTCAATTTAACAGGATACAAGCTCATAAAAAATTACATTATTTCCCTTATCCTTATCCACGTATCCACGCAACCATCCTTTTCCGACCACGTTTACATTGAATTTGTACTAACATTACGGAACTAACAAAGGTCCACATAGTAACGATACTAGGCAAACCCGCGATAATGTGGTGGATACCCTAACGCCCCATCCTCAGAATAGGTTGCAAGAACGATGTGTCCAACTACAGACCCATTGCTGAATTATCATCCATACCTAAACTATTCGAAAAATTGGTCTATGATTCCATGTTCTTCCACTGTAAGTCTATCTTCTCACTCTCCCAGCGTGGCTTCCTCAAAGGTAGATTTACAACGACCAACCTTACTGACTTCGTCTCTAAAACACTATGTGCCCTCTAAAACGGTAAAGATGTTGATGTTATCGCCACCGATTTTAGTAAAGCCTTCGACAAGATCTCCCATAACGTTAACTTGTTCAAACTTGATCGCCTCGGCTTCCCCCCCCCCCCCCCTCCCGGATTCATCTCCTGGATTCAATCCTACCTCAACAACCGTCAGTACAATATTCTTTTCATTTCTTTTTATTGTCGCTCGTTCCGGCGTCCCTCAGGGCAGCCATCTAGGTCCATTAATTTTTATCCCCACAATAAATGATGTTGAATGTGTCATCAAACACTCAGAGTTGTCCATTTATGCCGATGACATGAAAATAATCAAACATATCTCCTCCACCTCGACCTCGATTCATTCATCACATGTTGCATGAAAAACTTTCTAGAGCTCAATGTCTCCAAATGCCAGTCCATCTCTTATTCCCGCAAACGTCTTACCACCACCCCGAGAGTCTATATGTTAACCGACGTACCAGTCCCTATCGTTACATCTTTGTGTGACTTAGGAATAATCTGTGATAGTGAACTCAATTTCCGTTCCCACATTGACAGCATAATTAACAGAGCTAACTCCGCGCTAGGTTTTGTGAAGCGCTGGTCTAGAGAGTTCTCCAATCCTTATGTTTCCAAATCTCTCTACGTCTCCTTCGTTAGACCTCTCCTTGAATATGCCAGCCAGGTATGGTCAACTACACAAACAACTCACATTAATAGGATTGAATCTGTCCACCGTAGGTTTATTCGCTTCGATCTACGTGATGTTCCGTGGGTTGACAGATTCAACCTTCCACCCTGTGAAAACCGTCTGAAACTGATCGACTTACAACCTCTAAGCAAGCGTCGTGATGTTTCCGACATTCTCTTCATTTATCAATTATTAACTGGTGCCGTAGACTGCCCCTCAATCCTGCAATCTTTACCCATGTATACCACTCCCCGTAACCTTAGGTCCACTCCCCTTTTCCGACCCGACCGCCATCGCACAAACTACGGTCAAAGCGAGCCAATTACCAGGATGTTACGAAAAGTCAACGACCTTTCCTCTTTTGACTACCATCTGAGTAAATCATCCCTCCACAAAGCCTTATATCTTGACCCCGCCCATCTTGATCCTGATCGCCTACCTTAATTCTTCTTCATTTCGCCTTCTGCCAGTAATCAATGTATGTAGCTCATATTGTAGCTTATACGTTTTATTTATTTATTCTTAATTATCATTTATTATAGTCTGTAGAATTAGTATTAAGTTATAGCTTGTATTTTGTATTTTTTGTTGCAATAGCTTGTATTAAGGGGGGGGAAGTACATGAAGAGGCCGAAAAAAGAGCACTTTTTTGGGATTTATTTTTGGGAAAATGAAAAAGGTCCACATGAAATCGATATTATATGTATTTAGGGCAATGTTTTAAGAAGAGAAAAAACATTTTTTACATTTTGAAAAATAAAAAATTAATCAACTTTTGGTGGGTTTCGTAACTCGTGTCGCGGCTGACATCGAAATCGGCGTAAATTCTCCTGGCCGCAATTTTCATCTGAAATCAAAAAGCCAAACATTTTTATACTCGAGGGGGTTGTTTATTCTAGATAGACTACGATCTTTTCGAAATTCGAACATTAACTATAAAAATCGGGCATGAAAAAAAAAGTTGGCTTTTTTTGCAAAAATTTTAATTATTTTTGCGTCTAAAATGGTAGTAAAATGATTTTTTTGCTATGTCCGTAGTCTATCTAGAGTAGTTTTTTATGCCCTTTAAAATGAGTGCTGGATGAAGAAAATCGGTTCACTAGTTTTTTTGTAATCTTTTACGCCAATTTGAAAAACATGGTTTTGAGAAAACGCCGTTTAAAGTTTGTCCCGAAAAACTGAAGAAAAAGATGCAGATAAGGAGAAGGTAAGAGGGGACGGGTATTCTCAGAAAAATCGGTATTTGGACTGAAAACGTCGAGAACGTTCTTTAACAAAGTCGCATTCATCATTCTAAATTCCAGAGCTAAAAAAAATCCGGTAAGCGGAATCACGCGCGCAGCAGAGATCCTCGATCCCAGGCGCGCTGTGCCGGATCGGCGCCGACCACTTTCAAGTGGCATATCTTTTACAATTTTCGAGATAGGCTTTTGGAATTATATTCTTAGAGCATATACTTATCGATTAAGACACTAAAAAAATCGATTTTTGAAAACGTCTTCATGTACTTCCCCCCTTAAGCTTAAATAAATAAATAAACGCTTGCATATAACATAAGACGTAAGCCAAGGTCTCTATTACAGTCGATGGAAATCATCACCCTTAGAAGAGAGTGTCGCTGATTTTTCAATACAACGAAAAAGAGTAATGCATGGACTTCCTATAAGGAATGCCCCCTCGAAGAACATAACTCTGCCTACGGAAGATATATGTATCGGGAGATCTGACCGATGCTTGACCTAAAGTGGTCAAGAGAGCTTATTTCGCTCAGGCGTAATATTATAGGCGCTGTCGTCGCTGCCATTTCGAGGCCATTGCGTTATAGGTAGGCTGGCTGACAGCCTCGGCGCGCCATCTAATGATTTCTATAGGAGTTGCCAGGATGAAGAGAAAGAGGAACTCCTGCAACTCATCTTTTTTCAAAGAATTAACAATAATACGAGTATGTTCTACTGATGTCAGGTACCTATTTCGGTTTATCAGGACCTTTAAATGGTTTCCAGTCCCTTGACAATTTGTCGCCTCGTACTCTAGGTCACTATCTTATTTTTGGGGTTCAACTAGAGTTTAGCGCATAGCCTCAACTTTGTTATCACAATGGGCCACTCTGGCTTAAGTGCGCCTTTCTTCTCGTATGGACAGCTATTTTAACCTAACCTATCCTACTCCACCACCGACTTTTGCCGATTATAAGGTTATTGGAGAGTACCTAATACTTGGTAGTTCGAATTCTACCCTAATCTTAAAATCCACTTGTAATCGTTGTCATCGAATCAGTTGCAGGTCTTGTCTGGCAGTATGCTCACAATGCGTGTAACTTGATATTCGAATTATTTTAAGAAAACTATAATTTTATTATTGTCAATATCAACCTATGTGATACCTAAGTCAGTGGTGTAGCATAGGCTAAATTTGCCACCTTCTCCTCTAAACTAATGCCAACTTACTAATTTAGTAAAATAATTGGATGACTATTCCACCATCTCGTGTATGACTAGTGACAATGCTACACAGAACATTTTAAATTATTGATTTATTATTAAAATATGAAATATTTGCAATTTTAATGGAATTAAATAAATGATATCATTGTTTATATAATTTTGAGCCGCGTTTCACGGTTAAAAAAATTTTCGTTTAATTCAAAATATGCTTTGACATAATATGCAATATACTATATTATATTTATTTATATTACGGTTTTAATAAGATCACTTATTTTAATAAAAATTATTTAATCTACAGTGGATGACGGCGAAATGAGAATTATTGTAATTTTTCCACGACAGCCCAACAAATTGCGGAGCTGGCTTTTTCCCCCTGAAGTGTTTTGTACAGGCTCTAAATATATTTTTTTTAGCTGGCGTGCAGTACTACAATATGTAAAAATGTTCGGCGGATATTTCGTGACCTAATTCAAATTTTTTTAATTAAAATTAAAGCCCTTCAAAGACAAAAATAATTTAATATTTTTAAATTTCGCACCATTTGTATAGTTTTTGGAATTGAATCAGGTCAGAGCGGTAGCCACAAGACTCTACTTTCAGAGTCCGAAAGATTTTTTCGTTTCAGATAACTGGAAGTGATGATACACTGCAGGCTTTGCAGCCGAGTTTTTTAGGTGGGGGCAGATTTAGTGCCCTGCAACGCCCTTATGTAAGGTTATTTTAAATATTTTGTTGTACCTTATATCTTATCGGCCAAGCCATACATTTTGACCAAGATGTGGGGTTTGTAAAGTTAGGGCTTATAGAGTTAGATTCTTGGCTCTATATGAAATCTGATAACTTTTTGAGCTTGTGAGTCTTATCAACCTTTACATGACATGTTTTTGGTGGGATTTTAATTCTTTTTGTAAGATGCCCTTTATACTTTGATATTTTTGAAATTTGCTGCTAATTCGTACTTGCCACCTTCATCGCAGCCACTTCCATCTCCATCACAGTACACTAGTAGGCAAAGCCGCTACACTTTCGCACTCGGGAAGTTTTTAGAGTACTTTCGAAACTCGACGTGTCCAAAGCTACTGGGCCTGATGGTTTCTCGCCCCTTGTTTTAAAATGCTGCGCCTCTGCTTTGGCTAAACCTCTGCGCAAACTTTTTCACTTTTCATATTCAATAGGAATGTTTCCAAGTGTATGGAAGCTCGCTCATGTCCAGCCAATACTTAAAAAAGGAGAGGCATGCGACCCCTATAACTACAGACCAATTGCACTAACCTCGATCAAATCTAAAGTTTTTGAATCACTCATCAACTCTCAGTTGTTGAAATATCTAGAAAATAACCATCTTATCAACGATTGCCAGATTGCTAAGATTTCTGGATATCTCAATACACAAGATGTTTAGGGAGAGCGAATTGGGTATATTCACTCCGTCGACTGGAATGGATTGGGGATGAACTGGGCGTTTTTTAAGGGACATTAAACAGCATTAAAGGAAACACGATTTGCTCTGCCCCAAGCGAGGACCATAGAAATGTCGTTGTTTAATGATCTAAACATGCGTTCCCGATTGATCATATATTTGCAATCGCTAAAAGTGCGATGAAATGCTTGGATTTTCTACAGAGATGTAAGAAATATTTCACCTCACCTGACTTAGCGCTGATCTACAAGTCCCACATTAGGCCTAGACTTGAATATAATTCCCATATTTGGGCAGGTGCCGGACCAGCGTAAAGCTATTAAACTTATTGGCGATCAATCTCTGAGGGCCTTGACTCTCTGGAGCATCGACGGAATGTCGGTTGTCTCTCACTCTTCTATCGCTATTTCCATGGCCATTGTTCTAACGAGATACAAGCGCGATACAAGAGCTACAAGTCGCTCCCACTCCTATACTCTCCAGGTCAAATTTGGACGTACCGTCGAATTTCGGGAATATTTTCTAAGCAGAACAACACGAATGTGGAACAGTTTACCATCTTCTGTTTTTCCCTCGTCCTATGAGCCTGAAACTTTCAAACGGGGCGTACATCGACACCTCCTTCACTCAACCTCCTAACACATTTCCCTCATCCTTAATTCCTTTCCTGCCAAGTCTGTGCTTTAGCATCATAGGCCATCTCCTGAGCTTTGGTAACATCATATATTAAAAAAAGATCTGCTAACTATATCTTTTCCTGAATATTTGGGCTCTCTAGTATTCTCCAGACCGAAGCTATGAGGGTTCCAAAATACGACGAAATGCTTCCTTTGGCTAGTCTTGGCGGGGGCACTACCCTGCCTCCAGATTTTCAAGAAATCCTATGTATTTTGGTGACGACAGATTACGATTCAGGGTAGCAGAGAAATATCGTTGGTTCGGAATCTACCTAAAATTGAAGGAATACTTGCAATAGTTTTCTCGAATCGGGTTAAGTTCTTATCCTGCCTCATGTGGTTACGAGAACTAGAGAGGGAAGGAGGTATCCGAATTGAGTAGCTCCACAAAAATTGAATTCCTGATAATTAAAAGTAAATTTTATTAGCGATTTCTATACCATGAGTTTTTTGATCGTGTAAAGGGTAAGATAGCCTGCTTTTTTCATAATGGAAAGAAAACGAGAATTAAGCAACAATCATATTAAATTTTTTAAAAAACGGCCCAAAATTCGTAAAGCATATCGCCAAAATTAAAAATGCAAAACTCTACGGTTTCCTTTACCCTCACACAAATCTTGCTCCTTACCTTACCATTCTCCTCAGTCCCTCGTGGGACATAAAGCGTTGCTTCTCTATATAACGAAAATCTCAATATTAAATTGACTTAGAAATGAACACATAATTCTAATATCAGCCAATAAAATTTCTTCAATATTGCCAGATAAATGTATATTGCCTCGAATCTATGAGGATATATTTTTGCAAAATACCACAAGCTAGTAAGGGGCATCAACTTGATTCCAAAGTAGAAACTTAGAAAAGCACACACCCATATTTCACATAAATATTGATTTTTAGATTTATCTTCTTCTCTGGGGAATTTATATTTAATGCCAAGATATTTGCTTTCTGATCTGAATATGTTAAAAAAAGATTTATGTAGAGTCTGTTAGGTAGGATGACCAAAGCTTTGAGAAAGGACTACCGGCATTCATATGAAACATATTCACTTCTCTACTTCCTTTTAAATCATTATTATCCTCTGACTACCTGCAAAATATATTCACGTTTGGGGATCCTTGAACGTCTTCCGTCTTTGCATTAAATCTCATTCAGTTTCTAGAACGGTCCACTGTGACACCGGAATACCAAGCAGCTCGTAATAACTTGGCTGATATTTGCAGTTAATTGGCGAGACTCACCTTAAAGCCGTGAAAGACCCATGTGTTTCAAGAAATTTCGAGGTAAAATCAGGAATCCTAGACTAATCTTACGAGAAAAGAGCAGCGACAACGTCGTTGTACGCTGCAGGGAAATGCCGCCACCATGTACCAACTCGTACTTCCTGTTGAGAATTTTAATAACGAAAGTTAACCACAGGACGATAATAAAATCAACCGGCACGAAGTCCTTTCGTTTAAGCGAAATAAACACGTACTGAGAACAGGTTCAAGTAACAGAAATACCCCGAGGAGCACAAGTATCTCCAGCTAAGAGGATTTACATGCAGCCCTTGTTATCCTCGACTTGTATCTCAACCTGAGGTGTTTTAATGAAATCTTAATCCAAGCTTAACTGTCTCTCAATTGCAAGGCGTCTGAAAGAAGAATCATTAAAACTTTTCAATTATGGTTTTCTAGATTATCTTCGACGAGTGTTGCTTTATCTGATTATGCAAATCTAATTATTTGACACTATTAAAACTCCAAGGCAAGTATGTCGTTGTATTAAGCTCGTGAGCGATCAGTGAATGGTAACGAACTGAAACGATATATTCCTTTATGCTCTATTAATAAGTTTATCTGGGAGTTATTGTGGTTCGGTAATGCCTGAGTATAATTCGTGATATCTCTGCAAGTTAAGCTAACGAACGACTATACTCCTCAACTCAAGGAAATAAATCAATTTGCTTGGATGGCATCGTAAGCAATTCTCACGTTCGTTTACGTGTTAGGTTCAGGGTTGCCTAGAACAAAGTCTGTAATTTTCAATACGCATAGCATACCTAAATATAAATTATTCATATTTCCAGAGTTCCGATTAATCCGACGATATGAATAAATTTAAGGGACTAGAGACCCTTCATAAATGAAATATGTATTCAAAATTAAATTTTGGTATCACAGCATTTGATGGCCCAACGTCGAAGTTGCATATGAAGTTGTGTTCGTTGTGAGAACGATTTGTGACACGTGATGATTGTCCTTTATTTGTGATGTTTTAGAATTCCAAGCAGATAGTGAAATGAGAATTTCAAGGATGAGTAACGAAGGGTTATTTCTTAACAGGTCTCTGAAGGAAATGGTAGCACTGACTTTGACATTGTCATCATATTTGAGAATGTTGATAAAGTCATCGAACAATTTTATGAAATTTACATAGGTACTTTCAAAGCTTTCAACGCTAGAAGGGTTTTTATTATATTTGTAAAATTTAGACACTTTAATCGTTGTAGAGGACATTAGGAGATAGAATAGATCGTTTCAGTACTTCTAGGTGAATTTCAATGAACGTACACACATTTTCCATTTAAGTATATTAAAATAAAGTAACTTTCTATTATCATAATTGATACTACTGTTCTGTAGTCCCTAAAATTAAATGACACTGAAGTTTTCCGACAAGAAAAAATGAAAAGTTTTACCAAATCAGTACGGCCGTAAAAGCTAGCCGATTTTCATTTCTTTTAATGGATTTGTTCGTATTAAAGAGAACTAGTTACGGTATATGGTACAACTTTTCATTTTTAGGGTTCCGTACCTCAAAATGAGAAAAAAGGAACACTTATAGGATCACTTAATTGTTGGCTGGCTGTCAGTCTGTCTGCCAGGACCCTTTTTCTCAGGAACGCGTGGAGGTATTGAGTTGAAATTAATATGGAATATTAAGGTCCACGGTCCCCTAGAGCTGTAAAACCATCAAGCTTCAAAGTCAACGCAACCTATAGGGTACTTCCTGTTGACCTAGAATCATGAATCATCATGAGGGGGGAGAGGCTTTTATGTTATTCCTACAAAATATTAAAAAAATTTTGCTTTTAAAAGTAACTTAAGTACGGAACCCCCGAAGCATTAACAATGTTCATACTTGACTTACTTTTTTTTCTTGTCGGCAAACTTCAGGGTCACAAAATTGTACTATATTTCCACTAGTTAATAAAAAATCGTCACCTAACTACTTGAATACTCACTTCCCGGGCTGCAAAGGGAATAGCCAAAGGACAGCGGCAACCTGCTACTCCGTAACCAGTTAAATTTCGGAGAGCGAAGTTGAAGCTATCAACTCCAGAGAGAGAACTATCTGGATGGAATTCCCCCAATCAGAAGCTATAAACTTATTAGGGAAGTGGCTGGCGAATATTTTCGGGAGTTGTATAAATTTTAACTACATTCCCCAGAACTGGAAAAATGTCAGAGTAATGTTCATTCCGAAGGTTGGTAAACGGGGTCACGAACTTGCAAAGGGCCTCAGACGGATCAGTCTGACCTCGCTAAAGACTCTGGAGCGTGTGCTTGACGTTCACCTTAGAAAAGCTCTGGATGGAAATCCCACTAGCACTCGTTGAATCCCCAATGATGAACATTGGCATCTTTACGGACAGTTAAGGTGCAATTATCTCTCTTTGAAGCTAGTCAGCGAATGCAGAGATAAACACAGCTCTCTGGGAGATAGGTATGATATCGCATTTCTCTGGATTCCGGGTCATAAGAACATACCAGGGAATGTGAATGCTGACGAAATTGCCAAGAACGGCTTTGCGTTTCTGTTCTCTGGAGCGAAAGCCGTTTATATGCCGCTGAAAATGAAAAAAAAATCTTCCAGCAGTTTTAGCGAACGCTAACCTTATAGCGCTTCCTTAACCTGAGCCATCTCTAGACCTGTCAAGCTTTAACAAAAATAGAATATCGGAGCTGCGTCATAGGTCTGGAGTTCTCGTTGATAAGATAGTTACGGTCTGCACGGACCATTGTCTAATAGGTGATCATACAGCCAGACTGGGCGCTCCATTCAATACGCACTGTCGCAGCTTCGGCATTACCAGTGAAAGCATTCTTCGCAGGAGGAAAGATCTGGGAAAAGCCCAATTGTTCAACTCCTCGGGTTGGTTTTCGCGTAGCCCCACGCCTCGTCGACGCCTCGGACCACTACCTTATCGTATATGATAGATCAACAATCCAGGCCTTACAAGTCGTGGTACCAAAAAGGCGCGTTAAGCACTAATTGGAATGCTACGAGTAAAAACTAAATGAAACAACACAGCTAAGATTTCCGTGCCAATACTAAAGATGTATAAGGTAACACACACACTACAAAAACAGCACAGTACAAACTAAAGATAAAACGTTTATATGGCGTAATTTTTTAAATTCTGGAGAAATCTGTTTTAAATTGCAATGTAGAAGCAATATTCATTATAATTTTTATTTTTATTAGTCTTTTCTGCACATTAATATATTGTTAAAACAAGAGAATTAACTAATTAAATTTTTAAATTAGTTAACACTTAAATAAAAAAGTTCTCATCTATAAACCCCTTGTAAAATTTAATTTCACCTACGCCTTTTGTGCTAAGCTAATTAGAAAATATGACTGCCGACCCAAATGTAAACAAATCTTAGCTTAACGCAATAAGTGTATATTTCATAAGTTCAAAATTTCTATTTCACATCGGTTAAAATAATCTTTAATTAATTTGTGAAATGAAATCCAGGGGTATTTCAAAAGCCTGGCATTTTTCTCATAATGTGCTACACACTTCATTGCTACCCATTGTTTAAAATTTGAACTTTTCTCAAATATTTTTGCAAGAACATGTAATAGTTATATACTTTTGACTTTTGCAATCAATTTTCATTCTTATTTGATCTTCGCGGGACGATAAAATTAACACTATTTCACCTAAAATACAAAGTGGAGAAAAATTGTAAACAAAGGTGACAGCTAAGCTAAATGATCAGAGCA
Source organism: Leptarthrus brevirostris (assembly GCA_964036015.1). Taxonomy (NCBI): domain Eukaryota; kingdom Metazoa; phylum Arthropoda; class Insecta; order Diptera; family Asilidae; genus Leptarthrus; species Leptarthrus brevirostris. The sequence continues at coordinate 123,290,530 of OZ038372.1, forward strand.
AAAAAGTTGTAGAAATTAGCACACTCTGTACATGGATTTTACAGGATATGGCCTCTCTATTCAGTTTGGTAATCGTAGTTTACGGTATGGGCAATGACAACTGAAATAATTGACCTATCTATGCTTGCACGGAAAATTGAACTAATTGAAAATCTTGTTGCACAAAGAGATTTGGAAAAAACTTAATAGATTTGTATAATTCTGCATTAAACTATGCGTGGACCGATTTAGATGATTTTTTTGTTGTTGTATAGAGTATGTTGCCCCATTGATACCAAAAAAAACAAAAAATATTTAAAAAAAAAGAAGTCGATGGGAATCCAAATTATTTCTATGTGAAAGAAAAAGAAAAGGAAACGAAATTTGTTTAATTTATAAAGCAAAAATATTTCGCTGAAAACAGCACTGACATGTAGCTAAAAAACACTACAACAGCCCGAAACAACACGCAATGCGGATAACAATAACGGAAGAACAAATTGAATACAGAAATATAATAAAAGATTGCTGAAAGTAAAAGCAATAAGACAAGAATGCTGAAATCAGCAATACATTTGCAGAGATATCTCTAATAGCCGAAAACAGCTCTATGTAGAATGACTTTTCCTGACGAGTACACTATATTTACGTATATATCATTCAAAAAGCATTGGTTAAATGGACGAAGTACTGCAGCTGCTTTTCGAAGGGTATTTCTTTGAGAGCCGATGAAACAGCTGATAGCTCTCAGTGAATTTTGATAGGAATGTCACTGGGTGAGTTTGTTGTGATTTAGGTTAGGTTAATTCTGTTAATTTATAGTGAATTGTGGGGAAGGATACTAGGATATGGAATTAGTACAGGTAATATAAATTATGTTGGTTAACGATTTTAATGTTGTTTTTTTCGTATCAACATATGCAATATGTTCTACTATTGATACTAAGAGCGGAGAGTGTGTTTTTCCACTGTTACTATCAGAAAAACTTTGCGCTTTTGGACTTTATGTATGTGCTCCATTAGTATGATTACAAACCTTATGGTTTTAGAGGATGAGGAGCACCGTCTACTTTCGTAACGTGTGGACTAATTTTGATTTTTATGAGTATTACGACATTTTGAAGACAAAAAATCTACCTACATAGAGTGAGAAATATGGAATCTATACATTCATACAGTAGGTGTTCACAGAATCAGACGCACATCGGGATTTATAAAAATGGTTCCTTTTTTGTCTGTTTGGTGAATAAAAAGTCTTCAAAGAACTTATATTGTTGGTAATTTGTATTCATAGTTACCTCTTGGAAATGTAATAAACGACAAATCCAATATGTATCCTATTCGTAGGTCAGAGGTGAGGATGTATACAAAAGATGTATAATTAGTAGCTAAAGGTTTAAGTATATTTGTTAAGAGTTTAAATTCATTCGTTAAAGGTTAAAATATATCTGTAAAGAGTCTAAAATCTTTCGTTAAAAGTTTAAACTCATTTGTTAATGGGTTAAATATAATTGCGAATAGGTTAATTATATTTGTCATTTGACTAAACTTATTTGGTAATGGTTTAAATAAATCTGAGAATGCTATACTTTAATACTTTTGGTTAATATAAATATATGCTTATGGATAATATATAAGATGACCACCGAATTTGTCTATTTACAGTCCGATTAAGATTAAAATCGAAATACGGAGGTTTATGTGATGGTATACTTAAAATTGATATCTGATTTTTTATGGGTTGGCAGATTATGAATTGGCAAACATTTAGCGATTCAAGATGGTCAAGGTCACAGATTATTGGCCAACATTTAGATATTTAAGATAGCGGCGCTAATATGATGAAATAATTTTGCCATTCATGGGCCAATTTGATTCAGAGTCGATAATTGGGTTAGAATTATGCCAAATAGTTCGTGGATTCGATTTATGGTGAATGATTGACACATAAACAAAGGACAATGTTAAAAATAGCCGATTTTTGGCTGCTCGGGGGAACGCATGTAGCACAGAAAAAATTATTGATTGCTGTCAAAAAACATGAAATATGACCCCTGTATACTTCAAATGGCTGGGGAAATGTCAACTTTACCCCTAAAACTGACATTTCCCCAGCCATTTGAAGTATGCAGGGATCATATTTCATGTTTTTTGACAGCAATCAATATTTTTTTCTGGGCTTCATGCGTTCCCCCCGAGCAGCCAAAAATCAGCTGTTTTTAACATTGTCGTTTCCATTTGGAATACCCAATTTGGTTATATACGAAACAAAATTGTCCACTGTTGTCTTGCAAATAGTCATTAACTGGCAACTACTAATTAGTCATGGTACCACAATGGAAAGATATACAGTTCGTGAACAATGACAAAATATCCATGGTCTCAAACCGAATTACGAGTAATCAAAGCTCAAATAGTTAAAAAATAGAGATGACGAGTTCTTTGGTTTGATGCAACTTCCACTTATTAAAACATCTGGTACGCCAGTTTCAGCCAGCAACACACTTGTGCCGATTATTTTCGTAGTGCGAACCCAACATAATTAGTATTATTAATAGGAGTGGATCAAGTACTCACAACATCCTTTAGTCACTTCGACCAAGATGATCTTTTGTGACTTGATGCGGATTCAGATTTAAGCTACCCATCCAAGCTTTAGTTCCTTAATTAGTCCTAAAATCCATTTGGGGGCTGCCTTAGCTATATCTGGTGGTGATGGGATAGCCCCATCAAGATGTCTGAGACTGACACGGCCGAGGGCCTCACAGTGACAGAGAAGGTGTTCCGCTGTCTCCTCCTCTTCCAAACAGAAGCGAGAGGTGTAATTTTCAGCTAGCTCTAACTTTAGGTGGTAGCTAAAGGGGCAGTGACCAGTTAGAAGTCTCGTTATGAGCCTTAAATCTGGTCTGCTGAGTGAGAGCAGCGCTTTCGTTTTCGGGTTATAAACCTCTTTGCCTGTCTTAACGCTGGAATATTTGTCCAGTGTGAGTGCTTGCTTTTGTCCTCCCGTGACCTGATACGCATTGCTAGTCGGCTTTTTCAGTAGCTATAGAATTGCTCGGGCCCAATAAACTGAGAATCTGCACCTTTTTTTGCCAGCTGATCCGCCTTGTCATTGCCTTCAATGTTCTCGTGCCCAGGTACCCAGGTTGTTTTGAGCCAGTTCTTTGAGAGCAGTGAGACAGTCCAAGACGACTCGAGATGCAAAGGTATAGGACCTAGAGCATTGAGTACCGCCTGACTGTCGGAGCGAACCCAGCATACTACAAGTTCGAAGTTGAACTTGATAGATGTGCTGTTGATAAAACTCTACGTATATACCCAACCAATGGCGCATCTAACATCTAGGATTTTTACATCGAAATGTATTGTTAAGACATAGCCTGTGTCAGGCGCGCATCTAGATTTGTATTCAGGGAGGGGGTGGGGGGTCGTACTTTTTAAGGTAAGGATTTAGTTTAAGAATTTCGTGGCAACTAGAAACCATCATAGTTTTGGTCTATCCATCCGTCCATCTGGTTTTATGTCACAGCCCCCCAATTCTCTCATTTATAAACCTATTAAGATAAAATTTGGACGTTTACAAAAAAAGATTTGCTCAGATTTTTCGAGAAATAATTTCTTTTGAACCTTGTTTTCAAAGAGTGAAAAATCTGCTGACGATTTTTTGTTTACCTATCCAAATGAGCGTGCTGTCTCCTAAACTTTTAAGGACTCTCCATCTACTATAATTCCAGATCTTTACGGGGCTCATTTTCCAAGTTAAAATCGCTTTCACGAAATTTGGAAAGCCATCGTGCGGTTGCTTCCTAACCTCACCGCTCGCTTCTGTAGGAAATTTCTCTGATTTCTTTAAAAAAAGGATAACAAGAGTTTTCGAGCTGTTGACAAATTTCAAAAAAATTCAAATTTCAAACGTTGTCTATGACGTCAACGTCTTGTTGTCTCAATGAAAATTTGAATTGTTTAGGAAAATTACAAAAATAGAAATTCACATTACTCGAGTGATATATATGGAAAAAAAATTTTTAAAACATCACTTGTTAATCTCGAGCAATGAAAAAAATATTAAAACTTCTTTACACGAACGGCGTCTCTGATTAAGAAAAGTTAAACTCTTTCGGCTTTTCCTCAACAGCAGCTCCAAAGGATTAACTTCTCTGTAGTGGCTGGACGCTTTCATTAAAAACCGAAAACTCGATGTAACCCCATCTAAACTAAACACCGATCTAGACAGCTGAATCATATTATGATCACAAGAACTGTCACATAAACCTTGAATTTATATTACAGGCTTTGTAATTTGTAATTTCAAGGGTTCGTGTGATCATAATATGGAACGCAGTTATTACTATATACATATATCAGTAAAAATTCCTAGCAATAAAATGTAAGTTATAGTATTTTTTTGCACCTTTAACAACGATTTCACAAATTCTAGATTTTGTCATATACAACACTCAAGTATTGATGAAATATCAAAAGTTAAATTCTATTTCAGCCTTAGTCCTTGAAATAAGACCTTGGTTAGATGAGAACTTCAAAGGCAAGATCCTGTCAGAAACTGACTTCTTTATGTCGACCCTGTACAATTTTTTCTTCCTTCAAACTTACTTAAATCTCAATAACCCTTTAACCATTCCTTACAATCTCTGTTAACTCATGGCTTTTTAGTGTACTCTTATCACTTTTCAATCAAATTTTCAATCGATAATCTTCTGTACTTACTTTCATTGTCCTCAACTCAACATTTTTCACTGCATATATTTCGGCATAAAATGTGTGAAGGTACTTGTTTTTTGTAGGTCAAGTGTTCTTTCAAAAGGAATTTCCTTAGTAATACAGTCTGAATTCTTTCTTGGAAATTTCGAATATTTGAGAAATTAACTTATTTACAGAATTTCTTGCTGTGAATGTGACGATAATTAAACTTTTTCAAACTGGCAAAAAAAAGAGGAGAATATGGTAGCCATATGTTTTTCTTGTATTCTTGAAAATTTAATAAGTGTATTTGCCATTTCATCATGGGAGGATATCTTAGATTATAGAATAAAGATAATAGGCTATTACTTGCATGAGTTATATAGGTGAAATGAGCCATTTTACTACTTTGGCACGGGGAACGATGCACCAAATTTTTGGCTGTTTCCACATTTTTGTTTTGCGTCCGAAACGTTTGTGGTAAAGTTTCCTTATTTATTAACAATATTCCTTAGTAACTGATTACTAACAAAACAGATAAACTAGAAGTCACAAATAGCTAGCTGAATACAAAGCAAAGATGAGACAGAAAAGAACGAAAAATATTCAAAAGCTAACAATTTTTTTATTTTTTTTTTTGCGTGAGGGATGATAATCTTTCAAAGACACCACGAGACCCGATTGTCTCTGGTAGTGTGAGATTTTTACTCATTAAAAGCAAACCTCTAGGGATTTGCCGAATCAGATCACTTTATCCGGGTCTCTTTTCGTCCCTACCCCTTGAGCTCTCAACGAGAGAGACCCGGACAAATCCAGTTTTCTTCCCTCACCTCGATTCCTCGCGTCAGCATAATTATTTACTTATAAGACACCTCCGCCACTCTTTTTTCTTAAAAGCTAACAATACAAAGTTAACAAATCACTTACATGGTCGAGTATGCAAATTAAATATGCTTACTGCAAATAGTCAGATTATACAAAATTATTTATAATATAAGTAGTCAAAAACACCTAGGAAAAAACAAGTAAGTCGGAACTATAACTAACTACAACGCCTATACTACATAAAATAGTTTTTAAAAAAAAGTTGAACCGACTTCACAAAAAGCGCTTAAAAGAATAAAATAATTTTTACTTTTATATCTATTACGACATTTTGAAGTCGGTGCAAATTAAACAAACAAAACAACTACCCAACCACAATTGAAGTTAATACATAAAACTACCTAAACGTTTCAGCCCACGAGATCATAAGGAAGGACGATTAAATACTTTTGTTGTAGTTGTTTGGTTTGTTTGATTTGCACCGACTTCAAAATGTCGTAATAGATATAAAATTAAAAATTATTTTATGCTTTTAAGCGCTTTTTGTGGAGTCCGTACAACAAAAAAGAACCATCCAAATCGGTCCACCCATTGAAAAGTTAGGTTCAACCCCCTACCCCCTCCCCCATCCCACCAAAAGTTTTTTTTCTCGTGGTATCAATCAGAGAACGTACTCTGCCCAATAGAAAAAGAACCATAGAAATCGGTCCACGCGTAACGAAGTTAGACTATCCGTCCCCACGTTAGGACCAAATTATTCTCCTCTTAGCAATGGCAGATCACACTCTATACAACAGTAAAAAAATCATCAAAATAGGTCGGTTACGAAGTTAGGTTCTACCCCCACCCCGACCAACATTTTTTTTCTCGCGAAACATACTCTACCCAAAAAAAAAAGAATCAGCGAAATCGGTCAACGCGTTACGAAGTTATGCCCGGTCAGACTTAGAACCTCTTTGTTTTTGGGAAGTCGGTTAAAAAGAGAGGAATTTATACAAATTACATGTAGGTACTACAAATAGTTATACAAAGTACTTATATTACATAAATTAAAATAGTACAAACTACTTATATTGCAAATAATCAAATATTATACAAATTACTTGCAATATAACATTACTAATAATATAAATAGACAAAAACAACAAGAAAAAAAGAAACAAATCAAAACTCTAACTAACTTACTTAACGATGCCGACGCCTAACAAGACTCCTAGATAGGTGATATTATCGAAATTACAATTAAAAAAATGCGGTATATGGAGAAAATCCTGACTCCTCAAAGAGCTCGCTGGAACCGAAACATTGAAAAACTATTTATAGAGCCCTGTAGGCAGTCGAATCCTGATACAATTCGAAAAACTTTGCGTCTATTCTGAAGAATATCTAAAGCGATAAGTTTAACCTATCCATGTATGGAGGCAGGACAAGAGAGCCGTTCCATGGAGGGCCACGAAGAGCAAATTTGCCAAATTTTCGCTGAACTCCTTCAATGCGGTTAATATATGACGCGTAAAATTGGTGTGACAAAAGTGCAATAAAGTAGTCTCGTCGCATTAGCCCTGTTAACCGTTGCGACAATATTGTCATCAAAGGAGAAACAAGCATTTAGCCAAACGCCCAAGTCTTTCATTTTTTCAAGACTAGCAAGGGAGCCTCCATCTATGGTATAGTTAAAACCAATGGGTTCCTCTTACGTGAAAAGGAAATAGTAGTTTATTTCGGTATATTGAGTGGTTGAAAAATAATGGAGCACCACATATAGAAATTGTCCAGGTCGGAATTCAGGAGGACACAATCGGCTACGTCAGAAGCCTGGAACCATCCAAAACAGTCGATATGTTCAGCATAACAAAGATGCCTGGAACCATCCAAAACAGTCGATATGTCATTAATATAAATAATGAAAAGTAGAGGTCCCAAATGACTGCCTTGTGGGACACGAAGTATATATAGATAATGTTTTGGGTTTTTTATGTGTAAAAATGATGTCAAAGACCTTAAACATATCAGTAAAAAAAAGTCCACCTGCCCACTAGACTCAGAGAGATAATAATTAAATTCATGAACTCAAGGAAGTTCGTTGTAGTTGATTTACCTTTTACAAAACCATGCTGAAAAGAGCCCAAAAACGGTTTGCAATGAAAATAAGTTCATTCAACAATTAACTCTTCAAATAATATGGAAATGCAGCACAGATTAGGAGTAGGCCTATAATTCGTGATATCACATTTGTTACCCTTTTACAGTGGAGCAATTATAGAGATCTTTCAGGGTTTAGGAAACACGCTACGACACGGATGGATAAATTCAACAAATGACAAAGAACAGGAAAAAGAAACTAACTAGAGTTCTTCAATACCGAGTTAGGGATGCCGTCAGGACCAGCCGAGAAACTGTTCGCTAGATATGAGATGTTCTCCAACACCGTAGTATCGTCGAAAATCAAGTCCTTGAGCACAAGGGACGTCGGTGGGAAACTCGTCCAGTTAGTAAAATCGTTAAAACTAATATCACAGTTATCTTCCAAGAACGCAGTTTTAAAGAAGCAGGCAAAGAGGTTGGCAATCGTAAGAGGATCGTTGCTACTCGTATCATCAAAACTTAAACAAAGTCAATAGGACCGCCAGTTGCAAGTCTTAAATAAGGAAAAAATTTAGGAAATTTAAGGGGAACCCGCTCAGTTAGATAAATAAGTTTTCTTTTTCTTTTTTTATTAAATACCGCTTCCTGGAAGATAAAAATGTTCTTGATAAATTTTTAAAAGCAATTGGGCGAATTATTATGTTTTTACATAGATCTGATTATTCTAATACAGGTATGATTATTTTTTTTTCTCTACCCTTCCACAGAAATTCCAAATTTTTATTACTTCCATAGTGTGCTCATACATTTCCATTACTTATAGAAAAATGCCGAAGTTCTCTGGCATTATGTCACTTCCTTGTTTGTTATACAATTCTAAGGAGGGAGACGGAGTTGGATCAATTCGTTGAGCCGCACGACCACCATGCCATGGTTCCCGGGTTCGAGACCAGATCTCGCCGTGGGTTTTTATTAAGAAATTAAAATAATCCACTCCGTCTCTGGGCTGTTGTCTACATCGCAGCAATGCAAAAACAAGACTTTCAAATTTCCTGACTTCCCTTACCCTAATTCCCTTCCGGATAAAACCATGCTAACGCATCAAAGGGTTGTCCCCTAGGATTTGGCCACATCGTATTAAAAAAAGGAAGATATACAGACGTACGGCGTATAATAATTCAAATATAGAAAAATTTACAAAAACAGTCGACTGGAGTGAATTTGTCATAAAAACCAATAACAAAACCACTCAAAACTCGAGCAGAAAAGAATTATTGCAATTTCCAAACACGTTTCTTATTAAATATTTTATCGAAAGGAAGTGTGAGAGTGTAAGTGATCAGAATATTGTACAGTTGTCTAGATCGGTGTTTTAATTTGTTGGATTAGCATCTCGTTTTCGGTTCCTTGTGAAGGCGTTCAGCAGCTAAATAAAAGATTACCCTTTGGTGCTGCTGCTGTAGAAGACCTAAAAGAATTCAGCTTTTTTTATGAAAAGTGCCGATCGTGTTTGGAAATATGAATATTTTTTTCTGCTCGAGCTTTGAATTTGTTAACTGATTTTTCATAAATAAAATAATTTTTAGTTATATGGTTTCATCAGCATCTGCGTGGTACCCATAAAAACCTCTATATGCAATTAACTCTTTGGTGTGCATGTTCACCTGAAGGCTTAAGTGGGCCTTATTATTTTGAGAACGATAAATAGTTAAAAAAAAATTCAACCGAAAATATTAAATTTTATGTCAGTTACGACATTTTTATATTTGCATAATTGAATACTCAATGAAATTCAAAGAATACTCTCAAGAAACGTTCCTATACATAGAAGAGGCCTTCAGTAGCCGAGCTAAGGGTGGAGCAAGGCCTTGACCGTTGAATACTAACGATGCTAAAATCAAGGGTAATAGTCCGTGCTGAGTACCAGCTGTGTTTTAAGACACGTTTGTAGGGGTATGCCCCAAGGCGGAGTTCTGTCTCCTCTGATTTTGCTGGTAATGAGCAAAATACTGCTGACCAGGACGGGTTTAGAGCTGTCGCTATAGATCGATGACTTGGTAATCCTGGTATAGAGCAAATTCCTTTCAGTTATCAGTGACAGATTGTGCACTTAACAAGGTTAGCAAATGATGCAAGGATTGTGTGGCGGTTTGTAAACGCTGGAAAGACTAAGTTGATGCTCTTCACTACTAAAACCAAAGTAGCCAACTTTGCCATGCCCAAATTAAAAATGCATCAACTCTCATTATCCCCAAGTACGTATGGTCTTATATAATACATGCAGCCTCACTTTTGGTAAAAGGTGGGGGCTACAGCCCAAAACAGCCATGTGTATATACACGGGAGTGGTACATCTTATCCTCACTTACCGCTTCCCAGTCTGGTGGCCAATCATGCGGAATGCAAACACTGCTGTACTGCATCCTCAACTTAGCAAAGAAAGAGCTATCTACTGCGCAATCTGTGTAATTGCCGTTTACACGGAAATACTCTAAACTACACGTAAGTACACGATAAGTGCAAATAGTAATAATACTGGTAATAGCTTATCACAGCCTGTTCTAGATACAAACCTGGCGGGAGAGGGGGGCGGCATCCCCCAAGTAATAAAGGAACTAAAAGCCTGATTAATACACCTCTTTCTCCCAGAAAGGCTAATAATAATTTTCCGTGTACACGGAAATTACACGGCAATTTGAGAGTTGTAAATAGCCCCTGCCATCTGATTATGCAATACCCCAACTTAATCTTATGAGGAATTTTTTTACGACAACATCCTGTTAGCTGACGGCTCAAAGATGGACGGTATGTAGTGTCGGTGCTGGAGAAATTTTGCATATATTGGAGACCTATTGGACGCCGAACAATGCAAGTCTATTCCAAGTGGAAGAGCTTCCGATTCAGAAGGCATGTTCTCTGTTGGGACTTAGTAAATCACTGATGCGAACGTTGGTAATTTTATGGACAGTCAAGCTGCTATAAAGGCCCTTGAGTCAGCCACCACCTCCTCAAAGTTAGTCAAAGACTGGAAAGAGAAACTCGCCTCTCTAGAAGATAGACTCAATATCACCATTCTCTGGGTTTCAGGTCATAGGAATATACCAAGAAACGAGAAGACAGATGAATTAGTGAAATATGGCTCTTCTCTGGGTATGAGGAATGAGGGACTTGAATGTACATATTGTTATTTCTGCGACTGCTAATGGACGCGCACTTTTATATGATGTGTAGAGAAGTTTCGTCCTCGTAGTCGGTGATTAATCTAACATCCGGTCTCCGTTATCTAAGTATCATCTTAGCTCTATTCAATGATGGAGCTAACATCCAGCGTTCACAATAAGCTTGGCCCACGCAGGCTTCTCAGAAGTGGTTTTTCTTCGCGGATGCCCATTTGTGTAGTTCTTTTACTAATCCAGGTCGAAATCCTGTACCCCGGATCCGTAAGGTCCGTGATAGAACCCTGCCGGGTCAGTTCTTTTGCCTTTTCATTATCAAAGAAACCCCAATGCCCCGATATCCAAACCAGACTGACTCGATTTGATTTTCTCAGTTATGGAGGAGCCGATTGTACTGATCCTTGCCTGAATGTCGGAGAAGATAAATATGTTCTTGGTTAAGTGGGCCCTCTTTTGATTTTCGTATGCATAAGCTTCATCCTGGAAAACAGTACTAGACGTTATTAATGTTATATGTACCTCTCTAGTATAGGAAATGATACTTCAACACGATACTTATCTGAAGCACACAGATTGTTGGGCGTATGCCTTAAGGAATATCAGCTGTGATTGTAGCAAAATACTTTTAGACAACATGTGTAAAATACAGTAATAAAATTAATTAATTAATTAATTTTTAAATTAATTAATTAATTATTAAAATCTTATAATGTTGTAGAAGCATTTCTTTTTGATATGTAACATCAACTGTAAAGTTAAATACATGTTTCCCTTAATAAGACAGAATCCACATTAATTAAACAAATGAAAACCTCGGCAAAATGAATTCCAAATGACCAATACTCGAGAAAGGACAAAGAACATCCGTCACCAGCAGAGCCATTCTATAAAAGATAGGGTTTTCTGCTGCTCAACTTATTTTTCCTGTACCGACCCGAAAACCGCACCCTACACTACGCGTGGATTTATTCTTTCAAAAAATTCTACCTCGTCTTTTGAAAATAATTTTCACGTCAACAGCAATGGAACATATAAGCTTTGAGATTTCCCCACAACCTCGACCACAAATAGTCTCAAGCCACAGCCGCAGAAGATGCAAAGCATTCACAAGTGAAAAACAGTAAGGGCACAGGCTAAGCAAAAACCACAAATCAATAAATAAAATACAAAATTCTTGTTACTGCACTGGTGTTCTTCCAAAGGACACCGACGCTCCTGATAGAAAAATCATGTAATCATTCCATTTCAAGGAAACGTCCAGAAGTTCTTAAAGTGATCTTGTGTACAAACAAAAGTAATTTCATTTTCTAGCAATGTTTTCTCGTCTCACTACTTTGTGTATAAAAAAAAATTCTAAATCAAATAGAAATCTATTTCGAAAAAGACTGTATATTATATCTCTGCATTTCTTGGAGTTTTTATATTTTTTTCAGCACAAATCTGAAAATCATATTACTGAGAGTATCATGACATACCATATCCGTGTCTGCACAGAAAATTGGAAGAAAAACATTTTCGAAACTTTTACGTTAAGAGAACGCACGATTTCTGCAGAAGATGTTCTACTTCTGTTCCAAACTATCTTCCTGTTATTGTGTTTTTCCGAACGTCATGCCATTGCGAGGCAAAGTACATCTAATAAAAGTTTACCCAAGAATTTAGCCTTATGAGGTTCAACCTAGAAGTTGACAGAAGGCTTAGGGCTACGAAATACTGTTGTTATTTACCAGTGCAAACAAGTTACCTGTTGATAGTTTCCCTAGAATATCGTGTTTACCTAACATATACTCCCTCCTTTCGCTACGTCTTACTGCAGTTGCTGTTAGGAGACATGCTGAATTATTTTTATGTTAGGTTTCTGCTTTCGATTCTAATCTGACTTTGCTCCCAGGTGAAATTTTATTTGCTCTCCCATCAATGAAGGTAATTGCTTTTAGGAGAAAGTGGTTTTACGTACTTGTAGGACATATACAAATGCTGTGGTTGAATTTTGAGCGAATATTGTCTTTATAGGTATACCGGAGCGTGAAATTGAAACGTGATGTATTTTCTAATAAATTCTTTCAGAAAGGTTTAAGCAAACAGATTGAATGTGAAGTTGGCATCATAAAATAAATGGTATACCTCACGTTCGGTATTCCAATTGATTGCGATTCCTTTTTCTGACTTGTAGCAATGTCGCGTTTGTATTGACAATTATCATTGATAGAGAAATTTTGTTCTACACCAGAAAGAACTAGGCGATAGTCACCAAATGTGGCAAGCATCTCGAGTATGATTTACATGATTACAATAAAACAATAAGCTCCCGTTTTCCTTTAGCATTTTTCAGAATCCTTCAAACGAGTGAATGATTTTTTAATGAATGGTATCCTAATACATATTTAGGTATACATGTAAGCACTGGTAACATTTCCATTTCCGACATTTCATTTATCTTTAATTTTACTTAATTAAACTGAATAGGGTTTACGTCCTGTGCAGGCAGATGATCATCATAATTTTCCTCTTAATGCTTAACGTCCTGTGCAGGCAGATGATCATCATAATTTTCCTGCCGTTTAAAGTACTACATGCAAGCTCTTAATGTTTAACGTGAGTTATAGATATCTTGTAGAAGTAGAATGTTCTCCGTAATTCTGAGCCTAATGGAAATTTTTTTCTCCTAATGGAATTTTTTCATATTTTATTCCAAATAAAGAAAAAAACTTGCTTCACAATAGATACAAAATACTAAAGATGCAATATATCCTAAAAGGATCATTTAACGTAATCTTTTTATTTGTTTTTACATCAAACACCCGCTAGAAGTAAACGGTTTTTGGGTTCTTAAAAGTAAAACGGGAATCTTAGACCTTGTTTTTGAATGTTTGTCTAGTCTGTCATAGGCCTATGACTTCTAAAGTACGAACTTGAAATTTAGTGAACTTTGGCATGTAGTTAAAATTAAATTATTAGCAAGAAGCCTAATAGTTTGGATAGGTTTAGCAGGGCATTGCTTTAAAGCTCTTATTGTTAAAAATATCTTGTTTCATACTTCTTAAATAATCTTTCAATAGGAATGTTTTTGAAAGTATTTTAAAATATCAAAAGTGAATCATTGCGGTTTTCTAAGGAAATATCTACGGAAGAGTAAGTATTATTGGAAAAATACGTTATACAAAGTTTGCGGATTATGCGATTCTCTACTAAAAAGTATCAATATTTTCTTTCTTAGGAATCATCATTTCTGAGAAAGCGCTGTTTTAAACATTGGAAAAGTCATATTAAGCTTAATGTGCACTCCTTTCCATACTACCTTTGAGGTAATTGTTCTCAATCACATTCCTCGGACCTGGGAAGGTCGGAAGGAAAACCTAAGGCGGTGTTCATCCCTAAGGTTGTCAAAAGGGATCACGAACTGTCAAAAGTCTTCAGACCAATCACTCTGATTTCCTTTTTGCGACCTTCACCTTCAATCCCAGCAAGCGATTGACACTTCATGACGATGATGTACGTACGATTGAGCACTCATTAAAATACAAAGAATTCACTCGTGCAGCGTTCATACACATAGAAGGCGCGTTCGATAATGTTCCTTTTTAACCGAGTAAAGCGTAAAGCAAGGTCTTGGCCGTTCGATTTTAACATAGCTAAGATCAAGGATAATACAGTCCGAACTGGATACCAACCGTGTTGTTAGACACATATGTGGAGGTGGGCCTCAGGATGGAGTTCTGTCTCCCCTACTTTGGCGGATCGCAATGAATAAAATTCTCCTGAAACTCGACCAAAACAGAATTTAGGCTGTAGCATATGTTGAAAATTTGACATTCCCGGTATCAGGAAAATTCCTTTTCGTAATCAGAGATATAATTGAGAGCGTGCTAAGCAAAGCTAGCAGATGGTGCAAAGATTGTGGACTGGCTGTGAACTCGGCAAAGACCGAGCGGATGCTCTTCACTACAAAAATCAAAGTACGCAGCTTTGTCATGTCCAAACTAAACGGGCGTCAACTCTTATTATCCTTCAGGATTATTTATTATTGTTATTAGGAGTGAATCTAAGGACTTAAACACCCTTTTGTCACTTCGACCAAGATGATCTTTTGTAACATGATCCTAATTTAGACTTAAGCCACCCAATCAAGCTTTAGTTCCTTAATTAGACCTAAAACTTCTTTGGTGATGCCTTAGCTATATCTAATGATGATGGGAAAGCCCCACGGAGATGTCTGCGCCTGATACGGCAGAGGGCCTCACATTGAAAGAGGATGTGTTCCGCTGTCTTCTTAAGTTAGCCTCCTCTTTTTTAGGATTAGGGTTAACTACTTGGGCTTGTTTTTTGACCCCAAGTTGAACGTTAAGGAAAAGGGCAAGTTTGGCTCTCTATGCATGTAACCACACTTTTGGTAAAAGGTGGGGGCTCAAGCATAAAATGATGTATACAGCTGTGGTATGGCCTTTGCTAACTCACGCCTCCCTATTCTGGTGGTCGGCCATGGAGAAGGGGTATAACAAAGTCAAATTAAATAAGTTACACAGAACCGCTTGCATTGTGGATATTGCGGCGCTACGTAATGCCCCAACGGAGGATCTCAATGTGCTGCGCCTCCTGCCTCTTGAACGCCACATCAATTACCAGGCGTCATGCAGTGCAATCAGATTGAAAGAATCTACAGTAGTATCCTCGACTTAACACCGAGGGGTTCTTATAAATACTGTAGTTTCTGATTACACTGTACCTAACCTGAATTTTGCGAAGACCTGTGTGAGAATTCCGTCTAGGAATGAATGGACAAACTCTGAGCTGCTTAGCTTTACTGTTCACTGACGGCTCCAAAATGGACTGTGGTGTCGGTGCGGGTGTCTTTTCTAATATATTACGTATTTCGGAGTCCCCAATAGATTTCCCGACAGCGCAAGCGTATTCCGGGTGCAGGTACTTGCGATCCTGAATGAACGCTGACGAACGTTGGCATTTTTACGGACAGTCGGGCTGCCATAAAGGCACTTGACTTGGTGACCACCTCCTCAAAGCTAGTAAGGAGCTGTTAAGAGAAACTTACTTCTTTAGAGGGTAGATTCAATAATGCACTTCTCTGGGTTCCAGGTCATAGAAACATACCAGGGAATGAGAGAGCGCATGAACTCACGATGAATGGCTCTGCTTCCTTAAAAGGGAGTTCTTCCAGCACTTCTTAGCTAACCTCACATATGGAGTGTTTCCTCAACTTATGCAACTCGAGGCCGACTTGGCCAAGCTTTAACAAAAACAGATCATCGGAGCTGCTCAGGAGGTGTTGTGAATAGTCGCCGGCTGCACGGGTCACGCCTGATAAGCGTGCATGGCTGGGAGTTCCCCACAACGCACACTGCCACAACTGCGGTGTCCACAGTGAAAATGATCATCTTCTCTGTAAGTGCCCAGCCCTGGCGAGCCTCAGAAGGAAGTCGCTGGGAGATTACTTCCATGAGAACCTACAAACAGTTTGAGGAGTAAAGATTAGGTTAGGAGAGAGCTCAGTTCCTTAACTCCTTGAGATAGAGTATTTGGCGCATTTTGTGTCGTGGTTTCCCCTGTAGATATAATCCACGATCTATTTTGATGAAACAAGTTTGATTATGATAAATCTTCCAATTTTTTTCAACACTCATGTTTTCTCCTTCGCTTTCCTCTTCTTCTTCCTTTTCCGACTAGACTTCTATAGATTGCTCTAGGAAAAAAGTGGATCAAATATCTCTTCATTGATATCATAAGCATCATCATCTGTTGTATTTGATACAACATTTCAGCATGACTGGCCTTGGCAATTACTACATACTTGTCAACAAAATAATTAAAATTTTTACAGCCACAACTATGATTACAGTCCTTCTTGCAATTACTAAAAATCGTATTGAGAAGTTTTTCTTGAGCAGGCCGAAGTTGAGTCTGTATTGGCTCCAACCCGTTATCTTTCAATACCCATCCCCGGTTTTCAGGGTCCGCTTGGTGACCAAGCCAAACTTGAGCTTGATAGCAGACACGGCATAAAAGCTGATAAACGTATAAAACTTAAAATCGATACTTGTCTATCGAATCAATTTTTTTGAGTTCCATAGGTAGCAAGAAGGAAACAATGACGATGCCTGGAGAAGAGGTGATCTTTGTAAATACTTCAGCGCAATCAAATAGATCGGTTTGCTGGAACAGATCAGAAGATGAAGATGTTTTAGTAGTCCGATGACGTTGCTCTGCAGCTTTAATATTTTTCTTATTATCTGTATAACCTTCACATATTATAACAACGGTGTAACCAAAATGTCTATGTATATAATGAAGGTATTTCTCACAAATAACATCGAATGTCTTTTTTCGATCCCACACAACACGATATAAAGGATATTCTCCATCGATGAAAGGGATTTGGAAGATTGGAGCTAAATCGATCGCGTTCTAGCACAGTTGGACTACTCGAGGATGTACTGGCTTCTACGTCTCGCTGTCTTTTTTGAAGCAATACTACTCTTTTGAGTGTACATTTTGCGTACTTTGAAGATGAATTATTTTTCTTTCAAGTATTGAAATTAACCATCATGTCTTTCAACCACGGTTCCGAATCGGTACCAAATTTCGCTCCAAATCACTCTCGCTCGGATCGTTGCGATAGCTAGATTGATTCAGCCTGGAGTGGATGGCTGTTTTTTAAGTCTAAAATCGAACTGCTCCGGAGCAGATCGTTATTTTCCAAATCTGATATCGAACCGCTCCCGAGCAGATCGTTATTATTTTTGATTTCAATCGATTCGAACTGTGCTCCTAGAGCGATATTGAATCGATTCGGAGTGATTAGAATATCGCTCCACTGGATATGACTAGTACTTATAAGAAAGTGATCCCCACCTGAAACTTAATAACAAAGTGTCTTGTACTAGAGGCGATGGATGAATCCTAACTTCGTAATGCGTGAACCGATTTGGATGATTCTTTTTTTGTCGTATAGAGTATGATGTTTGATCCCCCATTGCTTGTAATGAAAATAATTTGGTCCTAGGATGGGGCAGGGAGGAGAACAGTAGTATTACTTCGTAACGCGTGGACCGATTTGGATGAATTTTTGTTGGCTAGAGTATGTTCCCCGATTGATACCATGCCAAAAATCTTGCTGGTGGGGTGGAACCTAACTTACTAATGTGTAGATCGATTTGGATGGTTCTTTTTTTGTTACATAAAATATGATTGCCTATTGTTAATAATGCGAAAAAATCTTCTGTGGTAGGGCGGGTCAGGGGGAGATGTTAGTCCAACTTCGTAACGCATGGACCGATTTGGTTGATTTTTTTCTCATGTATAGAGTATGTTACCGCACTGGTACCACGACAGCATTTTAAGCGGTGGGGTTGGGGTTGGGGAGGGGGTGCATGCCAACTTCTTAACGTGTAGACCGATTTGGATGATTCTTATTTTGATATGTAGAGTGTGTTGCTATATGAGTACCACGTAAAATTTATGGAGTTGGGTGGGAAGGGGCTATTACCAACATCTTGGATGATTCTTTTTTGTTGCATACATTGTTGACCAAGTGTTGTGGTGGGGGTAGTCTAACTTTGTAAAACGTGGACTGATTTAGATGATTCTAAATGCGTAGATTATCTATTTGTGGCCTGACAAACAATGTGGCTTATGGTAAGAGTTGAACGAGCGGCGGCGCCTAGCTTTGTAAGGCGTACACCGATTTCGTTGATTTCGATTCTATTGTACAGATTACGCTTCCTGATTGGTAAATGATAAAAATGTTGTACCTACAGTGATTACGATGATTCTCTGATTATGATGCTTTTAGAATATTATTCCAAAGTTTCAAAAGCCCATTGTCGAAATTGTGGAAGATGTGCCGCTTGAAAGTGGCTGGTGCCTAGCCGGCCGAGTGCGCCGAGCGTCAACGACCAAACTTTAGACGGCGTTTTCTCGAAACCATGTTTTTCAAAATGGCGAAAGTGATTACGAAAAAACTAGTGAAGGATTTTCTTCATCCAGCATTCATTTTAAAGGGCAGAAAAAACTACTCTAGATAGACTACAGACATAGAAAACAAATCATTTGTAGAACATTTTTGACGCAAAAATAATCGATAATTTTTACATAAAAAACCAAAGTTTTTTTAAAGCCTGATTTTAATGGTTAATGTTCGAATTTCGCAAAGATCGTAGTCTATCTACGATACGATAAAACCCTCTCGAGTTTAAAAATGTTTGGTTTTATGATTTCAGATGAGAATTGCGGCCAGGATCACTTTCCAAATTTCGATGTCAGCGGCGAGACGAGTTACAATATCCACCAACTCTTTATTAATTTTCATGTTTCATATTGTAAAAAATGTTTTTTTTCATCTTTAAAAATTGCCCTTAATATATATTATACCAATTTGATGTGTTCTATCTTCATTTTCCCAAAAATAAATTGCAAAAAAGTACTTCTTTTTCGGCCTCCAATCCATCAATTTGAATCATACGCCTCACGGGAATCTCCATGTACACGGCAAGAGTAACATGAAACCCATAGAGCCCGCCGCTTTGTGCATTGAGTCATTGACAACATGAAGCGACAATGTTTTTCTGGCTGGCATGATTATTTTTCATATCTAGGCCATGTAAATGATAATCAATTAATGTAAAACAATTCGGATAGAATTAAGCAATTAATGTAATGCAAATAGGAATGGAGTAATAAGTTGCAAGCTAAGGTAAATTAGGGTGAAACAAGGGAAATTCGACTATATAGAAGCATGTCAATCCTAAAGAAAATACAGTTGATTATTGGACGTTAACGCTGCCATACGGCGTATCTAACTATCCTCCATAGATTCCAGATGGTATGGAGCAAAAGTCACCGAGCCGTGATGCTGAAGTCGCCCAAAGTCGCCGCGCTATTATTTGAAATCGCCCAAAAATCGCCTTTTGATTTTATATTCATTAAAATTGTTGTTTTTACAACTTTAATGTAATATTAATTACAAAACAGATACAAGTAACACAAATTTAAAATTTTGGTAGAGGCGTCGTGAAAAACAAAAAAATACTCTTAATTATTTAGTAATGGAAGTGACTATTTGCACTTACGTGTACTTACGTGTACTTTTGTATAAGGGAAAGTTCCGCTTTTATGTGCTACTATAGAAATATATTCCCTGGCGGGAGGACAGTTAATGAAGTAACTAAAAGTCACACTATCTTCCTCCCACAAAGTGTAATAAACTTTTGACGCTAATACACATAAGTACACGTAAATACAATGTAATTACAAATAGCTACATTGAATAATTCCCCCAGTCGCTTCCAACTGTTTATTACGCACATTTTAATCTTTTAGGAATTATTATTTGTATAAAGGAAAACGAAAATTATTATTTATTGAATCGTGCATGCCCCTTTTCAAAAAATAACCAAGAACTGTCTTTGTGCAATTGGTGGGATTAAAAATGAACATATTTCAGATATAAACACGACGGCATTGAGCATACTTTGAGTTTGATCGAAAAAATGCCATTGCGATAAATATCAGTTTGGACTTGTTCGGAGTTCAGTAAAGAGTTATTCGCACAAAACTAGAATTTGAGATGACTCGATAGCAAAAATTTTTCTACTGTGACAGCAAATAGCCCAAAAGCGCCCAGCAAGAAAAATCTCCCAAAAAGTGCCTAGTCGCAGATAGCAACATTTTCTCGCCCAACTGATGGCTCAATTAGCCCAATCGGTGAGAAATTGCCCGAATTGGCAACTCTGCTGTCCTCTCCATCTTAGAAAACGCGGCGTATACTTTGTGTAGCTTTTGCTGAACATTGCTGACCCCAAGTGTAGGCGTGTATCCTGAAAAATGACGCGTTAACTTAGGGTTCTCGACACACATTTGATACGACGGTTATATTTAATTTTACTTGAGACAATTCACCACAATATGTAATATAATCAATTACTACATTAGACGTTAAATTCCAGGTTCTCTATATAATAATCTTGTGGCTTTAAAATGAAATTTTTCCCTATTTTTCTAATGGTTTTGTTACTTCGTTCAAGATATGTTCAACCATTAATTAAAAAACTGTCTGACCTCTATAAGTATAGCGACTTCGCAGCTCTTTCTGCAGGCGAGCACTTTATGGCTTTTGGCACTAAACCAAAAATCAGAAAATCGTTCCACATTTATGCACATGGACTCCTCGCCGAATTTAAACTTTTACAGAAAATGTACGAAAGTATGCAATTAAAACCAAATTTAAAAAACAATTCATTCATATCACAAAAGAAAATACTAAAATCGAACACAAAAGATTCTTTTGCAATTTTCCAGTGCTTATAACTCGTTTAAGGCAAACACAAAGCCAAAAAGGCTAACTAAGAACAATTAAAAAAAATAATTCCTTAACCAACCCTAAAATAACAAAACTTTGGCCCATAAAACGGTAGCTGTGTACATAATCGCAGCTATTTACTTGAGAGCACTCATAAAATTAATTCGATGCTTGCCAACGCTGAGTTGAAAGTATTTTTGTAAGAAAATTACGTAATCTACGCCAACCAGGCATATGCTTAGTCTCCGACTCCACACAGGATATCTTATAGACATCTCGTCCTATTAGATATCGTCCGTAATATGCCCCACACTGGTTTATCTTGCCCTTTCTACCAATGTCACATAGACTGGCCGACCAAGCCATTTTCAGGAGGATGTTACCCGTTTGGTAAAGTGTCATATAATCTAAAAGTTGAAAGGGTTTCAGGGAAAGTTGTGTCGGGATAGCACTGGTTGGAAAAAGTCAAACGCGAAAAAAGAAAAATATTTCCACGGGCGACGAGAGTAAAAATTATATTACATTATCATTTGATAAGCCAAAGCCCAAAAGTCCCATCTAGCTAAGAGTCGTATCTTGGCAGTCTCCAGCACACCCAGCATCTTTTCTCTCCGATAAAATGCAAGTTCCCGGACATTTTGTAACCCTTGCACCTACACTCGGGCAGTATATCTTCAGGCCCTTGACTGTATCATATAGCGGGTGGGTTCTGTACTCGGGGCATAACTTGCCCTCGGATGCTAAGCAGGAAATGGGAAATTTAAAATTTATGTTTTCCGCAATAAAATTTCCATTTCTCAACTAGTGGAAAATAAAAATTAAGTGGAAAGTGTATGAATTTAGATTTTTTAAATTGACGTAATTTATATTGCCCTAACTGTTCTTATTCTCTTCTACTTTTTCAGATTTGCAATGGACTTAAAAGCTGGTGCTTTACTAGTGCCACCAGCTGTAAAAAACTCAAGTTGTTCACATCCGAGATATACAAGCCACAGTTTCATATATCACGTCGGGATAGCTGAGGCTATCGAGGCACTTCTGATACTTATTTTAACAATTGGAGTAATTGGAGCCAATGCACTTATTATTTTTGTAATTAACAATCGGCGATATACACCATATATTCACCTACAGGTAAGGCAATTATATAAGTACCTTGATTTCATTGAATTTCGTGTATGTTTGGCCGTAAACTGAAATATGATTTTTATTAATATCGCGTATTGAAATAAAATATTTATTAATTCGATTCGCGGATTTATAAATGCATCATATCGGGATAAAACTCACAGTCCTTTTCTATTTTATTTGTATCTTGAAAGCAGAAGTTATATATATTTTATTATCTTGAAGACAGATAAATGTAAATCAATATAAAAGTTTTTGGAAATCTAAACAATAGCGGAATGAGCAATTTAGCAAATCATAATCAATGAAAAACCTTAAATAACTGAATCAAGCTTAGTATATACCTAGCGTATTATTTCTAGTCCGAACGAAAAATATCTCAGTTGAAAATAATTATGTTACAATTGAAAGCTATAACTCATACTAGTGAAGCCAAGACCACACTAAAAGATAAATGTTCAAAACAAACTTAATCTATATTAATACTGTACTCCGTTATTAGTTTTCTAAAACTCTTTACCGAGCCTACACACTTCGTATTGGCTGTTAAGCGATTGCACGAACAAAGCAAGAATCCTCCATGATTGAAAAGCGAAAACCAGGTATCAGCATGTTAGAGCGCCTGGAGGATTTCAAAAATATCAATTTTTTATACAATTATTAAGGATTTTTTGTAATAATAATGTGGTAAAGTGATGTCACAAGCCTACGCAATAATAAATGCTCCAACGAACAGCCAAACAGATGATTACTATATTGCGATGCACGATTAAATCTCCTCAAACGAAAAATGAACCTTGAACAGTCATTAAAAGTCACCTTGGCTTTCTTGAAACAGGTAGAACAGGGCAAAAGTAGG
Source organism: Leptarthrus brevirostris (assembly GCA_964036015.1). Classification (NCBI taxonomy): domain Eukaryota; kingdom Metazoa; phylum Arthropoda; class Insecta; order Diptera; family Asilidae; genus Leptarthrus; species Leptarthrus brevirostris. The sequence continues at coordinate 123,313,592 of OZ038372.1, forward strand.
CTGCCATTGATAAATTAGAGCAGGAGCAACGATTTCACAACCAATGAACGAGTGTACGACGAAAAGATAGTACATGCTAATCATGGCCGTCGTATCACACCATAAATCATCCCCACCACATCGGTTACATGATCACAACATATCATACTGGCGTTGAGGAATATACCAAGACTTTCTACCAGCATTATGTTATTCAGGAAAATAGGAGGTATATAGGACACGTCAATGTCTCACCGATAAAATGCAATGCAGTGCGACTTTCGTGGATTTAGAAGCAAGTGATTATTAGTCTTAATATAATTTCGATCAGAGCTCAACCTGTCAATTCAGTCCTCCATAAGCCCTATAGGTCGGCTAAGATATAACTGAACATAATCAGCATATATTTGGACCTCACAGTCCTTAAAAACCTCCAGGAGGTCGTTTATATACAGGCAGAAAAGCAAAGGCCCAACAGTAGAACCCTGTGGAACGTCACAGGTAAGTGACAGGGGATGGGAAAAACTCTCTTTCACTCGAACCCGCTGCTGTCTATCCAATAACAACCACGCAGCAGTGTGTTGGAACTGAAAATTTGTAGCCAACCTCTCGAGCAAATTTTAGTAATTGACCATATCAAAGCCTTCAGAGTAGTCGAACAATGTAAGAACACACAGGTGATCCATATCCAAAGAACATCACTAGTTACACTCAGAAGAGCAGTTTCACAACTGTCTGCCTTACAGAATCCAGATTGGCAGGAATTCAGCAGTTTAAATGTCTCCAAGTACTTAGTTATCTGTTTAGATAATAATTTTTTCAACGCTTTGGAATGGGAGTAGGCTAATCGGTCGAAAATCATTAGGAACCTTGGCCTGGTTGGACTTTGACATAGGCACTACAGTGTCAATCTTCCAAGCAGAGGGAAACTGAGAAGTGGTAAGGCACATGTTAAAGATATCTAAAATTGGCTGAATTATACAGGGAAACAGTAATTTTATAAATTTTGGGGAAATATCGTCTGGCCCAAAAGCGTAGTTAGATTTGACCGCTCCAATAGCCACAACAACTTCTCCAGCATTTACACACCGTAAGTCCACCGTCCAATACCATATAATGAAAGCGCAGGCAAAGTAGTCAAATAACTATTCAACAAGTTTGGGTCAAGACTGCATTCAAATTTGTCTCCGCCACAAGCAGAGGCCTTACGCGAGTTTCCCCACATAGTCTGATTGTGAAACGCGGTGTACTTCAGGGCATTGTATTAGAGACTATGTGGTTTGTAATACAACATAGTCTCTAATATAAGTAATATATATATGTATGGACACATTGGAATCCATGCGGAAAATACCAAGGTAATGTTTCAAAACAAAACTTAAATCAAATATTAACAAAGCGCACTCCTAAAATATCTAAATGTGAAAAAGCCAAATTTTCTATAAATACCCACTTCGACAATCCAAAGTTGGAGTTTAATGTCTAGTAAAGTATCACTCATCGATGTAAAACGATTTTAAATTACTGAAGCGATTCTTTTATGATAAATTCAAAGCTCCGAGGACGCCTTATAATGCTGAAGGACAGTCTCGGCTGGAAAGGCAGTAAGGGTGAGGTAAGTGGGTTAAAAAGTTGGTTGAAAGTAGTGGCGATGTGTGATTATTTTAAAAGTTTCGGGCTCATAAGACGACGAAAAAACAGAAAATGGTAAACTCTTCTACATCCGTGTTGTACTGCTTAGAAAAGATTCTTAAAATTTTACAGTACGGCCAAATTTAACCCGGAGAGTGCAGAGGTGAGAGCGACTTGAACTCTTGTATATTGTATCGTGATTTACAAGGAATTAGGCTAGAAATTTCTTAGAATAACAGCCCTGGAAATAGCGATAGAAGAGTGAGAGACAACATACATTTTCTCTATGCTCTAGAGCAGTGATGTCCAAACCTATGCCCCCGGGCAAGTGAGTTATACAATATCTTAAAATATACAACCTTTTTCAAACATTTTAAGGTTCTAAAAAATTAAACAAATAGTACGAAATGCTTCTAAAGCTTTTAAGCATTCCTCACATTAAGTAGGGTGAGTTTGGCCACCACTGCTGTAGAGTCTAAAAAGCCAATACTCTCAGAGAGTGTGCACCAGCCAATAAGTTTTATAGCCTCCTTTTGAACTTTATCCAACGTGAGCATGCGAAATTGAAAATTTTATTCAAGACTAGGCCTAATATCAGAGAAACTAGATCAGAGCGAAGTCAGATGGCTGAAGCATTTCTTACATCTCTGCAGATAACTTAATCATATTATCGCATTTTTAGCGCTTGAAAATGTATGTTTGGTCCCGCTGAAATTACCGGGTATAAGCTAGAGGAGGGCTCTGTGATTTCTAAGAGACATTACATAGCATTGCGTTTTGAATGGGTTTAATATAGCACGATTTGCTTAACGATGATCGTAAAAATTTATTTGTTCAATGATCCAAACATGCGTTCTCGGTTAATTTCTGCAGAATTCCGCCAATAATCTCTTGCAGAATCAAAAGAGTTTAAATCAAGGATGCTGTAGTTGGCAAAAATATGAATAGGTTTGAGGGTGGGAGTTGAAAGGTCATAAATAACAATAATAGAAGAAATTGGTGAAAGAACTAAAACCTGAAGTACCTTGGCTTTCATTCAGAGTATTCGTTTATTATTGCACGGATTGAACGGCTAAACAAATAACTTTCTGTCCATTTTAAGAGGTAAGGGTGCAGACCAAATGTTTGCAGCTGACTGGAAGGGCAGCATGCCAGACTCTATCGAAAGCTTTTAAAATATCAATGGGACTTCACATTCTCCAAAATTATAGAGAATATAGTTCCAACGCTCCGCTAGAGCTAATAGAAAGTCTGAAATTGAGCAGTCAGCGCGGAAACCGTATTTACAATCGTTAATAGGACGGTACTTCGAAAACTTTAAATAAAATAGAAGTACATACATAAGTGCAATTGGTTTGTAGTTACAAGTGTTTTATAAGAGGTACAATGAGACAAAGGAAAGTCTCAAACCAGTATTGCTTAATATGCGCTACTTTTGCTAAGTTAGTGGTAAAGATTAAGGAAAATTATACTAGAATAATATATAATAAGATAATTATAGAAGAAAAAAATAAGAAAATAAACCAGAAAGATAAAGAAGATAAGAAATAAAATTCTATCGCAGGTGCCATTATCCTCTGAAATTTTAATTTAAAAAAAATTTAAATTGTTATTCTAGAGATGTGCACCGGCAAAGTAACCCTTTGAAGGATGTAATCGAACTTGTGCGCTGGATAGTTACCGGCAGTGCGTTCCAAATAGGTCCAATCTGGACAAATTAAGAATGTTTACATCGTGGTAATGACAAGTCGCGACGTCTGTTTACACGTAAAATAATAACTAATCAATAAAGATATGCCGGATTTTGATTATAAAGGATGTTATAAAGAAAAGTAAACTTCTACGCTTTAGGTATATTTCCAAGGAACAATCCCAATTTTTATACCGGAAACGGCAGATAACTGCACAACCTAAATGCGAACCTAGTGGAGTCGTTGTAAGCTATTTCAAGCCTACGCCTGATGCGTGAGTCGAGTCTAGGTTAGATGATACAACCATGTATGACATATGGTAAAATTAGCGTTTAACTAATTTTGTATGAGGTTCAGTAGCGAGTACATACGCATACAATCGCAATCAACGTAGCACCCCCTAAATATGATCCAGTTTCCATGTTTTGTGATCACAGCAACTCATATAAGCTTTAATATAATTCCAAGATTTTTGTGTTTGAAAACATAAGGTGACCGGTCCAACTCTAAAGGGCATAAAACCGACTCATATCTCGCCAATTCATCTTCTCTCATTACCTAAAATATTCCTGTGTCTGGGCACCCAGAATAGAGTCACCCCTGCTGCCCATATGAAACCGCAACCAACGCTACAAACGCCATCTCAATATCTGTAAAGATAATATTTGGGAATTACGCCATTTTCCACTTCCAAACATTTCTCGACTTTCAAACGTTGCTGAATCACGAGAAGCAGAATATCAGCTGCTGTAGTAGTATTCCATCAATTGCTGGGACATTATCAAGGTCCATCTGCTTTATAGCGTCCGCCACCTCCAATTTTGTTGCTTGTGTTCTCTTGCCTTCTAAGGAAGTTCCACTTCTAACGTTTTACACTTCGTTGGACGCCTTTCTGTTGAGAACGTTTTACAGTTCTGAGATGTGGGTTGACTGAAAAATCGGTAGATAGGTAATGTATTCGATCGGCTTTCGTTGTTGTCTTTTGGACCATGTGGCGTCATATATGGCTGCCTTCCGGTCTGTTAACGTACTACAGCTCGTAAAGCATCCTTTCGTAGCGTCTCACGTTCCGTAGCCCATTCGTTGTCCGATGTTTATAGAATAACATAAAATTTTGATAAAATTCATGTCGCTGTCTCTTTACCTCATTTTTATTAAAGTTCTTTCAACGTTATCTTTCAGTTTTCCTAATAGCTTCGCAGATAGCAACAAATTTTGATTTAACATGCTCTTTCGAGTATGATATTTCAGATCATAAAGAACACTTTAGGGCAGGAAAAATGTGCCTTGCTTTATGCCTCCAGGACTCAATCTCTTTCTAGTTCCCGTAACTCCTTGTGGGGCACAAGGGGGGAGAAGTACTTCATCACAATGATTCCCAACCACCGATATTACTCTGAAACGTGCAATAGCCTTTTTATCGTAATCCAATGTCAATAGAAAACAACCATAGGTCGCCGCGGGTGGGCTTCGAACCTGGAATCTTCGGAAGGGAATGAAAAGTCGACCAATTATCACTTCCTCCAGAGACCACATACTCATACTGTCTATCTACCCCACTCCTCCTTAACCTATTTCTTTCTTAGGCATTCAGTAATATTAGCTATACGGACCATATCTTTTCAGTAGCAAAAAGTGCGTTTAGTTCTACACGATACATTTTCCAAATCCGATATTTTTGCTAAGGCTAGACGTACTGCACTGTCCGCGTCAGCCAAAATTGTTACTGATGATGCAGCATTCACTTGTCAGGGTCAGATGACGATCACCATTCTATTTCTATCGTGACTGCCCTAACAAAGTCTGTAGTCTGTGTGGAACAGTTTACTATCTTCTTATATTTTGGCTCCAATTTATAAGCAACAGGTGCTCAAACGAAATGTGAACACTAATCACATAAATTCTGTATTTTAAACCCTTTTTTCTTCTTCTGTCAAGGCATGATGGTCATCTACGTCACCTTAATCCTATCTCACCAACTAAAATTAACTAGAACTTTTGATCTGCACGCTCGAATATAGTTCTCACGTTTCAAAATTCAATCCGGGTGTTTTTGGTAATGAAAATTTAACCTGCGGGTAAGGTAAAGCTTCTTAGCGCTTTGTTTGTTGCTAGAAATGAGTTTTATAGAAGCTTTAGTTTCCGAAAACAAGTAATTCAAAAGGTGTGTTGACGACGCGTAAAGAAACACCTAGCAACAGCTTAAGGTCTTAAAGCCATCTCTTTTCATATTGACAAAATTACTGCGTCCGCTGTGATATGGAATCTAACAGACATAAATTTCCACAGCTCATTAAATGTGTAACGCATTATTAATGGTTAATTTACGTAGAAGGAATAAATGAGAAATACCCTCTCTGGGGGTACGTAACATTCCGAAAAGCGAAAATAAGGAATAATTTCATCAAAACGGCTTTCATGCAAAATTCACCTTCATATCATGTTACATAATATGCTAAATTTGGGATCCGCCTAGTTCTGATACACTTTTGAATTTACCTAAACACTGTCACACCTTTACTTTTACTACAAAATAATGCTCGTTTCCTTAAGCAAACAGAAGCAGTGAAGTTCAAGTCGTAAATTTTGTAATTACAAACAAATAGAACGTAATTTAACCGAAATTACTAATTATTTTGAAATTACCCACATAACATACCTACATCTAAAGTTCTAATGGAAATCTTTCATTTAATTTCAGCCACGATATTTGCTCACATCATTAGCTCTTAACGACCTAGCGATTGGTCTGTTGATAACACCGTTTGGACTGCTACCTGCCTTGTTCCACTGCTGGCCTTACGGAGAAATTTTCTGCCAAATTCAGGTAATTAAGTTTCACTTCGTGATGAGATTACGTTACTATGAAAAAGGGACATACAAAGAAGATTTTCACAAACCACAACCACAGTTCCGTTCCTTTGGTCCTTTCCGAAGAAGTCTTTCAACAAAATTCTTTACCGCATCCTTGTATCCATTTCTTGCCTAAAAACCATTTCATTCCAACCCACTTGGAACTCACCTGAACTTTTCGATTAGATGTATAATGCCACGTGAATAAATAATTTAATTACAGGCGCTGTTACGTGGAGCCCTTTCGCAGCAAAGTGCCGTCATTTTAGTATGCATGTCAGTTGATAGGTATATGTGTGCCCTACACCCAAGGAGGTATCAGCAGCATTCCAGCAAAAAGGTAATTTCAATCTCTTCGCGTATTGTTCCGAAGCTTTTGTGCAGTTCTTTACTGTCTTCATTCGAGAGCACCTTTTATGGGTCGAAATTAATCGCCCCATGACACTATTTTCAGTTCAGATTTATTGCTTTTCTGGTCTCTGAAGGCTTAAACGTTACCACTGTAAAATTTATAGTTGTTTGTGTGTTGACTGTTTGAAGAAACCATACATTGAATATATTGTGTATACTTCAGTTTCTACTACTACGATTGAAACTGTTTTTTTTTTAATTTGGAAAAAAGACCCATAAATGGAAAGGTGTTTTGGAAAGTTTAAGTGCTTTGTTTTTGGTTTTAATCAGACCCGTCGAGCGTAATAAACTGAGTTTCTTTATTTCTAGTTTTTAAGTCCTTGTGCGGCAAGATGAGAGAAAAACTCCATTTGATTACCTGACAAATAATTAAATTAAACCTACAGTCGACAGAAAACCAGCATAAATAGGACTGAAGCACAGCTCTTAATGGCGAAAAACTACTAATTCCGTACGCAATTATGCCTGCTAAAAAGATAGGGCAGGAAACTCTTTACCGAGGAAAAATGAGCAATAGTTGTGTAGGCTGGGTCACCTATAAAGCAGGCCTTAAAACTACAAAAGCTCCATCAAAAAAAGCCCAACGTACATCATAATACATCTTTTGCGACTCTATTGAAAGTACAAATGAGGCCACCAAGCTAATTAAGATTCTGTCAAAAGATCTCAACACTCTTAAGCTTTCAGTGGGACCAGTGAAAAAATAATAGAGCTGCTCATGAAAGCTCATTTTTCAGGTAGATCGGAGGTAGCCAACTCTGATGACTTGAGCAGGTATGATCATGACCTAGATATGGGATCCATAGAAGTTATTGTCGAAAGGATCGAGCTGGAGTGGGCCACTGCAACTTTTTTATAAATTATCAAGAATAGATGGGATCATGATACAGAAAACTCAGAAAACTGTAATTCCATGGCTCCTGACGATTTACAAAAGTTGTCCATATCACGAGTATGTTTCTCTTGCTTGCAGACCAGTCCTTGGCGGCTGTGCATTTGCATTTGCCAACTTTGGGAATAAGTCCAATCAGTCTTGAAGGCCTTCTGAAGTTCATCTTCGTGGTAGAACCACAGAGAGATGAGTAAGCAAGCCCAACATGCCTACGAGAAAGGTACGAGACGCAGGCCAGTTAAGTCGCTCTAAGGGCTTTAAATTTCAAACGTTTTATCTGTAAATGATTTGATTTGGTTTTATTTGGCTCTTCAAAAAATCAATAAATGAAGGAATATATAGAATAGCAGACTGCAGTATAGTGGTCAACCCCACAAAGGTAGACCCAGTTTTCTTCATACGAAAGAGAGTAATTAAAACGGTCACTCACCATCTTAGAGGTAAAGCCTCAATCCAACTATCCAGCTATTATATTAGACTCAAAACTTAACAGGAGCTTAAATATAGAATAACGTTGTAAAGTGCGTAGCAACCCTCCGTCAAAGCTTTACGAAAGAGCAGAGACAAGTGGGAGAGGGTTGCGTTGTTATCGATGCCAAAATATCGATATTCACCAATATGTTCAAAATATATTGCGGAGAAGGCGGAATTAACCTATTGGCAATAGGGAAGTTACGCGAGGTAACTCTATGTTGGATCTCGGGCAGCCGATTCACTGCCAAGGGAAGACTCAGATATGAACACTTCCCTAGTAGACGTATCGGTAATTAGACCTCTGGAATACGTTAATAAAATAGTTTTCAAAATAAAATAGTTTAAAAAAAATTTTAACCGACTTCACAAAAAGTGCTAAAAAACATAAAATAATTTTTCATTTTATATCTATTACGATATTTTGAAGTCGGTGTAAATCAAACAAACCAAACAACTACAACAAAATCGTCCTTCCTTATGATTCCGTGAGTTGAAACATTTAGGTAGTTTTATATAGTATCTTCAACTTTGGTTCCAAAGGTATATATAAAATTAAAACTTATTTTATCCTGTTTAGCACTTTTTGTGAAGTCGGTTCAACTTTTTTTTTAAAAAAAACTATTTTTTGTCACTTTTAAGTGTCTTCATATATGCAACCCGACGAATGCTGATCGTACGAACAGAGCACTTTCAAAAGTTGCAGAGGTAGTGCACTCTATAGAATGAAACAGAATTATTCAACAAAATATTACGAAATTAGTCACGGTCACCCTTTCATACCCTCACCATAGAAAACTTTTACTATGGCATTTGAAAGAGGAAGACTTGTACTATAAGATCGCGGTGCTACATAACATCAAATATGGCAAAAAACAGTGTTAGAATATGTCAAAAGCCTGACGTGATAGAGCAATTCTAAGCCCGGATTCGGTTTCAAGGGGAGAAATTACATCGGAAACAACTATTCCAAGCGCAGGCGGAAAAACCTCTCCGGCCTGTGTTAGCTAAATCGATCCATGTTTTACGCAGTTATTTTCCATCCACACCCCCACTCCCACCCTCAAGATTTTTGACATGGTACCATTCGGGAAACATGCTCTACCCAACAAAAAAAAAATCATCCAAACGGGTCCACGCGTTACGAAGATAGACAACCCCTCCTCCTCCCCATCCCACCCCAGGAACAAATTTTTGTTATTACTAGCAATGGGAAATTTTTTTATATGGTACCAATGGGGGGACATTCTCTACCGAACAAAAAAGATCATTCAAATCGGTCCACTCGTTACGAAATTAGACTACCCACCTCCCTCCCTACCCCACCCTGGGGCCACTTTTTATTTAATTATTAGCAAAGAGGCATCATACTCCAGGGTTTGAGTATCTGCGCCTGGCCAGTGCAGGGCATTCACATAATGCGTGTAATGGGGTCTCATCATCCACCAGATGATGGCCAGCCCGAGTTCTAACATCTCACCTGCTCAGCTTGAGGAGCTCCCTGGATCTACCCGGTGACGGTGAGGGCATAAGGCTTCTTGAGTGAGCGTGTCCCTCAATATTGTTCCAATACAGCCTGCGCTCCTCATTTGCGAGGTTTGCTATTAGCCTTTTAGCCGTGCAGAGAGGAATTTCGCAGACCGGCTCCGGCCCTATAAAAGGGGTATTGGACCCCTTCCTGGTAAGTTCATCTGCCTTTTCATTCCCCGTGTAGCCCCGATGTCCCGGTATCCAGATCAAGTTTGCTTGATTAGTTCTACACAGTTCATCTAGGCTCCTTTGGTAGATGAAGCAATTGCTTTGATTGCAGCTTGACTATCCGAGAAAATTAAGATGCTTTTTTTATAGGCTCTTCTTAGGTTCTCGTAAGTACATGTCAGTATAGCGAAGATCTCAGCCTGGAATACCGTGGTGTACTTTCCCAGGGCCAGTGATAAACTGAATCGAGGAGAGTTACTCCAGACCTCTGCCCCAATGCCCGATTCAGTCTTGGATCCATCCGTATACCATACATACCATATTGGAAGCGTCCAGGTCTCACGATTCTCCACCCGCATTAGGATTGGTTGGAATGGTGAGAATCTTGCCGGCACCTGATCAGCTAACATGGCCAACTCAGGTGTAGCTTCAAGAATCTCCCTTATTGTCGTGTGGCCCTTACCTATGTTTCCCTCAAAGAGACCGGCTCCCTCTAGTTTGCAGGCCATGCTTTCAACCTCTATATGAAGAGGTTTGGTATTTAGCATGGTTTCGAGTGCAGCCGTCGGCGAGGTGCGCATGGCTCCAGTGATGCCTTGGCAGGCCATACGTTGCAGTCTGCTAAGTTAAGTCTTTATCACATTAAGTTTTGCTCTGTGCTACCATGTAACCGCTCCATAGGTTATCATGGGCCTAACTGCTGTGTAGATTCAGAGCATTGTCCTTGGTTTAAGTCCCCAGGTAGTCCCGCAAGCTCTACGGCATGCCCAAAAGGACTTCCGAGCTTTTTCCATGGTTGTATCTAAGTGCAGGTTCCAGTATATCTTACCTTACCTGATCCTTGAAGGATAGCGCAGTGCCCAAGAAGGTCGGTTCAGTCAGACCCGTCGTGTTCCTCTTCCTAGTGAACGGAACGACGACCATTTTGTCAGGGTTGACTTTGAGATCAACCTAAGTGCAAAAGACGCCCTGTATATTCCGCATAGCACCGGCGCGAGTGGGACTGCAACAGAATCTCTAGCGTTTCTTCCCTGGTTCGGGTCTATGTCCCGTTCGGTTTCTGGAGTGTGCCCAGGTCACCCGACGTAGTTTTAATAAGGGCCTTATGCAGTCTCGCAGAATCGTGAGCGCCCTCCACGTTTTGACAAAAATTTTGCCAGCTGGATCTCTTGGAACGGCGAAGTTCTCGGTTGTAGGCAATTAGGGATTGCTTGTCTGCTTCCCATCACCCGCCTCTTTTCGCCCTGTTGAACAGCCTTCTGGTAGTAGCCCTTACTCTCGCAAGTTCCCTCGTCCACCAAGGAACGTTCCTGTTGTGGGACCTTACTGACACCGGACAGCTTCACCTGAAGGCCGTCTGTATGTACTATAGATACAGTCCGAAAGCTGACATTAACAGCTAGGCATTAGTATTGTAAACAAACCGAAACTTGTCACAGGAAATATAAGGAAAAGTTTGGGGAATTATACTTTCTCGTAGTATTTATTGCTCGGAACATTTTTAAACTCTTAAATTGGATTTACTTGAGGCTAACTTAAAAATGTTCTGAACTGTGAACACGATAAAAAGTGTCTTTCTTTACAATTTTAATGTGTTTTAAAGGAAAAATTAGCTTGTGCTCGTTTTTATTAAACTGTTGAGCTTAAAATGCGTCAATGACCTCAGCGTTTCACTTTGGTTTTGGTCACAAGAGTGTGCAATTTTTTTTTATGTGCAAGGATTGGTTAATCTGTGCTACAACAAAACTGAAATAATGACGAAATGTTTGATGGTGAAACGCCCGAACTTTCATGTTTTCCGGGCTTTTATCTAGAGTAGGGGCTGTGAGTCGGTTAATAAATAGACCGATATGCTGTCCAGCTGACCAATGAGAGTAGGTAGACGTTAATAACTTTCTTACTATTTTAATTAAAAAGTTAAGGTGAGATTGTCTGTTGGAATGTTTCCTAGGACTTTACCTTTTGTTGATTGAAACGCGTAAGTTAAAAACTTATACAGTAATTTATTACTAAAAAATATAAAAATTATGTCTTTTTGCCTTATACATTTATTACTGGCGATAACTTGACACTGCTTAGTTTAGCTCCTTGAATTACAGTTCCGGAGAGCCGCGGCTCTTGGATTACGGACACATCTACTAGCAGGTCGTCGGTGGCTGTTCAGTAGTGGTGCAGATTAGCTTTCTAACTTGCCTCATTTGAGGAGATGGTGAATTTTAGTCGTTCCAACTATAAATTCACCACCCTTGTAGCTACCCTTAAGACTGCAATGGACACATTATCCATTGCAATTTTTTGATCTTGTCCTTCTCCTTCTGCTCCGGGTTTGGCGGATAGAACTTGCCAGCTGCTGGTGCAAAGTCCGATGTACTGCAACGATATTAGTCGCAGTGTGGAAGTTACTTCCATTACTGGAGATATCCATCGAAGGCAGCACGCGCAGGGTTAAGGTCTCTGCTGGAGTAGTTTCTAGCCTTGCTCCGCGCCAGAAGTCTTCTCGATTACGGATGCATATAGTCAGGAAGTCATAAGATTCCTTTTTGTTGCACCCGATAACTTTACACCTTGCCGCCAGCTAGCCTCGTCGAATTTGCAGATGTTTTCAACATCTGCTGTTTCTCCGGCGGCTAGTATGGTTTCCAGATTTTCGACCTGCACTTTCAGCTCTTTCGATAGCTTACCGTTCGGCTAAGATCGATCACTGCCAGAGTTAGCTCTTTACTACTAGTGAAGCCGATTTTGGCCTTTTTATTCATTTATTCTCAACATTTGGATTTATTAAAAATTCGATACTGAATCATACGAGGTTCGATCAAAAAATACACGCAATTTTCAAATTTCGCTGACTGTGTGTATATGTATGTTGGATGCTTAGTTTTCTTGTCGAAAAGTTTACATTTGTTTTGGTGGGGAAATATTTTTATTAAATTTCATTGAACAACGTAATGTCGTCGGTGGAGTAAGTGATAAATTTTCGACCTTCTAACCCGGAGGTCTCAGGTTAGAATCTTAGGGGCGGCGCCCCATGGCTGTTTTCTGCTGACAACAGGTTACGATTAAAAGGCCATTGGATGTTGTAGAGAAAATTAGTAATTCGGCGATTGCCCTGGTCATTTTCTTCACTTTTCGACGTTGATATCGGTTCTTGATGTGTTGTCATATTCAACATATGCACAGCCCTATTGTAAACGTTTGTTTTATTGTTTATTTTTTATAGAGGACGCGCTAAAACCAACATATAACACAATACGGTGCTGCACTTTATTCCTTTATTGCTAAAGAAAAATGTAATGCAAATTCTTTGTTCAATTTTTTCCATAAGTAAAAATCGCCGAACATACCAAAACATATGTAATTTCAGTCTGCAGCCAACAATATGGCACTTTTCACAATAAACGTGGTTGGAAGATTCAACTTCCTGATCGTATTTATCTAAACATTGTTTAAATTTTAACCTGCCATTTGTTTGAGATCAACTTGCAAATATTCTGAGCAGGTAATGATAAAAGCTTTCTTCCTTACAATTTCTAGGGTACGGAAATTAAGAGAAGACTGGCGATGACTGCAATATCTAGAGTAGACTGTAGTCAGAGGAAAATGTACTAACAAAACAATGAAAATTGTGACACGAAATTCAAAAATGTTGCGTATTTTCTGGTCAAATTTCATATATACACACAAATCTTTATTGAACAAAGAGGACGTAGATATTCCTTGGCAAGTTAAACTAAACCTACCTAGATCCTTACGAGAATTAGAACATAGGAAACCACAACCATAGCTGTCTGTACTGCAACCAAATTACTTACAACCCATTCGGCTTTTCATATTTCACAATCAGCTTAATGAAGTAGTATATGTAGACAGACAGGCAAACCAATCTAATCGAATAATTAGAAAATCAACATTCAATATCTGAGTACCTTGTAACAAATATCTTGAACACAATTAAATTAGAGTCAAAAGGGAAATATAAGCTTAATCCAAGCATTGCTTAATGAATTGCAGTTACTAAATTCTTGACAGCATGCATTGCAAACTTTACTACATATAATAGCAACTTTGCACACTCGAGCTTCCAAATTTTTCTTTGAATATTGAGCAAAGATTTTCACACAAAAGCTTTAAAATTTGTTCACATTATTCTGCAAGACAATGCTTGACGTATTAAAGCGGCACCTCGAAAAGCTTTGATGAACCAAAACTAATAAGAATTAACTTGACATATCCATAACGAAAACTATATAAAATAAATTGAGCCTTTGATTTTTAGTTTTTTGAATAATAACATATGATTATAATAACAAAATAAAATAATGATAATAATTTAAAACAATATATCTTTTTTTCCAATGGGATCAAAAAAAAATTATTATTTTTCAATCGGCAAGTGTACTGTAGTTTTAAACACCTTAGGACTAGTTTATTTGCCTTTTTATTTTAAGTAAAATCTAGATTTTTTCTAAGAAAAGGGTTTGCCCACACACGTCTAAAATGCTGTGTGACGCTGTAGAGGTGACAGTTGATTTTTCAATCACTGACGGTTTAGATCTAGACTTGACCCTGAACTTGTCAGTACGCCGGCCGGCTGACTGGAGTTCCTTTTCGTTCTGTATGATACTTGGGTTTTCCGGAACGAACAAACAGTTATTGCACTGGATAAATTCTATGAGCAATTTCCCTCCTATATTAACCTTCTACTGTTAAGCGCCGTACTCCACCGATTTTTGCTTCTGTAAGCTGTTACTAGTAAAAATAACAACGATTCTGCTCGATGCGTTGATAAGGATATCAGGGATATCAATGAAAAGGATAAGTCTTTCCTTTCTCTCTCTCTTTACTTCTCGTAACCTCGATTCAAGACAATGATTGCAAGTGAGCGTACAATTAAAGATGAATTCCGAACCACCCATATTATTTTGGGCATTTTATCGTAATCTCTTGTCAGGAAAAAACAAGCATGAATCGCCGCTGTTGCGGTTCAAACGTAAAATCTCTGGTAAAGGAGGCCGACACAATTACTCAATTTACGACATAAATCTTCGTTACAATATAATGCGACACAAGTGTGTGCTAACCCCTAACCTTGAAATTGGTAACCACTATTATCTGCAACGCCTAACTTTATTAATGGTCTAATGAAAGCCTTTGGTACGTATGCTTTGTAAGCATACTTCCTAATAATTATGAATCATATTGGTGTGACAGGCATCTAGTGGAAATCCGCCAGAGAATTATTGAGGATAGCGATAGAATTTTTCGGACTCTAAAGCTATTAACCAAAAAGATCAAAACAGTTTCAAAAAAATCAAGAGTATTTATACAATCACTTTTAAAATTTATTGCGTTACATTACTGCTTTAACAAACAAAATTCAAGGGCACAATTTTTCTAAATGGTAAATACACTCACACTGACGCCTCAAGGAGCAGCCCATGAATTTTGTAACTTCTTCAACTTGTCATCAGGGCATCCTTGTAAACACCTTCGGTTTCTCCAGATGACAGGACTATGAATCAGATGAATATATTACTGTTTCAGAAAATTGGAGAAAGGGTCTTCTCGATGTAACATCTGATATTGGTGCTGATATTGGCAGCCATCTTATAACAGCTGAGTTTTGCTTATGCATGACATGCAGAGAACACGTAGCACGTTTAGAAAGTCGAAGACGGCCATGAATCAGTAATGCAGAGCAGATTCCGTTTATTCAGTCAATCCACATCTCAGAACTGCAAACCGTTCTCTACAGAAAGGCTTCCAAACAAATGTAAGACATGATAAACGCAACTGCATCAACTCGCTAGCAGATAAGGAAGAAGAAGCCACCTAGCATGTATTAGTGAAGATCTGTACAAGGTTACCAAAGAACTGGCAGGAAATACTGTGCAACTGAATATCTTGTAAGACGAGGGATCTCTACTTGTTACGGATAAGCATCAACTGCGCAGGAGGAGAATATTTTTTTGAAGTCCTTAACAACACCTTTGAACCGTCAGGTACCTCTTCGACTGACGCTAAAGAAGTGTCGCCAATGGCTAACATTGTACCAGATTGTAGGTAGCGGACGTCGATAGACCTCACTAAGACCCAAGGACTGATGGAGTACCATGGTAATTACGAAATACTTAGAGCGGGTACCATTGCTGTGGCTGGTGGGTTGTTTGGTTTAAGTGGCGAGTGCTATCCACCAAGGAAAACACTCCAGTTAACACGTTACGAGCCGTTTTGTTGCCACAATCTGTGGGAACCCGGTAGTGAGTCAAATGCCTCTCCTACGCAAGGGTAGTAGAATATTGGCACTGCAACAGGGTATGAGAGCGCTGTGATAGAGCCAACTCGAGAAGCTAAGAAATTGAGGTAATTCCCTAATCTTTTCTTCTGAAATTGCCTGAAGATTCTCAAGAAAGTAATCTCCCAGTGTCCTTCTTCTGGCCCTTGTCAGAGCTGGGTACTTGCATAGACGGTGAAGTACGGTTTCTTTTTCGCTAGCGTCGCCGCAACTGCGACAGTGTATATTATAAGGAAACCCAAGTCTGGCCTAATGTTCGCCTATTAGGCAGTGCCCTGTGCATACCGCGACTAATTTCGCGATTACAGCATGAGATCTGCCAAGCAACTCCATAGTTCTATTTTTATTAAAGCTTGGTCATGCCGTTCTAGAGATGGCACAGGTTGAGGTCGTACTTCGTCTAAAGTTAGCTTAAGCTAAGAAGTGATGAAATAGTTCCTTTTTAAGGCAGAGGAGCAGAGCCATCCTCGCCAGTTTATCTATCTTCTGATTCCCTGGGATGTTCCTGCAGTCCGGAACCCAGAGAGGAAAGTTGCTCTTTACAGTCTCTAACTAGCTTTGAGAAGGTGGTCGCTGACTCAAGCGCCTTTATGGTAGCCTGGCTGTCCGTAAAAATACCAACGTTTGTCACTGGAGATTCACTGAGTCCGAGCAGGGAGCATGCCTTTAGCCCAAGCGCTTCGGCTTGGAATACACTTGAGTTGTTCGGCAGCCTACAGGACTCCGATGTTTCAGAGAAAACACCCGCCCTGACACCACAGTCCATCTAAGAGCCGTCGTTGAACAGGACGGGGTCGAAGCAATTAAAAAGTTCAGTGCTCCCCCTTCCTATCTGTTTGGGATTCTGACACTAGAGTTCCTTGTAAAGTTCATTGCGGCAGGTGATATTCATCTTCCGTGATCCAGGAATGGCGGGAAACGAGACCTGTCCCACTGATTGAAAAAGAGGCGAAATTATGAGGTGTTGCAGCAATCCGCCGAATGGAGGTCTCTTTAACATCGAATGTTCGTTGATTTCGTTAAAGGCGAATACATATGTATTTTTTTATGATGTAGCAAAATGGTAAAAGGTGAAGGAGAGGACTGAAAAGTCTTGTTTTTGCATTACTGCGAACTAGACAACAACCCATAGACGAAGTGAAAGTTTTAATTTTAATTTTTAAAATTCACGGAGACTCAAACCTGGTGGTTGTGTCATTCAACCAATTGATCCAATTCCGTCTCCTAGAAGTAAGAAGTCAATTGCTTTTGAAAAATTTTACCATAATTCCAAAGCTGTGGACATTGATACCAAACGCATAGCTCAATTACATAAAAAGGTACGAAACTCATCCCAGTGTAAATGAGGAGCAATTTCAATAAAACCCACTCCCACTCCTTCGTGCACAGTTTAATTTAGAATATTGTACTTAAGAGCCTTTCCAATAAATTACGTTTCATGAAACTCTTAAGATTTCCACAAGTTTTGAGGAGATACATTACTTCCCACAAAAAGCTGCTACTTACCTCTTCAGGTAACCCCTGCAAGAAGTGAACAGTGCTTGAGAATAAACGGCAAACCTGCTTGGGGAAAGTTTATTCTTTCACCGCGTGATAAAATTCTCCGTTTACCCATCAACTCATGATGGATTTTCTAGCTTAGCAATTTATGTGCAAGGACGAATATTTCAGAACCTAAAGAATCTTATTTTACACATAGAAATAAATTAGAGTTATTTTTTATCTTAACGTAATTGTTTTAAGTTTGAAGCTAAAATATGCAGCAATTTACGTTCCTATGAGAAGCATAATGGGTCCTTGCAAATGTAACATAGTAATAACTATAGAGAAATTGTATGTAACTAAGTGTAACTATTGGAAACCCTTCAGGGCGTAAGTTTAAAATTGGGATACAATAGACAAATTCTTAACATCAATGGCCTGCAAAGCTTTTATGTGCGTGCCTAAGTTTAAAGCTTAAGCATCGTTAGACATGCCAACGCACCGGAGTCGGATTAACTTGAACGGGGGCTGTAGGCAGAGTTATTTCACAGGCCTATTTAAGGCAGCGGTTTCGGAGATTTAAAGCAATTGGAGGGTTTTCAATGAATTCAATAATCGTAGACTTTTTATTTATACACGTATTTATCGTATACACTTTATGAAATATACCTAATATTTCTATATAATCTACAAATAGAGTTCAAACGGGACAAATCAGATATTCTGTTTAAATTTTTGTAGAAAAATGAACTTTAGGTATTTTTCCAAAAACTCCCACCCTTTCTTATTGGTTTCGCCGAAAATCATGTAAAGTACAGCAAACCTCCATACTCGCGAAGGATGCGTTCCCAAAAAACCTCCCATATATTGAATTTGCGTACGCCAGGGTTAAACCGCGAACTAAAATATGGGGATGCTTCTCAGTAATGTCAGTAATCATAGTGTGTACATATAAAAATGTAAATAAAAACCGAAATTTATTATTTAAGGAATAAAAAGAAAAAATGTCTTTTAACTTAAAAATTTCACAGGGTGATTAATAAATTTTAGGTTTTCATAGTATGCACATCATTATTTTATTTTTATCTTTAAATCTATTTCAGCAACATTAAACAAACACCGAAAAACTTTCACTTCAATGTTCTTCCTAAAAGTGATAACAATGTTTATCTTACTCCAACCAATGCAGCTATAGTCACTTGTGAAATTTAATTAATGTTTTACGATTACCTAAAATTCAGACTTTTCCCAAATTTTCTCAAAAATATATGTCTTAATATGCCTGCTTTATATTTTTAACCGACTTCCCAAAAAGAAAGAGGTTCTAAGTTCGATGTGTATATTTTTTTTATGTCTGACCGGGCATAACTTCGTAACGCGTTGACCGATTTTGATAATTCTTTTTTGTTCGGTAGAGTATGTTCACCGATTGGTAATATGTCAAAAAATAGGGGGCCGGGTGGGAGTGGGGGTGAAACCTAACTTTGTAACGCGTGGACCGATTTGGTTGGTTCTTTTTTTGTTGTACAGAGTATGATCCCCCATTGCTAGTAGGAGAAAAAAATGTGCCCGTTAATGGGGGAGGGGGAGGGGTAATCTAACTTCGTAACGCGTGGACTGATTCTCGGCTGTTCGGCCAACTCTGTCGCCCTCGGCTGCATCGCCTTTAAAATTATCTCCATGCGGTACGAGTGCTTCTTAGCGCGGTCATAATCTGGTCCGCAGAATATTTTTTCGATGGTTGTCTGACATATAGCTCTTGGGTTCTTTCTGAGTTCGGTTCGAAGGCCATTGCAGGTCCTCCTCTCCACTCAAAAGACTTGTTAGCGAGATCACCTACTGCTTTTCCAACGTAATTGGACTTCGCTCTAAGACCTCATACCTTTTTCCATATTTGGCGCATCTAATATTGATGTCTCTGTCTGACTAAGACTTAATTGGACCTGCATTTTAACTCTTTGGCGCGATCGTCACTCTGATCTGCATGCTACAATTGGAAGTGGTGTACTGTATGCCATCAGAGTTAACATCCCTTGCTCTGTAGTGCATGTTGACGGGTTTGGTAACTTGGGGTTCTTATGTGTCGTCTTGGGCAGCGGTGGATTTACCCTTCATGTGATCCCGAACCAAGCAAGTCGCCGGTTCCCTTGATCTTATATTTACCTTTAACTGTTTTCATTGTTATTTCATTTATTATTGTTTAATTTATTAATTATTCTTCTAACCCCTACTTATATTATTAATTTGTATTAGGTTTTAAGAAATTCCAAATTGATTGTTCTAACGTGATTTTACGTTTGTTAAGTTGCAAAACTAAGGATAACGAAAAAAAAACAGAATCCAAAAACTGGACCATGCATTGTTGTTGTCTTTCCGTGCATTTTGTATGCTATTTATTTCAGAGACTCGCGGCCCCTTCGAGCCACCTGTAAAAAGTATTCAGCAATCTAAAGATTAAGATATTTCTTTCGAATAAGGCCCCAGTCCCCTTCGAATTGTATTTATAAAAAGCATTGAAAGTTTTATTTAATTCACATACGCCTAAGAAATAAAGGGGGCCAGATGCTATACACCTAAGAAATAAGAAGCTGATGAATTAAAGCCATCTCATTTTTGTCTTGAGATATTACAGACCAGGGAAATTGTACTAATAATTCGTAATAATTTTTTCTTAATAAGGCCTGGAGCCACCTTTGAGCTACCCCTAGGCACGTGCCTATGTTCGCCTTTGATTAAATGCGCTGCTGGTCTTGGGGTTTCCTTAAAGAAGATTATTTGTTTTCACCGTGTAGGTTCTCCTGGGCTCGCTATCTGGAGTATCTGACCTACTGTTTGCGGTTATTGACTGTTCGACTAATGCTTTGCGGGCTTCTGATGATTTTTGCTACCTTTAAATTTCCTGCTGTTGATTAAGAGCTTGGGAGCGCTTTTCTCTGATCGATGGTTAAGTGTCTTCTTTCTCTGTCTCACTCTTTATCAACACCTGTGCCGCGGCGGACTCGGCGCAGTGTAATGACGTTGTGAACGATGGTAGTAGGCTTCTGGACTTTGTTTTTTCATGACGGCACGCGGGTCCCCGTCATCACTCTGCGCTCCTGGTTGTCACGTGATTCGACTGCATTTTTAAAGTTGAACCGACTTTACAAAAAACGCTAAAAAGTATGAAGTAATTTTTAATTTTTAATCTTTTACGACATTTCGAAGTCGGTACAAATCAAACAAACCAAACAACTACAACAAAAGTACTTAATCGTCCGTTCTTATGATTCCGTGACCTGAAACCTTCAGGTAGTATTATTACCTTCAATTGTGGTTATGTAGTTGTTTTATTTGTTTAATTTGCACCGACTTCAAAATGTCGTAATAGATATAAAATTAAAAATTATTTTATGCTTTTTAGCGCTTTTTGTGAAGTCGGCTCAACTTTTTTTTAAAAAACTATTTTATTTTTCACTTTTTCACTAAAATTGTTTTTCTCGTGGTATCAATCAAGGAACATACTCTCTCCTCAACGAATGTCGTCGATAAGGGGCAACAGAGGAAAGAAACCCGTCGAGGAAGTTGAATCAAGTTCGAGACCCTTCGAAGTTTTCATCTTGCCATCTACTTTAACTATCTCTAAAATGATGATATAAAATGAAATTAAAAAGTAGATAAGCCCATAAGTCTCATACTTTATAATCGTAATAGTCTTAAAGATAACAATATTGAATGTCCTGTCTGTTGAAATTAAAATAAACCCCCGTGCGCATAAATATAGAGGGTGTTTCAGATCTGACGTGCCAAAATGAGTAGGGTGATAGATCTCAACTAGACAAACAAAAAAGGGTCGGGCAGTGGGGTAGGGGCAATCTCCGCCGTTTGGGTTGCCTATCTTACAACTTTTCCAAAAAGGTATAAAATGGGGAGGTAGACACAGGATTAGAAAAATTGCATCCTTAGAACTCCCTGAGTACCTAATTATTTTTTGCACTTTGGGTAGGAAATTTTTTAAAGAAACAAAATTGTTAAGGTAAAAGGTCGAAAATGTTTATTTTGGGTTAACAAGTAATTAATTTTAATTATGGCTGCAAAAAAGTTATAAAAATGTTGTGTAATTTTGTTTTATTGCCAATATTAACTTGTGTCAGCTAGAATTCACACCCTTGCATAATGGCGTTCTATTACTTGTACCTGTTGAAAATGTTGCTATAAAAAAGGGTCAGTCAGCAAGAATATCTATCATAGTTGAAAAACAAATCAATAAGTACGGGTGTTTTTAACCAAAAATGGTAGAATATGGAATATCAAAGGAGATTCCCTAACCGGCGAGCACCCCAAAGAGGGTTATTTAAGCGGACTTTCCAAAGGTTAAGAAAAACAGGAAGTGTAACTTCCCACGACATGGAGACACGACCCGAAACTTTGGGAACTTCTGCCGATGTCGAGTACCAAATAATCACCATCGTGAGGCAGGACCCTGAGAGGAGCATGAAACCGTCATCTAACGTTTGGAGGGTTACTCATCGAGGGGGATTACGTATATATCACCATCACCCAGTCCAAGGACTACTGGAAGGAGATTCCGAGAGAAGACTGAAATTTAGCACTTGGCTTCTGGAACGCGACATTGACGACAGAGCGTTTCTGGACCGAATTCTGTGGGCAGATAAATGTGAGTTCACCAGGAATGATATCACGAACTTCCATAACCTCGATAGCTGGTCGAACACTTATCCACACATCGCAAAGGTGACCTCATTACTGCAAAAATTCAATGTTTTGGTTGGTATCATCGACAACCATTTGTTAGGACCATTCATTTTGCCGCAAGTGCTTAATAGTGAAATTTATGCGGACTTTTTCGACAATACAGTGCCAGATCTAATAGAGGAGAACCCTATGGATAATCATAGGGGAATGTTTACCAACACGATGTGTTGGTACGCCACATACGGCTAACATTGTAAAGGAAATACTAAGTGACAAATTTCCTAACCGCTGGATTGGGCGAAGTGCACCGATTTCTTGGCCTGCTAGATCTCCAGACCTTGCCCCATTGGACATTTTCTTATGGAGAACAAGGAAGCATGAAGTTTATTCAAGCGCAGTTAACAATAGGGAGGATTTAGTTAGCCGAATAAATAATGCAGCGACGAAAATACGGGAGAGGCTGACTGCAATATGCCTTAAACAGGGACTTAGAAGGAGATTGTTGGCATGCATTCAAAGTGGCGGTGGACATTTTGAGCGGCTTTTGTTACTTATCAAGATTAATTGTAATTATTTTTAAATTCAATAAAAAGCATTTTAGAATTAATTTGAATTTAATTTCTTTAATTTGTTGATTTTTATGATATTCTCCAATAGGATTTCTACGTATAAATGTCTACATATTTTCTCTACGTGGACATGTTGCACCTTTTTGGAAAGGTAATAAGTTCTAATAAAAATAAAAAAGAGGTCTGCTAATTACATGAATTTCGGAGAAAATTTGGAAATATGAATTTTAGGTAATTACAAACCATTTTTTTTGTTATTTTGGAAGTGACTGTACCTGTAATAGTAGGAGTTAGATAAACATTGTTGACAATTTTGGAAGGTCATTGGGGGTAGTTCTTTAGCATTTGTTTGATGTGGCTATGTTGGGTAGATAAAAAGATAAAAATAAAAGAATACTGTGCATACCATGAAAACCTGAAATTTATGAATTACCCTGTAACTCCCAAACGCTTGAGATTGCCCCCTCCCATCTGCCATACAATTTTGTCTAGTTGAGATCTATCACCCTACTCATTTTGGCACGTCAGATCTGAAACACCCTGTAGGTTCCATATAATGCACTCATTTGATAACAACCTTATTGAACTCAATTTTCATCTTCAAATTAACATAAAGATTGTTTGAAGTTATGATGTTGTAATCACTTTCAACCGTCGTCAACCCATTCGTTCTCTTCGTCACGTTTTTCTAATAAGCAAATATTGCTAATATGCAAATTCTACAAAAACAATTCAATATGCAGAAACCTTCATAGGTATTTTACTCCTAAATAAATACAAAAACATTCCTATGATGAGAATTACATACTCATTTCCCTTATGGAAAGGCTCTGGCTGCGACTGTTTTGGTGACTGAGAACTTTTTAAATCCAAATGAAAAAATGTCTGCCATAATAATTTTTTATGCATAATTGTTCTCATGTTGTGCACAATTCCCGACAACAGAACAGAATTTGTTGACTGATTTAAAGGACTACACTCCGTTTGCATAAATATTCTCTTATTAAAGAAAGAACTCGACTCCCATCTTCTAGGAAAGCGCATTTTTATTTTTCGTAATAATTTGTAAACAACTCCTTAACTTTCCAGCTAGTGCACTCAACCCTTTTTGCAGCGCAGTTAAAATTGCAAATTTAAAATCTTAATTTATTTTTACAGCCATACCTCACTCAGTTTTATTGCATAATGAAGTTATAAGCAGAAATGTCATCAACACACGTATACGAACTCTATCTGGAAAACTAATAAACTTAGCAGAAACGCAACCATTTAATAGCTTACACAACGTCCAGCCGAGCAATCTGTTATGGACTAAGTAAGCATCTTACAACTCAGGGCACGTTTTATCCAATTACCCACGATAAATCCTAGCCATTTGCCAAGACGAACCGGGGAATCCTCGAAAAGAAGCTTTCCAAAAATAATGAGTTCTTAATTCCAGTGCAAAGATTTCTCGTCTCCTTTTTCTGGTAAAAATTATTCCATCGCCCAACGGGTGTGCTTTTATTAGAGTGAGACCAGTTGAATTGTTTGAACAACTTCTACCCGGTTAGTATACTGAGCCTTGCAACCTTTTCCAGACTTTTCGAAGGCAGGACGAAGGGTTTTCTCCAACCCACAAACGTGGGTAAGGCTGCGACCAAAGTGGCTTGTAATACGCCTTCAGGATACGAATTTGCTGACATTGCCTTTTGTTAAGGATTTGATTTTCTTAAGATCCTTGCTATTGTGGCTATGTTTACACTTGATTCGAGTGAATGATTTTTGAAGATTTCTTTATTTCCCTAAAAAGAGTTGTGAAATCCTGAGAAATCTTTGAGAGCTTGTGTTATTTTTGTCGAAACCCAACCAATCCCATTGTTATTTAGCAATCAAATGCGAATAATTCGTTAAAACTTTTATGTCCTGACAAAATAGGAAATCTTTTTATGTCGCCCTCCTTTTGGCTTTAAATCGGTCATTTATGTCTGACCACCTACTTGGACATTTTTTACGACAAGCAAATAGCTTATTTTGGGCTAAATATTGTTTCCCATAAAATAGAGCGTATTTCTTCCGGTTCAAATATTAAATATGAATACAATACCGCCAAGTTGTACACACCTAATACATTTTAAGCTTCAGAATATTTTACCTAACAAACTTTCATTCGATTCTTTTCCCGAAGGATAATAATATTTCAATAATTCCAGGGATGCGTAGCTATCCTCAGCATAACATGGGTAATTAGTCTTACCGTGTTTGGATTGCTAGTTTTACCCAAAGGTATGCATCTAAACTGCCCAACGTAAATTTTTGCCTGTAACATTTCAAAACTTCCCAATTTCAGGATATTACTTCAATAACACAGGGTTGATGGCATGCGAGCCGTTCTACAGTAAGCCTTCATATAGAATTCTGGCCACATGTGCATTATATTTTCCCACTACAATGATTCTAATGTACTGTTATGGATCAAGCTTTCACATGAGTCGTTTTAGGCTCAACGAGCCAGTGCCACCCCCGACAACGCCCAACCACCCTAATACAATAACGAAAAAGGTATATCGAAACGTTTCAAGCAAAATTTTAATTAAAATTTAGAACTGACGACTAATTAAGAATTCTCTTACAAACATTTGCAGGTAGTAGTCTTACCACCACCGGAAAGGCAGTTTACTGGATCAACTTCTCGATCTATGGCTGCGATATCTCTGGGATTTATAGTGATGGTTACACCATGGACAATACAGGAAATCGTAACAGCCTGCACCGGATCCAAGGTAAATTTCACACCAGGTTTGTGTTCAGATAAATTTATGATCGAATTTCTTGCAGCTTCCTCCATTTTTGGATTTTCTAGTTACGTGGATAGCGTTAAGTAACAGTTTTTGGAATCCATTTCTGTACTGGCTTCTAAACTCACATTTTAGAAGGCTCAGCAGACTGCTCTTATCAAACAAGGTATGTACTAGGTTACTCCCACTTGGATTCATGAGTGCGATTCCATTTGCATGTATAATGGCTGGAACCTGGTCTGCAGACAATAAAGGGATCCGCAATGTACTCACTGAGCACATATTACTACATTTCAGCTTTGCTGGGATTATACGAAAATTTGAAAATGCTTCTGAGACCAAAGCTTCTCTTAGTTGACTTAAAACAATCCCAATTCTTAACTATAAGCTTAATTGCACTTAAATCTCATCATAATTGCCAAGCATAATCCGATTTATTTTCTCCATAGCGTACATGATTTTGCTAAATGTCCAAAAATCCGGTCAAAGTCATATTCACTTCAAAGAGATTAAATTAGTCCTTAAGGGGAGTATGACTAAAGACATTTATTCGAGACTTTTCAAGAAGTAATGACTAGTTGCTCCGGAACCCTTGTCCTTCTGTTCGTACATTTTCACATTATATAGTCCTAATTAGTTGTTTTTATGGTTTTATCAAGGTAATGAAAAATAAATGGCCAATAAAACACTAAATGATAATTCGGTAGCGGAACGTATGGCTTCTGTAAAGCTTATTTTATGGGTCAAAGCTTAAATTTGACTTAAACCTCAAAGTCATTTAAAAGGAAAAGATTAAAAAGTTTAGTAAAGGAAGAGTAAAAGGCCCTTTAACTTAAGATAGGAGCAGCATAAACGTTTTAACAAAGCAAAAAGAACTAATGAATGGATTTCCTATAAGATATAAACCCTGTCGAATTTCAAAAAACCTATGAGATTTTAATTTCGTGGCTGGAAGCCATTTATGAAACCTGCTTAAACCCCAAATTCCAGATTCGTAGACAAAGATCAAGGTGGTTTTCATTTCAAAAGGACGTATCTCGAAAAGTAAACCTAAGGACTTTCAGCCAATAAGTCATCGACAGAAAAGGAAGACCAATCATCTACAGGGAGTTCGCCCTAGCAGCTTTCCTAGAGATTAAGGTTGCCTTTAACAGCAGATGTTCTCGCTAAAATGGAAGCTCAGGAAGCGGAACATCTACTTCCTGCGATATGTGGTCTTATCAAATTTCTCAACGATGTACTATTAGATCTTGCGAAAAGATAATGGGAAGAGACCACATCGTGTTGAATCGCGAAAATCATGTGGAAATCGTATGATCAGCTACTCAACCTAACTCGGATTCAGTATAAAACCATGGTCGGGATCTACACCGGCGGTACATGCGCATAGAATGGATGTATGTACATGCCCACAAAATTGATATTTGCGACACTAATTTGTTCATACATTGTCAGGAACCCAATATAGAACAATGTGTAGACACCTTTTATGCCTTTCTTCTCCATTCGCAAGGACAAGACGGGAGATACTAGGCAATTACTTCATGTTCGAAAAACGACATCTCTAGGGCGTAGGGTATAAGACTGTAAGGACGCTATGGACCCTGTGTAGTCTGTACGGGGATTTTTAGCTGTCACTGTAACCTAACTGTTAATAACTTTAAACCAGAGGCAGTAACGGCATCCTTAAGAGAGCTAGAACTAGACAGGTCACTCACCAGGACCGTAAGTTCTAGTTTGGTGATCGACCATACAGAAATGCTGTAAAAAGTACTTCCCAAGGAGGGAATCTTCTCCGTAACGATTTAGTTATGGTTCTAGAATATTCTTGACATAAGATGATCGCCTACGCTGATGACGTTTACTTTTACCCAAACATCCTAGCTGAGGTGTTGCAACATCCCTTTTGAAACTATCCTCCTGGAATACCAAGTGTAGTCTGGGTATAATTCCATATAAAACAGAGCTAATACACTTTTTATTTCAACACCGAAATATTAATAGGCACAAACTAAAGTTAAGTTAAATAAAAAAACAAACATACGGAGTAGTCGTGTGGTGGCCTGTAAAAAACCCTTCAGAGAATAGCAACATTAATACTATTCTCTACCTAATGCCGGTGGAACTCTTTGGCAAGCCTTTATTCATACCAGGTAGGAATGGTAGGAGAGTTTCCTCCAACGAAAACAGGCCATCTATACACTGATGGCTTTAAATTGTATGATAGGGGGGTGTATATTGGGAATGCCTGAACATAAAAATTTCTTTTCGTTAAGTTATAGTTTTAAAGGTTCCGCTAGCATATCTAGATATAAAGCAATGTCGCCATCTGCATCATTACAGAGGATCAAGCTGATATTAAATACATCAACGTATTACATACGATCTCCAAGGTTGCCTGCTGACCACCTTAACGTACACCTTATATGGGTACTGGGTCATAGTAATATTCCGGACCTTTAAGTTTAACTCTTCGCATGTAAGTAACTGAACCTTTAAGTCTAACTCTCGCATGTAAGTAACTGTAAGCTCGTCGTAAATCTACTTAGTTTCGGCACCACTCTACCAGACTTGGTTTATAACTTACCATATAAGGAAAGCGCAAGTGTAAGACCGCCTAAGATATTAATTAATTAATTTAACTAAATATTAATGTTTAAAAGAACTTAAATGTTTTATAAATTTATTTATTTGTCGAATTACTGCTTATAATGAAAAAAATTTGGACCCAGGGAGGGGAGTCGAACTTCGTAACGCGTGGACCGATTTTGATGATTTTTACTTTGTTGGGTAGAGTATGTTCCCCGATTGGAGTCATGTCAATGTATTAGGGTGTGGTGGGGGTGGGGGGCGGCGGTCTAACTTTGTTACTTGTAGACCTATTTGGATGATTCGCTGTGGAAAAATGTTGACTTAGGGTTGAGGTGGGGGGAGACTGTAAACGTTACGTTACTGGACTGTAAAATTAATATATTTGCAAATCTGATTATAAAAAATAAATTGTGCATTAGGAGAGAAGAAAGGGACTGACGTAAGTCTCACATCACTTAATGCATGCTCTCAGGAGATATTGGTAAAGGTAAATGGAGTTGGGATAAATACTTGGAGCAAGCGATACCAAGTATCAGGTATGATTTGTATCCAGACTTGGGGCACAACCTTAATGAAATTTCGAGCTATTTTAATTACAATTACAGCTTAAAACTTACTAAATTTGTGTTCATGTGCAGACCACCCCTACTTTAGTTGAATGCAAACCCATCCAGAAGTAAAGGTTTATCCTTCGGCTCCATTTATAATTCGGATCAGGAGGAGAGTAAGGTATATGTCCTATTTTTAAATAATAACCATGCGTTACTTATTCGTGGTCAGGTGATTAAATTATCGAATGATAACGATTGGGAAGCCTCATATAACTATTGCCGTGAGGCATTCAAATACCTAAAAATGTTTATTGAAGAATATAATACCTATAGTAAATGCAGAGCTAATATACAGGATGTTTCACATAAAGTGTGCCAAAAGAAGATCTTACCTAGGCAAACAAAAAATTGCATGGCAGGGGAGGAGAAAAACTCAACCGTTCACTATTTTATTTTTATCTTGAGACCTACTCAACGTCGCAACATCAACTTCACGCCGAAAAACTACTATCCCAATGTCCTTTCCAAAAATGTTAACATCTAACTCTTAGCATTGTGCATACAGTCACTTGCGAAAATAAAAAAAAATGTTTTCAGATTACTTAAAGTTCAGCATTTTCCCACTTTTCTTCTTATACTTCGATCATTACTAGGTTAGGTTAGGTTAGGTTAAAGTGGCTGCCTAAGAAGGCACACTTAGGCCTAAGAGGCCCTTTGTGCTACCACGTTGAGGCTTGAATTTAACAACCCCATAGAACTACCTAAGGAATGAGAGGGTTAACATGTTGCCCCCTGTGTATCGAACCAGTTTTGTATCTAGTGGAACCAGTTCACAGGAAGTCGAAATAATTTTGACTTTGTTGTGAAGGGTGTTCTTCCTTAATTCGCTGTCGGGAACCAATTTGAACTCCTGATAAATCGAGTCAGGTCTCTGACATCCGTGGAGCCCAGCTCGGTTAACTCTTTAAAGAAAGGGGAGCCCAAAAACCGGTTCCTACGGTTGGCTAGGGCCGGGCAGTTACCGAGGAGGTGAAGTATGGTTTCCTCTTCCTCTTCGTCGCGGCAGCTTCTACAAAAGTCGTTTGAAGACACGCCCAGCCTATCGGCGTGTCTACCTATGAGGCAGTGACCCGTGATTACGGCTACTGTACTGCTAATTATTTTGCGACCGAGTAGGATGAGCCCTTTTGACCGCTTAGGGTCAATCTTTGGCCATATCTGTCGGGTAATCAGGCAGGTGTGTTCCTCTTGCCAGTTTGTGTTAGCAATCTTGAGAACCTCCTGTGAGAGTTCCAGTTTGCATGTAGCTAGCGGTTTACCCGGCTGGTGGTTAATGTCCGAAAGAGGACGTGTGGTACCGTTTCTCGCTAGTTCGTCGGCCCTGCAATTGCCCGGAATATCACTATGTCCTGGCACCCAGATGAGCCGTACTTTCAGATGCTCAGCTATGTCATTTAGTGTTGAGCGACATGTTATAACCGTTTTGGAGGTTGTGTATACTCCCGAAAGGGATTTAATAGCGGCCTGACTATCTGAGAAAATACATACGCCGTCTGTAGGTAGCGTTAGTTGATTCAGGCGGTCCGCAGCTACCTTTATAGCCATGATTTCCGCCTGAAACACGCTGCAGTAGTCAGGCAAGCGGAATGAGACATCGAGGTCCAAATGTTCCGAGAATATTCCTCCACCCACTTTGCCTTCCAATTTGGAGCCGTCAGTGTAGAGATGCACTGAGTTCCCGCATTGGGGAGGACCTTTCTCCCATTCCGATCTGGTGGGAAAGAAGGAATCGAATTTTGTTCCAAAGAAAGGCTTGGGCGAGGTGTAGTCGATATTGCTGGCAGTTCTATTGTGCAATATTTTGGAGTGACCGAAATCAGTTCGCTTCCAGGTCTGGATTGAGTTAAGCCTAATGGCGGCTAATGATGCGGTTTTCTTACCAAAGAGATCCAACGGTAGAAGGTGGAGAATAGTGTTCAGGGCTTTAGAAGGTGTGGTTCTCAGGGCACCTGTTATCAGCAGTGCTGCCATCCTCTGAACTTTGTCCATTGCTTTGAGATGGGTTGCTATGTTTAGTGCCGGCCACCAGACAATCACCCCATACATAAGTATAGGCCGTATGACACTTGTATAGAGCCAATTCACAATGCGTGGTTCCATACCCCATCTTTTCCCTATAGCCTTCTTACACGAGTACAGCGCTACTGTAGCTTTCCGTACTCTTTCTTGGATGTTAGGCTTCCAGGTAAGTTTTCTATCTAGGACTACACCTAGATACTTAACCTGGTTGCACAGTTCCAGCCTAACCCCGTCTAGTGTAGGGCAATTAATGTGAGGTGTTTTATGCCTCCGAGAGAAGAGTATTAACTCTGTTTTGTTTGGGTTTATACCCAGACCGCATCCATCACTCCATGATGAAATCTTAGATAGGGCGTGTTGTAACACCTCAGCCAGTGTATTGGGGTGCTTACCTGAACATATCAGGACAATATCATCGGCGTAGGCAATAACCTTGTGACCGGACAACTCCAGGTCTATTAGTGACTCATTCAGAGCCAGGTTCCATAAAAGTGGTGAAAGGATTCCTCCCTGAGGGGTGCCTCTAGTTACCACTCTTTGGATATTGGATCCTCCTAAGCTGGAGATAATGACCCTGCTTTTTAGCATTAGGTCAATAAGTTTGATGAGAGGATCGTCGATTTCAAGCCTCCTCAAGGATGCCATTATCGCCTCTGATCTAATATTGTTAAAAGCACCCTCAATATCAAGGAAGGCTGCAAGTGAATATTCTTTTTGTAGTAGCGAATGCTCTATGATTGTGGTAAGTTCGTGTAGGGCTGTCTCTACGGACTTACCTTTAGTGTAAGCATGTTGCGAGAGAGACAACTTGGAATAATTGATTGTCTCTTTAATGTAGATATCTAAGAGTCTTTCCAAGGTTTTGAGCAGGAAGGAGGATAGACTAATGGGCCTAAAATCGTTGGGCTTATAATGTGAGGCTTTACCTCCTTTAGGGATAAAGACCACCTTCACCTTCGTCCATGAGGATGGAATATAGGTGAGGTTAAGGCAAGCCTCATAAATGACCATTAGCCACGGAATAAGTATCTCGGAAGATTGTTGTAGTTCAGCTGGGATGATATTATCTAATCCCGGTGATTTATAGGGCTTGAAACTTCGTATCGCCCATTTCAGTTTTCTCACATCGAGTATCTTGTGAACCAGTTCATGGTCGCTTGGAGTATCCGGCAATTCAGTACCGCCGGTTGCCGAGCATCCCGGAAAGTGCGTGTTTACAAGTAACTCCAGCGACTCAAGACTGGATGAAGTCCAACTACCATCAGTTTTGGTCAGTAGGCTTGGGGTGATGGGCGTTGTTGAGAGGATTTTCCGCAAACGACTCGCTTCAGAGGAGCTTTCGATTTTATTACAGAAGCCTTCCCATGAGGAGCGTTTTGCTTTCCTAATCAGTTTCTTAAATTTTTTGAGGCATTCTTTATAAGAAGTCCAGACATTAGTTTTCTTCGCTTGGTTAAAAAACTTACGACATTCCTTTCTTAGGGTCATGATCTCACTCGACCACCACGGAGGTTTGGGTTTACCTCTGGGGACCCTATCGAGGCAGGAAATTTGTGTCGCCGCATTACACGCAAGCGTTAGGGTGTCCACCACCTTGTCAAGGGTTTGCCTGTTTTCAATTACCGGCGGGCCTGTGATAGGTAGGTTATTGCTGAGGAGCTTCCGATAGAGGTCCCAGTTTGTCCTGAGCCTGTTTTTATAAGGAGAACACATCTGTTTCTGAAGTGTAATTCCAAATTCGATATAGGCGTGGTCGGAAAAGGATGGTTCCTTGGATACCTTCCACTCTGTTATTAGATCGGCGGAGTGTTCCGAGACTATTGTAATATCTAGTACTTCCCGCCTAATTGAGTTAGTAAAAGTGGGTTCTGCACCCACGTTACAAATCTGGAGGTTAGTTCCAAGAATAAAGTCAAAAAGTAACTCACCTCTTTCGTTGATGTCCGAGCTGCCCCAGACAATATGGTGTGCGTTGGCGTCCGCTCCGATCACCAGCGTCTTCTTTTGTACAGTGGCTTCTTTGACCGCGTTCCTGATTGTTGTACCAGGAATGTCCACCACATCGTGCGCCATGTAGCTGGATATAATCCAAATATTGTGGGTTTTGAATTCCAGAGTGGCTGTTGTAGTGTCCTTATCACTAAATTGAGGAAGGATAAGGGCATTAATATTGTTTTTTGTGAGGATACATGATCTTGGTTTACCTGTACCTTGTAAGTAGAGGAGCTTATACCCCTTCATATTGAGTCCGCAAACCTTGTCTCTGACGACCCAAGGTTCTTGGACAAGGATGAGCTCTTCTCCTTTTTGTGCAAGACGAAGGAGAAGGGCTGCGGACGCTGCCTTCGAGTGATGAAGGTTAATTTGAGCTACTCTTATCATCACTGTGTTTAGGTGAGGATACCTCTATCACAGTGATGTCAGCAGTCTCCCCTTCAATGCTGGCATCTTCATCCGTGGAGGAACCCAGAAGTAGGTTCTCCATCTCTGGTCCGGGATATGGAAGGGTGTCAACTTCCATAGTGGAGTTGAGTTCCGCATCACCATCTTCTGGTGAGGGAGTGGCAACGGCAGAAGCTGTCGTTGCACTCTGTTCTCCTTCTTTCTCCGCGGTAGTGCTTGTGGAGGCTGCTGAATTCTCCTGATTACTAGCAGTATTGTGCGCCTTCAGGTCCTTTTCATAGACCTTCAAGCTAATTGAGCTGAACCCATAGCAGATAATGCCATTGCGTTCGGCAAGTGGGGCCAGGGATTGCTCATTTAAGATCACAATGACCTGTCTAGAGTTTCCCTTGACTTCACCTACCTGGGCTACTTTCCAGTCATGGGTAGGTAACCCAGGGTTAGATACTTGGATGAACTTTAAGATCTCCAAAGGATCCGAAGGTTCGATCGGAATCCAGGTCCTTGACCTGGGTCTACAGGGGATTTTATCCCTGGGAACGGCTTCGATTCTCGCACCAGGCCAGATCTCATCGAGACGGGAAATCGCCTGGCCGAGAAGCTCTACCGACCGTTGGTCGGAGCAGGCCAGTAACTTAATGTGGCCTTGATGCCAGCCAGCATCAAGACAACATGGGGGAGGGCCGGGGTTCAGTGAAAGAACCTCCATATAAACCTTCAGCAACGCAACCTCCACCAACTTCCATTTATCAGGCGTGATGGAGCCGTCCGCGTTGCTGCGATCTATAATCGCCCTTACTAGACTGTCCTTCGCTATCTCGCTGAAGGACTTAGCGGTGGAGGAGAGGGGGCCTGCCGCCTTACTCCTTTTGGAAGATGGCTGCAACTCGTTAGGCGAGCGCAACCTCTTCGGGGTAGCTTGTAGTGGGCCTATAGAGGCCGAAGCGCTACCTTGGGCAATAATCTTACTAGCCCATCGATCATTACTAACCAGCTATTTTTTTTACAAACGTTATGTTACTTTCACCTGACCGATCGTCGTAAAATTTTGAAAGCCGATTTTGACCCACTACCCGATATCCGATTGAGCTACAATTTTGCTTACGTATGGGGTTCCGATGACAATGCCATATAATATACTTAAAATAATACTTAAAATATCCGAAATAAAATATCTGCAGAAATTTCAAAATGGTCTTATTTGTTCCCATGGGGCAGGTTGGGGTCTCTTAATAGGCTGTTTAGTCGCACTCTTCTCCCGGTTGTGGCTATTTTTGGTAGAAGGATTTCTTCGTTTCTCTGATATCATTTTCTTCGGCTCTTTCATAGACAGCTGAACAGCAGCTACGTGACCTACAGGAGCAGGTGGTGCTTTGGCAGGCTGTCCAATTTTTTTTGACAGACAGCGGCCGGGAAGAACCAGTAAGTAGACTTTTATTTCGAAGTTGAGCTAAGCTGTGCCATCTTACGGGACTCATGTGCCGCCATTCTTGCTCTTCAAATAAACTCAGTTACGAGAACAAATTATTTAATATTTGTGGAATTACTATTAAAAGTGCTGGTGGCATTTCGCCAAAGGGAAGGGCTTTTATGCTCTATTAAAAAGCATAGTCCGGTGAGTCTGTTCCTTTTTATTTTTCTTTTCCGTTCAACATTCAAGATGGCCCGCTCGTGCTCAGCACATCATAACATTGCTGTTGGTTTTGGTCTCACTGAGGCAGGTCTGCTTTGTATTTGTGGATTCCGTTCGTCAGGCGTTGTGTCGGTGTACATATCTGTTTTGTTTTGGTCGAATTGACGCTAACGGAGTATATAAAAATTTTATTTTGATTTTGCAACATTCAGGGTTTGTGTAGTGAATTTGCTCGAATGAAGTACAACCGTTGTATCGAGTACAGAGGGCCCCAATTTAGCTCGTCACTCGTCAGCAATGTACAGCAACCAAAAAGGGGAATACAGTTAGAATTAAAGGAACGCCGTATGGCAGCGTTAACTTCCAAAAATCAACTGTATTTCTCTATGATTTACACGCTTTTTTTCTTTTCTAGTATAAATTCCTTTGTTTTACTTAATTTATCTTAGTTTTTTAATTGCCTAATCCTATCCTAATTGTTTTACATTCATTCATCTGACCTGGTTATGAAAAATAATCATGCCAGCCAAAAGAAAAATATTGTTACTTCAATAACGCACTGACTCAATTCAAAAAGCGGCGAGTTCTATGGGTTTCATGTTACTCATGCCGTGTGCATGGAGATTCCCCTTGTGACGTATGATTAAAATTGATGGCTTGGTGCCACATTTTGTGTTTTGATATTTGATCGTCACGTTAATTGCGATTGCAGTGATATTATGTTGAATTAATTCGTGAAGTAAGAAAATGCAAACAAAGTTTTAATTTCTAGGTCATTACACTTGAAAAGAAAACTATTTTTTTTGGTTTACTGTCACAGCCGGCTATTTTTATACTAAGTAAAACCAAGGTTGTTTCTGCTACTTCTATTAATAAGTATAGCATTCCTAATTATCACTTAGTGCCGCTCTTCTTCTCTCACATCATTAATTTCTGCTATTTATTTCGCAGTCCAAATATGTCTGACGCTAATACTGTATGTTTATTTGACCAACTGTCTTCAGAATTGAAAACACTCTAGAAATTCTTCTGAAATCGTTTGTTACCGTCACACAATAGCTCAAATATTCTTCCACTATAAGCCCGTCTGGAAGACACGAAGAGTTATTTCGAAGTCCTTTAATTTGTGGCATCTGGTTGGGTCCGACTCGTGTACCTGAAACATTGGATTACAACGCGCATCTTTTAAATCTTTTCTAAGATCGCATCCAGGCTCCCACTAATCAAAATTCCACCAACACACTGGTGTGGCATTATAGAAATACTGTCTTTTTTTCGTATGTAGCTAAAGTCCAGCGGACAACCCTATGATGCGTTAGCATGGCTTCGATCAGAAGGGAATTAGGGTATGCGGAATGGAGGAACTTGAGTGTCTTGTTTTTGCATTCGTGCGAGCTAAACGACAGCCCAGAGACAGAGTGGATTTTTAAGTTTAATTAAAAACTCACGGGGAGACCGTGTAATTATGACGTGCTGATGGTGCCACTCAGCCTATTGATCCAATTCCATCTCCGATTGGACTGGATTTAATAAAAATCTTAGAGAGCAAGACTGCTCTGATTACTTTTCAATGAGAGAGGTTAACCATGCCACCAAATATATTTTGAACAACCTATGGTGTGGAATGTATGGATTTATTTATCATAACTTCAAAAACATCAATCCAACTAACACCAATTAGTTCAATAATGCCATTTTCTCAGCCTTCCAGGAATATAAATTGCTCCCTTCAGAGGAATTGAGACGTATTTATAGAGATACACGAAATAGTAGCAACTCGGTAATTAATCGATTAAGTTCAACGACGACCAGAATGTCAGACAGAAGGTATTTTCTACTCAAAAGGAACTGGTCTCTAGTCAAGACCATAAAGATATTTTTACCTGTTCCTCAATACCACCATTCATTTATAGTCGCCTCGCCTGTTGACTTTTCTGTTTGGGGTAAATATATCAACGAATTTTTACCTTTATAAGGAGCAAACGTAAATGTTTTATTCGTTTTTCTAACAGTTCTATCAGTTAATCTCTTGCTTTCAAATAAAACAGTAATCAACTGAAGGAAATTAAAAATTAAGATGATTCAGAAAATTATTTCAATTTGTAGTAAATAATAATAATTACACAATTTTAATACTTTTCTAATCAAAAATAATCTTTAATATAATAATAATTGGCGAGGAGATGTCGAAAACCCGGGAAAAGTCTATTGTTGAGTGATTTCCTTGTTTTTCGATGGCAAAAATTTAGTATCCATCGGATGAGATCATGGAATCAATAAGGAAGGTGTTCGATATATCGTTCCAATTTTAGCAAAATCTCTCAAGAACTAAGAGAAAACAGAAGACATCTGCGTATCAAGATAGACGAATTTTGTTTAAAGTCCTCGAACGGCCCAAGACCGAAAGCACAATTTAGTTATTCAAAATAAACAGATTAGGCAGAGACTTCATGAAGGTTAGTTACATGGCCAAATTTCGAGAAAGAGGCCTTATATTTCAGTGGTAAATGCGAAGGAGAGATTATTATTTGCTCAAAGATACAAAAATACATCCGAAATTAAATTATTTGGTCGGATGAAACCAAATTTTAAATAGAAAAAAGCTACAGGAGGCTTTATTTAGTTATTTATTCATTACAGATTCATCAAATACATAAATTGCTACAATATATATATATATATATATATATATATATATATATATATATATATATATATATATATATATAATGCAAAAATGAAAAATAGAAAACTATGGCCAAAGACAAAACCAGACACTTCAAATTCTGCCTAGAGATGTCCAAGTCAAAACTACCGAAGTGTTGATTGAAGAGGCGGGACATCAACTTGACGGGTTCGTGCATGCCGTAAAGAGTAAGGTGGCCTGGGACGAATAGGAAGTCGTGATTTTAAATTAACAGTCTTCAGTAATTCCGGTGAATTAATAGTTCCCTGCAATAGATCGAACATAAATACTACTTTCGAAATATTGCGCCTCATCTCTAGAGAGTCCAACGAAATTAATCCCAGACGATCGGCATAAGAGGGAAGCACCCAATGATCATTCCAGGGAAGCCCGCGTAGGGCGAACCTACGGAATCTGCGCTGCACCGCCTCGATGCGGTCGATGTGAACGGCAAAGTAAGGGAACCATACAGGGTTAGTGTATTTCAAAATAGGTCTAACGAAGGTACAGTATAGAAGCTTGGTCAGGTAGGGATCATCAAGTTCCTTAGACCATCTCTTGACGAAGCCCAGCATCGAGTTAGCCCTACAAACAATAGAGTCAATATGGTCCTTGAAAGAAAGACGAGAACTGAGCACCACTTCCAAGTCTCTCACCCTGCCACCCCTACCCAAGACAACGCCGTTGATGGAGTATTCGAAAGGACAGGATGTCTTCTACGGGAAAAGATCATAACGGAGCATTTGCCCGCATTTAAAGGAAGGCGGTTACGCAGACACCAGTCGCTAAACACCTCTAAATCTGAGTTCAGGAGATTAATGTCTAACTCATAAGAAAAGGTGCGGAAAATCTTAGCATCATCAGCATAACAGAGAATTCTACTACTGGACAAACGAAGCGTAACATCGTTGATATATACAACAAACAGGAGCGGTCCAAGTATACTACCTTGAGACACCCCCGAGATGACAAGGATCAGGTCGGAAAGGACTCTACGAAAAAAGACAGGCTGTGTACGACCCGTCACGTAAGATGACAGCCAATCAACGAAACAAGAAGGAAAACCGAGAAGGGACAGCTTATATACCAAGATTGCATTATCGATCCTATCAAAGGCCTTACTCAAATCAGTTAATACACAGTCCACCTGCTTGCCAGCCTCAATGGTCGGTAAAGAATAAGATCAAGAAGCCACGCTGGAAAGATCCTAAAAAAGGCCTACAGTGAAATCGAGGTATGTCACTAACGAGGGACTCAAACACTTTCGCAATATGGCACAGGTTGGCGATCGATCTATAGTTAGAGACGTCGGACTTACAGCCTTCCTTATGGAGTGGGATTAGAAAAGAAGACAGACTTCTACAGCGCTGGAAAACGGCCAGAATGTAAGGAGAGATTGAACAAATAACAAAGAACAGGATCAAGAGATGATCGGCAACTCTTAAAAAAGGAAGCAGGGATACCATGGTGACCACTCGAGAAGCCGCCAGTCCAGTTAGAAAGATGATCAGCAATAAGTACATCGTCAAATACCAAGTCTTTTTCCTCAAGGGAGGTTGGCGGGAGCCGCGTCAAATGGGTAAAATCTGAAGCGGAGATATCACAGGAGGAATCACAGAAGGAGGTTCGAAAAAAGTTCGCAAAGAGATTGGCAATTGTTAGAGAATCGTCATAACTCTCGTATTAGAAAGGTACTCACAGTAGGAGAACTGCAGGTGCGCAGAAAATTGCAGATTGAGATTAGAGTAAGCTGAAATTGAACAAAAAGTCGGCGAGTTCAGGACGAGTGTCAGTAGCATCGAGACTCATGACAACTAAAAGCGAAGGGTGGTGAGGCTATTCAGGAACCAAGGGGGTCATGCATTGCATTAAAAAATGTGTACGATATGTACGATAAATAATTGTTATTTAAAAGTTTTATTTTAATTTACAGTACGTATATAAACAGAAAATAAAAATTATTTTAGAAGTCAACATTATTTCTGACTGTTCGCTGCTAATTTCTGCCTGCCAACTTCAACTCGGAAAATTTTTAAGGTGTCGCCGAAACTCGGCGTAGCGAAAGGTACTGAACTTGATGGTTTCTCGCCTCTGGTTTTAAAATGCTATAATTCTGCTTAGGCTAAACCTCTACGTAAACGCTTTCACCTGTTATACACAACAAGAGTGTTTACGTCTGCATGAAAGCTTTCTCATGTTCAGCCGGTACCTTAAAAAGAAGAGGCATGCGAACGCTTTAACTACAGACCAATTGCACTCACGGTTTTATCAAATCTCATTTTATGAAGAAAGTAACCATCTTATAAACAATTCGCTGTTCTTCTAGCCAAACCTGAAGAATTTGGTCTGCACTCTCACCTCTCTAAATGGATAAAGAGTTTTTTGCCCGACCTCTTGATCGACGGAATTACATCTGATCCTACATCTTACCCTATGAAATAAATGCCGGTGCACCTCAGGGTTCAGTTCTTTCACCAACCTTATTTATTCTTTGAATTAATCAGTTTTACTCTCACACACAACCCTATTCAATGTTTCGCCGAAAATAACACTTACTTAATGTCCCTTAATGCACTTAATAACACTAAATAATGTCCCTTAAGAAACGCACAGTCCACCCCCAACCCATTCCAGTCGACGGAATGAATATACCCAATTCGACCTCTAAACATCTTCGACTTTGAAATATCCAGTAATCTTAGCTGGACCGAGCTTATATTTGTAATCGCTAAAAATGTGATGTGTTGGGTTGGGTTTTCTACAGAGATGAAAGAAACATTTCACTACATCTGACATGGCACTGATCTATAAGTCCCACATCAGGGCTAGACACGAATATTAATTCCATATTTAGGCAGATGTCGGACATATCGCACTGTCCACGTTAGACAAAGTTCAAAGAAAGATTATTTTACTTAACATTGACTCTACAATCTCTGATAGTGGGTGTTTTCGATTTTGCTTCGGTGTAACACTTGTGCTTTGAAGAAGCAAATGCATGTTCGAGATTGCGATGCCATGACTCGAGTTTTGCTTCGAATTGTTCGTTTTTGCCACATTTTACCCTTGGTGCTAGCACCGGTTGCCCCTGGTTTGGACCAGAAACAGCTATGACACTACTAACACAAATGAAGTAGATGAGTAAAAGTAACTGGCATTGTGCTTGTGTGCTGCGATTTTTTATATTTAATTAATCATTTTTACTGTCCTGTTATAATAAAAACGAGAAAAAACGAAAAATCTTTACTCTTTCCCAACCAACCAATAATTATAATAAATATAATTGCTGAAATTGCTGATTTTTTATTAATATCCATAATTTTCAATTGCAATTTGACAGCGGGTGGCACTAATAAACTCGAACACTGGGTTCCGCACTTGGAAGCAGATGACACTTTGGTGCAGAGTCACAGTAACTCCAGTTGTCCCCGGTGTTATGTCTCGGTGGCAAAATCGAAAACACTCTCTGAAGCATCGACGGAATGTCGGTTGTCTCTTACTCTTCTATCGCTATTTCTATGGCCATTGTTCTAACGAATTTGCTAGTCTGATTCTTTGTAGACACATCACAACGCCCGATGCAAGAGCTCTATCTGGCTCTCACCCCTATAATATCCAGGTAAAATTTCGAGAATCTTGGCGAATGTGGAATAGTTTACCATCTTCTGTTTTTCGAGGCATACATCAACACTTCCTTCATTTAACCTCTTAACACAATTCCCTCACCCTTAGTTCCTTTTTCACCAAATCTGTGCTAAAATAGGGCATCCCCTGAGCGTTGAAATTATCATGAAAACAAATAAGTAAGAATCTGATGATGCATTATTTGGTGAAATAATCAGTTTCAAATCTGCTTATTAGTCTTCGAAATTAACTAGGAACTTATTTTGGTACACGCATTTAAAAAGTTTTATTGACGTGTTGAAATATGGAGTGTTTGTACTTCAATTGTTCAAAACTCGCATTAACATTGTTGCTTTAAAACCTTACCTCTCATTACCATTAAAATTAACTCGGAAGGAGCCTTCCCGAAGCCTTCCTGGAGAATGCCTTCACAGTGTTTCTTTCGGGTTGTTTATTCCTATCCTTATTTACTATGTGTTAAAATGACCCCGTTTAACGCTATTTCATCGTACGCTTAATTGTCTAGTATGGCATTTTTAGCGTAATACAGGGTATAACTGTTTTGCTTATAAACAGTATCTGACAGTAGTTTTTCTTATCGTTGAGAAAAGAAAATTATTGGCTGGTAAGACCTTTAATAAATTTGCTAAATTTCCCTATTTGCTTACTTTCCACCACCGTCATCAAAATCGTCTTCCTTCTGTTCAGTTATATTCCTTCCAGTTAGAGTAAAACAATAAAACTACCAGTGACAGATTTAATTAAGTAACGTAGAGCTACTTTCTTCGTTCAGGAATGGAAGAGGAACGAGTAAATTTACCACAAATTTATTACACTCCATTTAGAGACTGGTTAGCAGGAATCTGCTTCAGCAGTTCCGTCCTCTTAAAAGCCCTCTAAAGGTTTATAAAAATTAGAAATCGCCTGGCACTGTAATTAGGTTAATTATCTTCCATTTGTCAGTTTCGGTAATTTCATAAA
Source organism: Leptarthrus brevirostris (assembly GCA_964036015.1). Lineage (NCBI taxonomy): Eukaryota > Metazoa > Arthropoda > Insecta > Diptera > Asilidae > Leptarthrus > Leptarthrus brevirostris. Next base: position 123,355,580 of record OZ038372.1, read on the forward strand.
ATATTCAACAAACATTTTAAGAATTAGAGCAAAATGCTCTTTAAAACAACAATGTAAATAGAGAAACATCGTTCACCTAAACCACCGCAATATTTCCTGTTCATCTTCCAGCCGAAAAGATTCTGCGGAGTCGTGGTAATTGAGCAGATATAAATCAAGTAAATGACGCCAAGTAGCAGACACAACGACAGCTGTCACACGTGGTGTAAAAAAATAAGTAAAACGTTTTAAGGTTTTCCAGCAAAGTGGATCAATTTCCTTTTCCACAGATAGAGGAAGCACCAAGGATTTGATGTTAATTAATACGTGGATTCTCTTCGTCTGTCTGGTCCTTATAGAGTAAATCCTTTTATTTGTCTAGCCGGTCATTTTCCCAGAAGTCAGTAGAAACTCGTTCTGGAAAAATTTATATCTCGACGAGAAAAGCCTCTCTCTTTCGCTTACGGGAGGAAATCCCGAAGAAATGCTAAGAACGCGAGATCAGTTTATATCCATTTGCGAAAAATCACAAGTACGTGATGTTCCTTTTTATCTCGCCTGAAATAACAAATCACTTCGTTGGGCTCCTCCATTCATTCTGGAAATGTCTGCCTCTTTGCAAGGTTTTCAGGAATATTTCGAGTTCAGGAGAATTACCCATAACAAAGCGGTGTGAAAATCGTGATACAAGGCACGTGCATGGTGATTGAATGTTAATGAGGTTGGGCACAAACTTGGTATTTTTCAAATACCGCGTGGGGAGTCACGATTTGGGGAAATATTTTTAACAGAAAATTTAAATGTTTCCGACTACTGGAAATGGAAAGATAGCATCTAATCAGAGAGTACTGAACGTTTTTAGCATTTCCAAACTTTGTTTGCCATCTGCGGAGCTTTTAATCCTTTACGTTGGCTTTTCCAATTTAAATTCATTTATTTTATTTTAATCTTGTTCCTTACTTTGGTTTTTGCTCAAGTTCTGATTAAAAGTGAATTTTATTTTATTTTGCCTTACATTTCAATTTTGGAGATGAATTTTTCAGTGATTGTGTATTTTCTTAATTCGTTTTTGATCAATTACGTTTGCGTTCATTCGTTGACGTACTTTGTTTTTGCCAAGTTAAAGATGAGGCTCATCCTAATAGTGCAATAGTGCATAGAATTGAAAATAATAAGCCAGGAATTTACAGAATTCTCGTAATTACATGCGAAAGAGTACAAGTTTGAAGTACAAGTACAAATTTCACGCTCCTTCCCACCGCCAGGTTTGTATCTAGAACAGGCTGTAAAAAACTATTACCAGTAATATTAATATACAGGGTGTTTCAGATCTGACGTGCCAAAATGAGTAGGGTGATAGATCTAAACTAGACAAACAAAAAATTGTATGACAGGGTGGGCAATCTCAAGCGTTTGGGAGTTACAGTGTGATTCATAAATTTCAGTTTTTCATGGTATGCATATCACTATTTTATTTTTAAATTTTGATCTACTACCATAACAACCTTTACAAAATTGCGAATGATGTTTATCTAACTCCTACCATTGCAGGTACAGTCATTTCCAAAGTGAAAAAATTGTTTTGCGATTACCTTAAGTTCAGCATTTTCCCAAATTTTTTCTGAAATTCATGTAATTAGTATACCCCTTTTTTATTTTTATTAGGTTTTTTTTTATTTTTTTATTTTTTATTTTATTTTTTATTTTCTAAAATGCCTACTTGCCTACTACAACTACAATTTGGCTGATGATCGCTGGCTGTGTGTCCCCATAAGCCTTTCTTGGGCTTTTGTTTACCGTATCCCTTATATTGGGCAACTGAAACAGTTCAGCTAGTTCCCTTCGAATATCCTTCTTGGTTGCTACCTCGTCAAGATCCATCTCAACCTCGAGCTCGTGTGTATAGGACCTTACGATCTCTTCAAACCCCAGTGTGTTTTCAACCAAGCTCTGATATTTTGCTACTTAATTCTGCTGCTCCCTCTAGTTGCAGCAAGCGGGCTCCCTTCTGCGTTCTCCTTATCTTTGTAAAGTTGGCCCCCAGGATCCTTCAATTCGGTGTTACCTCTTACCTTCCGCAGTAAATCCACATAGGAAAGGTTTCCCTTATTCGCAATCAGAATTGCATCTGGACGCGGCATTTTTTGTTGCCTGTTTCTTTTTTTTTACAGTTGTCTAGCCTTCTGAATCTTTCTTATAGAAACTAGGTTTCAGACGACCAAAAGCGCTTTTGTGCTTGTCGACTTACCGACTTCTTCCTCCTTAGACCTCGTCGCTGTGTTTTGCGTAGGTAGCTCCGCCTCTTGCCCCCTCGTACTCGAAGAACGTATTCAAGGTCTTGCTCATCTCCACTAGGCTTTTTCTGCTCTCTGCAATCTTGCTACTAGAATAGCTACCCTGGGGTCGCCCACATCGAAATTCTGCTGGTGCTTTCCAAAATTCTTCTTCTCCATATCTTGCGAAGCTTTTCGCGGTGATCGCACGGTAATTGCGCTACATTTGAAAGGGATCTCTTCCCTCGTGCACTATGAAGTTTTCTAGGTTTGCTTGCACCGAGTCACACTTCACTCATTATTCGTCAACTTTTGGCTCGAAATCAATTCTGTGTGTTGAATCATCCGCCGTATTCACCTGATTCGGCCCCGTGCGAGTTCTCTCTACTCCCAAAACTGAAACTGAAGTTGAAAGGATATTTTTTTATTGCCATTTCGACCATCAAAGCAGCTACAAAAGTACTAGAGGCAGTTAAACAAAATGAGCTAGAACACGCATTTGAATCACTCTTGAATCGCTGTAACAAGTGTATTGAAACTGGAGAATATGTTGAATAAAAAAATCGAAAAATATTCAGATATCTTATTTCAATAATTTTTTCCACGGCTTGTCTCGAAACTTATCTGTCGCACTGTGTATAATTATAAAAATTGATTTTCATATACTTAAAAATTGTCTAAATTGTACAGGCGACAGAAAGATTTTCCCTACAGTATTGTGACAAGTTCACGTACCTCGCTGATTTTTTGTAGGTAGTTTAACACGAATGCCCAATTTTCTATATGTTTGAAGCCCCGCGGCGGCGAGGGGAGAAGTGAACAGGTGCAAGGAATGTTTTTCAATTATCTTGGCTTCTATTGAAGCTACGACAAAAGCGAAGCAATTACGATGAAAGATAAGTTGTAGTGCTCGAAGCGCCCTCTACGCTGGTATCATCGCTTTTGTCGTAGCTTCAATTAAAGCGAATATAATTGAAAAAAACATGTTTGCACCTGTTCGCCCCCCCCTCTCTGAGGGACTTAAAAAATATACGTAAGTATGCATTCCTGACACTCAGGGGAGCTCAAACCACACAAAAAAAAGTCGGCTAGGTAGATTATGTCACAATAATTTGCCTGGCGCCTGTACACTTCATTTATTTATTTAAGCTTAATACAAACAATTCCATAAAAATATAAAAAAATACAAGCTATAACTTAATACTAATTCCACAAACTACAATAAATGATAAGAAATAATAAATAAATAAAAAGTATAAGCTACAATATGAGCTATAAATACAGTAGATTCTGGCAGAAGGCGTAAGGAAGAAGAATTAAGGTAGGCGATCAGGATCAGGATGGGCGGGGTCAAGATATAAGACTTTGTGAAGGGATGATCTTCTCAGATGGAAGTCAAAAGAGGAAAGGTCGTTGACTTTTCGTAACATCCTGTTAATTGGCTCGCTTTGACCGTAGTTTGTGCGATGGCGGTCGAGTCGGAAACGGGGGGAGTGGAGCTAAGGTTACGGGAATTGGTATAGATGGGTAAAGATTGCAGGATTGAAGGGCAGTCTATGGGATCAGCTAATAATTGATAAATGAAAAGAATGCCGGAAACATCACGACGTTTTCTTAGAGGTTGTACGTCGATCAGTTTCAGACGGTTTTCATAGGGTGAAAGGTTGAATCTGTCAGCCCGCGGAAGATTACGTTGAGCGAAGCGAATAAACCTACGCTGGACAGATTCAATCCTATTAATGTGAGTTGTTTGTGTAGGTGACCATACCTGGCTGGCATATTCACGGAGAGGTCTAACAAAGGAAATATAGAGAGATTTGGAAACATAAGGATTGGAGAACTCTCTGGACCAGCGCTTCACAAACCCTAGCGCGGAGTTAGCTCTGTTAATTATGCTGTCAATGTGGGAACGGAAATTTAGTTCACTATCACAGATTATTCCGAGATCACACAAAGAGGTAACGATAGGGACTGGTACGTCGGTTAACATGTAGACTCTCGGGGTGGGTGTAAGACGCTTGCGGGAATAAGAGATGGACTGGCATTTGGAGACATTGAGTTCAAGAAAGTTTTTCATGCACCATGTGGTGAAGGAATCGAGATCTTTTTGCAGGAGAAGAGACTCGGTTGTGGAGGAGATATGTTTGATTTTTTCATGTCATCAGCATAAATGGACAGCTCTGAGTGATTGATGACACATTCAACATCATTTATTGTAAGGATGAAAATTAATGGACCGAGGTGGCTGCCCTGGTGGACGCCGGAACGAGCGAAAATAGGGTTAGAAATGGATGAGCTGAAAAGAACATTGTACCGACGGTTGTTGAGGTGTGATTGAATCCAGGAGATGAACCGGGAGGGGAAGCCTAGGCGATCAAGTTTGAACAAGATAACATTATGGGAGATCTTGTCGAAGGCTTTACTAAAATCGGTGGCGACAACATCAACATCTTTACCGTTTTCCAGGGCACATAGTGTTTTAGAGACGAAGTCAGTAAGGTTGGTGGTTGTAGATCTACCTTTGAGGAAGCCATGCTGGGAGAGTGAGAAGATAGACTTACAGTAGAAGAACATGGAATCATAGACCAATTTTTCGAATAGTTTAGGTATGGATGATAATTTAGCAATGGGATCGTTGATGGGAATAATATACGAATTTTTCCATAATTGAGGGAAAACCCCTTGAGTGACCGAGAGACGAAAAAGCAAAGTAAGGGGTTGAACTAGATGCATGGCACACTTTTTCAGAACGATGGCCGGAATTCCATCTGAACCTGGGTGAAAGTCGTCCTCAAGCTCATTAATACTGGCTGCGATACGTTCAGGAGCAGGGTCAAAAGATGTAAACGACGTTTGAGTGCATTTCTCCATGAATGCAAAATAGTTAAGGTCGGGTTGTAGAGAATTGTCGCTGAAAGATTTACTGAAGAAGTGTGCAAAGAGAGAGCGATAACCTTAGGATCAGACGAATAGGTATTCTCGAGCTTTAGGGTGAAAGGGTAACCATTGGATTTCTTCTTGGAATTAATAAAGTTATAAAAACGCTTGGGGTCGGATATGAGGCTAGTTTCCATCCGTTGGAGGTACTTATGGTAGAGGGTATCACAACGTTCAGAAAATGAGGTATAAGCAGATATATAGGAATAATAGTCAGACTCAGTCTGGGTTAAAAGAAAAGTTCTTTGTCGTACCATACGGGGGATGAGGAGTAGTTTTTACGAGTAAGAAGGGGGATAGATTGTGTAAGACAAGCGTGTATTTGCGAATAGAACGCCTCTAAAGCAACGTCAATTGGGAGATGTTGAGGGATATCGCCAATATTATAGTTGAGGAGCAAGTGATTTAACTTGTACAATAAGATATTTAACATTTTTCGTGATATTTTGTTGTCTAGTAAAATAATTTTTTTTGTGTATATTTTTTCCTATTAAGTTACCAACTATTGATGAATCTTTTGTAAATTTGTCTTTTTTATTACTACTGACTTTCAAAGCAATTTATTTCAATACTCTTCGGGGTTAGTCGCAAACTTATACAACTTTTACATTCTATTAAAACTATAATAATATAATTGTTTCATTATTTTCATTTCAGTGGTGTCCACATGAGGAAACACCAGACCACAAAGCACATTGTTGCAGCATAAGTCCCGAATGCGATCACATCTCTCTTCCATGTCCTCCCGGACCACCATCGTCTCGACCACCTGGACGAGGACGACTAATTCATGCCGATATCGACAGCATCTCTGAGAAGTATTGGGGCGAAATACTGGAGCGAACAGTTAGTGCAGGAAGTTTACAAGCCATGCAGAAATCTTTCTCTCATCACCACCATAGTCATCAGCAATCATCTAATTTTAGTAAAACAAGTGAATCGAGTTTGACAATTTGCGAGAATGGCGAACAAACGACAAACTTTTCGAATTCAGAACCAAAACTTTGTGAACATATCTATCACGACATGAACTGTGCAAAGAACAGAAATGCATCGAACGGTTCCCATAACCACAGGACCCTACCGGACATATAGTACGCTGACGAAATATTATCCAGTAGCAATCGATGACACATCTTCACCGACAGCAATAAAAGAAAACTTGTCAAAAACTATTGTATGTATCACTCACCATTGTGAACTATATTGAATAAAAAGTGCACCTGTTAGTCGTAAATGTTTGTGCAAATTGAATTGTTTGTGTACAGAAACGGGGATTGGTCGGCCAACCAGTCGACTTTGCCCAAATAGTTTACTCACGCAAAGACTGAAAAAGTGCGAAATGCCGAACTAAAATGAAAAGAAATTTAATTTATCAAAATAAATCGAAACGGAACAAAAAGTTAATTGTGAGTAATTGAATATTTTCAGAGGGAACGTGTACTGCCTATGTTAACACTTTTTTAAAATGGTATCACGGATACGTAGGAAATTGAATTATTGTACAGAGAATTTAGAAATAAATGAATTAAATTGCGCTCTTTCTCTCAGTTCTGGAGTTTTTTAATTTCAAAATAAATCGAAAAAGAAGTTGTCATTCAAATCGAATGAAATTATTGAATTGCCTGCAGGTCGGCATATCCTCTTTTCAAAATTAACATATTCAGATGTTTAAAGTATGTTTTAACTATGCAGGTAAGTGTGGTATAGATTATTTTCGATTACATGCATTGGACATTATGTGCAGCGTCATTATATATAATTAGTATGTGCTCGTCGCATTTACTTTGGATTGATTTAAAGCATTTAGAGAAAAGCCCTTAAACACTCTTATTAGGTCTGTTTTTTTTTGTATTTCAGCAGCTGTGCATTTCTGAACATTTTACTTTATTTATATATCGAAGCACCAGCAATCGAAAAACCACTTAATACCCGTTTCCTGAACATGCTCTTTGCAATCGAGATTTCCGTAAAAACATTCCACCAAAAGTCGATCAAAATCCATGGGCTCATATTCAATTCTATTTTGGGTGAAAACATTTTTTTTAATGAAATCAAACGAGAACGGCTGTTTTGGAAAAAAACGCGTCCCGAGAAATTTATTTTGGAAGTTGAAAAACATCCCAATCTGCCTGAATTAAAAGCGGAAGCGTTTTCATTAAGTGTTTTTTAGGTTTCATAATATCACTCTGTCTACAAAAGGATCAAATTACGTAGTTTTGTATATTGTTACCAATTGCACCGACAGCTTTGCTGAAATTCATTGAATTAATGAAAGATTAGCTATTGAAAATTGACTGAAAATTAAGTATTTGCGACGGCTTTTTGTTTGTTTTTCTACAATTTCAGGATTCAAACAAGAGAAAAGAATTTTTCCTATATTTTGGAATTTGCTCTCTCCTATAGTATTGACATTTTCGCATTATATTTTTTTCACCAAAATTCGATCAATGTATGTAACAAATACAGACGAAATTTGTTTAAAAAGGTTTCATTGAAAAGCGTTTTAATTAATTTCAGGACCGTATCATTGTCAACTGATATCTGACTTCATTTCCTAGTAGATAAATTGGAATTGACCACTAAAATATTGATAAAACCATAAAATGATTTCTTTTTCGTCCATGGTCAACTGTTTTTCCATTTTGGTTAATTTTAGGATGATATCCAAATTATGATCCGAAGTCATATTCTATTAGAGAAAGCATTCTAGATCGGAATCCAAAAATTATACTAAAAAAAATAATTAGCTTGCACCCGAATATGACTGGAGAGATGGCAAAGATGTAAAAGTACCGGAAAAACCAGCAGAACAATCTAAGTGACATTTTACAATAAAAAAAATTATTTATGTATAAAAAGTGTTTCAGATTTGGTCATTTCCATAAGTGAAAAAAATATTTTATTATTAGGTTCCGGTGTGGCAATTGCTGTGTCGTGGGGGACGAAACTCTAAGGGTAGTAAACGTGTACCTGCCGCATGACGAGGATACTGCTAGACAGGTGCATAATCCTGTCGCATATTACGAACTTCGGTGGTTTGGTTATCCTTGGAGGTCACCTCAACTGCACACTAGATTCTTCAATCGATCGTCATTCTAGAGTTGAATTCAACTCGGTGAACGCCGCGCGATTATCGGGCCTTCTCAGGCATAGCAAACTTGTGGATATCTACCGTTGGCTTAATCCAACGACTAAGATATACACAAGGGATTCCCCGAAATGTCCTTGGAAGATTTTCAGATTTGAGGATATACAGACTTTACGTCTCGTCTAGCCTTCTTAACTTTTTCGTTAGTGTCACTCATGAAGTGAGTTCATTAATTGATCACCTTCTTGTTGTGGCGACTAGCACTTTGGTCGAAAAGCGAATTGCTTATTGCATTTTCAACAATAACTTGTTGAACTCGAAGCAGTTCATCGAAGAATTCATTCAGTTTTGGCACCAATGGCGTGATAATAAGAATATTTATTCAATTCTTAGCCATTGGTGGTATGTGGGAAAGCTTCAGATTCGCGCATTTACTGAGACGAGATTCAATCGGAGCAGATATCATGCATCGCTTTTGACGACCGAAGTCACACGGATGAGTACGCTCCTGTCCGCGCAACAAGAGTTACTCGCACAATACCAGAGACTTAAAGAACGACTTACAGCACAAAACTACAAGAATAGCTAAGAGTTTATGCTCGGAAACCAGTCGCGCTGGTTGCGAGAGGGTGAGTCTTCTACCGAGTACTTTATCCAGACAACTCGACATCGTACCATTTCTTGTGAAGTAGACTCGATTCTTACCGAATCGGACCAGATACTATACCAGGACGAACTTGCACAACTATTCACAACTACTACACGCGACTTTATGCTGTATCGACAACAACATTCTCGTCCAACGATGAATTCTTTAATCATGTCATGTCAGACTTATACTGGTTATGATGGTCTAACTCCAGAATTCTTTGTTCGTTTTAGGAAACTTTTGATTCCGGACCTTTTGGATGTCTCTAATTCTGCAGTGGTTGGACATACCGAATTTCCCTCAAGTTGGCGGAGATCCGTTATGCGTTTAATACCTAAGAAGGTAGATCTTCAGAGGAATGGAAAACTCGAAATAGTTTGCAAAATACTAGGAACTCAACTTCGCTCACTGATTGCCTCAGTAATACACCCGTCACAGTCCTACTGCGTTCCAGTCGTAGTATCTACGACAACATTGCCGTAGCAAAGTATCTTTCTGCTTAATATGAAAGAATTGGTTCGCGAATGACCATGATCTGTCTAGATCAAGAAAAGGTGTTTGATAGCGTCTCGTACGAGTATCTGCTGAGCGTTCTCAATGTGTAGATTGAGATCAACAGTGGTCTGTATAGAGATTCAGTGATTCTCATAAATCTTCATGGGTAAACATTGTCTCCTATTCTGTTTTGGCCGCATCAGGAAGGGATGCCCCCTTGTCAGGTATGCTTTATGACCTTTCACTGGAGCCGCTGTTGCTAAATCTTTGTCGATCGTTGAGGGAGTATTCAGTTCACTTACCATACACTTATATTTGCGTATACTGACGACCTGTCTATTTTCGTCACGAAAGAGGATGCATTTCCAGTTTCTTGTATAGTTTTCGAACAATATGAGCGACTGGCTGGCGCTAGGGTTAACTTTCGCAAAAGGCAAGACCTATGAAATGAGAGGCGGCGGAATCGAACAGATTTTCCCCTCGGCATACAATGAACAAATACTTGACTGAAATATATGTGGGGCTCGATGCTAAAACATGTAAGAAGAAATTAGCTGAAGCTGTGAATTTGTGGCGGTCTAGACTGCATCCACTTTCGCTGAAAGGACGTGTAATCATCGTTAATTACTCTATGACCTCATCCATCGTGCATCTGTTGAAATCGAAGTGATTCGAAAAAGGATTCGCGAAACTTCTATAGGCGAAGGTCGTTGACGCCTTCTGGAGGGGAAGACGATGGGTCGCTGAAAGAACGCTCTGCCGACCAGTAGTGCTCTCGGTACGTCCACCATATCCGCATGATTCGTCCCAGGATCTGATCTCCACGAATACGACCTGGTTTAGATTAAGATCAACATTCCATTTCTGATGGAATGAAATTTAGTACGGGAAATTCTCAATAATTTCGATCAGGTTGAACTCTGAGTTAGTAGATTCGGTGTTCAGTAATGATCGAGGTGTAACGGCCGATACAAGACAACTTACAGTTTTTGGAGATATCACTAATGATTCTGGGAACACACTGACACACCTCGCACCACACAATTAAAAGAATTGTTGGATACAGCAAGAGAGCGTTCCAGTCGTCTCTTTACTAGGGAACCTAGCACAGAGGGGATTAACGCTTTCGTACTGAATCGAACGCCGCACACGACATTCAGTACACTTACCTCACGTCAGCTGCGCGAGTTCTTCGTAGGCGTAAATCCTACGGATCACCTAGGTGTTAATAGATTGCGCACACATCTTGGGGTAGACTTGGGAGTAATGGGGACCATAACTAGTAGAATGATCTGTAGCTATCTGTCCAATTACAGACTCTGTCATATATCGATCGACAAAGTAAAAAAACCGTCACAGTGGAGTGTTGGTGAAGAACCCTGTTACACAATTAACATGTCTGACGTTGTGCGACATTAATAATCTTGTTCGGGATATTTGCCGGCATATCTACCCGACATTCGGCATTACAAGAACGTCATTTTTACTGGGATCAAGGACATGTAACCACGTGAATTGCCTGATAAGCTTTATCCTTACACTTGCTAAGTCAACAATTCATCTGTACTGTATGTGTATTGAGCCTGGCAACAGCCCACAGATTGAGTTGGCGATTACGTCGAGAGTTACTGGCAACGGAGGCCGACACATTCAACTGCACCTGGCAACTTTTATCTTCGGTGCGGAACGGAAGCCTTGTCTTTCACTGGGAATAACAGGCCGCAGACTTGCAGCAGTTTGTCCACGAAGCTTCTCTTCACTTTGGTAAGAGGGAGGGACAAGTCTCACGTTGGAATCGTGAAACTGGGAAGATGATGGGAGCAGTTAGCAGAAGTTGATTATTGTGCAGAGTGGTCCAGCGGGACTCTAATCGGTTCGAAATTTTTGTGAGTTCGTTTAGAATATGTTTGGATGAGTGCTCCCGGAGTACTAGAAAACTGACAAACAGCTCTACAGAGAGGGCATTTGCTTGGAAGCAGCGGTTCTCGAAGTAGATACTTCGCCCGGTGCTGCATCTACCCTCTGGGAACACTCAGCGAATCATGTTCTAGTTTCATTTTTCGGGTTTGGTTTATTTTGTACGTTTGTTTAGGTTTAGTTTTAGGTTTAGTTTCCGAATTTTTTCAAAATTTTTTGTGAACTTTTTTTTGCAGCTGCACTCACTTGGAGGCATTCAAAATTTCTTTGTATTCGCTGGTTTTGGCAACGATTTTTGCCTTCAAGTTTTAGAGTTGTTGTTACGTAATATTTATAGAGTAACGTACCGTGTATTTTTTTATGTTCTTTTTGATCGTTAACCATTGTGTCTTTTTGGTTTGGATTATTTTATACTTTTAGGGAAGCTCGAGTTTTGTAGGATATTTATCTTATAACGATTGTGCCAAATAAAGCGCCATTATACATTAAAAACCTAACCTAACCTAAGGGACCTCTGTGAGATACAGAAATTAACGTAAATGTATATAATATGAACTTATAACTAAGATCTTATATTATACATACATATATTCTTTATTAATTCGGCCTTTGTGAGAAAGTGTAGAAGTTTCTTGGTTGCCTGTGTGTTGTTTTGGAAGATGTCTTCTAAATTCCCCTTGATTCCGGCCAGGCTCCGTTCTTATTGATAGAGGGGGGCATTCAGCAATGATGTGTTCTACAGTAAGCAGCTTCTGACAAGTTGTGCGTCCCGGTTGTGGGGTTCTCGTAAATATCCAGTTGTGAGTGATTCTTGGGCCACTTCAGAAGTTTTTCTTAGTTCGTTGGTAAATGGATAAGATTTATTAGAAGCTTGTTTCGATCCCGACAGGTATTCTCGTATTGGTATGAGATGACTTCTTTTAAGGATTGTTTTGCGGGTTGACATCTTCTTCATTCGCTTTGATGCCTGCATGACTTGGTACCCACATGAATTTGACATTTTCTGAGTTTTGTTTTTGTTGGAGAAGATTTTCAAGTTTTTGGATAATAGGATTTGTAGGAAAGAGTGAGGATATTGAGGTTACGACGATGTATGAGTCGGATATGATTAGCCAGTTTTGGTGAGTTGAAGTTTCCAAGTCTTTCATTGCAGCTAGAAGGGTGTTTAATTCGATTATGAAGATGCCACTTCCTCTAGGGAGCTGCTGTCTTTGTGTTTCAGAATGTGTGCAGATAGCTCAGCCTGTTGCGTTTCAAGATTTAGAGCCATCCGTCTAAAGGTTTTCATAGTTTTCATGTTCGTGTAGTATTTTGCTGAATTCCTGTCCATGGTATAATATAGGTGTTGGTGTTTATTGTGCTTGGTCTGAAGAGGTCTTGGATGTGTAATTCTTGAATTAATTCTTTTGTTACCCATGCGATTTTGAAGTTGAGATGTTGGGTATTGTTTCTTATTTATATAACATACCTGAGTGATAAGTAGGATCTCCTAAGTTTTAAGGGTGTAATTTCGGCTTCAGCGTGAAGGCTTTTTGTGGGACTGGTTCAAAATGTAACTATGGATATTCTGATGGTTGTATTATGAATATGTAGAATCTATTTTTTTTTAATTTAGTTAATGCAGCTGAATTGTATGCTATGCAACCGTAATCAATTATCGGGAGAAAGAAATATTTGTCAAATTTTAGGAGTGTATGGCGGTTGATGCCCCATTTAAAGCTATCTATGCTTTTTATCCTGTTCATTGCTTGTAGGCTCTTCGTTTTTGTTTCGTTGATATGTGCGTTCCTAGTTAGTTTACGCTCAAATATTATACCGAGGATTTTAAATTCATCCTTATGGAGCTGTTTGGAGTTGAGTAAAGTGTATGGCTTTTGTTTTATTTTCAGAGAATTGCCAACCTATTTTCGTGCACCATTTCTGAATTTCATTTCGTGCCTTCTGGAGATCTAGCTGGATAGCGTCTATGTTTTTGTGTCTGAAGTATATAAGGAAATTGTCAGCGAAAAGCAAGCCTTTTACTGGACCGGAGTAGGTTTCGGTAATATTGTTTATTGCTACTACGAACAAGGTCATGCTAAGTACTGATCCGTGGAGAATGCCGTTCTCTAAGCGGTAGTCAATGGTAGTCAGTTATTCATAATAACGTTGAATTACGTCTTACTAAGGAAATTGGTGATAAACATAGCCATGTTCCACTTGTTGCACAACCGATGTATCTGTTTTATTATTCCGAATCTCCAGGTAATATCATAGACTTTGGTAATATCCAATTATATTACTCTATTTGTATTATTTCAGTTTGGAGGTTGATAGTGGAATCTGTTGTTGAGCGCTTTCGGCAGAATTGGTTTTGTGCTCTAATTTGACTGTTCTCTAGAGCCATATTATTTATTTATTTAAGCTTAATGCAAGCTATTACATAAAAAAATACAAAATAACAAAATAAATACTACAAACTAAAATAAACAATAATTCATAACTGATAATGTAAGCTACAATATAAGCTATGATTATGATAACTTTAGACTGGGAGGAAGGAGAATTAGGAAAGGCGATCAAGATGGGCGGGATAAAGATATAAGGCTTTGTGAAGGGATGATTTACTCAGATGGAAGTCAAAGGAGGGAAGGTCGTTGACTTTTCGAAGCATCCTGGTAATTGGTTCGCGTTGACCGTAGTTCGTGCGATGGCGGTCGAGTCGGAAAAGGGGAGTGGACCTAAGGTTGCGAGGATTGGTATAGATGGGTAAAGACTGCAGGATTGAAGGGCAGTCTTTGGCACCAGCTAGTAGCTGATGAATGAAGAGAACGTCGGAAACATCACGACGTTTACTTAGGGGTTGTAAGTCGATCAGTTTCAGACGGTTTTCATAAGGTGGAAGGTTGAATCTATCTACCCATGGAAGATCACGTAGAGCAAAGCGAATGAACCTACGCTGGACAGATTCAATTCTGTTAATGTGGGTTGTTTGCGTGGGTGACCAAACCTGGCTGGCAAATTCAAGGAGAGGTCTCATGAAGGAAATATAGAGAGATTTGGAAACATAAGGATTGGAGAACTCTCTAGACCAGCGCTTCACAAACCCTAGCGCGGAGTTAGCTCTGTTAATTATGCTATCAATATGGGAACGGAAATTGAGTTCACTATCACAGATTATTCCTAGGTCACACAAAGAGGTAACGATAGGGACTGGTACGTTGGTTAACATGTATGTTCTCGGGGTGTTGGTAAGACGCTTGCGGGAATAACAGATGGACTGGCATTTAGATACATTGAGCTCAAGAAAGTTTTTCATGCACCATGTGGTGAACGAATCGAGGTCCTTTTGGAGAAGAAGAGAGTCGGTTGTGGAGGAGATATGTTTAATTATTTTCATGTCATCAGCATAAATGGACAGCTCTGAGTATTTTATGACACATTCAACATCATTAATTGTAAGGATGAAAATTAATGGACCGAGGTGGCTGCCCTGAGGGACGCCGGAACGAGCGACAATGGGGTTAGAAATGGATGAGCTGAAAAGAACATTGTATTGACGGTTGTTGAGGTAGGATTGAATCCAGGAGATGAATCTGGGGGGGAAGCCTAGGCGATCAAGTTTAAACAGGATAACGCTATGGGAGATCTTGTCAAAGGCTTTACTAAAATCAGTGGCGATAACATCCACATCTTTACCGTTTTCCAGGGCACATATTGTTTTGGAGACAAATTCGGTAAGGTTGGTGGTTGTAGATCTACCTCTGAGGAAGTCATGCTGGCAGAGGGAGAAAATAGACTTACAGTGGAAGAACATGGAATCATAGACCAATTTTTCGAATAGTTTAGGTATGGATGATAATTTAGCAATGGGTCTGTAGTTGGATACATCGTTCTTGCAGCCTTTTTTGAATATGGGAATAATATAAGAGTTTTTCTATAATTGAGGGAAAACCCCTTGAGTGACCGAGAGGCGGAAAAGCAAAGTAAGGGGTTGAACTAGATGCATGGCACACTTTTTCAGAACTATGGCTGGAATGCCGTCAGGACCGGGGTGAAAGTCATCCGCAAGCCCGTTAATACTGGCAGCGATTTGTTCGGGGTCAGGGTCGAAAGATGTAAACGACGTTTGAGTGCATTTGTCCAAGAATGAAAAGTAGCTAAGGTCAGGTTGGAGAGGTATTTTCGAGCTTTAGGGTGGAAGGGGAACCATTGGATTTCTTCTTAGAATTAATTAAGCTATAAAAGCACTTAGGGTCGGATATGAGGCTAGTTTCCATCCGTAGGAGGTACTCATGGTAGAGGGTATCACAACGTTCAGAAAAAGAGGTGTAAGCAGACAAGTAGGAAGAATAGTCGGACTCATTTTGGGTGAGAAGAAAAGCTTGCCAACGTTTATTTCTCCTGTTGCGGAGAGCGTAATTCTTTGTCGTACCAAACGGGGGATGAGGAGCAGTTTTTACGAGGAAGAAGAGAAATAGATTGTGTAAGGCAAGCGTGTATTTCCGAATTAAACGCCTCTACAGCAATGTATACTGGAAGATGTTGAGGGATATTGCCAATGTTGGAGTTGAGGAGCAAGTGATTTAATTTTTCAAAGTCTATAATTTATCATTTTTCC
Organism: Leptarthrus brevirostris; assembly: GCA_964036015.1. Taxonomy (NCBI): domain Eukaryota; kingdom Metazoa; phylum Arthropoda; class Insecta; order Diptera; family Asilidae; genus Leptarthrus; species Leptarthrus brevirostris. Next base: position 123,371,521 of record OZ038372.1, read on the forward strand.
GAGAACCTTGCATAGGCACGAGGTCAGTGATATTGGTCAATAGTTCGTTGCAAGTGTTTTGTTTTTGTTAGGTTTTGGGATTGGGATAACTAAGGATTTTTACCAATCATCGCGGAATTCCCCCTTTTTCCATATTTTATTGTAAAAGTTAAGGATGAACTGTTTTCGTTCTTGTTCAATCATGTCATAGTGGCAGATCCAGGTCCCAAGCACTTATTCAGGGTGAAGTTTAGTTCATCTATAGTTAAGTCAATGTTGTAGATTTCGTTAGTATTATTTTGGAGTTTTAGTATTTTATTTTTTTCACGGGACTTATAAGATTTAAATTCAATGCTGTAGTTTTCAAATATAGACGATTTTGCAAAGGTTGTTTCAGAGATAAACCGGTGTGTATTTAAAAGAAATCCTCAGCGAAAACAAGCGGGACATATAGGGTGTTTCAAATCTGGTGTGCCAGAATAAGTAGTGTGGTCGATCTCACCTTATCAAACAAAAAATTGTATGACAGAGGAGGGCAGTCTCACTCAACCGTTTGGGGGTTACAGGCGATTCATAAGTTTGCAATTTTCATGGTATGCATATCACTATTTTATTTTTAACTTTTGATCTCCTACCATAACAACATTTACAAAATTGCGAATGATGTTTATCTAACTCCTTCCATTGCAGGTACAGTCATTTCCAAAGTGAAAAAATTGTTTTGCGATTACCTAAAATTCAGCATTTTAATAGATTTGCTTTTTATCTTTATTAAATTGCTCATCTGTCCTGATAGAGGAAGGATTAGAAAAACCGTGTCCTTAGAAATCCCTGACTACCTAATTCGTAGATTGCACTTTAGGTAAAAAATTCTTTAAATAAACAAAATTTTTAAGAGAAAATGTTTGTTTTAATTTTAGTTATTGCTGCAAAAACGTTACAAAAATGTTTGTGTAATTTTGTTTTATTGCCGATATTAGCTTGTGTTAGCCATAGCTCAGACCCTAGTATCCTGGCGTTCCGTTTCTAATATCGGTCACAGCTGAAAAATAAATCGATTACTGCGAGTGTTGTTTAGCTAACGTTATTAAAATTGACCGAATTCATCTATGAGGAATACGCGGATATTATTTACATTTATTATGAAGTAGACTGAAACGTAAAAGCGGTTGTACTGGAACATGAAAGAAGATTCCCTAATCGACATACACCCAAAAGAGGAGCATTTTGGCTGACTTTTCGAATTAAGAGAAACCGGATATGTAACTCCAAGCAGCAGAAAACATCAGAAGAGTCTGCCGACAGCGAGCAGCAAATAATCGTACTCGTCGGGCAAATCCCTGAAACAAGTCCGAGGTAAATCGCAATCGATTAGGAGTTTATTCAGTTAAAATTAGGAGGTTTATTCATCGAGGTTGATTCCCTTCATATGATTATATCCCCTTTTAAGGACTACTGCAAGGAGATTCCGTGGGAAGGTTAGAAGTGCGCGATTGGAATGCGACATGGTGAACGGGGCGTTTCTGGGTCAAATTCTGTGGACGTATGAATCGTGGTTCGCCGGGGATGGTATCACGAACTTTCACAACCTCCATACCTGGTTGTATACTATCCCAAATTCCCCTATCTCCATCCCTCTAGATAATATTAGGTCAATGCTTTACCAACACAATGAAGCATCAGCGCATTCTGGTCGACCAATTTCTTGACCTGCTAGATCTCCATGTCTTACTCCATTGGCCTTTTTTATGGGATGAAATTTACTCAAGGCCAGTTAACAGTAGAAACGAATTTGTTAGCAGAATTGGGGCAGAAGAGGCGAAAATACGGGGGAGGCTGGCTACAATACACCATAAAGAAGAAATTACAAGAGGCTTAGTGGAAAGTCGAAAGTCGCGGAGTATACTTCGAACAGCTTTTGTAACATACTAAGATTAATTGGAGGTCGTTTTCTCAAAAAGTGTATTATATATTGTAACGTGCACGAGGTAGGCCACAAAAAGGGAAATAGTCAACCGTCTAATGCGAATGTCCCAGGTGGCCAGAAATCAAGAAAAGGAAATGTCACACGGGGAAAGTCAAGGACGACTCGAACCCATGGTGAATAGGTAAGGTGAAAATGTGTAACGGAAATATCTAGAACTAAGTGACTGAACTTTCTAGAATTAAGCTAAGTAGTATTAATAAGGCTGAGCAGTAGCCTAGGTAGCTTAGTCGTGATTTAGACTGCGAAGCGTTTACATGTGATAACTGGAAGAGTTAGTTGAATTTTAACCAGTGAAGTGATAAGAGTAAATAAGTAAAGTGAAACCGTGTATTGTGAAAAGAATATTGTCAAGAAAATTGTACAACGAATTAATGAAGTGAATTGAATAAAATTGTGAACATTCGTGATTGAAAATAAGTGTCTTAATTAATCCGTCGAGCCCGAAGAGCCCCATTTACGTTACAATTGGTGTCAGAAGTGGGATTAATTAAGAAAGACTAAAAAGTGGACTTGGGAAAAAAAGAAGAAGAAAAAGTGACTGTGAAATTAAAGTGAAATAGTGCAGAGAGTAATTTAAATATGGGTCGCAAATTGAAGGACTTACGTGTTCAGTTCAAGACTTGAAAAGGGAATTAAATAAACGTTCCCTACCCACAATTGGAAATAAATGTGCCCTAGTAGCGTTACTACAAGAAGCTATGGAAAAAGAAGGAAAGGATCCAGAGGCTTTCGTTTTTGAAGACGAGCTAGAAGAAGAGGAAGAAACAAGTATTCCAAGCATAACAGTTCTTCTCAATGCTCTGATGTGTGAGATGAAATCTTCCAAGGAAGAACAGAAAACGTCATCAGCTGAGTTGAAATCGTCACTGGAAGGTTCCGTAAATGAGTTAAAAGCATCAATGGACGAACAGAAATCATCAACAGCAGAGTTGAAATCATCGATGGAAGGGTCCGTCAGCGAATTGAAAGCGGCAATGGAAGAACAAAAATCGTCGATGGAAGGGTCCGTAAGCGAATTGAAAGCGGCAATGGAAGAGCAAAAGTCATCAGTAGCGGAACTTAAAGCATCGGTCGAAGAAGTGAAAGCCGAGATGGAAATGTCTATGCAGAAACAGCTTGAAGGTTTGGAATCAACTGTGGAGAAGAAACTGGAGACCATAGAAAACTCTATCAAAATCAACCTCGAAAGTCATATGGATTATAAAATGGGTGAAATAAAGTCAGATATTGAAAAGAGATTGGAAGACGTGGAAGTTTCTGGAACGCTTAAAATAAAAGAAGCTAAATGTGAAATGGAATCAATGAAGAAAACTTTCGAAGAAATTAGGACTGAACTAGAGAGTCTCCAGAAACGGAATACAGCGACTTTATCTACAGATGTGACTGTGAACAAAAGACTTCATCCTCCAACATTTGACGGCCAAACGCCCTGGCAAACATACAGACTTCAGTTCGAGACAGCAGCAGCAATGAACTTTTGGACTAACGAGGAAAAAGCTACAGCTTTAATTTTAGCACTCAGAGGAGCAGCAGAACTGTTACAGACTATACCAGCAGAGCTAAGATACGATTATTCATCTTTAATACAAGCCTTAGAATTACGATACGGCAACCAGCACATGCAAGAGGTCTACCGTCCACAGCTACGGAGTCGAACACAGAAGCATGGAGATACGTTGCAGCAGTAATGTGCGGACATAGAAACGCTGACGCATTTGGCTTATCCCACGTTTAGCCAAGATTATGTCAATGAGGTAACCAGAGAAGCATTTATTGATTCACTTGCAGATCGTGACCTGCAGCAAGCAGTACGACTTCCTGGAAAGAACACAAACGCTGAGGTCTTGGCTTACGCTCTGGCTTGGGAGGCAGCAAAACAAGCTTCCAGAAGACCTATGTACGAAACAAAAGAATCCGAAATAAAAGGTATTTGTTACCGAACGAATACCCAGGTCAACCGTGGTCGTCCTAGGTGCTGGACATGCGGCCAGGAAGGTCATCTCCGACGAGATTGCTGGAAGCAAAGGAGATCAACCCTTCCGGGATTCGACACGAGGAAGACTGGTTGTGCAAAGTGCAACAGAAGGAAGCAAGAAGAATTTGGATTGAAGAAAGGTACCGATCGGAACAACGAAGCTAAAGTGCCCCGTCGCAAGTACAGATGCTGGTCCTGCGGTGAAGAAGGTCACCTGCAAAGCGATTGCAGAGGAAGATTCTTGATCACTTGTCAGAGAAGTACAGTCCAATAGAAGGTGCCAAAAACGATGGAGGTGTTTTGAGAGGACATCGATGGCGAAGGACTAACGAAGAACAGCGAATGAAGAAAGAAATGGTACAAACTGAAAACGAGTCAAGATTTTGCCGGAAATGCCGAGTACAAGACCAATTTGGACATTTGAAACATGGGAATGCATCACCAGAGCGGAAGATTGAAGATCTACGAATACTTAATGTGTTACGAACATCGAGCAAAGGAAAGCGGAAAATGCAGACTGCGAATCAGGAACTGCAAGATTTCGAGAAGGCAATGGAAGATGGGCCTGAGTTGACGGAGGAGTTGGAAATTCAAGGATGTAAGCCGAGCAACGCTCAAACGAAGGAAGATGAGATCGTTCAACTTCACCGGAAATTGAAGGATGCCGAAGAATGCAATCAAAGCTTGCGCTCTCAGCTGGAGCGGCTTTCATTGTGCTACAGGGATCTTCAGCTACATATTAGCCAGCTAGAAGAGAAGTGTACAAATATGCAAGCAAAGCGCGAAGAGAGGGTCAACATGAAGAAATTTGAGATAAGTGACCTTAATTCTTTGTTCGAAGAAGAGAAATATAATGGACAACTAGAGAAGCAGTTCAGATCTGAGGAACAGGTGCCGCAAGGTACAAAGGCCATGGAAGGATTATTAAAACAGAAGAACTACAGAAAGACCAGGATGAAAACAGTTCTAAGAGGGGGGGCAGTGTAACGTGCACGAGGTTGGCCACAAAAAGGGAAATAGTCAACCGTCTAATGCGAATGTCCCAGGTGGCCAGAAATCAAGAAAAGGAAATGTCACACGGGGAAAGTCAAGGACGACTCGAACCCATGGTGAATTTGTGAGGTGAAAATGTGTAACGGAAATATCTAGAACTAAGTGACTGAACTTTCTAGAATTAAGCTAAGTAGTATAAATAGGGCTGAGCAGTAGCCTAGGTAGCTTAGTCGTGATTTAGACTGCGAAGCGTTTACATGTGATAACTGGAAGAGTTAGTTGAATTTTAACCAGTGAAGTGATAAGAGTAAATAAGTAAAGTGAAACCGTGTATTGTGAAAAGAATATTGTCAAGAAAATTGTACAACGAATTAATGAAGAGAATTGAATAAAATTGTGAACATTCGTGATTGAAAATAAGTGTCTTAATTAATCCGTCGAGCCCGAAGAGCCCCATTTACGTTACAATATACAAAAAATTTTTTTTGCATGTTAATAATACATTTTTGTAGTACCAAAAAAAAATTTTTTTTTGTTATGAGTATTTTTTATATGGAAAGATGGCGCTAATGTACGCGTGTTAAAAAAAAGGTCCAAATCAGCCTACATCGTAGCTAGGCTTTAGTTAGTCTGAAAAAAAGTATGTTAAATTATACCGTTGAATGCAGGGATTGAACCTGTATGAGCTAATAATATTAAAAATTAAACGAGTTATGAAGCCAGAAAAAAATGTTGTAAAATGACGTCATTTTTGGCCCAAATAGGTCTGTAAAAGCTCAAGAAATTTTCGAAAAACGTTCATTGAGGTACATTCCCTGAAGAATTTCATAAGAAAGGAAATCGGACGAGTAGTTTTTTTTATAATCGTGCAGGCCTTTTGGAAAAAGTATATTTCGAGATAAATGTGATTTGTTCTCTTTCTAAGGAACACTAACTTAAGTTTATATTAACTAATGCATATACACACGTTCATATCCATGCATAAAATATATTCATGAAGTGGTATTACATACATACATATATATGTATTTTATTATACTCATTGCCTTAAAAAAGATAAAGGGAAGACGTAACAACCGCGCGTTAAACAGCTGATGAAATTTCATCGATTTTGATATTCTGGCCCGCCGGATTTAAGGCGCTGCAAAATCATTAATAATGCTTGGATTCGTTTGAATCTTGTTTTTTTTACATATTTTTGAAAACTTGTACAACAATAATCAATAATAAAAAAAATAGATTTTCAAAAATTTTCTTGAGAAAAACCTACCTTAATTTGAGTTTCATTTCTTTAAACTGCAGAGTTTTTAAATGTTCCCCAAAAGGTTTTCTACGTGTAAATTTCTATATCCTTTCTCTACTTGAACATGCTGTACCTATTTGGAAATGAATTTCGGAGACAATTTAGGAAAATGCTGAATTTTAGGTAATTGTAAAACATTGTTTTCACTTTTGGAAGTGACTGTACTTTCAATGGTAAGCCTTAGTAGATTTTTGGCGTTTGTTTGATGTCTCTGCGTTAAGTCGATCAAAAGTTAAAAATAAAAATTGTGATGAGCAGACCATGAAATGTCCATGTAACTCTCAAAGGGTTGAGATTGCTTTTTTTTAATAAAATCACTCTTCCGCAAAGTATTCTTACTATTTTATTCAAAATTACAAATACCACATAACTTATGAGAAAGAACCATTGGCGGTTGGAGAAATATTGTTGGTGGTTCGGAATATACGTTAAATTGTATATTCATTTGCAATTGTTCTCTCGAATAGATTTATCCCGCCCAGTCCACAAGGAGATGTGGGTACTATAGAGATATATTTTTAATCGAGAAATTTATTTAATAGAGCTGAAATTTGCGATTTCTCTTTGCGTTGAAATGCTGCAGAATGTTCAAATTATCATGGAGCAATTTGCTTTCCAAGCAGAGAATGTCAAATCTGCCAGACGTTTTTCTCTCATCGGAATCCGAATCAAGAACTTTCGCAAAGCATTCAAATCTTTGAATTCCGGTGCATAATCCTAGCAATACGCATGTCCTGAATTTCGGAAACCAGGAAAATGTCAGATGCCGTATGAAGTCAAGGCCGACTCGAATCTGTGGTGATTTGGTGTGGTGAAAAAAAGTAAGTAATTGCTATGTAGAACTAAGTTGCTGAACTTTCTAGAATTAAGCTAAGTAGTATAAATAGGGCTGAGTAGCAGCCTAGTAAGTAAGTTGTATTTTAACCAGTCAGGTGATAAGTGCTAATTATTAAAGTGAAACGTAATTTTGTGAAGAAATATTGCCAAGGAAATTGTAAAACGAACTAATTAAGTGAACTGAATAAACTTGTAAACATTTGTGGTTAAAAAAAAATAAATTCTTAATTAATCCGTCAAGCCCGAAGAGCCCCATTTACGTTACAATTAGTGTCAGAAGTGGGATTAATTAAGAAAGACTTAAAAGTGATCTTAAAAAAAACGTGTGACTGTGAAATATTAAAGTGAAATAGTGCAGCCAATCTAAATATGGGTCGCAAATTAAAGGACTTATGTGTTCAAGACTTGAAGGGGGAATTAAATAAACGTTCCCTACCTACAATTGGAAATAAATGTGCCCTGGTAGCGTTACTAAAAGAAGTTATGGAAAAAGGATCCGGAGGCTTTCGTTTTTGAAGACGAGCTAGAAGAAGAGGAAGAAACAAGTACTACAAGCATGACAGATCTTCTCAATGCTCTGAAGTGTGAAATGAAATCTTCCAAGGAAGAACAGAAAACATCAAAAGCTGAGTTGAAGGCAGCAATGGCTGAACAGAAATCATCAAAAGAAGCATCGATGGCTTAACAGAAACTATAAATATCAGCCGAATTAACGTCAGCATTGGAAGAACAGAAAACAGCGATAGAAGGTTCAGTAAATGAGTTAAAATCAGCAATGGAAGAAGAGATGTCAGCGGTACCGGAACTTAAAGCCTCGTTTGAAGAAGTGAAAGCTGAAATAGAAATTTCCGTGAGGAAACAGGTTGAGGCTTTAGAATCAGCTGTTGATTCGAAATTGGAAAACATAGAGAAAAGATTGGAAGAAGTAGAAATTTCTGGACAAAAAAATATTAAACAAGTTAAATGCGAAGTGGAACAGATGTGACTATGAAAAAAAAGGCTTCATCCTCCAACATTTTACGTCCAAACGCCCTGGCAAACATACAGACTCCAGTTCGAAACGGCAGCAGCAATGAACTTTTGGAGTGACGAAGAAAAAGCTACAGCTCTTATCTTGGCACTTGGAGCACTTGGAGCACCAGAATTGTTACAGACTATCCCAGCGGAGCTAAGGTATTTCTATACACCTCTAATACAAGCTTTAGAATGACCGTATGGGAACCAGCACATGCAAGAGGTTTACCGTCTTCAGCTACGGAGTCGGAGACAGAAGCCTGGAGAGCAGTTGCAGCAGTTATGTACGGACATAGAAAGGCAGACACATTTGGCTTATCCCACGTTTAGCCATGATTATGTTAAGGAGGTCTCAAGAGAAGCATTTATAAATTCACTTGCAGATCGGGACCTGCAGCAAGCAGTACGACTAGCTGGAAAAAACACCAATGCTGAGGATTTGGCTTACGCTCTGGTATATGAGGCAGCAAAACAAGCATCAAGAAGTACGGTCCGCCTAAGAGAAGTAACCAAAATAGAAATGTCGCGTCAATACATCGGAAATGCGAACTCGTTTTAAATGCTGGACTTGCAACAAAGACCATGGCAGAAAGAGATGGCAGAAAGAGGCGAAGATCAAACTCTCCACAAGGCAGCAAGATGACAACATCGGGGTATGGCTGTGAAAAATGCAGAGAAAGAGAGCAAGCGGAAAAAAGAAGCGATGGAGCTCTAAGCGCTATATTAACTCCACGCTCGTAACAGGGAAACGAGTAAATACCAACTCTGCGGGGCAGGAGTTGGCCAGTATCGACGCCCCTGGAATCATCATTAACATTAAGAAATTGCAGCGAAACGATAGCAGCTTAGTTATCAGCGGGAGAGTTCAAGAACAAAAATGCACGATTACAGTAGACACAGGTGCTTCCAGGTCTATTCTTCGGTGCAATTATGCTAAAGACCACTGGCTTAGCAACAAAAATCGCTACATTTTGAGGACAGCAACGGGAGAATCCGTCGAAGTGTATGGGGAAATATATTAACGACAATATCCCTCGGCGACAACCGATTTTCACACAGATTTCTTGTCGCAGATATAACGGATGAGTGCATACTTGGCCTCGATTTCATGAGAGCACACAACATTCAACTGGACATTGGAAGAGGAATCATGAAATACGACAACACGACATCGAACAGAACAAATAAGAAATGTCGCCATTGGAAAATGCTTAGTAGCTACCGATGAAAAGAAAGAAGTTTTGGTACGAGTCCCGTGAAAAAGGCATCAAATTAAAGAAAGGTAAAGTCTTGGGTCATGGTGAACCAGCCGAAGAGATTCTGTAGACCATCATATTGTCGAGGCGATACTACTGAATCGCTACCAGCATAAGTAGGAGCCTCTCATGACACCCATGGGGATCCTCCTAAGGAAACTTTTCGGAACCTTAAGAGCATCCAGGGTCGCTAGTGACTTAGCATGCCATATCACCTTCCACGAGATGGTGATTGTACCATATTCGACCGTAGTACAGTCGGTGTAGGCACCAACTAGGTCAGTGAAAGAGGGTATTCTTAATCTTGGCAGAGCGCACGTCATCAATATTGCGCTCAAATACTATTTGTACATCAAGGGCAATTGCCTTATCATTTTTAACAAGTATCAGGTTCGGCTTCCTAGAGCCCAGCGCAGTATGGAAGACCGTCTCCCCATGAGCCAGGTAACGCAAGCTTTCGGTTTTATTCTGAAGTGTGGTCAACACTCTGTCATGTCTTTTGACTCTTCCACCATGTGTTCTATGACACACCTGAACTAGTAGTTCGTCTGGGTGTGCGGGCAACCACCACGACACATTCTGTTTCCGGGTCTGCCTCTCAATGTTCGAAATCTAGAGAGGAGAGCGTTCAACCTGAGCTTTAGGGAGCGAAAATAGTCCGCCTCAGTCAGACCATAACCACATCTCATCCAAAATGTGCTTATGTCCGACTGATGAACGCGTCTAAAGTCGCGTCCGTCGGTCCTCTTCAACAGGTCTCTACCCCAATATGTCATTTAGTAATACTCGCCATAGTATTACTCATAGGTCTTCTTGACAGATTGTAACCCATGGAGTCCACTTGTAGCGCCGGCTCATTCACTTGATCACCAGCAGGTGCTTGTGCGTTTTGTAGGAAAGATTTTCAACTAAGTACCTAAAAATAAATGTGACTGGTATGGGGCAAAATTGCAGTTTAGGTACGACTTCAAATAGGATGAAACTTTAATCGCGTTTTTCTCGCAAACTACGCGTTTCAGGCCGTATTTTCCCCATTCGGGGTTTCTAAGGGGTATGAATCAACCATTCTGAATCGATTGGCGCTATCAGAAAATATCGAAATTTTGGTCCCTGAACTCTGACTGCTACTGCGCCCAGAATTTGCACCAAAACAAGTGTTTTATAGGTAAAAAGAATTGATGCTGGTATAGGGCAAAATTGCAGTGTAGGTACTACTTCAAATAGGCTGAAACTTTAATCGCGTTTATCTCGCAAACTACGCGTTCCCGGGCCTTATTAGCCCCTTTCGGGGTTCCTAAGGGGTATGAATCAACCATTCTGAATCGATTGGCGCTATCAGAAAATATCGAAATTTTGGTCCCTGAACTCTGACTGCTACTGGGCCCAGAATTTGCATAAAAACAAGTGTTTTATAGATAAAAAGAATTGATGCTGGTATAGGGCAAAATTGCAGTTTAGGTACTACTTCAAATAGGCTGAAACTTTAATTGCGTTTGTCTCGCAAACTACTCGTTCCCGGGCCTTATTTGCCCCATTCGGGGTTTCTAAGGGGTATGAATCAACCGTTCCGAACCGATTGGCGCTATCAGAAAATATCGAAATTTTGGTCCCATTGGTCTTATGTAAGCCGAGCAACGCTCAAACGAAGGAAGATGAGATCGTTCAACTTCACCGGAAATTGAAGGATGCCGAAGAATGCAATCAAAGCTTGCGCTCTCAGCTGGAGCGGCTTTCATTGTGCTACAGGGATCTTCAGCTACATATTAGCCAGCTAGAAGAGAAGTGTACAAATATGCAAGCAAAGCGCGAAGAGAGGGTCACAATGAAGAAATTTGAGATAAGTGACCTTAATTCTTTGTTCGAAGAAGAGAAATATAATGGACAACTAGAGAAGCAGTTCAGATCTGAGGAACAGGTGCCGCAAGGTACAAAGGCCATGGAAGGATTATTAAAACAGAAGAACTACAGAAAGACCAGGATGAAAACAGTTCTAAGAGGGGGGGCAGTGTAACGTGCACGAGGTTGGCCACAAAAAGGGAAATAGTCAACCGTCTAATGCGAATGTCCCAGGTGGCCAGAAATCAAGAAAAGGAAATGTCACACGGGGAAAGTCAAGGACGACTCGAACCCATGGTGAATTTGTGAGGTGAAAATGTGTAACGGAAATATCTAGAACTAAGTGACTGAACTTTCTAGAATTAAGCTAAGTAGTATAAATAGGGCTGAGCAGTAGCCTAGGTAGCTTAGTCGTGATTTAGACTGCGAAGCGTTTACATGTGATAACTGGAAGAGTTAGTTGAATTTTAACCAGTGAAGTGATAAGAGTAAATAAGTAAAGTGAAACCGTGTATTGTGAAAAGAATATTGTCAAGAAAATTGTACAACGAATTAATGAAGAGAATTGAATAAAATTGTGAACATTCGTGATTGAAAATAAGTGTCTTAATTAATCCGTCGAGCCCGAAGAGCCCCATTTACGTTACAATATACAAAAAATTTTTTTTGCATGTTAATAATACATTTTTGTAGTACCAAAAAAAAATTTTTTTTTGTTATGAGTATTTTTTATATGGAAAGATGGCGCTAATGTACGCGTGTTAAAAAAAAGGTCCAAATCAGCCTACATCGTAGCTAGGCTTTAGTTAGTCTGAAAAAAAGTATGTTAAATTATACCGTTGAATGCAGGGATTGAACCTGTATGAGCTAATAATATTAAAAATTAAACGAGTTATGAAGCCAGAAAAAAATGTTGTAAAATGACGTCATTTTTGGCCCAAATAGGTCTGTAAAAGCTCAAGAAATTTTCGAAAAACGTTCATTGAGGTACATTCCCTGAAGAATTTCATAAGAAAGGAAATCGGACGAGTAGTTTTTTTTATAATCGTGCAGGCCTTTTGGAAAAAGTATATTTCGAGATAAATGTGATTTGTTCTCTTTCTAAGGAACACTAACTTAAGTTTATATTAACTAATGCATATACACACGTTCATATCCATGCATAAAATATATTCATGAAGTGGTATTACATACATACATATATATGTATTTTATTATACTCATTGCCTTAAAAAAGATAAAGGGAAGACGTAACAACCGCGCGTTAAACAGCTGATGAAATTTCATCGATTTTGATATTCTGGCCCGCCGGATTTAAGGCGCTGCAAAATCATTAATAATGCTTGGATTCGTTTGAATCTTGTTTTTTTTACATATTTTTGAAAACTTGTACAACAATAATCAATAATAAAAAAAATAGATTTTCAAAAATTTTCTTGAGAAAAACCTACCTTAATTTGAGTTTCATTTCTTTAAACTGCAGAGTTTTTAAATGTTCCCCAAAAGGTTTTCTACGTGTAAATTTCTATATCCTTTCTCTACTTGAACATGCTGTACCTATTTGGAAATGAATTTCGGAGACAATTTAGGAAAATGCTGAATTTTAGGTAATTGTAAAACATTGTTTTCACTTTTGGAAGTGACTGTACTTTCAATGGTAAGCCTTAGTAGATTTTTGGCGTTTGTTTGATGTCTCTGCGTTAAGTCGATCAAAAGTTAAAAATAAAAATTGTGATGAGCAGACCATGAAATGTCCATGTAACTCTCAAAGGGTTGAGATTGCTTTTTTTTAATAAAATCACTCTTCCGCAAAGTATTCTTACTATTTTATTCAAAATTACAAATACCACATAACTTATGAGAAAGAACCATTGGCGGTTGGAGAAATATTGTTGGTGGTTCGGAATATACGTTAAATTGTATATTCATTTGCAATTGTTCTCTCGAATAGATTTATCCCGCCCAGTCCACAAGGAGATGTGGGTACTATAGAGATATATTTTTAATCGAGAAATTTATTTAATAGAGCTGAAATTTGCGATTTCTCTTTGCGTTGAAATGCTGCAGAATGTTCAAATTATCATGGAGCAATTTGCTTTCCAAGCAGAGAATGTCAAATCTGCCAGACGTTTTTCTCTCATCGGAATCCGAATCAAGAACTTTCGCAAAGCATTCAAATCTTTGAATTCCGGTGCATAATCCTAGCAATACGCATGTCCTGAATTTCGGAAACCAGGAAAATGTCAGATGCCGTATGAAGTCAAGGCCGACTCGAATCTGTGGTGATTTGGTGTGGTGAAAAAAAGTAAGTAATTGCTATGTAGAACTAAGTTGCTGAACTTTCTAGAATTAAGCTAAGTAGTATAAATAGGGCTGAGTAGCAGCCTAGTAAGTAAGTTGTATTTTAACCAGTCAGGTGATAAGTGCTAATTATTAAAGTGAAACGTAATTTTGTGAAGAAATATTGCCAAGGAAATTGTAAAACGAACTAATTAAGTGAACTGAATAAACTTGTAAACATTTGTGGTTAAAAAAAAATAAATTCTTAATTAATCCGTCAAGCCCGAAGAGCCCCATTTACGTTACAATTAGTGTCAGAAGTGGGATTAATTAAGAAAGACTTAAAAGTGATCTTAAAAAAAACGTGTGACTGTGAAATATTAAAGTGAAATAGTGCAGCCAATCTAAATATGGGTCGCAAATTAAAGGACTTATGTGTTCAAGACTTGAAGGGGGAATTAAATAAACGTTCCCTACCTACAATTGGAAATAAATGTGCCCTGGTAGCGTTACTAAAAGAAGTTATGGAAAAAGGATCCGGAGGCTTTCGTTTTTGAAGACGAGCTAGAAGAAGAGGAAGAAACAAGTACTACAAGCATGACAGATCTTCTCAATGCTCTGAAGTGTGAAATGAAATCTTCCAAGGAAGAACAGAAAACATCAAAAGCTGAGTTGAAGGCAGCAATGGCTGAACAGAAATCATCAAAAGAAGCATCGATGGCTTAACAGAAACTATAAATATCAGCCGAATTAACGTCAGCATTGGAAGAACAGAAAACAGCGATAGAAGGTTCAGTAAATGAGTTAAAATCAGCAATGGAAGAAGAGATGTCAGCGGTACCGGAACTTAAAGCCTCGTTTGAAGAAGTGAAAGCTGAAATAGAAATTTCCGTGAGGAAACAGGTTGAGGCTTTAGAATCAGCTGTTGATTCGAAATTGGAAAACATAGAGAAAAGATTGGAAGAAGTAGAAATTTCTGGACAAAAAAATATTAAACAAGTTAAATGCGAAGTGGAACAGATGTGACTATGAAAAAAAAGGCTTCATCCTCCAACATTTTACGTCCAAACGCCCTGGCAAACATACAGACTCCAGTTCGAAACGGCAGCAGCAATGAACTTTTGGAGTGACGAAGAAAAAGCTACAGCTCTTATCTTGGCACTTGGAGCACTTGGAGCACCAGAATTGTTACAGACTATCCCAGCGGAGCTAAGGTATTTCTATACACCTCTAATACAAGCTTTAGAATGACCGTATGTTAACCAGCACATGCAAGAGGTTTACCGTCTTCAGCTACGGAGTCGGAGACAGAAGCCTGGAGAGCAGTTGCAGCAGTTATGTACGGGCATAGAAAGGCAGACACATTTGGCTTATCCCACATTTAGCCATGATTATGTTAAGGAGGTCTCAAGAGAAGCATTTATAAATTCACTTGCAGATCGGGACCTGCAGCAAGCAGTACGACTAGCTGGAAAAAACACCAATGCTGAGGATTTGGCTTACGCTCTGGTATATGAGGCAGCAAAACAAGCATCAAGAAGTACGGTCCGCCTAAGAGAAGAACCAAAATAGAAATGTCGCGTCAATACATCGGAAATGCGAACTCGTTTTAAATGCTGGACTTGCAACAAAGACCATGGCAGAAAGAGATGGCAGAAAGAGGCGAAGATCAAACTCTCCACAAGGCAGCAAGATGACAACATCGGGGTATGGCTGTGAAAAATGCAGAGAAAGAGAGCAAGCGGAAAAAAGAAGCGATGGAGCTCTAAGCGCTATATCAACTCCACGCTCGTAACAGGGAAACGAGTAAATACCAACTCTGCGGGGCAGGAGTTGGCCAGTATCGACGCCCCTGGAATCATCATTAACATTAAGAAATTGCAGCGAAACGATAGCAGCTTAGTTATCAGCGGGAGAGTTCAAGAACAAAAATGCACGATTACACTAGACACAGGTGCTTCCAGGTATATTCTTCGGTGCAATTATGCTAAAGACCACTGGC
This sequence comes from Leptarthrus brevirostris, assembly GCA_964036015.1. Lineage (NCBI taxonomy): Eukaryota > Metazoa > Arthropoda > Insecta > Diptera > Asilidae > Leptarthrus > Leptarthrus brevirostris. The sequence continues at coordinate 123,386,983 of OZ038372.1, forward strand.
TTAGCAACAAAAATCGCTACATTTTGAGGACAGCAACGGGAGAATCCGTCGAAGTGTATGGGGAAATATATTAACGACAATATCCCTCGGCGACAACCGATTTTCACACAGATTTCTTGTCGCAGATATAACGGATTAGTGCATACTTGGCCTCGATTTCATGAGAGCACACAACATTCAACTGGACATTGGAAGAGGAATCATGAAATACGACAACACGACATCGAACAGAACAAATAAGAAATGTCGCCATTGGAAAATGCTTAGTAGCTACCGATGAAAAGAAAGAAGTTTTGGTACGAGTCCCGTGAAAAAGGCATCAAATTAAAGAAAGGTAAAGTCTTGGGTCATGGTGAACCAGCCGAAGAGATTCTGTAGACCATCATATTGTCGAGGTGATACTACTGAATCGCTACCAGCATAAGTAGGAGCCTCTCATGACACCCATGGGGATCCTCCTAAGGAAACTTTTCGGAACCTTAAGAGCATCCAGGGTCGCTAGTGACTTAGCATGCCATATCACCTTCCACGAGATGGTGATTGCACCATATTCGACCGTAGTACAGTCGGTGTAGGCACCAACTAGGTCAGTGAAAGAGGGTATTCTTAATCTTGGCAGAGCGCACGTCATCAATATTGCGCTCAAATACTATTTGTACATCAAGGGCAATTGCCTTATCATTTTAAACAAGTATCAGGTTCGGCTTCCTAGAGCCCAGCGCAGTATGGAAGACCGTCTCCCAATGAGCCAGGTAACGCAAGCTTTCGGTTTTATTTTGAAGTGTGGTCAACACTCTGTCATGTCTTTTGACTCTTCCACCATGTGTTCTATGACACACCTGAACTAGTAGTTCGTCTGGGTGTGCGGGCAACCACCACGACACATTCTGTTTCCGGGTCTGCCTCTAAATGTTCGAAATCTAGAGAGGAGAGCGTTCAACCTGAGCTTTAGGGAGCGAAAATAGTCCGCCTCAGTCAGACCATAACCACATCTCATCCAAAATGTGCTTATGTCCGACTGATGAACGCGTCTAAAGTCGCGTCCGTCGGTCCTCTTCAACAGGTCTCTACCCCAATATGTCATTTAGTAATACTCGCCATAGTATTACTCATAGGTCTTCTTGACAGAGTGTAACCCATGGAGTCCACTTGTAGCGCCGGCTCATTCACTTGATCACCAGCAGGTGCTTGTGCGTTTTGTAGGAAAGATTTTCAACTAAGTACCTAAAAATAAATGATGCTGGTATGGGGCAAAATTGCAGTTTAGGTACTACTTCAAATAGGCTGAAACTTTAATCGCGTTTTTCTCGCAAACTACGCGTTTCAGGCCGTATTTTCCCCATTCGGGGTTTCTAAGGGGTATGAATCAACCATTCTGAATCGATTGGCGCTATCAGAAAATATCGAAATTTTGGTCCCTGAACTCTGACTGCTACTGCGCCCAGAATTTGCACCAAAACAAGTGTTATGTAGGTAAAAAGAATTGATGCTGGTATAGGGCAAAATTGCAGTGTAGGTACTACTTCAAATAGGCTGAAACTTTAATCGCGTTTATCTCGCAAACTACGCGTTCCCGGGCCTTATTTGCCCCTTTCGTGGTTTCTAAGGGGTATGAATGAACCATTCTGAATCGATTGGCGCTATCAGAAAATATCGAAATTTTGGTCCCTGAACTCTGACTGCTACTGGGCCCAGAATTTGCACCAAAACAAGTGTTTTATAGATAAAAAGAATTGATGCTGGTATAGGGCAAAATTGCAGTTTAGGTACTACTTCAAATAGAATGAAACTTTAATCGCGTTTATCTCGCAAATAACGCGTTCCCGGGCCTTATTTGCCCCCTTTCGTGGTTTCTAAGGGGTATGAATCAACCATTCTGAATCGATTGGCGCTATCAGAAAATATCGAAATGTTGGTCCCTGAACTCTGACTGCTACTGGGCCCAGAATTAACACCAAAACAAGTGTTTTATAGATAAAAATAATTGATGCTTATATATGGCAAAATTGCAGTTTAGGTACTACTTCAAATAGGCTGAAACTTTAATCGCGTTTATCTCGCAAACTACGCATTCCCGACACTTATTTGCCTTATTTGCCCCTTACGGGGTTTCTAAGGGGTATGAATCAACCATTCTGAATCGATTTGCGCTATCAGAAAATATCGAAATTTTGGTCCCTGAACTCTGACTGCTACTGGGCCCAGAATTTGCACCAAAACAAGTGTTCTATAGATAAAAAGAAGTGATGCTGGTATAGGGCAAAATTGCAGTTTAGGTACTACTTCAAATAGGCTGAAACTTTAATCGCGTTTATCTCGCAAACTACGCGTTCCCGGGCCTTATTTGCCCCCTTCGGGGTTTCTAAGGGGTATGAATCAACCATTCTGAATCGATTGGCGCTATCAGAAAATATCGAAATTTTGGTCCCTGAACTCTGACTGCTACTGGGCCCAGAATTTGCACCAAAACAAGTGTTTTATAGATAAAAAGAATTGATGCTGGTATAGGGCAAAATTGCAGTTTAGGTACTACTTCAAATAGGCTGAAACTTTAATCGCATTTATCTCGCAAACTACGCGTTCCCGGGCCTTTTTTGCCCCTTTCGGGGTTTCTAAGGGGTGGGAATCAACCGTTCTGAATCGATTGGCGCTATCAGGAAATATCGAAATTTTGGTCCCTGAACTCTGACTGCTACTGGGCCCAGAATTTGCACCAAAACAAGCGTTTTATAGATAAAAAGAATTGATGCTGGTATAGGGCAAAATTGCAGTTTAGGTAATACTTCAAATAGGCTGAAACTTTAATCGCGTTTATCTCACAAACTACGTGTTCCCGGGCCTTATTTGCCCTTTTCGGGGTTTCTAAGGGGTAGGAATCAACCGTTCTGAATCGATTGGCGCTATCAGAAAATATCGAAATTTTGGTCCCTGAACTCTGACTGCTACTGGGCCCAGAATTTGCACGAAAACAAGTGTTTATAGATAAAAAGAATTGATGCTGGTATAGGGCAAAATTGCAGTTTAGGTACTACTTGAAATAGGCTGAAACTTTAATCGCGTTTATCTCGCAAACTACGCGTTCCCGGGCCTTATTTGCCCCTTTCGGGATTTCTAAGGGGTATGAATCAACCGTTCTGAATCGATTGGCGCTATCAGAAAATATCGAAATGTTGGTCCCTGAACTCTGACTTCTACTGGGACCAGAATTTGCATAAAAACAAGTGTTTTATAGATAAAAAGAATTGATGTTGGTATAGGGCAAAATTGCAGTTTAGGTACTACTTCAAATAGGCTGAAACTTTAATCGCGTTTATCTCGCAAACTACGCGTTCCCGGGCCTTATTTGCCCCTCTCGGGGTTTCTAAGGGGTATGAATCAACCATTCTGAATCGATTGGCGCTATCAGAAAATATCGAAATTTTGGTCCCTGAACTCTGACTGCTACTGGGCCCAGAATTTGCACCAAAACAAGTGTTTTATAGGTAAAAAGAATTGATGCTGGTATAGGGCAAAATTGCAGTTTAGCTACTACTTCAAATAGGCTGAAACTTTATTCGCATTTATCTCACAAACTACGCGTTCCCGGGCCTTATTTGCCCCTGTTGGGGTTTCTAAGGGGTATGAATCAACCATTCTGAATCGATTGGCGCTATCAGAAAATATCGAAATTTTGGTCCCTGAACTCTGACTGCTACTGGGCCCAGAATTTGCACCAAAACAAGTGTTTTATAGATAAAAAGAATTGATGCTGGTATAGGGTAAAATTGCAGTTTAGGTACTACTTCAAATAGGCTGAAACTTTAATCGCGTTTATCTCGCAAACTACGCGTTCCCGGGCCTTATTTGCCCCTATCCGGGGTTTCTAAGGGGTATGAATCAACCATTCTGAATCGATTGGCGCTATCAGAAAATATCGAAATTTTGGTCCCTGAACTCTGACTGCTACTGGGCCCAGAATTTGCACCAAAACAAGTGTTCTATAGATAAAAAGAATTGATGCTGGTATAGGGCAAAATTGCAGTTTAGGTACTACTTCAAATAGGCTGAAACTTTAATCGCGTTTATCTCGCAAACTACGCGTTCCCGGGCCTTATTTGCCCCTTTCGGGGTTTCTAAGGGGTATGAATCAACCATTCTGAATCGATTGGCGCTATCAGAAAATATCGAAATTTTGGTCCCTGCACTCTGACTGCTACTGGGCCCAGAATTTGCACCAAAACAAGTGTTTTATAGATAAAAAGAATTGATGCTGGTATAGGGTAAAATTGCAGTTTAGGTACTACTTCAAATAGGCTGAAACTTTAATCGCGTTTATCTCGCAAACTACGCGTTCCCGGGCCTTATTTGCCCCTCTCGGGGTTTCTAAGGGGTATGAATCAACCATTCTGAATCGATTGGCGCTATCAGAAAATATCGAAATTTTGGTCCCTGAACTCTGACTGCTACTGGGCCCAGAATTTGCACCAAAACAAGTGTTTTATAGGTAAAAAGAATTGATGCTGGTATAGGGCAAAATTGCAGTTTAGCTACTACTTCAAATAGGCTGAAACTTTATTCGCATTTATCTCACAAACTACGCGTTCCCGGGCCTTATTTGCCCCTGTTGGGGTTTCTAAGGGGTATGAATCAACCATTCTGAATCGATTGGCGCTCTCAGAAAATATCGAAATTTTGGTCCCTGAACTCTGACTGCTACTGGGCCCAGAATTTGCACCAAAACAAGTGTTTTATAGATAAAAAGAATTGATGCTGGTATAGGGTAAAATTGCAGTTTAGGTACTACTTCAAATAGGCTGAAACTTTAATCGCGTTTATCTCGCAAACTACGCGTTCCCGGGCCTTATTTGCCCCTATCCGGGGTTTCTAAGGGGTATGAATCAACCATTCTGAATCGATTGGCGCTATCAGAAAATATCGAAATTTTGGTCCCTGAACTCTGACTGCTACTGGGCCCAGAATTTGCACCAAAACAAGTGTTCTATAGATAAAAAGAATTGATGCTGGTATAGGGCAAAATTGCAGTTTAGGTACTACTTCAAATAGGCTGAAACTTTAATCGCGTTTATCTCGCAAACTACGCGTTCCCGGGCCTTATTTGCCCCTTTCGGGGTTTCTAAGGGGTATGAATCAACCATTCTGAATCGATTGGCGCTATCAGAAAATATCGAAATTTTGGTCCCTGCACTCTGACTGCTACTGGGCCCAGAATTTGCACCAAAACAAGTGTTTTATAGATAAAAAGAATTGATGCTGGTATAGGGCAAAATTGCAGTTTAGATACTACTTGAAATAGGCTGAAGCTTTAATCGCGTTTATCTCGCAAACTATGCGTTCCCGGGCCTTATTTGCCCCTTTCGGGGTTTCTAAGGGGTATGAATCAACCATTCTGAATCGATTGGCGCTATCAGAAAATATCGAAATTTTGGTCCCTGAACTCTGTGCTACTGGGCCCAGAATTTGCACCAAAACAAGTGTTTTATAGATAAAAAGAATTGATGCTGGTATAGGGCAAAATTGCAGTTTAGGTACTACTTCAAATAGGCTGAAACTTTAATCGCGTTTATCTCGCAAACTACGCGTTCCCGGGCCTTATTTGCCCCTTTCGGGGTTTCTAAGGGGTATGAATCAACCATTCTGAATCGATTGGCGCTATCAGAAAATATCGAAATTTTGGTCCCTGAACTCTGACTGCTACTGGGCCCAGAATTTGCACCAAAACAAGTGTTTTATAGATTAAAAGAATTGATGCTGGTATAGGGCAAAATTGCAGTTTAGGTACTACTTGAAATAGGCTGAAACTTTAATCGCGTTTATCTCGCAAACTACGCGTTCTCGGGCCTTATTTGCCCCTTTCGGGGTTTCTAAGGGGTATGAATCAACCATTCTGAATCGATTGGCGCTATCAGAAAATTTTGAAATTTTGGTCCCTGAACTCTGACTGCTACTGGGCCCAGAATTGGCACCAAAACAAGTGTTTTATAGATAAAAAGAATTGATGCTGGTATAGGGCTAAATTGCAGTTTAGGTACTACTTCAAATAGGCTGAAACTTTAATCGCGTTTATCTCGCAAACTACGCGTTCCCGGGCCTTATTTGCCCCATTCGGGGTTTCTAAGGGGTATGAATCAACCATTCTGAATCGATTGGCGCTATCAGAAAATATCGAAATTTTGGTCCCTGAACTCTGACTGCTACTGGGTCCAGAATTTGCACCAAAACAAGTGTTTTATAGATAAAAAGAATTGATGCTGGTATAGGGCAAAATTGCAGTTTAGGTACTACTTCAAATAGGCTGAAACTTTAATCGCGTTTATCTCGCAAACTACGCGTTCCCGGGCCTTATTTGCCCCTTCCGGGGTTTCTAAGGGGTATGAATCAACCATTCTGAATCGATTGGCGCTATCAGAAAATATCGAAATTTTAGTCCCTGAACTCTGACTGCTACTGGGCCCAGAATTTGCACCAAAACAAGTGTTTTATAGGTAAAAAGAATTGATGCTGGTATAGGGCAAAATTGCAGTTTAGGTACTACTTCAAATAGGCTGAAACTTTAATCGCGTTTATCTCGCAAACTACGCGTTCCCGGGCCTTATTTGCCCCATTCGGGGTTTCTAAGGGGTATGAATCAACCATTCTGAATCGATTGGCGCTATCAGAAAATATCGAAATTTTAGTCCCTGAACTCTGACTGCTACTGGGCCCAGAATTTGCACCAAAACAAGTGTTTTATAGATAAAAAGAATTGATGCTGGTATAGGGCAAAATTGCAGTTTAGGTACTAACATACTTCAAATAGGCTAAAACTTTAATCGCGTTTATCTCGCAAACTACGCGTTCCCGGGCCTTATTTGCCCCTTCCGGGGTTTCTAAGGGGTATGAATCAACCATTCTGAATCGATTGGCGCTATCAGAAAATATCGAAATTTTAGTCCCTGAACTCTGACTGCTACTGGGCCCAGAATTTGCACCAAAACAAGTGTTTTATAGATAAAAAGAATTGATGCTGGTATAGGGCAAAATTGCAGTTTAGGTACTACTTCAAATAGGCTGAAACTTTAATCGCGTTTATCTCGCAAACCACGCGTTCCCGGGCCTTATTTGCCCTTTCCGGGGTTTCTAAGGGGTATGAATCAACCATTCTGAATCGATTGGCGCTATCAGAAAATATCGAAATTTTGGTCCCTGAACTCTGACTGCTACTGGGCCCAGAATTTGCACGAAAACAAGTGTTTATAGATAAAAAGAATTGATGCTGGTATAGGGCAAAATTGCAGTTTAGGTACTACTTGAAATAGGCTGAAACTTTAATCGCGTTTATCTCGCAAACTACGCGTTCCCGGGCCTTATTTGCCCCTTTCGGGATTTCTAAGGGGTATGAATCAACCGTTCTGAATCGATTGGCGCTATCAGAAAATATCGAAATGTTGGTCCCTGAACTCTGACTGCTACTGGGACCAGAATTTGCATAAAAACAAGTGTTTTATAGATAAAAAGAATTGATGTTGGTATAGGGCAAAATTGCAGTTTAGGTACTACTTCAAATAGGCTGAAACTTTAATCGCGTTTATCTCGCAAACTACGCGTTCCCGGGCCTTATTTGCCCCTCTCGGGGTTTCTAAGGGGTATGAATCAACCATTCTGAATCGATTGGCGCTATCAGAAAATATCGAAATTTTGGTCCCTGAACTCTGACTGCTACTGGGCCCAGAATTTGCACCAAAACAAGTGTTTTATAGGTAAAAAGAATTGATGCTGGTATAGGGCAAAATTGCAGTTTAGCTACTACTTCAAATAGGCTGAAACTTTAATCGCATTTATCTCACAAACTACGCGTTCCCGGGCCTTATTTGCCCCTGTTGGGGTTTCTAAGGGGTATGAATCAACCATTCTGAATCGATTGGCGCTATCAGAAAATATCGAAATTTTGGTCCCTGAACTCTGACTGCTACTGGGCCCAGAATTTGCACCAAAACAAGTGTTTTATAGATAAAAAGAATTGATGCTGGTATAGGGTAAAATTGCAATTTAGGTACTACTTCAAATAGGCTGAAACTTTAATCGCGTTTATCTCGCAAACTACGCGTTCCCGGGCCTTATTTGCCCCTGTCCGGGGTTTCTAAGGGGTATGAATCAACCATTCTGAATCGATTGGCGCTATCAGAAAATATCGAAATTTTGGTCCCTGAACTCTGACTGCTACTGGGCCCAGAATTTGCACCAAAACAAGTGTTTTATAGATAAAAAGAATTGATGCTGGTATAGGGCAAAATTGCAGTTTAGGTACTACTTGAAATAGGCTGAAACTTTAATCGCGTTTATCTCGCAAACTACGCGTTCCCGGGCCTTATTTGCCCCTTTCGGGGTTTCTAAGGGGTATGAATCAACCATTCTGAATCGATTGGCGCTATCAGAAAATATCGAAATTTTGGTCCCTGAACTCTGACTGCTACTGGGCCCAGAATTTGCACCAAAACAAGTGTTCTATAGATAAAAAGAATTGATGCTGGTATAGGGCAAAATTGCAGTTTAGGTACTACTTCAAATAGGCTGAAACTTTAATCGCGTTTATCTCGCAAACTACGCGTTCCCGGGCCTTATTTGCCCCCTTCGGGGTTTCTAAGGGGTATGAATCAACCATTCTGAATCGATTGGCGCTATCAGAAAATATCGAAATTTTGGTCCCTGCACTCTGACTGCTACTGGGCCCAGAATTTGCACCAAAACAAGTGTTTTATAGATAAAAAGAATTGATGCTGGTATAGGGCAAAATTGCAGTTTAGGTACTACTTGAAATAGGCTGAAACTTTAATCGCGTTTATCTCGCAAACTATGCGTTCCCGGGCCTTATTTGCCCCTTTCGGGGTTTCTAAGGGGTATGAATCAACCATTCTGAATCGATTGGCGCTATCAGAAAATATCGAAATTTTGGTCCCTGAACTCTGTGCTACTGGGCCCAGAATTTGCACCAAAACAAGTGTTTTATAGATAAAAAGAATTGATGCTGGTATAGGGCAAAATTGCAGTTTAGGTACTACTTCAAATAGGCTGAAACTTTAATCGCGTTTATCTCGCAAACTACGCGTTCCCGGGCCTTATTTGCCCCTTTCGGGGTTTCTAAGGGGTATGAATCAACCATTCTGAATCGATTGGCGCTATCAGAAAATATCGAAATTTTGGTCCCTGAACTCTGACTGCTACTGGGCCCAGAATTTGCACCAAAACAAGTGTTTTATAGATTAAAAGAATTGATGCTGGTATAGGGCAAAATTGCAGTTTAGGTACTACTTGAAATAGGCTGAAACTTTAATCGCGTTTATCTCGCAAACTACGCGTTCTCGGGCCTTATTTGCCCCTTTCGGGGTTTCTAAGGGGTATGAATCAACCATTCTGAATCGATTGGCGCTATCAGAAAATTTCGAAATTTTGGTCCCTGAACTCTGACTGCTACTGGGCCCAGAATTGGCACCAAAACAAGTGTTTTATAGATAAAAAGAATTGATGCTGGTATAGGGCTAAATTGCAGTTTAGGTACTACTTCAAATAGGCTGAAACTTTAATCGCGTTTATCTCGCAAACTACGCGTTCCCGGGCCTTATTTGCCCCATTCGGGGTTTCTAAGGGGTATGAATCAACCATTCTGAATCGATTGGCGCTATCAGAAAATATCGAAATTTTGGTCCCTGAACTCTGACTGCTACTGGGTCCAGAATTTGCACCAAAACAAGTGTTTTATAGATAAAAAGAATTGATGCTGGTATAGGGCAAAATTGCAGTTTAGGTACTACTTCAAATAGGCTGAAACTTTAATCGCGTTTATCTCGCAAACTACGCGTTCCCGGGCCTTATTTGCCCCTTCCGGGGTTTCTAAGGGGTATGAATCAACCATTCTGAATCGATTGGCGCTATCAGAAAATATCGAAATTTTAGTCCCTGAACTCTGACTGCTACTGGGCCCAGAATTTGCACCAAAACAAGTGTTTTATAGGTAAAAAGAATTGATGCTGGTATAGGGCAAAATTGCAGTTTAGGTACTACTTCAAATAGGCTGAAACTTTAATCGCGTTTATCTCGCAAACTACGCGTTCCCGGGCCTTATTTGCCCCATTCGGGGTTTCTAAGGGGTATGAATCAACCATTCTGAATCGATTGGCGCTATCAGAAAATATCGAAATTTTGGTCCCTGAACTCTGACTGCTACTGGGCCCAGAATTTGCACCAAAACAAGTGTTTTATAGATAAAAAGAATTGATGCTGGTATAGGGCAAAATTGCAGTTTAGGTACTAACATACTTCAAATAGGCTAAAACTTTAATCGCGTTTATCTCGCAAACTACGCGTTCCCGGGCCTTATTTGCCCCTTCCGGGGTTTCTAAGGGGTATGAATCAACCATTCTGAATCGATTGGCGCTATCAGAAAATATCGAAATTTTAGTCCCTGAACTCTGACTGCTACTGGGCCCAGAATTTGCACCAAAACAAGTGTTTTATAGATAAAAAGAATTGATGCTGGTATAGGGCAAAATTGCAGTTAAGGTACTACTTCAAATAGGCTGAAACTTTAATCGCGTTTATCTCGCAAACCACGCGTTCCCGGGCCTTATTTGCCCCCTCCGGGGTTTCTAAGGGGTATGAATCAACCATTCTGAATCGATGGGCGCTATCAGAAAATATCGAAATTTTAGTCCCTGAACTCTGACTGCTACTGGGCCCAGAATTTGCACCAAAACAAGTGTTTTATAGATAAAAAGAATTGATGCTGGTATAGGGCAAAATTGCAGTTTAGGTACTACTTCAAATAGGCTGAAACTTTAATCGCGTTTATCTCGCAAACTACGCGTTCCCGGGCCTTATGTGCCCCATTCGGGGTTTCTAAGGGGTATGAATCAACCATTCTGAATCGATTGGCGCTATCAGAAAATATCGAAATTTTAGTCCCTGAACTCTGACTGCTACTGGGCCCAGAATTTGCACCAAAACAAGTGTTTTATAGATAAAAAGAATTGATGCTGGTATAGGGCAAAATTGCAGTTTAGGTACTACTTCAAATAGGCTGAAACTTTAATCGCGTTTATCTCGCAAACTACGCGTTCCCGGGCCTTATTTGCCCCTTCCGGGGTTTCTAAGGGGTATGAATCAACCATTCTGAATCGATTGGCGCTATCAGAAAATATCGAAATTTTAGTCCCTGAACTCTGACTGCTACTGGGCCCAGAATTTGCACCAAAACAAGTGTTTTATAGATAAAAAGAATTGATGCTGGTATAGGGCAAAATTGCAGTTTAGGTACTACTTCAAATAGGCTGAAACTTTAATCGCATTTATCTCGCAAACTACGCGTTCCCGGGCCTTATTTGCCCCCTCCGGGGTTTCTAAGGGGTATGAATCAACCATTCTGAATCGATTGGCGCTATCAGAAAATATCGAAATTTTAGTCCCTGATCTCTGACTGCTACTGGGTCCAGAATTTGCACCAAAACAAGTGTTTTATAGATAAAAAGAATTGATGCTGGTATAGGGCAAAATTGCAGTTAAGGTACTACTTCAAATAGGCTGAAACTTTAATCGCGTTTATCTCGCAAACCACGCGTTCCCGGGCCTTATTTGCCCCTTCCGGGGTTTCTAAGGGGTATGAATCAACCATTCTGAATCGATGGGCGCTATCAGAAAATATCGAAATTTTAGTCCCTGAACTCTGACTGCTACTGGGCCCAGAATTTGCACCAAAACAAGTGTTTTATAGATAAAAAGAATTGATGCTGGTATAGGGCAAAATTGCAGTTTAGGTACTACTTCAAATAGGCTGAAACTTTAATCGCGTTTATCTCGCAAACTACGCGTTCCCGGGCCTTATGTGCCCCATTCGGGGTTTCTAAGGGGTATGAATCAACCATTCTGAATCGATTGGCGCTATCAGAAAATATCGAAATTTTAGTCCCTGAACTCTGACTGCTACTGGGCCCAGAATTTGCACCAAAACAAGTGTTTTATAGATAAAAAGAATTGATGCTGGTATAGAGCAAAATTGCAGTTTAGGTACTACTTCAAATAGGCTGAAACTTTAATCGCGTTTATCTCGCAAACTACGCGTTCCCGGGCCTTATTTGCCCCTTCCGGGGTTTCTAAGGGGTATGAATCAACCATTCTGAATCGATTGGCGCTATCAGAAAATATCGAAATTTTAGTCCCTGAACTCTGACTGCTACTGGGCCCAGAATTTGCACCAAAACAAGTGTTTTATAGATAAAAAGAATTGATGCTGGTATAGGGCAAAATTGCAGTGTAGGTACTACTTCAAATAGGCTGAAACTTTAATCGCATTTATCTCGCAAACTACGCGTTCCCGGGCCTTATTTGCCCCCTCCGGGGTTTCTAAGGGGTATGAATCAACCATTCTGAATCGATTGGCGCTATCAGAAAATATCGAAATTTTAGTCCCTGATCTCTGACTGCTACTGGGCCCAGAATTTGCACCAAAACAAGTGTTTTATAGATTAAAAGAATTGATGCTGGTATAGGGCAAAATTGCAGTTTAGGTACTACTTGAAATAGGCTGAAACTTTAATCGCGTTTATCTCGCAAACTACGCGTTCTCGGGCCTTATTTGCCCCTTTCGGGGTTTCTAAGGGGTATGAATCAACCATTCTGAATCGATTGGCGCTATCAGAAAATTTCGAAATTTTGGTCCCTGAACTCTGACTGCTACTGGGCCCAGAATTTGCACCAAAACAAGTGTTATATAGATAAAAAGAATTGATGCTGGTATAGGGCAAAATTGCAGTTTAGGTACTACTTCAATTAGGCTGAAACTTTAATCGCGTTTATCTCACAAACTACGCGTTCCCGCGCCTTATTTGCCCCTTTCGGGGTTTCTGAGGGGTATGAATCAACCATTCTGAATCGATTGGCGCTATCAGAAAATATCGAAATTTTGGTCCCTGAACTCTGTGCTACTGGGCCCAGAATTTGCACCAAAACAAGTGTTTTATAGATAAAAAGAATTGATGCTGGTATAGGGCAAAATTGCAGTTTAGGTACTACTTCAAATAGGCTGAAACTTTAATCGCGTTTATCTCGCAAACTACGCGTTCCCGGGCCTTATTTGCCCCTTCCGGGGTTTCTAAGGGGTATGAATCAACCATTCTGAATCGATTGGCGCTATCAGAAAATATCGAAATTTTGGTCCCTGAACTCTGACTGCTACTGGGTCCAGAATTTGCACCAAAACAAGTGTTTTATAGATAAAAAGAATTGATGCTGGTATAGGGCAAAATTGCAGTTTAGGTACTACTTCAAATAGGCTGAAACTTTAATCGCGTTTATCTCGCAAACTACGCGTTCCCGGGCCTTATTTGCCCCTTCCGGGGTTTCTAAGGGGTATGAATCAACCATTCTGAATCGATTGGCGCTATCAGAAAATATCGAAATTTTAGTCCCTGAACTCTGACTGCTACTGGGCCCAGAATTTGCACCAAAACAAGTGTTTTATAGATAAAAAGAATTGATGCTGGTATAGGGCAAAATTGCAGTTTAGGTACTACTTCAAATAGGCTGAAACTTTAATCGCGTTTATCTCGCAAACCACGCGTTCCCGGGCCTTATTTGACCCATTCGGGGTTTCTAAGGGGTATGAATCAACCATTCTGAATCGATTGGCGCTATCAGAAAATATCGAAATTTTGGTCCCTGAACTCTGACTGCTACTGGGCCCAGAATTTGCACCAAAACAAGCGTTTTATAGATAAAGAGAATTGATGCTGGTGTAGGGCAAAATTGCAGTTTAGCTACTACTTCAAATAGGCTGAAAATTTAATCGCGTTTATCTCGAAAACTACGCGTTACCGGGCCTTATTTGCACCTTTCGGGGTTTCTAAGGGGTATGAATCAACCATTCTAAATCGATTGGCGCTATCAGAAAATTTCGAAATTTTGGTCCCTGAACTCTGACTGCTACTGGGCCCAGAATTGGCACCCAAACAAGTGTTTTATAGATAAAAAGAATTGATGCTGGTGTAGGGCAAAATTGCAGTTTAGCTACTACTTCAAATAGGCTGGAAATTTAATCGCGTTTATCTCGCAAACTACGCGTTACCGGGCCTTATTTGCACCTTTCGGGGTTTCTAAGGGGTATGAATCAACCATTCTGAATCGATTGGCGCTATCAGAAAATATCGAAATTTTGGTCCCTGAACTCTGACTGCTACTGGGCCCAGAATTTGCACCAAAACAAGTGTTTTATAGATTAAAAGAATTGATGCTGGTATAGGGCAAAATTGCAGTTTAGGTACTACTTCAAATAGGCTGAAACTTTAATCGCGTTTATCTCGCAAACTACGCGTTCCCGGGCCTTATTTGCCCCTTTCGGGGTTTCTAAGGGGTATGAATCAACCATTCTGAATCGATTGGCGCTATCAGAAAATATCGATTTTGGTCCCTGAACTCTGACTGCTACTGGGCCCAGAATTTGCACCAAAACAAGTGTTTTATAGATAAAAAGAATTGATGCTGGTATAGGGCAAAATTGCAGTTTAGGTACTACTTCAAATAGGCTGAAACTTTAATCGCGTTTATCTCGCAAACTACGCGTTCCCGGGCCTTATTTGCCCCTTCCGGGGTTTCTAAGGGGTATGAATCAACCATTCTGAATCGATTGGCGCTATCAGAAAATATCGAAATTTTAGTCCCTGAACTCTGACTGCTACTGGGCCGAGAATTTGCACCAAAACAAGTGTTTTATAGATAAAAAGAATTGATGCTGGTATAGGGCAAAATTGCAGTTTAGGTACTACTTCAAATAGGCTGAAACTTTAATCGCATTTATCTCGCAAACTACGCGTTCCCGGGCCTTATTTGCCCCCTCCGGGGTTTCTAAGGGGTATGAATCAACCATTCTGAATCGATTGGCGCTATCAGAAAATATCGAAATTTTAGTCCCTGATCTCTGACTGCTACTGGGCCCAGAATTTGCACCAAAACAAGTGTTTTATAGATTAAAAGAATTGATGCTGGTATAGGGCAAAATTGCAGTTTAGGTACTACTTGAAATAGGCTGAAACTTTAATCGCGTTTATCTCGCAAACTACGCGTTCTCGGGCCTTATTTGCCCCTTTCGGGGTTTCTAAGGGGTATGAATCAACCATTCTGAATCGATTGGCGCTATCAGAAAATTTCGAAATTTTGGTCCCTGAACTCTGACTGCTACTGGGCCCAGAATTTGCACCAAAACAAGTGTTATATAGATAAAAAGAATTGATGCTGGTATAGGGCAAAATTGCAGTTTAGGTACTACTTCAATTAGGCTGAAACTTTAATCGCGTTTATCTCACAAACTACGCGTTCCCGCGCCTTATTTGCCCCTTTCGGGGTTTCTGAGGGGTATGAATCAACCATTCTGAATCGATTGGCGCTATCAGAAAATATCGAAATTTTGGTCCCTGAACTCTGTGCTACTGGGCCCAGAATTTGCACCAAAACAAGTGTTTTATAGATAAAAAGAATTGATGCTGGTATAGGGCAAAATTGCAGTTTAGGTACTACTTCAAATAGGCTGAAACTTTAATCGCGTTTATCTCGCAAACTACGCGTTCCCGGGCCTTATTTGCCCCTTCCGGGGTTTCTAAGGGGTATGAATCAACCATTCTGAATCGATTGGCGCTATCAGAAAATATCGAAATTTTGGACCCTGAACTCTGACTGCTACTGGGTCCAGAATTTGCACCAAAACAAGTGTTTTATAGATAAAAAGAATTGATGCTGGTATAGGGCAAAATTGCAGTTTAGGTACTACTTCAAATAGGCTGAAACTTTAATCGCGTTTATCTCGCAAACTACGCGTTCCCGGGCCTTATTTGCCCCTTCCGGGGTTTCTAAGGGGTATGAATCAACCATTCTGAATCGATTGGCGCTATCAGAAAATATCGAAATTTTAGTCCCTGAACTCTGACTGCTACTGGGCCCAGAATTTGCACCAAAACAAGTGTTTTATAGATAAAAAGAATTGATGCTGGTATAGGGCAAAATTGCAGTTTAGGTACTACTTCAAATAGGCTGAAACTTTAATCGCGTTTATCTCGCAAACCACGCGTTCCCGGGCCTTATTTGCACCTTTCGGGCTTTCTAAGGGGTATGAATCAACCATTCTGAATCGATTGGCGCTATCAGAAAATATCGAAATTTTGGTCCCTGAACTCTGACTGCTACTGGGCCCAGAATTTGCACCAAAACAAGTGTTTTATAGATAAAGAGAATTGATGCTGGTGTAGGGCAAAATTGCAGTTTAGCTACTACTTCAAATAGGCTGAAAATTTAATCGCGTTTATCTCGAAAACTACGCGTTACCGGGCCTTATTTGCACCTTTCGGGGTTTCTAAGGGGTATGAATCAACCATTCTGAATCGATTGGCGCTATCAGAAAATTTCGAAATTTTGGTCCCTGAACTCTGACTGCTACTGGGCCCAGAATTGGCACCCAAACAAGTGTTTTATAGATAAAAAGAATTGATGCTGGTGTAGGGCAAAATTGCAGTTTAGCTACTACTTCAAATAGGCTGGAAATTTAATCGCGTTTATCTCGCAAACTACGCGTTACCGGGCCTTATTTGCACCTTTCGGGGTTTCTAAGGGGTATGAATCAACCATTCTGAATCGATTGGCGCTATCAGAAAATATCGAAATTTTGGTCCCTGAACTCTGACTGCTACTGGGCCCAGAATTTGCACCAAAACAAGTGTTTTATAGATAAAAAGAATTGATGCTGGTATAGGGCAAAATTGCAGTTTAGGTACTACTTCAAATAGGCTGAAACTTTAATCGCGTTTATCTCGCAAACTACGCGTTCCCGGGCCTTATTTGCCCCTTTCGGGGTTTCTAAGGGGTATGAATCAACCATTCTGAATCGATTGGCGCTATCAGAAAATATCGAAATTTTGGTCCCTGAACTCTGACTGCTACTGGGCCCAGAATTTGCACCAAAACAAGTGTTTTATAGGTAAAAAGAATTGATGCTGGTATAGGGCAAAATTGCAGTTTAGGTACTACTTCAAATAGGCTGAAACTTTAATCGCGTTTATCTCGCAAACTACGCGTTCCCGGGCCTTATTTGCCCCTTCCGGGGTTTCTAAGGGGTATGAATCAACCATTCTGAATCGATTGGCGCTATCAGAAAATATCGAAATTTTAGTCCCTGAACTCTGACTGCTACTGGGCCCAGAATTTGCACCAAAACAAGTGTTTTATAGATAAAAAGAATTGATGCTGGTATAGGGCAAAATTGCAGTTTAGGTACTACTTCAAATAGGCTGAAACTTTAATCGCGTTTATCTCGCAAACTACGCGTTCCCGGGCCTTATTTGCCCCTTCCGGGGTTTCTAAGTGGTATGAATCAAACATTCTGAATCGATTGGCGCTATCAGAAAATATCGAAATTTTAGTCCCTGAACTCTGACTGCTACTGGGCCCAGAATTTGCACCAAAACAAGTGTTTTATAGATAAAAAGAATTGATGCTGGTATAGGGCAAAATTGCAGTTTAGGTACTACTTGAAATAGGCTGAAACTTTAATCGCGTTTATCTCGCAAACTACGCGTTCCCGGGCCTTATTTGCCCCGTCCGGGGTTTCTAAGGGGTATGAATCAACCATTCTGAATCGATTGGCGCTATCAGAAAATATCGTAATTTTAGTCCCTGAACTCTGACTGCTACTGGGCCCAGAATTTGCACCAAAACAAGTGTTTTATAGATTAAAAGAATTGATGCTGGTATAGGGCAAAATTGCAGTTTAGGTACTACTTGAAATAGGCTGAAACTTTAATCGCGTTTATCTCGCAAACTACGCGTTCCCGGGCCTTATTTGCCCCTTCCGGGGTTTCTAAGGGGTATGAATCAACCATTCTGAATCGATTGGCGCTATCAGAAAATATCGAAATTTTGGTCCCTGAACTCTGACTGCTACTGGGTCCAGAATTTGCACCAAAACAAGTGTTTTATAGATCCCGGGCCTTATTCGCCCCATCCGGGGTTTCTAAGGGGTATGAATCAACCATTCTGAATCGATTGGCGCTATCAGAAAATATCGAAATTTTGGTCCCTGAACTCTGACTGCTACTGGGCCCAGAATTTGCACCAAAACAAGTGTTTTATAGATAAAGAGAATTGATGCTGGTGTAGGGCAAAATTGCAGTTTAGCTACTACTTCAAATAGGCTGAAAATTTAATCGCGTTTATCTCGCAAACTACGCGTTCCCGGGCCTTATTTGCACCTTTCGGGGTTTCTAAGGGGTATGAAGCAACCATTCTGAATCGATTGGCGCTATCAGAAAATTTCGAAATTTTGGTCCCTGAACTCTGACTGCTACTGGGCCCAGAATTGGCACCCAAACAAGTGTTTTATAGATAAAAAGAATTGATGCTGGTGTAGGGCAAAATTGCAGTTTAGCTACTACTTCAAATAGGCTGGAAATTTAATCGCGTTTATCTCGCAAACTACGCGTTACCGGGCCTTATTTGCACCTTTCGGGGTTTCTAAGGGGTATGAATCAACCATTCTGAATCGATTGGCGCTATCAGAAAATATCGAAATTTTGGTCCCTGAACTCTGACTGCTACTGGGTCCAGAATTTGCACCAAAACAAGTGTTTTATAGATCCCGGGCCTTATTCGCCCCATCCGGGGTTTCTAAGGGGTATGAATCAACCATTCTGAATCGATTGGCGCTATCAGAAAATATCGAAATTTTGGTCCCTGAACTCTGACTGCTACTGGGCCCAGAATTTGCACCAAAACAAGTGTTTTATAGATAAAAAGAATTGATGCTGGTATAGGGCAAAATTGCAGTTTAGGTACTACTTGAAATAGGCTGAAACTTTAATCGCGTTTATCTCGCAAACGGTAAGGTATGAATCAACCATTCTGAATCGATTGGCGCTATCAGAAAATATCGAAATTTTGGTCCCTGAACTCTGACTGCTACTGGGCCCAGAATTTGCACCAAAACAAGTGTTTTATAGATAAAAAGAATTGATGCTGGTATAGGGCAAAATTGCAGTTTAGGTACTACTTCAAATAGGCTGAAACTTTAATCGCGTTTATCTCGCAAACTACGCGTTCCCGGGCCTTATTTGCCCCATTCGGGGTTTCTAAGGGGTATGAATCAACCATTCTGAATCGATTGGCGCTATCAGAAAATATCGAAATTTTGGTCCCTGAACTCTGACTGCTACTGGGCCCAGAATTTGCACCAAAATAAGTGTTTTATAGATAAAAAGAATTGATGCTGGTATAGGGCAAAATTGCAGTTTAGGTACTACTTCAAATATGCTGAAACTTTAATCGCGTTTATCTCGCAAACTACGCGTTCCCGGGCCTTATTTGCCCCTTTCGGGGTTTCTAAGGGGTATGAATCAACCATTCTGAATCGATTGGCGCTATCAGAAAATTTCGAAATTTTGGTCCCTGAACTCTGACTGCTACTGGGCCCAGAATTTGCACCAAAACAAGTGTTTTATAGATTAAAAGAATTGATGCTGGTATAGGGCAAAATTGCAGTTTAGGTACTACTTCAAATAGGCTGAAACTTTAATCGCGTTTATCTCGCAAACTACGCGTTCCCGGGCCTTATTTGCCCCTTTCGGGGTTTCTAAGGGGTATGAATCAACCATTCTGAATCGATTGGCGCTATCAGAAAATATCGAAATTTTGGTCCCTGAACTCTGACTGCTACTGGGCCCAGAATTTGCACCAAAACAAGTGTTATATAGATAAAAAGAATTGATGCTGGTATAGGGCAAAATTGCAGTTTAGCTACTACTTCAAATAGGCTGAAACTTTAATCGCGTTTATCTCGCAAACTACGCGTTACCGGGCCTTATTTGCCCCTTCCGGGGTTTCTAAGGGGTATGAATCAACCATTCTGAATCGATTGGCGCTATCAGAAAATATCGAAATTTTAGTCCCTGAACTCTGACTGCTACTGGGCCCAGAATTTGCACCAAAACAAGTGTTTTATAGATAAAAAGAATTGATGCTGGTATAGGGCAAAATTGCAGTTTAGGTACTAACATACTTCAAATAGGCTGAAACTTTAATCGCGTTTATCTCGCAAACTACGCGTTCCCGGGCCTTATTTGCCCCTTCCGGGGTTTCTAAGGGGTATGAATCAACCATTCTGAATCGATTGGCGCTATCAGAAAATATCGAAATTTTAGTCCCTGAACTCTGACTGCTACTGGGCCCAGAATTTGCACCAAAACAAGTGTTTTATAGATAAAAAGAATTGATGCTGGTATAGGGCAAAATTGCAGTTTAGGTACTACTTCAAATAGGCTGAAACTTTAATCGCGTTTATCTCGCAAACCACGCGTTCCCGGGCCTTATTTGCCCCTTCCGGGGTTTCTAAGGGGTATGAATCAACCATTCTGAATCGATTGGCGCTATCAGAAAATATTGAAATTTTAGTCCCTGAACTCTGACTGCTACTGGGCCCAGAATTTGCACCAAAACAAGTGTTTTATAGATAAAAAGAATTGATGCTGGTATAGGGCAAAATTGCAGTTTAGGTACTACTTCAAATAGGCTGAAACTTTAATCGCGTTTATCTCGCAAACTACGCGTTCCCGGGCCTTATTTGCCCCATTCGGGGTTTCTAAGGGGTATGAATCAACCATTCTGAATCGATTGGCGCTATCAGAAAATATCGAAATTTTAGTCCCTGAACTCTGACTGCTACTGGGCCCAGAATTTGCACAAAATTGCAGTTTAGGTACTACTTCAAATAGGCTGAAACTTTAATCGCGTTTATCTCGCAAACTACGCGTTCCCGGGCCTTATTTGCCCCTTCCGGGGTTTCTAAGGGGTATGAATCAACCATTCTGAATCGATTGGCGCTATCAGAAAATATCGAAATTTTGGTCCCTGAACTCTGACTGCTACTGGGTCCAGAATTTGCACCAAAACAAGTGTTTTATAGATAAAAAGAATTGATGCTGGTATAGGGCAAAATTGCAGTTTAGGTACTACTTCAAATAGGCTGAAACTTTAATCGCGTTTATCTCGCAAACTACGCGTTCCCGAGCCTTATTTGCCCCTTCCGGAGTTTCTAAGGGGTATGAATCAACCATTCTGAATCGATTGGCGCTATCAGAAAATATCGAAATTTTAGTCCCTGAACTCTGACTGCTACTGGGCCCAGAATTTGCACCAAAACAAGTGTTTTATAGATAAAAAGAATTGATGCTGGTATAGGGCAAAATTGCAGTTTAGGTACTACTTCAAATAGGCTGAAACTTTAATCGCGTTTATCTCGCAAACTACGCGTTCCCGGGCCTTATTTGCCCCATTCGGGGTTTCTAAGGGGTATGAATCAACCATTCTGAATCGATTGGCGCTATCAGAAAATATCGAAATTTTGGTCCCTGAACTCTGACTGCTACTGGGCCCAGAATTTGCACCAAAACAAGTGTTTTATAGATAAAGAGAATTGATGCTGGTGTAGGGCAAAATTGCAGTTTAGCTACTACTTCAAATAGGCTGAAAATTTAATCGCGTTTATCTCGCAAACTACGCGTTCCCGGGCCTTATTTGCCCCTTTCGGGGTTTCTAAGGGGTATGAATCAACCATTCTGAATCGATTGGCGCTATCAGAAAATATTGAAATTTTGGTCCCTGAACTCTGACTGCTACTGGGCCCAGAATTGGCACCCAAACAAGTGTTTTATAGATAAAAAGAATTGATGCTGGTGTAGGGCAAAATTGCAGTTTAGCTACTACTTCAAATTGGCTGGAAATTTAATCGCGTTTATCTCGCAAACTACGCGTTACCGGGCCTTATTTGCACCTTTCGGGGTTTCTAAGGGGTATGAATCAACCATTCTGAATCGATTGGCGCTATCAGAAAATTTCGAAATTTTGGTCCCTGAACTCTGACTGCTACTGGGCCCAGAATTGGCACCCAAACAAGTGTTTTATAGATAAAAAGAATTGATGCTGGTGTAGGGCAAAATTGCAGTTTAGCTACTACTTCAAATAGGCTGGAAATTTAATCGCGTTTATCTCGCAAACTACGCGTTACCGGGCCTTATTTGCACCTTTCGGGGTTTCTAAGGGGTATGAATCAACCATTCTGAATCGATTGGCGCTATCAGAAAATATCGAAATTTTGGTCCCTGAACTCTGACTGCTACTGGGCCCAGAATTTGCACCAAAACAAGTGTTTTATAGATAAAGAGAATTGATGCTGGTGTAGGGCAAAATTGCAGTTTAGCTACTACTTCAAATAGGCTGAAAATTTAATCGCGTTTATCTCGCAAACTACGCGTTCCCGGGCCTTATTTGCCCCTTTCGCGGTTTCTAAGGGGTATGAATCAACCATTCTGAATCGATTGGCGCTATCAGAAAATATTGAAATTTTGGTCCCTGAACTCTGACTGCTACTGGGCCCAGAATTGGCACCCAAACAAGTGTTTTATAGATAAAAAGAATTGATGCTGGTGTAGGGCAAAATTGCAGTTTAGCTACTACTTCAAATAGGCTGGAAATTTAATCGCGTTTATCTCGCAAACTACGCGTTACCGGGCCTTATTTGCACCTTTCGGGGTTTCTAAGGGGTATGAATCAACCATTCTGAATCGATTGGCGCTATCAGAAAATTTCGAAATTTTGGTCCCTGAACTCTGACTGCTACTGGGCCCAGAATTGGCACCCAAACAAGTGTTTTATAGATAAAAAGAATTGATGCTGGTGTAGGGCAAAATTGCAGTTTAGCTACTACTTCAAATAGGCTGGAAATTTAATCGCGTTTATCTCGCAAACTACGCGTTACCGGGCCTTATTTGCACCTTTCGGGGTTTCTAAGGGGTATGAATCAACCATTCTGAATCGATTGGCGCTATCAGAAAATATCGAAATTTTGGTCCCTGAACTCTGACTGCTACTGGGCCCAGAATTGGCACCCAAACAAGTGTTTTATAGATAAAAAGAATTGATGCTGGTGTAGGGCAAAATTGCAGTTTAGCTACTACTTCAAATAGGCTGGAAATTTAATCGCGTTTATCTCGCAAACTACGCGTTACCGGGCCTTATTTGCACCTTTCGGGGTTTCTAAGGGGTATGAATCAACCATTCTGAATCGATTGGCGCTATCAGAAAATTTCGAACTTTTGGTCCCTGAACTCTGACTGCTACTGGGCCCAGAATTGGCACCCAAACAAGTGTTTTATAGATAAAAAGAATTGATGCTGGTGTAGGGCAAAATTGCAGTTTAGCTACTACTTCAAATAGGCTGGAAATTTAATCGCGTTTATCTCGCAAACTACGCGTTACCGGGCCTTATTTGCACCTTTCGGGGTTTCTAAGGGGTATGAATCAACCATTCTGAATCGATTGGCGCTATCAGAAAATATCGAAATTTTGGTCCCTGAACTCTGACTGCTACTGGGCCCAGAATTTGCACCAAAACAAGTGTTTTATAGATAAAAAGAATTGATGCTGGTATAGGGCAAAATTGCAGTTTAGGTACTACTTGAAATAGGCTGAAACTTTAATCGCGTTCATCTCGCAAACTACGCGTTCCCGGGTCTTATTTGCCCCTCCTGCGGTTTCTAGGGGGTATGAATCAACCATTCTGAATCGATTGGCGCTATCAGAAAATATCGAAATTTTAGTCCCTGAACTCTGACTGCTACTGGGCCCAGAATTTGCACCAAAACAAGTGTTTTATAGATAAAAAGAATTGATGCTGGTATAGGGCAAAATTGCAGTTTAGGTACTACTTGAAATAGGCTGAAACTTTAATCGCGTTTATCTCGCAAACTACGCGTTCCCGGGCCTTATTTGCCCCTTTCGGGGTTTCTAAGGGGTATGAATCAACCATTCTGAATCGATTGGCGCTATCAGAAAATATTGAAATTTTGGTCCCTGAACTCTGACTGCTACTGGGCCCAGAATTTGCACCAAAACAAGTGTTTTATAGATAAAAAGAATTGATGCTGGTATAGGGCAAAATTGCAGTTTAGGTACTACTTGAAATAGGCTGAAACTTTAATCGCGTTTATCTCGCAAACTACGCGTTCCCGGGCCTTATTTGCCCCTTTCGGGGTTTCTAAGGGGTATGAATCAACCATTCTGAATCGATTGGCGCTATCAGAAAATATCGAAATTTTGGTCCCTGAACTCTGTGCTACTGGGCCCAGAATTTGCACCAAAACAAGTGTTTTATAGGTAAAAAGAATTGATGCTGGTATAGGGCAAAATTGCAGTTTAGGTACTACTTCAAATAGGCTGAAAC
This sequence comes from Leptarthrus brevirostris, assembly GCA_964036015.1. Lineage (NCBI taxonomy): Eukaryota > Metazoa > Arthropoda > Insecta > Diptera > Asilidae > Leptarthrus > Leptarthrus brevirostris. The sequence goes on from OZ038372.1 coordinate 123,411,257, forward strand.
TTTAATCGCGTTTATCTCGCAAACTACGCGTTCCCGGGCTTTATTTGCCCCTTTCGGGGTTTCTAAGGGGTATGAATCAACCATTCTGAATCGATTGGCGCTATCAGAAAATATCGAAATTTTAGTCCCTGAACTCTGACTGCTACTGGGCCCAGAATTTGCACCAAAACAAGTGTTTTATAGATAAAAAGAATTGATGCTGGTATAGGGTAAAATTGCAGTTAAGGTACTACTTCAAATAGGCTGAAACTTTAATCGCGTTTATCTCGCAAACTACGCGTTCCCGGGCCTTATTTGCCCCTTCCGGGGTTTCTAAGGGGTATGAATCAACCATTCTGAATCGATTGGCGCTATCAGAAAATATCGAAATTTTAGTCCCTGAACTCTGACTGCTACTGGGCCCAGAATTTGCACCAAAACAAGTGTTTTATAGATAAAAAGAATTGATGCTGGTATAGGGCAAAATTGCAGTTTAGGTACTACTTCAAATAGGCTGAAACTTTAATCGCGTTTATCTCGCAAACTACGCGTTCCCGGGCCTTATTTGCCCCATCCGGGGTTTCTAAGGGGTATGAATCAACCATTCTGAATCGATTGGCGCTATCAGAAAATATCGAAATTTTAGTCCCTGAACTCTGACTGCTACTGGGCCCAGAATTTGCACCAAAACAAGTGTTTTATAGATAAAAAGAATTGATGCTGGTATAGGGCAAAATTGCAGTTTAGGTACTACTTCAAATAGGCTGAAACTTTAATCGCGTTTATCTCGCAAACCACGCGTTACCGGGCCTTATTTGCCTCTTCCGGGGTTTCTAAGGGGTATGAATCAACCATTCTGAATCGATTGGCGCTATCAGAAAATATCGAAATTTTAGTCCCTGAAATCTGACTGCTACTGGGCCCAGAATTTGCACCAAAACAAGTGTTTTATAGATAAAAAGAATTGATGCTGGTATAGGGCAAAATTGCAGTTTAGGTACTACTTCAAATAGGCTGAAACTTTAATCGCGTTTATCTCGCAAACTACGCGTTCCCGGGCCTTATTTGCCCCTTCCGGGGTTTCTAAGGGGTATGAATCAACCATTCTGAATCGATTGGCGCTATCAGAAAATATCGAAGTTTTAGTCCCTGAACTCTGACTGCTACTGGGCCCAGAATTTGCACCAAAACAAGTGTTTTATAGATAAAAAGAATTGATGCTGGTATAGGGCAAAATTGCAGTTTAGGTACTACTTCAAATAGGCTGAAACTTTAATCGCGTTTATCTCGCAAACTACGCGTTCCCGGGCCTTATTTGCCCCTTCCGGGGTTTCTAAGGGTTATGAATCAACCATTCTGAATCGATTGGCGCTATCAGAAAATATCGAAATTTTAGTCCCTGAACTCTGACTGCTACTGGGCCCAGAATTTGCACCAAAACAAGTGTTTTATAGATAAAAAGAATTGATGCTGGTATAGGGCAAAATTGCAGTTTAGGTACTACTTCAAATAGGCTGAAACTTTAATCGCGTTTATCTCGCAAACTACGCGTTCCCGGGCCTTATTTGCCCCTTCCGGGGTTTCTAAGGGGTATGAATCAACCATTCTGAATCGATTGGCGCTATCAGAAAATATCGAAATTTTAGTCCCTGAACTCTGACTGCTACTGGGCCCAGAATTTGCACCAAAACAAGTGTTTTATAGATTAAAAGAATTGATGCTGGTATAGGGCAAAATTGCAGTTTAGGTACTACTTGAAATAGGCTGAAACTTTAATCGCGTTTATCTCGCAAACTACGCGTTCTCGGGCCTTATTTGCCCCTTTCGGGGTTTCTAAGGGGTATGAATCAACCATTCTGAATCGATTGGCGCTATCAGAAAATATCGAAATTTTGGTCCGTGAACTCTGACTGCTACTGGGCCCAGAATTTGCACCAAAACAAGTGTTTTATAGATAAAAAGAATTGATGCTGGTATAGGGCAAAATTGCAGTTTAGGTACTACTTCAAATAGGCTGAAACTTTAATCGCGTTTATCTCGCAAACTACGCGTTCCCGGGCCTTATTAGCCCCTTCCGGGGTTTCTAAGGGGTATGAATCAACCATTCTGAATCGATTGGCGCTATCAGAAAATATCGAAATTTTAGTCCCTGAACTCTGACTGCTACTGGGCCCAGAATTTGCACCAAAACAAGTGTTTTATAGATTAAAAGAATTGATGCTGGTATAGGGCAAAATTGCAGTTTAGGTACTACTTGAAATAGGCTGAAACTTTAATCGCGTTTATCTCGCAAACTACGCGTTCTCGGGCCTTATTTGCCCCTTTCGGGGTTTCTAAGGGGTATGAATCAACCATTCTGAATCGATTGGCGCTATCAGAAAATTTCGAAATTTTGGTCCGTGAACTCTGACTGCTACTGGGCCCAGAATTTGCACCAAAACAAGTGTTTTATAGATAAAAAGAATTGATGCTGGTATAGGGCAAAATTACAGTTTAGGTACTACTTCAATTAGGCTGAAACTTTAATCGCGTTTATCTCACAAACTACGCGTTCCCGCGCCTTATTTGCCCCTTTCGGGGTTTCTGAGGGGTATGAATCAACCATTCTGAATCGATTGGCGCTATCAGAAAATATCGAAATTTTGGTCCCTGAACTCTGTGCTACTGGGCCCAGAATTTGCACCAAAACAAGTGTTTTATAGATAAAAAGAATTGATGCTGGTATAGGGCAAAATTGCAGTTTAGGTACTACTTCAAATAGGCTGAAACTTTAATCGCGTTTATCTCGCAAACTACGCGTTCCCGGGCCTTTCGGGTTTTCTAAGGGGTATGAATCAACCATTCTGAATCGATTGGCGCTATCAGAAAATATCGAAATTTTGGTCCCTGAACTCTGACTGCTACTGGGTCCAGAATTTGCACCAAAACAAGTGTTTTATAGATAAAAAGAATTGATGCTGGTACAGGGCAAAATTGCAGTTTAGGTACTTCTTCAAATAGGCTGAAACTTTAATCGCGTTTATCTCGCAAACTTCGCGTTCCCGGGCCTTATTTGCCCCTTCCGGGGTTTCTAAGGGGTATGAATCAACCATTCTGAATCGATTGGCGCTATCAGAAAATATCGAAATTTTAGTCCCTGAACTCTGACTGCTACTGGGCCCAGAATTTGCACCAAAACAAGTGTTTTATAGATAAAGAGAATTGATGCTGGTGTAGCGCAAAATTGCAGTTTAGCTACTACTTCAAATAGGCTGAAACTTTAATCGCGTTTATCTCGCAAACTACGCGTTACCGGGCCTTATTTGCACCTTTCGGGGTTTCTAAGGGGTATGAATCAACCATTCTGAATCGATTGGCGCTATCAGAAAATATCGAAATTTTGGTCCCTGAACTCTGACTGCTACTGGGCCCAGAATTTGCACCAAAACAAGTGTTTTATAGATAAAAAGAATTGATGCTGGTATAGGGCAAAATTGCAGTTTAGGTACTACTTCAAATAGGCTGAAACTTTAATCGCGTTTATCTCGCAAACTACGCGTTCCCGGGCCTTATTTGCCCCTTTCGGGGTTTCTAAGGGGTATGAATCAACCATTCTGAATCGATTGGCGCTATCAGAAAATATCGAAATTTTGGTCCCTGAACTCTGACTGCTACTGGGCCCAGAATTTGCACCAAAACAAGTGTTTTATAGATAAAAAGAATTGATGCTGGTATAGGGCAAAATTGCAGTTTAGGAACTACTTCAAATAGGCTGAAACTTTAATCGCGTTTATCTCGCAAACTACGCGTTCCCGGGCCTTATTTGCCCCTTCCGGGGTTTCTAAGGGGTATGAATCAACCATTCTGAATCGATTGGCGCTATCAGAAAATATCGAAATTTTAGTCCCTGAACTCTGACTGCTACTGGGCCCAGAATTTGCACCAAAACAAGTGTTTTATAGATAAAGAGAATTGATGCTGGTGTAGGGCAAAATTGCAGTTTAGCTACTACTTCAAATAGGCTGAAACTTTAATCGCGTTTATCTCGCAAACTACGCGTTTCCGGGCCTTATTTGCCCCTTCCGGGGTTTCTAAGGGGTATGAATCAACCATTCTGAATCGATTGGCGCTATCAGAAAATATCGAAATTTTGGTCACTTAACTCTGACTGCTACTGGGCCCAGAATTTGCACCAAAACAAGTGTTTTATAGATTAAAAGAATTGATGCTGGTATAGGGCAAAATTGCAGTTTAGGTACTACTTCAAATAGGCTGAAACTTTAATCGCGTTTATCTCGCAAACTACGCGTTCCCGGCCCTTATTTGACCCTTTCGGGGTTTCTAAGGGGTATGAATCAACCATTCTGAATTGATTGGCGCTATCAGAAAATATCGAAATTTTGGTCCCTGAACTCTGACTGCTACTGGGCCCAGAATTTGCACCAAAACAAGTGTTTTATAGATAAAAAGAATTGATGCTGGTATAGGGCAAAATTGCAGTTTAGGTACTACTTCAAATAGGCTGAAACTTTAATCGCGTTTATCTCGCAAAGTACGCGTTCCCGGGCCTTATTTGCCCCATTCGGGGTTTCTAAGGGGTATGAATCAACCATTCTGAATCGATTGGCGCTATCAGAAAATATCGAAATTTTGGTCCCTGAACTCTGACTGCTACTGGGCCCAGAATTTGCACCAAAACAAGTGTTTTATAGATAAAAAGAATTGATGCTGGTATAGGGCAAAATTGCAGTTTAGGTACTACTTCAAATAGGCTGAAACTTTAATCGCGTTTATCTCGCAAAGTACGCGTTCCCGGGCCTTATTTGCCCCATTCGGGGTTTCTAAGGGGTATGAATCAACCATTCTGAATCGATTGGCGCTATCAGAAAATATCGAAATTTTGGTCCCTGAACTCTGACTGCTACTGGGCCCAGAATTTGCACCAAAACAAGTGTTTTATAGATAAAAAGAATTGATGCTGGTATAGGGCAAAATTGCAGTTTAGGTACTACTTGAAATAGGCTGAAACTTTAATCGCGTTTATCTCGCAAACTACGCGTTCCCGGGCCTTATTTGCCCCTTTCGGGGTTTCTAAGGGGTATGAATCAACCATTCTGAATCGATTGGCGCTATCAGAAAATATCGAAATTTTGGTCCCTGAACTCTGACTGCTACTGGGCCCAGAATTTGCACCAAAACAAGTGTTTTATAGATAAAAAGAATTGATGCTGGTATAGGGCAAAATTGCAGTTTAGGTACTACTTCAAATAGGCTGAAACTTTAATCGCGTTTATCTCGCAAACTACGCGTTCCCGGGCCTTATTCTCCCCTTTCGGGGTTTCTAAGGGGTATGAATCAACCATTCTGAATCGATTGGCGCTATCTGAAAATATCGAAATTTTGGTCCCTGAACTCTGACTGCTACTGGGCCCAGAATTTGCACCAAAACAAGTGTTTTATAGATAAAAAGAATTGATGCTGGTGTAGGGCAAAACTGCAGTTTAGGTACTACTTCAAATAGGCTGAAACTTTAATCGCGTTTATCTCGCAAACTACGCGTTCCCGGGCCTTATTTGCCCCGTTCGGGGTTTCTAAGGGGTATGAATCAACCATTCTGAACCGATTGGCGCTATCAGAAAATATCGAAATTTTGGTCCCTGCACTCTGACTGCTACTGGGCCCAGAATTGGCACCAAAACAAGTGTTTTATAGATAAAAAGAATTGATGCTGGTGTAGGGCAAAATTGCAGTTTAGGTACTACTTCAAATAGGCTGAAACTTTAATCGCGTTTATCTCGCAAACTACGCGTTCCCGGGCCTTATTTGCCCCATTCGGGATTTCTAAGGGGTATGAATCAACCATTCTGAATCGATTGGCGCTATCAGAAAATTTCGAAATTTTGGTCCCTGAACTCTGACTGCTACTGGGCCCAGAATTGGCACCAAAACAAGTGTTTTATAGATAAAAAGAATTGATGCTGGTGTAGGGCAAAATTGCAGTTTAGGTACTACTTCAAATAGGCTGAAACTTTAATCGCGTTTATCTCGCAAACTACGCGTTCCCGGGCCTTATTTGCCCCATTCGGGGTTTCTAAGGGGTATGAATCAACCATTCTGAACCGATTGGCGCTATCAGAAAATATCGAAATTTTGGTCCCTGCACTCTGACTGCTACTGGGCCCAGAATTTGCACCAAAACAAGTGTTTTATAGATAAAAAGAATTGATGCTGGTATAGGGCAAAATTGCAGTTTAGGTACTACTTCAAATAGGCTGAAACTTTAATCGCGTTCATCTCGCAAACTACGCGTTCCCGGGTCTTATTTGCCCCTTCCGGGGTTTCTAAGGGGTATGAATCAACCATTCTGAATCGATTGGCGCTATCAGAAAATATCGAAATTTTAGTCCCTGAACTCTGACTGCTACTGGGCCCAGAATTTGCACCAAAACAAGTGTTTTATAGATAAAAAGAATTGATGCTGGTGTAGGGCAAAATTGCAGTTTAGGTACTACTTCAAATAGGCTGAAACTTTAATCGCGTTTATCTCGCAAACTACGCGTTCCCGGGCCTTATTTGCCCCTTTCGGGGTTTCTAAGGGGTATGAATCAACCATTCTGAATCGATTGGCGCTATCAAAAAATTTCGAAATTTTGGTCCCTGAACTCTGACTGCTACTGGGCCCAGAATTGGCACCAAAACAAGTGTTTTATAGATAAAAAGAATTGATGCTGGTGTAGGGCAAAATTGCAGTTTAGGTACTACTTCAAATAGGCTGAAACTTTAATCGCGTTTATCTCGCAAACTACGCGTTCCCGGGCCTTATTTGCCCCATTCGGGGTTTCTAAGGGGTATGAATCAACCATTCTGAACCGATTGGCGCTATCAGAAAATATCGAAATTTTGGTCCCTGAACTCTGACTGCTACTGGGCCCAGAATTTGCACCAAAACAAGTGTTTTATAGATAAAAAGAATTGATGCTGGTTTAGGGCAAAATTGCAGTTTAGGTACTACTTGAAATAGGCTGAAACTTTAATCGCGTTTATCTCGCAAACTACGCGTTCCCGGGCCTTATTTGCCCCATTCGGGATTTCTAAGGGGTATGAATCAACCATTCTGAATCGATTGGCGCTATCAGAAAATTTCGAAATTTTGGTCCCTGAACTCTGACTGCTACTGGGCCCAGAATTGGCACCAAAACAAGTGTTTTATAGATAAAAAGAATTGATGCTGGTGTAGGGCAAAATTGCAGTTTAGGTACTACTTCAAATAGGCTGAAACTTTAATCGCGTTTATCTCGCAAACTACGCGTTCCCGGGCCTTATTTGCCCCATTCGGGGTTTCTAAGGGGTATGAATCAACCATTCTGAACCGATTGGCGCTATCAGAAAATATCGAAATTTTGGTCCCTGAACTCTGACTGCTACTGGGCCCAGAATTTGCACCAAAACAAGTGTTTTATAGATAAAGAGAATTGATGCTGGTGTAGGGCAAAATTGCAGTTTAGCTACTACTTCAAATAGGCTGAAACTTTAATCGCGTTTATCTCGCAAACTACGCGTTACCGGGCCTTATTTGCACCTTTCGGGGTTTCTAAGGGGTATGAATCAACCATTCTGAATCGATTGGCGCTATCAGAAAATATCGAAATTTTGGTCCCTGAACTCTGACTGCTACTGGGCCCAGAATTTGCACCAAAACAAGTGTTTTATAGATAAAAAGAATTGATGCTGGTGTAGGGCAAAATTGCAGTTTAGGTACTACTTGAAATAGGCTGAAACTTTAATCGCGTTTATCTCGCAAACTACGCGTTCCCGGGCCTTATTTGCCCCATTCGGGGTTTCTAAGGGGTATGAATCAACTATTCTGAATCGATTGGCGCTATCAAAAAATTTCGAAATTTTGGTCCCTGAACTCTGACTGCTACTGGGCCCAGAATTGGCACCAAAACAAGTGTTTTATAGATAAAAAGAATTGATGCTGGTGTAGGGCAAAATTGCAGTTTAGGTACTACTTCAAATAGGCTGAAACTTTAATCGCGTTTATCTCGCAAACTACGCGTTCCCGGGCCTTATTTGCCCCATTCGGGGTTTCTAAGGGGTATGAATCAACCATTCTGAACCGATTGGCGCTATCAGAAAATATCGAAATTTTGGTCCCTGAACTCTGACTGCTACTGGGCCCAGAATTTGCACCAAAACAAGTGTTTTATAGATAAAAAGAATTGATGCTGGTTTAGGGCAAAATTGCAGTTTAGGTACTACTTCAAATAGGCTGAAACTTTAATCGCGTTTATCTCGCAAACTACGCGTTCCCGGGCCTTATTTGCCCCATTCGGGATTTCTAAGGGGTATGAATCAACCATTCTGAATCGATTGGCGCTATCAGAAAATTTCGAAATTTTGGTCCCTGAACTCTGACTGCTACTGGGCCCAGAATTGGCACCAAAACAAGTGTTTTATAGATAAAAAGAATTGATGCTGGTGTAGGGCAAAATTGCAGTTTAGGTACTACTTCAAATAGGCTGAAACTTTAATCGCGTTTATCTCGCAAACTACGCGTTCCCGGGCCTTATTTGCCCCATTCGGGGTTTCTAAGGGGTATGAATCAACCATTCTGAACCGATTGGCGCTATCAGAAAATATCGAAATTTTGGTCCCTGAACTCTGACTGCTACTGGGCCCAGAATTTGCACCAAAACAAGTGTTTTATAGATAAAGAGAATTGATGCTGGTGTAGGGCAAAATTGCAGTTTAGCTACTACTTCAAATAGGCTGAAACTTTAATCGCGTTTATCTCGCAAACTACGCGTTACCGGGCCTTATTTGCACCTTTCGGGGTTTCTAAGGGGTATGAATCAACCATTCTGAATCGATTGGCGCTATCAGAAAATATCGAAATTTTGGTCCCTGAACTCTGACTGCTACTGGGCCCAGAATTTGCACCAAAACAAGTGTTTTATAGATAAAAAGAATTGATGCTGGTTTAGGGCAAAATTGCAGTTTAGGTACTACTTCAAATAGGCTGAAACTTTAATCGCGTTTATCTCGCAAACTACGCGTTCCCGGGCCTTATTTGCCCCATTCGGGATTTCTAAGGGGTATGAATCAACCATTCTGAATCGATTGGCGCTATCAGAAAATTTCGAAATTTTGGTCCCTGAACTCTGACTGCTACTGGGCCCAGAATTGGCACCAAAACAAGTGTTTTATAGATAAAAAGAATTGATGCTGGTGTAGGGCAAAATTGCAGTTTAGGTACTACTTCAAATAGGCTGAAACTTTAATCGCGTTTATCTCGCAAACTACGCGTTCCCGGGCCTTATTTGCCCCATTCGGGGTTTCTAAGGGGTATGAATCAACCATTCTGAACCGATTGGCGCTATCAGAAAATATCGAAATTTTGGTCCCTGAACTCTGACTGCTACTGGGCCCAGAATTTGCACCAAAACAAGTGTTTTATAGATAAAGAGAATTGATGCTGGTGTAGGGCAAAATTGCAGTTTAGCTACTACTTCAAATAGGCTGAAACTTTAATCGCGTTTATCTCGCAAACTACGCGTTACCGGGCCTTATTTGCACCTTTCGGGGTTTCTAAGGGGTATGAATCAACCATTCTGAATCGATTGGCGCTATCAGAAAATATCGAAATTTTGGTCGCTGAACTCTGACTGCTACTGGGCCCAGAATTTGCACCAAAACAAGTGTTCTATAGATAAAAAGAATTGATGCTGGTATAGGGCAAAATTGCAGTTTAGGAACTACTTCAAATAGGCTGAAACTTTAATCGCGTTTATCTCGCAAACTACGCGTTCCCGGGCCTTATTTGCCCCTTCCGGGGTTTCTAAGGGGTATGAATCAACCATTCTGAATCGATTGGCGCTATCAGAAAATATCGAAATTTTGGTCCCTGAACTCTGACTGCTACTGGGCCCAGAATTTGCACCAAAACAAGTGTTTTATAGATTAAAAGAATTGATGCTGGTATAGGGCAAAATTGCAGTTTAGGTACTACTTCAAATAGGCTGAAACTTTAATCGCGTTTATCTCGCAAACTACGCGTTCCCGGCCCTTATTTGCCCCTTTCGGGGTTTCTAAGGGGTATGAATCAACCATTCTGAATCGATTGGCGCTATCAGAAAATATCGAAATTTTGGTCCCTGAACTCTGACTGCTACTGGGCCCAGAATTTGCACCAAAACAAGTGTTTTATAGATAAAAAGAATTGATGCTGGTATAGGGCAAAATTGCAGTTTAGGTACTACTTCAAATAGGCTGAAACTTTAATCGCGTTTATCTCGCAAAGTACGCGTTCCCGGGCCTTATTTGCCCCATTCGGGGTTTCTAAGGGGTATGAATCAACCATTCTGAATCGATTGGCGCTATCAGAAAATATCGAAATTTTGGTCCCTGAACTCTGACTGCTACTGGGCCCAGAATTTGCACCAAAACAAGTGTTTTATAGATAAAAAGAATTGATGCTGGTGTAGGGCAAAATTGCAGTTTAGGTACTACTTGAAATAGGCTGAAACTTTAATCGCGTTTATCTCGCAAACTACGCGTTCCCGGGCCTTATTTGCCCCATTCGGGGTTTCTAAGGGGTATGAATCAACTATTCTGAATCGATTGGCGCTATCAAAAAATTTCGAAATTTTGGTCCCTGAACTCTGACTGCTACTGGGCCCAGAATTGGCACCAAAACAAGTGTTTTATAGATAAAAAGAATTGATGCTGGTGTAGGGCAAAATTGCAGTTTAGGTACTACTTCAAATAGGCTGAAACTTTAATCGCGTTTATCTCGCAAACTACGCGTTCCCGGGCCTTATTTGCCCCATTCGGGGTTTCTAAGGGGTATGAATCAACCATTCTGAACCGATTGGCGCTATCAGAAAATATCGAAATTTTGGTCCCTGAACTCTGACTGCTACTGGGCCCAGAATTTGCACCAAAACAAGTGTTTTATAGATAAAAAGAATTGATGCTGGTTTAGGGCAAAATTGCAGTTTAGGTACTACTTCAAATAGGCTGAAACTTTAATCGCGTTTATCTCGCAAACTACGCGTTCCCGGGCCTTATTTGCCCCATTCGGGATTTCTAAGGGGTATGAATCAACCATTCTGAATCGATTGGCGCTATCAGAAAATTTCGAAATTTTGGTCCCTGAACTCTGACTGCTACTGGGCCCAGAATTGGCACCAAAACAAGTGTTTTATAGATAAAAAGAATTGATGCTGGTGTAGGGCAAAATTGCAGTTTAGGTACTACTTCAAATAGGCTGAAACTTTAATCGCGTTTATCTCGCAAACTACGCGTTCCCGGGCCTTATTTGCCCCATTCGGGGTTTCTAAGGGGTATGAATCAACCATTCTGAACCGATTGGCGCTATCAGAAAATATCGAAATTTTGGTCCCTGAACTCTGACTGCTACTGGGCCCAGAATTTGCACCAAAACAAGTGTTTTATAGATAAAGAGAATTGATGCTGGTGTAGGGCAAAATTGCAGTTTAGCTACTACTTCAAATAGGCTGAAACTTTAATCGCGTTTATCTCGCAAACTACGCGTTACCGGGCCTTATTTGCACCTTTCGGGGTTTCTAAGGGGTATGAATCAACCATTCTGAATCGATTGGCGCTATCAGAAAATATCGAAATTTTGGTCCCTGAACTCTGACTGCTACTGGGCCCAGAATTTGCACCAAAACAAGTGTTTTATAGATAAAAAGAATTGATGCTGGTTTAGGGCAAAATTGCAGTTTAGGTACTACTTCAAATAGGCTGAAACTTTAATCGCGTTTATCTCGCAAACTACGCGTTCCCGGGCCTTATTTGCCCCATTCGGGATTTCTAAGGGGTATGAATCAACCATTCTGAATCGATTGGCGCTATCAGAAAATTTCGAAATTTTGGTCCCTGAACTCTGACTGCTACTGGGCCCAGAATTGGCACCAAAACAAGTGTTTTATAGATAAAAAGAATTGATGCTGGTGTAGGGCAAAATTGCAGTTTAGGTACTACTTCAAATAGGCTGAAACTTTAATCGCGTTTATCTCGCAAACTACGCGTTCCCGGGCCTTATTTGCCCCATTCGGGGTTTCTAAGGGGTATGAATCAACCATTCTGAACCGATTGGCGCTATCAGAAAATATCGAAATTTTGGTCCCTGAACTCTGACTGCTACTGGGCCCAGAATTTGCACCAAAACAAGTGTTTTATAGATAAAGAGAATTGATGCTGGTGTAGGGCAAAATTGCAGTTTAGCTACTACTTCAAATAGGCTGAAACTTTAATCGCGTTTATCTCGCAAACTACGCGTTACCGGGCCTTATTTGCACCTTTCGGGGTTTCTAAGGGGTATGAATCAACCATTCTGAATCGATTGGCGCTATCAGAAAATATCGAAATTTTGGTCGCTGAACTCTGACTGCTACTGGGCCCAGAATTTGCACCAAAACAAGTGTTCTATAGATAAAAAGAATTGATGCTGGTATAGGGCAAAATTGCAGTTTAGGAACTACTTCAAATAGGCTGAAACTTTAATCGCGTTTATCTCGCAAACTACGCGTTCCCGGGCCTTATTTGCCCCTTCCGGGGTTTCTAAGGGGTATGAATCAACCATTCTGAATCGATTGGCGCTATCAGAAAATATCGAAATTTTGGTCCCTGAACTCTGACTGCTACTGGGCCCAGAATTTGCACCAAAACAAGTGTTTTATAGATTAAAAGAATTGATGCTGGTATAGGGCAAAATTGCAGTTTAGGTACTACTTCAAATAGGCTGAAACTTTAATCGCGTTTATCTCGCAAACTACGCGTTCCCGGCCCTTATTTGCCCCTTTCGGGGTTTCTAAGGGGTATGAATCAACCATTCTGAATCGATTGGCGCTATCAGAAAATATCGAAATTTTGGTCCCTGAACTCTGACTGCTACTGGGCCCAGAATTTGCACCAAAACAAGTGTTTTATAGATAAAAAGAATTGATGCTGGTATAGGGCAAAATTGCAGTTTAGGTACTACTTCAAATAGGCTGAAACTTTAATCGCGTTTATCTCGCAAAGTACGCGTTCCCGGGCCTTATTTGCCCCATTCGGGGTTTCTAAGGGGTATGAATCAACCATTCTGAATCGATTGGCGCTATCAGAAAATATCGAAATTTTGGTCCCTGAACTCTGACTGCTACTGGGCCCAGAATTTGCACCAAAACAAGTGTTTTATAGATAAAAAGAATTGATGCTGGTATAGGGCAAAATTGCAGTTTAGGTACTACTTCAAATAGGCTGAAACTTTAATCGCGTTTATCTCGCAAACTACGCGTTCCCGGGCCTTATTTGCCCCTTTCGGGGTTTCTAAGGGGTATGAATCAACCATTCTGAATCGATTGGCGCTATCAGAAAATATCGAAATTTTGGTCCCTGAACTCTGACTGCTACTGGGCCCAGAATTTGCACCAAAACAAGTGTTTTATAGATAAAAAGAATTGATGCTGGTATAGGGCAAAATTGCAGTTTAGGTACTACTTCAAATAGGCTGAAACTTTAATCGCGTTTATCTCGCAAACTACGCGTTCCCGGGCCTTATTCTCCCCTTTCGGGGTTTCTAAGGGGTATGAATCAACCATTCTGAATCGATTGGCGCTATCAGAAAATATCGAAATTTTGGTCCCTGAACTCTGACTGCTACTGGGCCCAGAATTTGCACCAAAACAAGTGTTTTATAGATTAAAAGAATTGATGCTGGTATAGGGCAAAATTGCAGTTTAGGTACTACTTCAAATAGACTGAAACTTTAATCGCGTTTATCTCGCAAACTACGCGTTCCCGGGCCTTATTTGCCCCATTCGGGATTTCTAAGGGGTATGAATCAACCATTCTGAATCGATTGGCGCTATCAGAAAATTTCGAAATTTTGGTCCCTGAACTCTGACTGCTACTGGGCCCAGAATTGGCAATAAAACAAGTGTTTTATAGATAAAAAGAATTGATGCTGGTGTAGGGCAAAATTGCAGTTTAGGTACTACTTCAAATAGGCTGAAACTTTAATCGCGTTTATCTCGCAAACTACGCGTTCCCGGGCCTTATTTGCCCCATTCGGGGTTTCTAAGGGGTATGAATCAACCATTCTGAACCTATTGGCGCTATCAGAAAATATCGAAATTTTGGTCCCTGAACTCTGACTGCTACTGGGCCCAGAATTTGCACCAAAACAAGTGTTTTATAGATAAAAAGAATTGATGCTGGTTTAGAGCAAAATTGCAGTTTAGGTACTACTTGAAATAGGCTGAAACTTTAATCGCGTTTATCTCGCAAGCTACGCGTTCCCGGGCCTTATTTGCCCCATTCGGGGTTTCTAAGGGGTATGAATCAACCATTCTGAATCGATTGGCGCTATCAGAAAACATCGAAATTTTGGACCCTGAACTCTGACTGCTACTGGGCCCAGAATTTGCACCAAAACAAGTGTTTTATAGATAAAAAGAATTGATGCTGGTATAGGGCAAAATTGCAGTTTAGGTACTACTTCAAATAGGCTGAAACTTTAATCGCGTTCATCTCGCAAACTACGCGTTCCCGGGTCTTATTTGCCCCTTCCGGGGTTTCTAAGGGGTATGAATAAACCATTCTGAATCGATTGGCGCTATCAGAAAATATCGAAATTTTAGTCCCTGAACTCTGACTGCTACTGGGCCCAGAATTTGCACCAAAACAAGTGTTTTATAGATAAAAAGAATTGATGCTGGTTTAGGGCAAAATTGCAGTTTAGGTACTACTTCAAATAGGCTGAAACTTTAATCGCGTTCATCTCGCAAACTACGCGTTCCCGGGCCTTATTTGCCCCATTCGGGATTTCTAAGGGGTATGAATCAACCATTCTGAATCGATTGGCGCTATCAGAAAATTTCGAAATTTTGGTCCCTGAACTCTGACTGCTACTGGGCCCAGAATTGGCACCAAAACAAGTATTTTATAGATAAAAAGAATTGATGCTGGTGTAGGGCAAAATTGCAGTTTAGGTACTACTTCAAATAGGCTGAAACTTTAATCGCGTTTATCTCGCAAACTACGCGTTCCCGGGCCTTATTTGCCCCATTCGGGGTTTCTAAGGGGTATGAATCAACCATTCTGAACCGATTGGCGCTATCAGAAAATATCGAAATTTTGGTCCCTGAACTCTGACTGCTACTGGGCCCAGAATTTGCACCAAAACAAGTGTTTTATAGAAAAATGAATTGATGCTGGTTTAGGGCAAAATTGCAGTTTAGGTACTACTTGAAATAGGCTGAAACTTTAATCGCGTTTATCTCGCAAACTACGCGTTCCCGGGCCTTATTTGCCCCTTTCGGGGTTTCTAAGGGGTATGAATCAACCATTCTGAATCGATTGGCGCTATCAGAAAATATCGAAATTTTGGTCCCTGAACTCTAACTGCTACTGGGCCCAGAATTTGCACCAAAACAAGTGTTTTATAGATAAAAAGAATTGATGCTGGTATAGGGCAAAATTGCAGTTTAGGTACTACTTGAAATAGGCTGAAACTTTAATCGCGTTTATCTCGCAAACTACGCGTTCTCGGGCCTTATTTGCCCCTGTCGGGGTTTCTAAGGGGTATGAATCAACCATTCTGAATCGATTGGCGCTATCAGAAAATTTCGAAATTTTGGTCCCTGAACTCTGACTGCTACTGGGCCCAGAATTTGCACCAAAACAAGTGTTTTATAGATAAAAAGAATTGATGCTGGTTTAGGGCAAAATTGCAGTTTAGGTACTACTTCAAATAGGCTGAAACTTTAATCGCGTTCATCTCGCAAACTACGCGTTCCCGGGCCTTATTTGCCCCATTCGGGATTTCTAAGGGGTATGAATCAACCATTCTGAATCGATTGGCGCTATCAGAAAATTTCGAAATTTTGGTCCCTGAACTCTGACTGCTACTGGGCCCAGAATTGGCACCAAAACAAGTGTTTTATAGATAAAAAGAATTGATGCTGGTGTAGGGCAAAATTGCAGTTTAGGTACTACTTCAAATAGGCTGAAACTTTAATCGCGTTTATCTCGCAAACTACGCGTTCCCGGGCCTTATTTGCCCCATTCGGGGTTTCTAAGGGGTATGAATCAACCATTCTGAACCGATTGGCGCTATCAGAAAATATCGAAATTTTGGTCCCTGAACTCTGACTGCTACTGGGCCCAGAATTTGCACCAAAACAAGTGTTTTATAGATAAAAAGAATTGATGCTGGTTTAGGGCAAAATTGCAGTTTAGGTACTACTTGAAATAGGCTGAAACTTTAATCGCGTTTATCTCGCAAACTACGCGTTCCCGGGCCTTATTTGCCCCTCTCGGGGTTTCTAAGGGGTATGAATCAACCATTCTGAATCGATTGGCGCTATCAGAAAATATCGAAATTTTGGTCCCTGAACTCTGACTCCTACTGGGCCCAGAATTTGCACCAAAACAAGTGTTTTATAGATAAAAAGAATTGATGCTGGTATAGGGCAAAATTGCAGTTTAGGTACTACTTGAAATAGGCTGAAACTTTAATCGCGTTTATCTCGCAAACTACGCGTTCTCGGGCCTTATTTGCCCCTGTCGGGGTTTCTAAGGGGTATGAATCAACCATTCTGAATCGATTGGCGCTATCAGAAAATTTCGAAATTTTGGTCCCTGAACTCTGACTGCTACTGGGCCCAGAATTTGCACCAAAACAAGTGTTTTATAGATAAAAAGAATTGATGCTGGTATAGGGCAAAATTGCAGTTTAGGTACTACTTGAAATAGGCTGAAACTTTAATCGCGTTTATCTCGCAAACTACGCGTTCCCGGGCCTTATTTGCCCCATTCGGGGTTTCTAAGGGGTATGAATCAACCATTCTGAATCGATTGGCGCTATCAGAAAACATCGAAATTTTGGACCCTGAACTCTGACTGCTACTGGGCCCAGAATTTGCACCAAAACAAGTGTTTTATAGATAAAAAGAATTGATGCTGGTATAGGGCAAAATTGCAGTTTAGGTACTACTTCAAAAAGGCTGAAACTTTAATCGCGTTCATCTCGCAAACTACGCGTTCCCGGGTCTTATTTGCCCCTTCCGGGGTTTCTAAGGGGTATGAATCAACCATTCTGAATCGATTGGCGCTATCAGAAAATATCGAAATTTTAGTCCCTGAACTCTGACTGCTACTGGGCCCAGAATTTGCACCAAAACAAGTGTTTTATAGATAAAAAGAATTGATGCTGGTTTAGGGCAAAATTGCAGTTTAGGTACTACTTCAAATAGGCTGAAACTTTAATCGCGTTTATCTCGCAAACTACGCGTTCCCGGGCCTTATTTGCCCCTTTCGGGGTTTCTAAGGGGTATGAATCAACCATTCTGAATCGATTGGCGCTATTAGAAAATATCGAAATTTTGGTCCCCGAACTCTGACTACTACTGGGCCCAGAATTTGCACCAAAACAAGTGTTTTATAGATAAAAAGAATTGATGCTGGTATAGGACAAAATTGCAGTTTAGGTACTACTTCAAATAGGCTGAAACTTTAATCGCGTTTATCTCGCAAACTACGCGTTCCCGGGCCTTATTTGCCCCTTTCGGGGTTTCTAAGGGGTATGAATCAACCATTCTGAATCGATTGGCGCTATCAGAAAATATCGAAATTTTGGTCCCTGAACTCTGACTGCTACTGGGCCCAGAATTTGCACCAAAACAAGTGTTTTATAGATAAAAAGAATTGATGCTGGTATAGGGCAAAATTACAGTTTAGGTACTACTTCAAATAGGCTGAAACTTTAATCGCGTTTATCTCGCAAACTACGCGTTCCCGGGCCTTATTTGCCCCTTTCGGGGTTTCTAAGGGGTATGAATCAACCATTCTGAATCGATTGGCGCTATTAGAAAATATCGAAATTTTGGTCCCCGAACTCTGACTACTACTGGGCCCAGAATTTGCACCAAAACAAGTGTTTTATAGATAAAAAGAATTGATGCTGGTATAGGACAAAATTGCAGTTTAGGTACTACTTCAAATAGGCTGAAACTTTAATCGCGTTTATCTCGCAAACTACGCGTTCCCGGGCCTTATTTGCCCCTTTCGGGGTTTCTAAGGGGTATGAATCAACCATTCTGAATCGATTGGCGCTATTAGAAAATATCGAAATTTTGGTCCCCGAACTCTGACTGCTACTGGGCCCAGAATTTGCACCAAAACAAGTGTTTTATAGATAAAAAGAATTTATGCTGGTATAGGGCAAAATTGCAGTTTAGGTACTACTTCAAATAGGCTGAAACTTAAATCGCGTTTATCTCGCAAACTACGCGTTCCCGGGCCTTATTTGCCCCTTTCGGGGTTTCTAAGGGGTATGAATCAACCATTCTGAATCGATTGGCGCTATCAGAAAATATCGAAATTTTGGTCCCTGAACTCTGACTGCTACTGGGCCCAGAATTTGCACCAAAACAAGTGTTTTATAGATAAAAAGAATTGATGCTGATATAGGGCAAAATTGCAGTTTAGGTACTACTTCAAATAGGCTGAAACTTTAATCGCGTTTATCTCGCAAACTACGCGTTCCCGGGCCTTATTTGCCCCTTTCGGGGTTTCTAAGGGGTATGAATCAACCATTCTGAATCGATTGGCGCTATTAGAAAATATCGAAATTTTGGTCCCTGAACTCTGACTGCTACTGGGCCCAGAATTTGCACCAAAACAAGTGTTTTATAGATAAAAAGAATTTATGCTGGTATAGGGCAAAATTGCAGTTTAGGTACTACTTCAAATAGGCTGAAACTTAAATCGCGTTTATCTCGCAAACTACGCGTTCCCGGGCCTTATTTGCCCCTTTCGGGGTTTCTAAGGGGTATGAATCAACCATTCTGAATCGATTGGCGCTATTAGAAAATATCGAAATTTTGGTCCCCGAACTCTGACTACTACTGGGCCCAGAATTTGCACCAAAACAAGTGTTTTATAGATAAAAAGAATTGATGCTGGTATAGGGCAAAATTGCAGTTTAGGTACTACTTCAAATAGGCTGAAACTTTAATCGCGTTTATCTCGCAAACTACGCGTTCCCGGGCCTTTCGGGTTTTCTAAGGGGTATGAATCAACCATTCTGAATCGATTGGCGCTATCAGAAAATATCGAAATTTTGGTCCCTGAACTCTGACTGCTACTGGGTCCAGAATTTGCACCAAAACAAGTGTTTTATAGATAAAAAGAATTGATGCTGGTATAGGGCAAAATTGCAGTTTAGGTACTTCTTCAAATAGGCTGAAACTTTAATCGCGTTTATCTCGCAAACTACGCGTTCCCGGGCCTTATTTGCCCCTTTCGGGGTTTCTAAGGGGTATGAATCAACCATTCTGAATCGATTGGCGCTATTAGAAAATATCGAAATTTTGGTCCCCGAACTCTGACTACTACTGGGCCCAGAATTTGCACCAAAACAAGTGTTTTATAGATAAAAAGAATTGATGCTGGTATAGGACAAAATTGCAGTTTGGGTACTACTTCAAATAGGCTGAAACTTTAATCGCGTTTATCTCGCAAACTACGCGTTCCCGGGCCTTTCGGGTTTTCTAAGGGGTATGAATCAAACATTCTGAATCGATTGGCGCTATCAGAAAATATCGAAATTTTGGTCCCTGAACTCTGACTGCTACTGGGCCCAGAATTTGCACCAAAACAAGTGTTTTATAGATAAAAAGAATTGATGCTGGTATAGGACAAAATTGCAGTTTAGGTACTACTTCAAATAGGCTGAAACTTTAATCGCGTTTATCTCGCAAACTACGCGTTCCCGGGCCTTATTTGCCCCATTCGGGGTTTCTAAGGGGTATGAATCAACCATTCTGAATCGATTGGCGCTATCAGAAAATATCGAAATTTTGGTCCCTGAACTCTGACTGCTACTGGGCCCAGAATTTGCACCAAAACAAGTGTTTTATAGATAAAAAGAATTGATGCTGATATAGGGCAAAATTGCAGTTTAGGTACTACTTCAAATAGGCTGAAACTTTAATCGCGTTTATCTCGCAAACTACGCGTTCCCGGGCCTTATTTGCCCCTTTCGGGGTTTCTAAGGGGTATGAATCAACCATTCTGAATCGATTGGCGCTATTAGAAAATATCGAAATTTTGGTCCCCGAACTCTGACTGCTACTGGGCCCAGAATTTGCACCAAAACAAGTGTTTTATAGATAAAAAGAATTTATGCTGGTATAGGGCAAAATTGCAGTTTAGGTACTACTTCAAATAGGCTGAAACTTAAATCGCGTTTATCTCGCAAACTACGCGTTCCCGGGCCTTATTTGCCCCTTTCGGGGTTTCTAAGGGGTATGAATCAACCATTCTGAATCGATTGGCGCTATTAGAAAATATCGAAATTTTGGTCCCCGAACTCTGACTACTACTGGGCCCAGAATTTGCACCAAAACAAGTGTTTTATAGATAAAAAGAATTGATGCTGGTATAGGACAAAATTGCAGTTTGGGTACTACTTCAAATAGGCTGAAACTTTAATCGCGTTTATCTCGCAAACTACGCGTTCCCGGGCCTTTCGGGTTTTCTAAGGGGTATGAATCAAACATTCTGAATCGATTGGCGCTATCAGAAAATATCGAAATTTTGGTCCCTGAACTCTGACTGCTACTGGGCCCAGAATTTGCACCAAAACAAGTGTTTTATAGATAAAAAGAATTGATGCTGGTATAGGGCAAAATTACAGTTTAGGTACTACTTCAAATAGGCTGAAACTTTAATCGCGTTTATCTCGCAAACTACGCGTTCCCGGGCCTTATTTGCCCCTTTCGGGGTTTCTAAGGGGTATGAATCAACCATTCTGAATCGATTGGCGCTATAAGAAAATATCGAAATTTTGGTCCCCGAACTCTGACTACTACTGGGCCCAGAATTTGCACCAAAACAAGTGTTTTATAGATAAAAAGAATTGATGCTGGTATAGGACAAAATTGCAGTTTGGGTACTACTTCAAATAGGCTGAAACTTTAATCGCGTTTATCTCGCAAACTACGCGTTCCCGGGCCTTTCGGGTTTTCTAAGGGGTATGAATCAAACATTCTGAATCGATTGGCGCTATCAGAAAATATCGAAATTTTGGTCCCTGAACTCTGACTGCTACTGGGCCCAGAATTTGCACCAAAACAAGTGTTTTATAGATAAAAAGAATTGATGCTGGTATAGGGCAAAATTACAGTTTAGGTACTACTTCAAATAGGCTGAAACTTTAATCGCGTTTATCTCGCAAACTACGCGTTCCCGGGCCTTATTTGCCCCTTTCGGGGTTTCTAAGGGGTATGAATCAACCATTCTGAATCGATTGGCGCTATTAGAAAATATCGAAATTTTGGTCCCCGAACTCTGACTACTACTGGGCCCAGAATTTGCACCAAAACAAGTGTTTTATAGATAAAAAGAATTGATGCTGGTATAGGACAAAATTGCAGTTTAGGTACTACTTCAAATAGGCTGAAACTTTAATCGCGTTTATCTCGCAAACTACGCGTTCCCGGGCCTTATTTGCCCCATTCGGGGTTTCTAAGGGGTATGAATCAACCATTCTGAATCGATTGGCGCTATCAGAAAATATCGAAATTTTGGTCCCTGAACTCTGACTGCTACTGGGCCCAGAATTTGCACCAAAACAAGTGTTTTATAGATAAAAAGAATTGATGCTGATATAGGGCAAAATTGCAGTTTAGGTACTACTTCAAATAGGCTGAAACTTTAATCGCGTTTATCTCGCAAACTACGCGTTCCCGGGCCTTATTTGCCCCTTTCGGGGTTTCTAAGGGGTATGAATCAACCATTCTGAATCGATTGGCGCTATTAGAAAATATCGAAATTTTGGTCCCCGAACTCTGACTACTACTGGGCCCAGAATTTGCACCAAAACAAGTGTTTTATAGATAAAAAGAATTGATGCTGGTATAGGACAAAATTGCAGTTTGGGTACTACTTCAAATAGGCTGAAACTTTAATCGCGTTTATCTCGCAAACTACGCGTTCCCGGGCCTTTCGGGTTTTCTAAGGGGTATGAATCAAACATTCTGAATCGATTGGCGCTATCAGAAAATATCGAAATTTTGGTCCCTGAACTCTGACTGCTACTGGGCCCAGAATTTGCACCAAAACAAGTGTTTTATAGATAAAAAGAATTGATGCTGGTATAGGGCAAAATTACAGTTTAGGTACTACTTCAAATAGGCTGAAACTTTAATCGCGTTTATCTCGCAAACTACGCGTTCCCGGGCCTTATTTGCCCCTTTCGGGGTTTCTAAGGGGTATGAATCAACCATTCTGAATCGATTGGCGCTATTAGAAAATATCGAAATTTTGGTCCCCGAACTCTGACTACTACTGGGCCCAGAATTTGCACCAAAACAAGTGTTTTATAGATAAAAAGAATTGATGCTGGTATAGGACAAAATTGCAGTTTGGGTACTACTTCAAATAGGCTGAAACTTTAATCGCGTTTATCTCGCAAACTACGCGTTCCCGGGCCTTTCGGGTTTTCTAAGGGGTATGAATCAAACATTCTGAATCGATTGGCGCTATCAGAAAATATCGAAATTTTGGTCCCTGAACTCTGACTGCTACTGGGCCCAGAATTTGCACCAAAACAAGTGTTTTATAGATAAAAAGAATTGATGCTGGTATAGGGCAAAATTACAGTTTAGGTACTACTTCAAATAGGCTGAAACTTTAATCGCGTTTATCTCGCAAACTACGCGTTCCCGGGCCTTATTTGCCCCTTTCGGGGTTTCTAAGGGGTATGAATCAACCATTCTGAATCGATTGGCGCTATTAGAAAATATCGAAATTTTGGTCCCCGAACTCTGACTACTACTGGGCCCAGAATTTGCACCAAAATAAGTGTTTTATAGATAAAAAGAATTGATGCTGGTATAGGACAAAATTGCAGTTTAGGTACTACTTCAAATAGGCTGAAACTTTAATCGCGTTTATCTCGCAAACTACGCGTTCCCGGGCCTTATTTGCCCCATTCGGGGTTTCTAAGGGGTATGAATCAACCATTCTGAATCGATTGGCGCTATCAGAAAATATCGAAATTTTGGTCCCTGAACTCTGACTGCTACTGGGCCCAGAATTTGCACCAAAACAAGTGTTTTATAGATAAAAAGAATTGATGCTGATATAGGGCAAAATTGCAGTTTAGGTACTACTTCAAATAGGCTGAAACTTTAATCGCGTTTATCTCGCAAACTACGCGTTCCCGGGCCTTATTTGCCCCTTTCGGGGTTTCTAAGGGGTATGAATCAACCATTCTGAATCGATTGGCGCTATTAGAAAATATCGAAATTTTGGTCCCCGAACTCTGACTGCTACTGGGCCCAGAATTTGCACCAAAACAAGTGTTTTATAGATAAAAAGAATTTATGCTGGTATAGGGCAAAATTGCAGTTTAGGTACTACTTCAAATAGGCTGAAACTTAAATCGCGTTTATCTCGCAAACTACGCGTTCCCGGGCCTTATTTGCCCCTTTCGGGGTTTCTAAGGGGTATGAATCAACCATTCTGAATCGATTGGCGCTATTAGAAAATATCGAAATTTTGGTCCCCGAACTCTGACTACTACTGGGCCCAGAATTTGCACCAAAACAAGTGTTTTATAGATAAAAAGAATTGATGCTGGTATAGGGCAAAATTGCAGTTTAGGTACTACTTCAAATAGGCTGAAACTTTAATCGCGTTTATCTCGCAAACTACGCGTTCCCGGGCCTTTCGGGTTTTCTAAGGGGTATGAATCAACCATTCTGAATCGATTGGCGCTATCAGAAAATATCGAAATTTTGGTCCCTGAACTCTGACTGCTACTGGGTCCAGAATTTGCACCAAAACAAGTGTTTTATAGATAAAAAGAATTGATGCTGGTATAGGGCAAAATTGCAGTTTAGGTACTTCTTCAAATAGGCTGAAACTTTAATCGCGTTTATCTCGCAAACTACGCGTTCCCGGGCCTTATTTGCCCCTTCCGGGGTTTCTAAGGGATATGAATCAACCATTCTGAATCGATTGGCGCTATCAGAAAATATCGAAATTTTAGTCCCTGAACTCTGACTGCTACTGGGCCCAGAATTTGCACCAAAACAAGTGTTTTATAGATAAAGAGAATTGATGCTGGTGTAGGGCAAAATTGCAGTTTAGCTACTACTTCAAATAGGCTAAAACTTTAATCGCGTTTATCTCGCAAACTACGCGTTACCGGGCCTTATTTGCACCTTTCGGGGTTTCTAAGGGGTATGAATCAACCATTCTGAATCGATTGGCGCTATCAGAAAATATCGAAATTTTGGTCCCTAAACTCTGACTGCTACTGGGCCCAGAATTTGCACCAAAACAAGTGTTTTATAGATAAAAAGAATTGATGCTGGTATAGGGCAAAATTGCAGTTTAGGTACTACTTGAAATAGGCTGAAACTTTAATCGCGTTTATCTCGCAAACTACGCGTTCCCGGGCCTTATTTGCCCCTTTCGGGGTTTCTAAGGGGTATGAATCAACCATTCTGAATCGATTGGCGCTATCAGAAAATATCGAAATTTTGGTCCCTGAACTCTGACTGCTACTGGGCCCAGAATTTGCACCAAAACAAGTGTTTTATAGATAAAAAGAATTGATGCTGATATAGGGCAAAATTGCAGTTTAGGTACTACTTCAAATAGGCTGAAACTTTAATCGCGTTTATCTCGCAAACTACGCGTTCCCGGGCCTTATTTGCCCCTTTCGGGGTTTCTAAGGGGTATGAATCAACCATTCTGAATCGATTGGCGCTATTAGAAAATATCGAAATTTTGGTCCCCGAACTCTGACTGCTACTGGGCCCAGAATTTGCACCAAAACAAGTGTTTTATAGATAAAAAGAATTTATGCTGGTATAGGGCAAAATTGCAGTTTAGGTACTACTTCAAATAGGCTGAAACTTAAATCGCGTTTATCTCGCAAACTACGCGTTCCCGGGCCTTATTTGCCCCTTTCGGGGTTTCTAAGGGGTATGAATCAACCATTCTGAATCGATTGGCGCTATTAGAAAATATCGAAATTTTGGTCCCCGAACTCGGACTACTACTGGGCCCAGAATTTGCACCAAAACAAGTGTTTTATAGATAAAAAGAATTGATGCTGGTATAGGGCAAAATTGCAGTTTAGGTACTACTTCAAATAGGCTGAAACTTTAATCGCGTTTATCTCGCAAACTACGCGTTCCCGGGCCTTTCGGGTTTTCTAAGGGGTATGAATCAACCATTCTGAATCGATTGGCGCTATCAGAAAATATCGAAATTTTGGTCCCTGAACTCTGACTGCTACTGGGTCCAGAATTTGCACCAAAACAAGTGTTTTATAGATAAAAAGAATTGATGCTGGTATAGGGCAAAATTGCAGTTTAGGTACTTCTTCAAATAGGCTGAAACTTTAATCGCGTTTATCTCGCAAACTACGCGTTCCCGGGCCTTATTTGCCCCTTCCGGGGTTTCAAAGGGGTATGAATCAACCATTCTGAATCGATTGGCGCTATCAGAAAATATCGAAATTTTAGTCCCTGAACTCTGACTGCTACTGGGCCCAGAATTTGCACCAAAACAAGTGTTTTATAGATAAAGAGAATTGATGCTGGTGTAGGGCAAAATTGCAGTTTAGCTACTACTTCAAATAGGCTAAAACTTTAATCGCGTTTATCTCGCAAACTACGCGTT
The DNA here is from genome assembly GCA_964036015.1 of Leptarthrus brevirostris. NCBI lineage: Eukaryota > Metazoa > Arthropoda > Insecta > Diptera > Asilidae > Leptarthrus > Leptarthrus brevirostris. Next base: position 123,436,937 of record OZ038372.1, read on the forward strand.
ACCGGGCCTTATTTGCACCTTTCGGGGTTTCTAAGGGGTATGAATCAACCATTCTGAATCGATTGGCGCTATCAGAAAATATCGAAATTTTGGTCCCTAAACTCTGACTGCTACTGGGCCCAGAATTTGCACCAAAACAAGTGTTTTATAGATAAAAAGAATTGATGCTGGTATAGGGCAAAATTGCAGTTTAGGTACTACTTGAAATAGGCTGAAACTTTAATCGCGTTTATCTCGCAAACTACGCGTTCCCGGGCCTTATTTGCCCCTTTCGGGGTTTCTAAGGGGTATGAATCAACCATTCTGAATCGATTGGCGCTATCAGAAAATATCGAAATTTTGGTCCCTGAACTCTGACTGCTACTGGGCCCAGAATTTGCACCAAAACAAGTGTTTTATAGATTAAAAGAATTGATGCTGGTATAGGGCAAAATTGCAGTTTAGGTACTACTTCAAATAGGCTGAAACTTTAATCGCGTTTATCTCGCAAACTACGCGTTCCCGGGCCTTATTTGCCCCATTCGGGATTTCTAAGGGGTATGAATCAACCATTCTGAATCGATTGGCGCTATCAGAAAATTTCGAAATTTTGGTCCCTGAACTCCGACTGCTACTGGGCCCAGAATTGGCACCAAAACAAGTGTTTTATAGATAAAAAGAATTGATGCTGGTGTAGGGCAAAATTGCAGTTTAGGTACTACTTCAAATAGGCTGAAACTTTAATCGCGTTTATCTCGCAAACTACGCGTTCCCGGGCCTTATTTGCCCCATTCGGGGTTTCTAAGGGGTATGAATCAACCATTCTGAACCGATTGGCGCTATCAGAAAATATCGAAATTTTGGTCCCTGAACTCTGACTGCTACTGGGCCCAGAATTTGCACCAAAACAAGTGTTTTATAGATAAAAAGAATTGATGCTGGTTTAGGGCAAAATTGCAGTTTAGGTACTACTTGAAATAGGCTGAAACTTTAATCGCGTTTATCTCGCAAACTACGCGTTCTCGGACCTTATTTGCCCCATTCGGGGTTTCTAAGGGGTATGAATCAACCATTCTGAATCGATTGGCGCTATCAGAAAACATCGAAATATTGGACCCTGAACTCTGACTGCTACTGGGCCCAGAATTTGCACCAAAACAAGTGTTTTATAGATTAAAAGAATTGATGCTGGTATAGGGCAAAATTGCAGTTTAGGTACTACTTCAAATAGGCTGAAACTTTAATCGCGTTTATCTCGCAAACTACGCGTTCCCGGGCCTTATTTGCCCCATTCGGGATTTCTAAGGGGTATGAATCAACCATTCTGAATCGATTGGCGCTATCAGAAAATTTCGAAATTTTGGTCCCTGAACTCCGACTGCTACTGGGCCCAGAATTGGCACCAAAACAAGTGTTTTATAGATAAAAAGAATTGATGCTGGTGTAGGGCAAAATTGCAGTTTAGGTAATACTTGAAATTGGCTGAAACTTTAATCGCGTTTATCTCGCAAACTACGCGTTACCGGGCCTTATTTGCACCTTTCGGGGTTTCTAAGGGGTATGAATCAACCATTCTGAATCGATTGGCGCTATCAGAAAATATCGAAATTTTGGTCCCTAAACTCTGACTGCTACTGGGCCCAGAATTTGCACCAAAACAAGTGTTTTATAGATAAAAAGAATTGATGCTGGTATAGGGCAAAATTGCAGTTTAGGTACTACTTGAAATAGGCTGAAACTTTAATCGCGTTTATCTCGCAAACTACGCGTTCCCGGGCCTTATTTGCCCCCTCCGGGGTTTCTAAGGGGTATGAATCAACCATTCTGAATCGATTGGCGCTATCAGAAAATATCGAAATTTTAGTCCCTGAACTCTGACTGCTACTGGGCCCAGAATTTGCACCAAAACAAGTGTTTTATAGATAAAGAGAATTGATGCTGGTGTAGGGCAAAATTGCAGTTTAGCTACTACTTCAAATAGGCTGAAACTTTAATCGCGTTTATCTCGCAAACTACGCGTTACCGGGCCTTATTTGCACCTTTCGGGGTTTCTAAGGGGTATGAATCAACCATTCTGAATCGATTGGCGCTATCAGAAAATATCGAAATTTTGGTCCCTAAACTCTGACTGCTACTGGGCCCAGAATTTGCACCAAAACAAGTGTTTTATAGATAAAAAGAATTGATGCTGGTATAGGGCAAAATTGCAGTTTAGGTACTACTTGAAATAGGCTGAAACTTTAATCGCGTTTATCTCGCAAACTACGCGTTCCCGGGCCTTATTTGCCCCATTCGGGATTTCTAAGGGGTATGAATCAACCATTCTGAATCGATTGGCGCTATCAGAAAATTTCGAAATTTTGGTCCCTGAACTCTGACTGCTACTGGGCCCAGAATTGGCACCAAAACAAGTGTTTTATAGATAAAAAGAATTGATGCTGGTGTAGGGCAAAATTGTAGTTTAGGTACTACTTCAAATAGGCTGAAACTTTAATCGCGTTTATCTCGCAAACTACGCGTTCCCGGGCCTTATTTGCCCCATTCGGGGTTTCTAAGGGGTATGAATCAACCATTCTGAACCGATTGGCGCTATCAGAAAATATCGAAATTTTGGTCCCTGAACTCTGACTGCTACTGGGCCCAGAATTTGCACCAAAACAAGTGTTTTATAGATAAAGAGAATTGATGCTGGTGTAGGGCAAAATTGCAGTTTAGCTACTACTTCAAATAGGCTGAAACTTTAATCGCGTTTATCTCGCAAACTACGCGTTACCGGGCCTTATTTGCACCTTTCGGGGTTTCTAAGGGGTATGAATCAACCATTCTGAATCGATTGGCGCTATCAGAAAATATCGAAATTTTGGTCCCTGAACTCTGACTGCTACTGGGCCCAGAATTTGCACCAAAACAAGTGTTTTATAGATAAAAAGAATTGATGCTGGTATAGGGCAAAATTGCAGTTTAGGTACTACTTGAAATAGGCTGAAACTTTAATCGCGTTTATCTCGCAAACTACGCGTTCCCGGGCCTTATTTGCCCCTACCGGGGTTTCTAAGGGGTATGAATCAACCATTCTGAATCGATTGGCGCTATCAGAAAATATCGAAATTTTGGTCCCTGAACTCTGACTGCTACTGGGCCCAGAATTTGCACCAAAACAAGTGTTTTATAGATAAAAAGAATTGATGCTGGTATAGGGCAAAATTGCAGTTTAGGTACTACTTCAAATAGGCTGAAACTTTAATCGCGTTTATCTCGCAAAGTACGCGTTCCCGGGCCTTATTTGCCCCATTCGGGGTTTCTAAGGGGTATGAATCAACCATTCTGAATCGATTGGCGCTATCAGAAAATATCGAAATTTTGGTCCCTGAACTCTGACTGCTACTGGGCCCAGAATTTGCACCAAAACAAGTGTTTTATAGATAAAAAGAATTGATGCTGGTATAGGGCAAAATTGCAGTTTAGGTACTACTTCAAATAGGCTGAAACTTTAATCGCGTTTATCTCGCAAACTACGCGTTCCCGGGCCTTATTTGCCCCTTTCGGGGTTTCTAAGGGGTATGAATCAACCATTCTGAATCGATTGGCGCTATCAGAAAATATCGAAATTTTGGTCCCTGAACTCTGACTGCTACTGGGCCCAGAATTTGCACCAAAACAAGTGTTTTATAGATAAAAAGAATTGATGCTGGTATAGGGCAAAATTGCAGTTTAGGTACTACTTCAAATAGGCTGAAACTTTAATCGCGTTTATCTCGCAAACTACGCGTTCCCGGGCCTTATTCTCCCCTTTCGGGTTTCTAAGGGGTATGAATCAACCATTCTGAATCGATTGGCGCTATCAGAAAATATCGAAATTTTGGTCCCTGAACTCTGACTGCTACTGCGCCCAGAATTTGCACCAAAACAAGTGTTATGTAGGTAAAAAGAATTGATGCTGGTATAGGGCAAAATTGCAGTTTAGGTACTACTTCAAATAGGCTGAAACTTTAATCGCGTTTATCTCGCAAACTACGCGTTCCCGGGCCTTATTTGCACCATTCGGGGTTTCTAAGGGGTATGAATCAACCATTCTGAACCGATTGGCGCTATCAGAAAATATCGAAATTTTCGTCCCTGAACTCTGACTGCTACTGGGCCCAGAATTTGCACCAAAACAAGTGTTTTATAGATAAAAAGAATTGATGCTGGTTTAGGGCAAAATTGCAGTTTAGGTACTACTTGAAATAGGCTGAAACTTTAATCGCGTTTATCTCGCAAACTACGCGTTCCCGGGCCTTATTTGCCCCATTCGGGGTTTCTAAGGGGTATGAATCAACCATTCTGAATCGATTGGCGCTATCAGAAAACATCGAAATTTTGGACCCTGAACTCTGACTGCTACTGGGCCCAGAATTTGCACCAAAACAAGTGTTTTATAGATAAAAAGAATTGATGCTGGTATAGGGCAAAATTGCAGTTTAGGTACTACTTCAAATAGGCTGAAACTTTAATCGCGTTCATCTCGCAAACTACGCGTTCCCGGGTCTTATTTGCCCCTTCCGGGGTTTCTAAGGGGTATGAATCAACCATTCTGAATCGATTGGCGCTATCAGAAAATATCGAAATTTTAGTCCCTGAACTCTGACTGCTACTGGGCCCAGAATTTGCACCAAAACAAGTGTTTTATAGATAAAAAGAATTGATGCTGGTTTAGGGCAAAATTGCAGTTTAGGTACTACTTCAAATAGGCTGAAACTTTAATCGCGTTCATCTCGCAAACTACGCGTTCCCGGGCCTTATTTGCCCCATTCGGGATTTCTAAGGGGTATGAATCAACCATTCTGAATCGATTGGCGCTATCAGAAAATTTCGAAATTTTGGACCCTGAACTCTGACTGCTACTGGGCCCAGAATTGGCACCAAAACAAGTGTTTTATAGATAAAAAGAATTGATGCTGGTGTAGGGCAAAATTGCAGTTTAGGTACTACTTCAAATAGGCTGAAACTTTAATCGCGTTTATCTCGCAAACTACGCGTTCCCGGGCCTTATTTGCCCCATTCGGGGTTTCTAAGGGGTATGAATCAACCATTCTGAACCGATTGGCGCTATCAGAAAATATCGAAATTTTGGTCCCTGAACTCTGACTGCTACTGGGCCCAGAATTTGCACCAAAACAAGTGTTTTATAGATAAAAAGAATTGATGCTGGTATAGGGCAAAATTGCAGTTTAGGTACTACTTGAAATAGGCTGAAACTTTAATCGCGTTTATCTCGCAAACTACGCGTTACCGGGCCTTATTTGCACCTTTCGGGGTTTCTAAGGGGTATGAATCAACCATTCTGAATCGATTGGCGCTATCAGAAAATATCGAAATTTTGGTCCCTGAACTCTGACTGCTACTGGGCCCAGAATTTGCACCAAAACAAGTGTTTTATAGATAAAAAGAATTGATGCTGGTATAGGGCAAAATTGCAGTTTAGGTACTACTTGAAATAGGCTGAAACTTTAATCGCGTTTATCTCGCAAACTACGCGTTCCCGGGCCTTATTTGCCCCTTTCGGGGTTTCTAAGGGGTATGAATCAACCATTCTGAATCGATTGGCGCTATCAGAAAATATCGAAATTTTGGTCCCTGAACTCTGACTGCTACTGGGCCCAGAATTTGCACCAAAACAAGTGTTTTATAGAAAAATGAATTGATGCTGGTTTAGGGCAAAATTGCAGTTTAGGTACTACTTGAAATAGGCTGAAACTTTAATCGCGTTTATCTCGCAAACTACGCGTTCCCGGGCCTTATTTGCCCCTTTCGGGGTTTCTAAGGGGTATGAATCAACCATTCTGAATCGATTGGCGCTATCAGAAAATATCGAAATTTTGGTCCCTGAACTCTGACTGCTACTGGGCCCAGAATTTGCACCAAAACAAGTGTTTTATAGATAAAAAGAATTGATGCTGGTATAGGGCAAAATTGCAGTTTAGGTACTACTTGAAATAGGCTGAAACTTTAATCGCGTTTATATCGCAAACTACGCGTTACCGGGCCTTATTTGCACCTTTCGGAGTTTCTAAGGGGTATGAATCAACCATTCTGAATCGATTGGCGCTATCAGAAAATATCGAAATTTTGGTCCCTGAACTCTGACTGCTACTGGGCCCAGAATTTGCACCAAAACAAGTGTTTTATAGATAAAAAGAATTGATGCTGGTATAGGGCAAAATTGCAGTTTAGGTACTACTTGAAATAGGCTGAAACTTTAATCGCGTTTATCTCGCAAACTACGCGTTCCCGGGCCTTATTTGCCCCTTTCGGGGTTTCTAAGGGGTATGAATCAACCATTCTGAATCGATTGGCGCTATCAGAAAATATCGAAATTTTGGTCCCTGAACTCTGACTGCTACTGGGCCCAGAATTTGCACCAAAACAAGTGTTTTATAGAAAAATGAATTGATGCTGGTTTAGGGCAAAATTGCAGTTTAGGTACTACTTGAAATAGGCTGAAACTTTAATCGCGTTTATCTCGCAAACTACGCGTTCCCGGGCCTTATTTGCCCCTTTCGGGGTTTCTAAGGGGTATGAATCAACCATTCTGAATCGATTGGCGCTATCAGAAAATATCGAAATTTTGGTCCCTGAACTCTGACTGCTACTGGGCCCAGAATTTGCACCAAAACAAGTGTTTTATAGATAAAAAGAATTGATGCTGGTATAGGGCAAAATTGCAGTTTAGGTACTACTTGAAATAGGCTGAAACTTTAATCGCGTTTATCTCGCAAACTACGCGTGACCGGGCCTTATTTGCACCTTTCGGAGTTTCTAAGGGGTATGAATCAACCATATTGAATCGATTGGCGCTATCAGAAAATATCGAAATTTTGGTCCCTGAACTCTGACTGCTACTGGGCCCAGAATTTGCACCAAAACAAGTGTTTTATAGATAAAAAGAATTGATGCTGGTATAGGGCAAAATTGCAGTTTAGGTACTACTTGAAATAGGCTGAAACTTTAATCGCGTTTATCTCGCAAACTACGCGTTCCCGGGCCTTATTTGCCCCTTTCGGGGTTTCTAAGGGGTATGAATCAACCATTCTGAATCGATTGGCGCTATCAGAAAATATCGAAATTTTGGTCCCTGAACTCTGACTGCTACTGGGCCCAGAATTTGCACCAAAACAAGTGTTTTATAGATAAAAAGAATTGATGCTGGTATAGGGCAAAATTGCAGTTTAGGAACTACTTCAAATAGGCTGAAACTTTAATCGCGTTTATCTCGCAAACTACGCGTTCCCGGGCCTTATTTGCCCCTTCCGGGGTTTCTAAGGGGTATGAATCAACCATTCTGAATCGATTGGCGCTATCAGAAAATATCGAAATTTTGGTCCCTGAACTCTGACTGCTACTGGGCCCAGAATTTGCACCAAAACAAGTGTTTTATAGATAAAAAGAATTGATGCTGGTATAGGGCAAAATTGCAGTTTAGGTACTACTTCAAATAGGCTGAAACTTTAATCGCGTTTATCTCGCAAACTACGCGTTCCCGGGCCTTATTCTCCCCTTTCGGGGTTTCTAAGGGGTATGAATCAACCATTCTGAATCGATTGGCGCTATCAGAAAATATCGAAATTTTGGTCCCTGAACTCTGACTGCTACTGGGCCCAGAATTCGCACCAAAACAAGTGTTTTATAGATTAAAAGAATTGATGCTGGTATAGGGCAAAATTGCAGTTTAGGTACTACTTCAAATAGACTGAAACTTTAATCGCGTTTATCTCGCAAACTACGCGTTCCCGGCCCTTATTTGCCCCTTTCGGGGTTTCTAAGGGGTATGAATCAACCATTCTGAATCGATTGGCGCTATCAGAAAATATCGAAATTTTGGTCCCTGAACTCTGACTGCTACTGGGCCCAGAATTTGCACCAAAACAAGTGTTTTATAGATAAAAAGAATTGATGCTGGTATAGGGCAAAATTGCAGTTTAGGTACTACTTGAAATAGGCTGAAACTTTAATCGCGTTTATCTCGCAAAGTACGCGTTCCCGGGCCTTATTTGCCCCATTCGGGGTTTCTAAGGGGTATGAATCAACCATTCTGAATCGATTGGCGCTATCAGAAAATATCGAAATTTTGGTCCCTGAACTCTGACTGCTACTGGGCCCAGAATTTGCACCAAAACAAGTGTTTTATAGATAAAAAGAATTGATGCTGGTATAGGGCAAAATTGCAGTTTAGGTACTACTTCAAATAGGCTGAAACTTTAATCGCGTTTATCTCGCAAACTACGCGTTCCCGGGCCTTATTTGCCCCTTTCGGGGTTTCTAAGGGGTATGAATCAACCATTCTGAATCGATTGGCGCTATCAGAAAATATCGAAATTTTGGTCCCCGAACTCTGACTGCTACTGGGCCCAGAATTTGCACCAAAACAAGTGTTTTATAGATAAAAAGAATTGATGCTGGTATAGGGCAAAATTGCAGTTTAGGTACTACTTCAAATAGGCTGAAACTTTAATCGCGTTTATCTCGCAAACTACGCGTTCCCGGGCCTTATTCTCCCCTTTCGGAGTTTCTAAGGGGTATGAATCAACCATTCTGAATCGATTGGCGCTATCAGAAAATATCGAAATTTTGGTCCCTGAACTCTGACTGCTACTGGGCCCAGAATTCGCACCAAAACAAGTGTTTTATAGATTAAAAGAATTGATGCTGGTATAGGGCAAAATTGCAGTTTAGGTACTACTTCAAATAGACTGAAACTTTAATCGCGTTTATCTCGCAAACTACGCGTTCCCGGCCCTTATTTGCCCCTTTCGGGGTTTCTAAGGGGTATGAATCAACCATTCTGAATCGATTGGCGCTATCAGAAAATATCGAAATTTTGGTCCCTGAACTCTGACTGCTACTGGGCCCAGAATTTGCACCAAAACAAGTGTTTTATAGATAAAAAGAATTGATGCTGGTATAGGGCAAAATTGCAGTTTAGGTACTACTTCAAATAGGCTGAAACTTTAATCGCGTTTATCTCGCAAAGTACGCGTTCCCGGGCCTTATTTGCCCCATTCGGGGTTTCTAAGGGGTATGAATCAACCATTCTGAATCGATTGGCGCTATCAGAAAATATCGAAATTTTGGTCCCTGAACTCTGACTGCTACTGGGCCCAGAATTTGCACCAAAACAAGTGTTTTATAGATAAAAAGAATTGATGCTGGTATAGGGCAAAATTGCAGTTTAGGTACTACTTGAAATAGGCTGAAACTTTAATCGCGTTTATCTCGCAAACTACGCGTTCCCGGGCCTTATTTGCCCCTTCCGGGGTTTCTAAGGGGTATGAATCAACCATTCTGAATCGATTGGCGCTATCAGAAAATATCGAAATTTTAGTCCCTGAACTCTGACTGCTACTGGGCCCAGAATTTGCACCAAAACAAGTGTTTTATAGATAAAAAGAATTGATGCTGGTATAGGGCAAAATTGCAGTTTAGGTACTACTTCAAATAGGCTGAAACTTTAATCGCGTTTATCTCGCAAACTACGCGTTCCCGGGCCTTATTTGCCCCATTCGGGGTTTCTAAGGGGTATGAATCAACCATTCTGAACCGATTGGCGCTATCAGAAAATATCGAAATTTTGGTCCCTGAACTCTGACTGCTACTGGGCCCAGAATTTGCACCAAAACAAGTGTTTTATAGATAAAAAGAATTGATGCTGGTTTAGGGCAAAATTGCAGTTTAGGTACTACTTGAAATAGGCTGAAACTTTAATCGCGTTTATCTCGCAAACTACGCGTTCCCGGGCCTTATTTGCCCCATTCGGGGTTTCTAAGGGGTATGAATCAACCATTCTGAATCGATTGGCGCTATCAGAAAACATCGAAATTTTGGACCCTGAACTCTGACTGCTACTGGGCCCAGAATTTGCACCAAAACAAGTGTTTTATAGATAAAAAGAATTGATGCTGGTATAGGGCAGAATTGCAGTTTAGGTACTACTTCAAATAGGCTGAAACTTTAATCGCGTTTATCTCGCAAACTACGCGTTCCCGGCCCTTATTTGCCCCTTTCGGGGTTTCTAAGGGGTATGAATCAACCATTCTGAATCGATTGGCGCTATCAGAAAATATCGAAATTTTGGTCCCTGAACTCTGACTGCTACTGGGCCCAGAATTTGCACCAAAACAAGTGTTTTATAGATAAAAAGAATTGATGCTGGTATAGGGCAAAATTGCAGTTTAGGTACTACTTCAAATAGGCTGAAACTTTAATCGCGTTTATCTCGCAAACTACGCGTTCCCGGGCCTTATTTGCCCCTTTCGGCTTTTCTAAGGGGTATGAATCAACCATTCTGAATCGATTGGCGCTATCAGAAAATATCGAAATTTTGGTCCCTGAACTCTGACTGCTACTGGGCCCAGAATTTGCACCAAAACAAGTGTTTTATAGATAAAAAGAATTGATGCTGGTATAGGGCAAAATTGCAGTTTAGGTACTACTTCAAATAGGCTGAAACTTTAATCGCGTTTATCTCGCAAACTACGCGTTCCCGGGCCTTATTCTCCCCTTTCGGGGTTTCTAAGGGGTATGAATCAACCATTCTGAATCGATTGGCGCTATCAGAAAATATCGAAATTTTGGTCCCTGAACTCTGACTGCTACTGGGCCCAGAATTCGCACCAAAACAAGTGTTTTATAGATTAAAAGAATTGATGCTGGTATAGGGCAAAATTGCAGTTTAGGTACTACTTCAAATAGACTGAATCTTTAATCGCGTTTATCTCGCAAACTACGCGTTCCCGGGCCTTATTTGCCCCATTCGGGATTTCTAAGGGGTATGAATCAACCATTCTGAATCGATTGGCGCTATCAGAAAATTTCGAAATTTTGGTCCCTGAACTCTGACTGCTACTGGGCCCAGAATTGGCAATAAAACAAGTGTTTTATAGATAAAAAGAATTGATGCTGGTGTAGGGCAAAATTGCAGTTTAGGTACTACTTCAAATAGGCTGAAACTTTAATCGCGTTTATCTCGCAAACTACGCGTTCTCGGGCCTTATTTGCCCCATTCGGGGTTTCTAAGGGGTATGAATCAACCATTCTGAATCGATTGGCGCTATCAGAAAACATCGAAATTTTGGACCCTGAACTCTGACTGCTACTGGGCCCAGAATTTGCACCAAAACAAGTGTTTTATAGATAAAAAGAATTGATGCTGGTATAGGGCAAAATTGCAGTTTAGGTACTACTTCAAATAGGCTGAAACTTTAATCGCGTTCATCTCGCAAACTACGCGTTCCCGGGTCTTATTTGCCCCTTCCGGGGTTTCTAAGGGGTATGAATCAACCATTCTGAATCGATTGGCGCTATCAGAAAATATCGAAATTTTAGTCCCTGAACTCTGACTGCTACTGGGCCCAGAATTTGCACCAAAACAAGTGTTTTATAGATAAAAAGAATTGATGCTGGTTTAGGGCAAAATTGCAGTTTAGGTACTACTTCAAATAGGCTGAAACTTTAATCGCGTTCATCTCGCAAACTACGCGTTCCCGGGCCTTATTTGCCCCATTCGGGATTTCTAAGGGGTATGAATCAACCATTCTGAATCGATTGGCGCTATCAGAAAATTTCGAAATTTTGGTCCCTGAACTCTGACTGCTACTGGGCCCAGAATTGGCACCAAAACAAGTGTTTTATAGATAAAAAGAATTGATGCTGGTGTAGGGCAAAATTGCAGTTTAGGTACTACTTCAAATAGGCTGAAACTTTAATCGCGTTTATCTCGCAAACTACGCGTTCCCGGGCCTTATTTGCCCCATTCGGGGTTTCTAAGGGGTATGAATCAACCATTCTGAACCGATTGGCGCTATCAGAAAATATCGAAATTTTGGTACCTGAACTCTGACTGCTACTGGGCCCAGAATTTGCACCAAAACAAGTGTTTTATAGAAAAATGAATTGATGCTGGTTTAGGGCAAAATTGCAGTTTAGGTACTACTTGAAATAGGCTGAAACTTTAATCGCGTTTATCTCGCAAACTACGCGTTCCCGGGCCTTATTTGCCCCTTTCGGGGTTTCTAAGGGGTATGAATCAACCATTCTGAATCGATTGGCGCTATCAGAAAATATCGAAATTTTGGTCCCTGAACTCTGACTGCTACTGGGCCCAGAATTTGCACCAAAACAAGTGTTTTATAGATAAAAAGAATTGATGCTGATATAGGGCAAAATTGCAGTTTAGGTACTACTTGAAATAGGCTGAAACTTTAATCGCGTTTATCTCGCAAACTACGCGTTCTCGGGCCTTATTTGCCCCTGTCGGGGTTTCTAAGGGGTATGAATCAACCATTCTGAATCGATTGGCGCTATCAGAAAATTTCGAAATTTTGGTCCCTGAACTCTGACTGCTACTGGGCCCAGAATTTGCACCAAAACAAGTGTTTTATAGATAAAAAGAATTTATGCTGGTATAGGGCAAAATTGCAGTTTAGGTACTACTTGAAATAGGCTGAAACTTTAATCGCGTTCATCTCGCAAACTACGCGTTCCCGGGCCTTATTTGCCCCATTCGGGATTTCTAAGGGGTATGAATCAACCATTCTGAACCGATTGGCGCTATCAGAAAATATCGAAATTTTGGTCCCTGAACTCTGACTGCTACTGGGCCCAGAATTTGCACCAAAACAAGTGTTTTATAGATAAAAAGAATTGATGCTGGTTTAGGGCAAAATTGCAGTTTAGGTACTACTTCAAATAGGCTGAAACTTTAATCGCGTTCATCTCGCAAACTACGCGTTCCCGGGCCTTATTTGCCCCATTCGGGATTTCTAAGGGGTATGAATCAACCATTCTGAATCGATTGGCGCTATCAGAAAATTTCGAAATTTTGGTCCCTGAACTCTGACTGCTACTGGGCCCAGAATTGGCACCAAAACAAGTGTTTTATAGATAAAAAGAATTGATGCTGGTGTAGGGCAAAATTGCAGTTTAGGTACTACTTCAAATAGGCTGAAACTTTAATCGCGTTTATCTCGCAAACTACGCGTTCCCGGGCCTTATTTGCCCCATTCGGGGTTTCTAAGGGGTATGAATCAACCATTCTGAACCGATTGGCGCTATCAGAAAATATCGAAATTTTGGTCCCTGAACTCTGACTGCTACTGGGCCCAGAATTTGCACCAAAACAAGTGTTTTATAGATAAAAAGAATTGATGCTGGTTTAGGGCAAAATTGCAGTTTAGGTACTACTTGAAATAGGCTGAAACTTTAATCGCGTTTATCTCGCAAACTACGCGTTCCCGGGCCTTATTTGCCCCTCTCGGGGTTTCTAAGGGGTATGAATCAACCATTCTGAATCGATTGGCGCTATCAGAAAATATCGAAATTTTGGTCCCTGAACTCTGACTGCTACTGGGCCCAGAATTTGCACCAAAACAAGTGTTTTATAGATAAAAAGAATTGATGCTGGTATAGGGCAAAATTGCAGTTTAGGTACTACTTGAAATAGGCTGAAACTTTAATCGCGTTTATCTCGCAAACTACGCGTTCTCGGGCCTTATTTGCCCCTGTCGGGGTTTCTAAGGGGTATGAATCAACCATTCTGAATCGATTGGCGCTATCAGAAAATTTCGAAATTTTGGTCCCTGAACTCTGACTGCTACTGGGCCCAGAATTTGCACCAAAACAAGTGTTTTATAGATAAAAAGAATTGATGCTGGTATAGGGCAAAATTGCAGTTTAGGTACTACTTGAAATAGGCTGAAACTTTAATCGCGTTTATCTCGCAAACTACGCGTTCCCGGGCCTTATTTGCCCCATTCGGGGTTTCTAAGGGGTATGAATCAACCATTCTGAATCGATTGGCGCTATCAGAAAACATCGAAATTTTGGACCCTGAACTCTGACTGCTACTGGGCCCAGAATTTGCACCAAAACAAGTGTTTTATAGATAAAAAGAATTGATGCTGGTATAGGGCAAAATTGCAGTTTAGGTACTACTTCAAATAGGCTGAAACTTTAATCGCGTTCATCTCGCAAACTACGCGTTCCCGGGTCTTAATTGCCCCTTCCGGGGTTTCTAAGGGGTATGAATCAACCATTCTGAATCGATTGGCGCTATCAGAAAATATCGAAATTTTAGTCCCTGAACTCTGACTGCTACTGGGCCCAGAATTTGCACCAAAACAAGTGTTTTATAGATAAAAAGAATTGATGCTGGTTTAGGGCAAAATTGCAGTTTAGGTACTACTTCAAATAGGCTGAAACTTTAATCGCGTTTATCTCGCAAACTACGCGTTCCCGGGCCTTATTTGCCCCTTTCGGGGTTTCTAAGGGGTATGAATCAACCATTCTGAATCGATTGGCGCTATTAGAAAATATCGAAATTTTGGTCCCCGAACTCTGACTACTACTGGGCCCAGAATTTGCACCAAAACAAGTGTTTTATAGATAAAAAGAATTGATGCTGGTATAGGACAAAATTGCAGTTTAGGTACTACTTCAAATAGGCTGAAACTTTAATCGCGTTTATCTCGCAAACTACGCGTTCCCGGGCCTTATTTGCCCCTTTCGGGTTTTCTAAGGGGTATGAATCAACCATTCTGAATCGATTGGCGCTATCAGAAAATATCGAAATTTTGGTCCCTGAACTCTGACTGCTACTGGGCCCAGAATTTGCACCAAAACAAGTGTTTTATAGATAAAAAGAATTGATGCTGATATAGGGCAAAATTGCAGTTTAGGTACTACTTCAAATAGGCTGAAACTTTAATCGCGTTTATCTCGCAAACTACGCGTTCCCGGGCCTTATTTGCCCCTTTCGGGGTTTCTAAGGGGTATGAATCAACCATTCTGAATCGATTGGCGCTATTAGAAAATATCGAAATTTTGGTCCCCGAACTCTGACTGCTACTGGGCCCAGAATTTGCACCAAAACAAGTGTTTTATAGATAAAAAGAATTTATGCTGGTATAGGGCAAAATTGCAGTTTAGGTACTACTTCAAATAGGCTGAAACTTAAATCGCGTTTTTCTCGCAAACTACGCGTTCCCGGGCCTTATTTGCCCCTTTCGGGGTTTCTAAGGGGTATGAATCAACCATTCTGAATCGATTGGCGCTATCAGAAAATATCGAAATTTTGGTCCCTGAACTCTGACTGCTACTGGGCCCAGAATTTGCACCAAAACAAGTGTTTTATAGATAAAAAGAATTGATGCTGGTATAGGGCAAAATTGCAGTTTAGGTACTACTTCAAATAGGCTGAAACTTTAATCGCGTTTTTCTCGCAAACTACGCGTTCCCGGGCCTTATTTGCCCCTTTCGGGGTTTCTAAGGGGTATGAATCAACCATTCTGAATCGATTGGCGCTATCAGAAAATATCGAAATTTTGGTCCCTGAACTCTGACTGCTACTGGGCCCAGAATTTGCACCAAAACAAGTGTTTTATAGATAAAAAGAATTTATGCTGGTATAGGGCAAAATTGCAGTTTAGGTACTACTTCAAATAGGCTGAAACTTTAATCGCGTTTATCTCGCAAACTACGCGTTCCCGGGCCTTATTTGCCCCTTTCGGGGTTTCTAAGGGGTATGAATCAACCATTCTGAATCGATTGGCGCTATCAGAAAATATCGAAATTTTGGTCCCCGAACTCTGACTGCTACTGGGCCCAGAATTTGCACCAAAACAAGTGTTTTATAGATAAAAAGAATTGATGCTGGTATAGGGCAAAATTGCAGTTTAGGTACTACTTCAAATAGGCTGAAACTTTAATCGCGTTTTTCTCGCAAACTACGCGTTCCCGGGCCTTATTTGCCCCTTTCGGGGTTTCTAAGGGGTATGAATCAACCATTCTGAATCGATTGGCGCTATCAGAAAATATCGAAATTTTGGTCCCCGAACTCTGACTGCTACTGGGCCCAGAATTTGCACCAAAACAAGTGTTTTATAGATAAAAAGAATTGATGCTGGTATAGGGCAAAATTGCAGTTTAGGTACTACTTCAAATAGGCTGAAACTTTAATCGCGTTTATCTCGCAAACTACGCGTTCCCGGGCCTTATTTTCCCATTCCGGGGTTTCTAAGGGGTATGAATCAACCATTCTGAATCGATTGGCGCTATCAGAAAATATCGAAATTTTGGTCCCTGAACTCTGACTGCTACTGGGCCCAGAATTTGCACCAAAACAAGTGTTTTATAGATAAAAAGAATTGATGCTGGTATAGGGCAAAATTGCAGTTTAGGTACTACTTCAAATAGGCTGAAACTTTAATCGCGTTTATCTCGCAAACTACGCGTTCCCGGGCGGGAATCAACCATTCTGAATCGATTGGCGCTATCAGAAAATATCGAAATTTTGGTCCCTGAACTCTGACTGCTACTGGGTCCAGAATTTGCACCAAAACAAGTGTTTTATAGATTAGGAGAATTGATGCTGGTGTAGGGCAAAATTGCAGTTTAGCTACTACTTCAAATAGGCTGAAACTTTAATCGCGTTTATCTCGCAAACTACGCGTTACCGGGCCTTATTTGCCCCTTCCGGGGTTTCTAAGGGGTATGAATCAACCATTCTGAATCGATTGGCGCTATCAGAAAATATCGAAATTTTAGTCCCTGAACCCTGACTGCTACTGGGCCCAGAATTTGCACCAAAACAAGTGTTTTATAGATAAAGAGAATTGATGCTGGTGTAGGGCAAAATTGCAGTTCAGCTACTACTTCAAATAGGCTGAAACTTTAATCGCGTTTATCTCGCAAATTACGCGTTACCGGGCCTTATTTGCACCTTTCGGGGTTTCTAAGGGGTATGAATCAACCATTCTGAATCGATTGGCGCTATCAGAAAATATCGAAATTTTGGTCCCTAAACTCTGACTGCTACTGGGCCCAGAATTTGCACCAAAACAAGTGTTTTATAGATAAAAAGAATTGATGCTGGTATAGGGCAAAATTGCAGTTTAGGTACTACTTGAAATAGGCTGAAACTTTAATCGCGTTTATCTCGCAAACTACGCGTTCCCGGGCCTTATTTGCCCCTTTCGGGGTTTCTAAGGGGTATGAATCAACCATTCTGAATCGATTGGCGCTATCAGAAAATATCGAAATTTTGGTCCCTGAACTCTGACTGCTACTGGGCCCAGAATTTGCACCAAAACAAGTGTTTTATAGATTAAAAGAATTGATGCTGGTATAGGGCAAAATTGCAGTTTAGGTACTACTTCAAATAGGCTGAAACTTTAATCGCGTTTATCTCGCAAACTACGCGTTCCCGGGCCTTATTTGCCCCATTCGGGATTTCTAAGGGGTATGAATCAACCATTCTGAATCGATTGGCGCTATCAGAAAATTTCGAAATTTTGGTCCCTGAACTCCGACTGCTACTGGGCCCAGAATTGGCACCAAAACAAGTGTTTTATAGATAAAAAGAATTGATGCTGGTGTAGGGCAAAATTGCAGTTTAGGTACTACTTCAAATAGGCTGAAACTTTAATCGCGTTTATCTCGCAAACTACGCGTTCCCGGGCCTTATTTGCCCCATTCGGGGTTTCTAAGGGGTATGAATCAACCATTCTGAACCGATTGGCGCTATCAGAAAATATCGAAATTTTGGTCCCTGAACTCTGACTGCTACTGGGCCCAGAATTTGCACCAAAACAAGTGTTTTATAGATAAAAAGAATTGATGCTGGTTTAGGGCAAAATTGCAGTTTAGGTACTACTTGAAATAGGCTGAAACTTTAATCGCGTTTATCTCGCAAACTACGCGTTCTCGGGCCTTATTTGCCCCATTCGGGGTTTCTAAGGGGTATGAATCAACCATTCTGAATCGATTGGCGCTATCAGAAAACATCGAA
The DNA here is from genome assembly GCA_964036015.1 of Leptarthrus brevirostris. Classification (NCBI taxonomy): domain Eukaryota; kingdom Metazoa; phylum Arthropoda; class Insecta; order Diptera; family Asilidae; genus Leptarthrus; species Leptarthrus brevirostris. The sequence goes on from OZ038372.1 coordinate 123,454,737, forward strand.
ATATTGGACCCTGAACTCTGACTGCTACTGGGCCCAGAATTTGCACCAAAACAAGTGTTTTATAGATAAAAAGAATTGATGCTGGTATAGGGCAAAATTGCAGTTTAGGTACTACTTCAAATAGGCTGAAACTTTAATCGCGTTCATCTCGCAAACTACGCGTTCCCGGGTCTTATTTGCCCCTTCCGGGGTTTCTAAGGGGTATGAATCAACCATTCTGAATCGATTGGCGCTATCAGAAAATATCGAAATTTTGGTCCCCGAACTCTGACTGCTACTGGGCCCAGAATTTGCACCAAAACAAGTGTTTTATAGATAAAAAGAATTGATGCTGGTATAGGGCAAAATTGCAGTTTAGGTACTACTTCAAATAGGCTGAAACTTTAATCGCGTTTTTCTCGCAAACTACGCGTTCCCGGGCCTTATTTGCCCCTTTCGGGGTTTCTAAGGGGTATGAATCAACCATTCTGAATCGATTGGCGCTATCAGAAAATATCGAAATTTTGGTCCCCGAACTCTGACTGCTACTGGGCCCAGAATTTGCACCAAAACAAGTGTTTTATAGATAAAAAGAATTGATGCTGGTATAGGGCAAAATTGCAGTTTAGGTACTACTTCAAATAGGCTGAAACTTTAATCGCGTTTTTCTCGCAAACTACGCGTTCCCGGGCCTTATTTGCCCCTTTCGGGGTTTCTAAGGGGTATGAATCAACCATTCTGAATCGATTGGCGCTATCAGAAAATATCGAAATTTTGGTCCCTGAACTCTGACTGCTACTGGGCCCAGAATTTGCACCAAAACAAGTGTTTTATAGATAAAAAGAATTTATGCTGGTATAGGGCAAAATTGCAGTTTAGGTACTACTTCAAATAGGCTGAAACTTTAATCGCGTTTATCTCGCAAACTACGCGTTCCCGGGCCTTATTTGCCCCATTCGGGGTTTCTAAGGGGTATGAATCAACCATTCTGAATCGATTGGCGCAATCAGAAAATATCGAAATTTTGGTCCCCGAACTCTGACTGCTACTGGGCCCAGAATTTGCACCAAAACAAGTGTTTTATAGATAAAAAGAATTGATGCTGATATAGGGAAAAATTGCAGTTTAGGTACTACTTCAAATAGGCTGAAACTTTAATCGCGTTTATCTCGCAAACTACGCGTTCCCGGGCCTTATTTGCCCCTTTCGGGGTTTCTAAGGGGTATGAATCAACCATTCTGAATCGATTGGCGCTATTAGAAAATATCGAAATTTTGGTCCCCGAACTCTGACTGCTACTGGGCCCAGAATTTGCACCAAAACAAGTGTTTTATAGATAAAAAGAATTGATGCTGGTATAGGGCAAAATTGCAGTTTAGGTACTACTTCAAATAGGCTGAAACTTTAATCGCGTTTATCTCGCAAACTACGCGTTCCCGGGCCTTATTTGCCCCTTTCGGGGTTTCTAAGGGGTATGAATCAACCATTCTGAATCGATTGGCGCTATCAGAAAATATCGAAATTTTGGTCCCCGAACTCTGACTGCTACTGGGCCCAGAATTTGCACCAAAACAAGTGTTTTATAGATAAAAAGAATTGATGCTGGTATAGGGCAAAATTGCAGTTTAGGTACTACTTCAAATAGGCTGAAACTTAAATCGCGTTTTTCTCGCAAACTACGCGTTCCCGGGCCTTATTTGCCCCTTTCGGGGTTTCTAAGGGGTATGAATCAACCATTCTGAATCGATTGGCGCTATCAGAAAATATCGAAATTTTGGTCCCTGAACTCTGACTGCTACTGGACCCAGAATTTGCACCAAAACAAGTGTTTTATAGATAAAAAGAATTTATGCTGGTATAGGGCAAAATTGCAGTTTAGGTACTACTTCAAATAGACTGAAACTTTAATCGCGTTTATCTCGCAAACTACGCGTTCCCGGGCCTTATTTGCCCCTTTCGGGGTTTCTAAGGGGTATGAATCAACCATTCTGAATCGATTGGCGCTATCAGAAAATATCGAAATTTTGGTCCCCGAACTCTGACTGCTACTGGGCCCAGAATTTGCACCAAAACAAGTGTTTTATAGATAAAAAGAATTGATGCTGGTATAGGGCAAAATTGCAGTTTAGGTACTACTTCAAATAGGCTGAAACTTTAATCGCGTTTTTCTCGCAAACTACGCGTTCCCGGGCCTTATTTGCCCCTTTCGGGGTTTCTAAGGGGTATGAATCAACCATTCTGAATCGATTGGCGCTATCAGAAAATATCGAAATTTTGGTCCCCGAACTCTGACTGCTACTGGGCCCAGAATTTGCACCAAAACAAGTGTTTTATAGATAAAAAGAATTGATGCTGGTATAGGGCAAAATTGCAGTTTAGGTACTACTTCAAATAGGCTGAAACTTTAATCGCGTTTTTCTCGCAAACTACGCGTTCCCGGGCCTTATTTGCCCCTTTCGGGGTTTCTAAGGGGTATGAATCAACCATTCTGAATCGATTGGCGCTATCAGAAAATATCGAAATTTTGGTCCCTGAACTCTGACTGCTACTGGGCCCAGAATTTGCACCGAAACAAGTGTTTTATAGATAAAAAGAATTTATGCTGGTATAGGGCAAAATTTCAGTTTAGGTACTACTTCAAATAGGCTGAAACTTTAATCGCGTTTATCTCGCAAACTACGCGTTCCCGGGCCTTATTCTCCCCTTTCGGGGTTTCTTAGGGGTATGAATCAACCATTCTGAATCGATTGGCGCTATCAGAAAATATCGAAATTTTGGTCCCTGAACTCTGACTGCTACTGGGCCCAGAATTTGCACCAAAACAAGTGTTTTATAGATTAAAAGAATTGATGCTGGTATAGGGCAAAATTGCAGTTTAGGTACTACTTCAAATAGGCTGAAACTTTAATCGCGTTTATCTCGCAAACTACGCGTTCCCGGGCCTTATTTGCCCCATTCGGGGTTTCTAAGGGGTATGAATCAACCATTCTGAATCGATTGGCGCTATCAGAAAATATCGAAATTTTGGTCCCCGAACTCTGACTGCTACTGGGCCCAGAATTTGCACCAAAACAAGTGTTTTATAGATAAAAAGAATTGATGCTGGTATAGGGCAAAATTGCAGTTTAGGTACTACTTCAAAAAGGCTGAAACTTTAATCGCGTTTTTCTCGCAAACTACGCGTTCCCGGGCCTTATTTGCCCCTTTCGGGGTTTCTAAGGGGTATGAATCAACCATTCTGAATCGATTGGCGCTATCAGAAAATATCGAAATTTTGGTCCCTGAACTCTGACTGCTACTGGGCCCAGAATTTGCACCAAAACAAGTGTTTTATAGATAAAAAGAATTTATGCTGGTATAGGGCAAAATTGCAGTTTAGGTACTACTTCAAATAGGCTGAAACTTTAATCGCGTTTATCTCGCAAACTACGCGTTCCCGGGCCTTATTCTCCCCTTTCGGGGTTTCTAAGGGGTATGAATCAACCATTCTGAATCGATTGGCGCTATCAGAAAATATCGAAATTGTGGTCCCTGAACTCTGACTGCTACTGGGCCCAGAATTTGCACCAAAACAAGTGTTTTATAGATTAAAAGAATTGATGCTGGTATAGGGCAAAATTGCAGTTTAGGTACTACTTCAAATAGGCTGAAACTTTAATCGCGTTTATCTCGCAAACTACGCGTTCCCGGGCCTTATTTGCCCCATTCGGGGTTTCTAAGGGGTATGAATCAACCATTCTGAACCGATTGGCGCTATCAGAAAATATCGAAATTTTGGTCCCTGAACTCTGACTGCTACTGGGCCCAGAATTTGCACCAAAACAAGTGTTTTATAGATAAAAAGAATTGATGCTGGTTTAGGGCAAAATTGCAGTTTAGGTACTACTTGAAATAGGCTGAAACTTTAATCGCGTTTATCTCGCAAACTACGCGTTCTAGGGCCTTATTTGCCCCTTTCGGGGTTTCTAAGGGGTATGAATCAACCATTCTGAATCGATTGGCGCTATCAGAAAATTTCGATATTTTGGTCCCTGAACTCTGACTGCTACTGGGCCCAGAATTTGCACCAAAACAAGTGTTTTATAGATAAAAAGAATTGATGCTGGTATAGGGCAAAATTGCAGTTTAGGTACTACTTGAAATAGGCTGAAACTTTAATCGCGTTTATCTCGCAAACTACGCGTTCCCGGGCCTTATTTGCCCCTTTCGGGGTTTCTAAGGGGTATGAATCAACCATTCTGAATCGATTGGCGCTATCAGAAAATATCGAAATTTTGGTCCCTGAACTCTGACTGCTACTGGGCCCAGAATTTGCACCAAAACAAGTGTTTTATAGATAAAAAGAATTGATGCTGGTATAGGGCAAAATTGCAGTTTAGGTACTACTTGAAATAGGCTGAAACTTTAATCGCGTTTATCTCGCAAACTACGCGTTCCCGGGCCTTATTTGCCCCTTTCTGGGTTTCTAAGGGGTATGAATCAACCATTCTGAATCGATTGGCGCTATCAGAAAATATCGAAATTATGGTCCCTGAACTCTGACTGCTACTGGGCCCAGAATTTGCACCAAAACAAGTGTTTTATAGATTAAAAGAATTGATGCTGGTATAGGGCAAAATTGCAGTTTAGGTACTACTTCAAATAGGCTGAAACTTTAATCGCGTTTATCTCGCAAACTACGCGTTCCCGGGCCTTATTTGCCCCTTTCGGGATTTCTAAGGGGTATGAATCAACCATTCTGAATCGATTGGCGCTATCAGAAAATTTCGAAATTTTGGTCCCTGAACTCTGACTGCTACTGGGCCCAGAATTTGCACCAAAACAAGTGTTTTATAGATAAAAAGAATTGATGCTGGTATAGGGCAAAATTGCAGTTTAGGTACTACTTCAAATAGGCTGAAACTTTAATCGCGTTTATCTCGCAAACTACGCGTTCCCGGGCCTTATTTGCCCCATTCGGGGTTTCTAAGGGGTATGAATCAACCATTCTGAATCGATTGGCGCTATCAGAAAATATCGAAATTTTGGTCCCTGAACTCTGACTGCTACTGGGCCCAGAATTTGCACCAAAACAAGTGTTTTATAGATAAAAAGAATTGATGCTGGTATAGGGCAAAATTGCAGTTTAGGTACTACTTGAAATAGGCTGAAACTTTAATCGCGTTTATCTCGCAAACTACGCGTTCCCGGGCCTTATTTGCCCCATTCGGGGTTTCTAAGGGTTATGAATCAACCATTCTGAATCGATTGGCGCTATCAGAAAATATCGAAATTTTGGTCCCTGAACTCTGACTACTACTGGGCCCAGAATTTGCACCAAAACAAGTGTTTTATAGATAAAAAGAATTGATGCTGGTATAGGACAAAATTGCAGTTTAGGTACTACTTCAAATAGGCTGAAACTTTAATCGCGTTTATCTCGCAAACTACGCGTTCCCGGGCCTTATTTGCCCCTTTCGGGGTTTCTAAGGGGTATGAATCAACCATTCTGAATCGATTGGCGCTATTAGAAAATATCGAAATTTTGGTCCCCGAACTCTGACTGCTACTGGGCCCAGAATTTGCACCAAAACAAGTGTTTTATAGATAAAAAGAATTTATGCTGGTATAGGGCAAAATTGCAGTTTAGGTACTACTTCAAATAGGCTGAAACTTTAATCGCGTTTATCTCGCAAACTACGCGTTCTAGGGCCTTATTTGCCCCTTTCGGGGTTTCTAAGGGGTATGAATCAACCATTCTGAATCGATTGGCGCTTTCAGAAAATATCGAAATTTTGGTCCCCGAACTCTGACTGCTACTGGGCCCAGAATTTGCACCAAAACAAGTGTTTTATAGATAAAAAGAATTTATGCTGGTATAGGGCAAAATTGCAGTTTAGGTACTACTTCAAATAGGCTGAAACTTTAATCGCGTTTATCTCGCAAACTACGCGTTCCCGGGCCTTATTTGCCCCTTTCGGGGTTTCTAAGGGGTATGAATCAACCATTCTGAATCGATTGGCGCTATCAGAAAATATCGAAATTTTGGTCCCCGAACTCTGACTGCTACTGGGCCCAGAATTTGCACCAAAACAAGTGTTTTATAGATAAAAAGAATTGATGCTGGTATAGGGCAAAATTGCAGTTTAGGTACTACTTCAAATAGGCTGAAACTTTAATCGCGTTTTTCTCGCAAACTACGCGTTCCCGGGCCTTATTTGCCCCTTTCGGGGTTTCTAAGGGGTATGAATCAACCATTCTGAATCGATTGGCGCTATCAGAAAATATCGAAATTATGGTCCCTGAACTCTGACTGCTACTGGGCCCAGAATTTGCACCAAAACAAGTGTTTTATAGATTAAAAGAATTGATGCTGGTATAGGGCAAAATTGCAGTTTAGGTACTACTTCAAATAGGCTGAAACTTTAATCGCGTTTATCTCGCAAACTACGCGTTCCCGGGCCTTATTTGCCCCTTTCGGGATTTCTAAGGGGTATGAATCAACCATTCTGAATCGATTGGCGCTATCAGAAAATTTCGAAATTTTGGTCCCTGAACTCTGACTGCTACTGGGCCCAGAATTTGCACCAAAACAAGTGTTTTATAGATAAAAAGAATTGATGCTGGTATAGGGCAAAATTGCAGTTTAGGTACTACTTGAAATAGGCTGAAACTTTAATCGCGTTCATCTCGCAAACTACGCGTTCCCGGGTCTTATTTGCCCCTCCTGCGGTTTCTAGGGGGTATGAATCAACCATTCTGAATCGATTGGCGCTATCAGAAAATATCGAAATTATGGTCCCTGAACTCTGACTGCTACTGGGCCCAGAATTTGCACCAAAACAAGTGTTTTATAGATTAAAAGAATTGATGCTGGTATAGGGCAAAATTGCAGTTTAGGTACTACTTGAAATAGGCTGAAACTTTAATCGCGTTCATCTCGCAAACTACGCGTTCCCGGGTCTTATTTGCCCCTCCTGCGGTTTCTAGGGGGTATGAATCAACCATTCTGAATCGATTGGCGCTATCAGAAAATATCGAAATTATGGTCCCTGAACTCTGACTGCTACTGGGCCCAGAATTTGCACCAAAACAAGTGTTTTATAGATTAAAAGAATTGATGCTGGTATAGGGCAAAATTGCAGTTTAGGTACTACTTCAAATAGGCTGAAACTTTAATCGCGTTTTTCTCGCAAACTACGCGTTCCCGGGCCTTATTTGCCCCTTTCGGGGTTTCTAAGGGGTATGAATCAACCATTCTGAATCGATTGGCGCTATCAGAAAATATCGAAATTTTGGTCCCCGAACTCTGACTGCTACTGGGCCCAGAATTTGCACCAAAACAAGTGTTTTATAGATAAAAAGAATTGATGCTGGTATAGGGCAAAATTGCAGTTTAGGTACTACTTGAAATAGGCTGAAACTTTAATCGCGTTCATCTCGCAAACTACGCGTTCCCGGGCCTTATTTGCCCCTTTCGGGGTTTCTAAGGGGTATGAATCAACCATTCTGAATCGATTGGCGCTATCAGAAAATATCGAAATTATGGTCCCTGAACTCTGACTGCTACTGGGCCCAGAATTTGCACCAAAACAAGTGTTTTATAGATTAAAAGAATTGATGCTGGTATAGGGCAAAATTGCAGTTTAGGTACTACTTCAAATAGGCTGAAACTTTAATCGCGTTTATCTCGCAAACTACGCGTTCCCGGGCCTTATTTGCCCCTTTCGGGATTTCTAAGGGGTATGAATCAACCATTCTGAATCGATTGGCGCTATCAGAAAATTTCGAAATTTTGGTCCCTGAACTCTGACTGCTACTGGGCCCAGAATTTGCACCAAAACAAGTGTTTTATAGATAAAAAGAATTGATGCTGGTATAGGGCAAAATTGCAGTTTAGGTACTACTTGAAATAGGCTGAAACTTTAATCGCGTTTATCTCGCAAACTACGCGTTCCCGGGCCTTATTTGCCCCATTCGGGGTTTCTAAGGGTTATGAATCAACCATTCTGAATCGATTGGCGCTATCAGAAAATATCGAAATTTTGGTCCCTGAACTCAGACTACTACTGGGCCCAGAATTTGCACCAAAACAAGTGTTTTATAGATAAAAAGAATTGATGCTGGTATAGGACAAAATTGCAGTTTAGGTACTACTTCAAATAGGCTGAAACTTTAATCGCGTTTATCTCGCAAACTACGCGTTCCCGGGCCTTATTTGCCCCTTTCGGGGTTTCTAAGGGGTATGAATCAACCATTCTGAATCGATTGGCGCTATCAGAAAATATCGAAATTTTGGTCCCTGAACTCTGACTGCTACTGGGCCCAGAATTTGCACCAAAACAAGTGTTTTATAGATAAAAAGAATTGATGCTGATATAGGGCAAAATTGCAGTTTAGGTACTACTTCAAATAGGCTGAAACTTTAATCGCGTTTATCTCGCAAACTACGCGTTCCCGGGCCTTATTTGCCCCTTTCGGGGTTTCTAAGGGGTATGAATCAACCATTCTGAATCGATTGGCGCTATTAGAAAATATCGAAATTTTGGTCCCCGAACTCTGACTGCTACTGGGCCCAGAATTTGCACCAAAACAAGTGTTTTATAGATTAAAAGAATTGATGCTGGTATAGGGCAAAATTGCAGTTTAGGTACTACTTCAAATAGGCTGAAACTTTAATCGCGTTTATCTCGCAAACTACGCGTTCCCGGGCCTTATTTGCCCCTTTCGGGATTTCTAAGGGGTATGAATCAACCATTCTGAATCGATTGGCGCTATCAGAAAATTTCGAAATTTTGGTCCCTGAACTCTGACTGCTACTGGGCCCAGAATTTGCACCAAAACAAGTGTTTTATAGATAAAAAGAATTGATGCTGGTATAGGGCAAAATTGCAGTTTAGGTACTACTTCAAATAGGCTGAAACTTTAATCGCGTTTATCTCGCAAACTACGCGTTCCCGGGCCTTATTTGCCCCATTCGGGGTTTCTAAGGGGTATGAATCAACCATTCTGAATCGATTGGCGCTATCAGAAAATATCGAAATTTTGGTCCCTGAACTCTGACTGCTACTGGGCCCAGAATTTGCACCAAAACAAGTGTTTTATAGATAAAAAGAATTGATGCTGGTATAGGGCGAAATTGCAGTTTAGGTACTACTTGAAATAGGCTGAAACTTTAATCGCGTTTATCTCGCAAACTACGCGTTCCCGGGCCTTATTTGCCCCATTCGGGGTTTCTAAGGGTTATGAATCAACCATTCTGAATCGATTGGCGCTATCAGAAAATATCGAAATTTTGGTCCCTGAACTCTGACTACTACTGGGCCCAGAATTTGCACCAAAACAAGTGTTTTATAGATAAAAAGAATTGATGCTGGTATAGGACAAAATTGCAGTTTAGGTACTACTTCAAATAGGCTGAAACTTTAATCGCGTTTATCTCGCAAACTACGCGTTCCCGGGCCTTATTTGCCCCTTTCGGGGTTTCTAAGGGGTATGAATCAACCATTCTGAATCGATTGGCGCTATCAGAAAATATCGAAATTTTGGTCCCTGAACTCTGACTGCTACTGGGCCCAGAATTTGCACCAAAACAAGTGTTTTATAGATAAAAAGAATTGATGCTGATATAGGGCAAAATTGCAGTTTAGGTACTACTTCAAATAGGCTGAAACTTTAATCGCGTTTATCTCGCAAACTACGCGTTCCCGGGCCTTATTTGCCCCTTTCGGGGTTTCTAAGGGGTATGAATCAACCATTCTGAATCGATTGGCGCTATTAGAAAATATCGAAATTTTGGTCCCCGAACTCTGACTGCTACTGGGCCCAGAATTTGCACCAAAACAAGTGTTTTATAGATAAAAAGAATTGATGCTGGTATAGGGCAAAATTGCAGTTTAGGTACTACTTCAAATAGGCTGTAACTTTAATCGCGTTTATCTCGCAAACTACGCGTTCCCGGGCCTTATTTGCCCCTTTCGGGGTTTCTAAGGGGTATGAATCAACCATTCTGAATCGATTGGCGCTTTCAGAAAATATCGAAATTTTGGTCCCCGAACTCTGACTGCTACTGGGCCCAGAATTTGCACCAAAACAAGTGTTTTATAGATAAAAAGAATTGATGCTGGTATAGGGCAAAATTGCAGTTTAGGTACTACTTCAAATAGGCTGAAACTTTAATCGCGTTTTTCTCGCAAACTACGCGTTCCCGGGCCTTATTTGCCCCTTTCGGGGTTTCTAAGGGGTATGAATCAACCATTCTGAATCGATTGGCGCTATCAGAAAATATCGAAATTTTGGTCCCTGAACTCTGACTGCTACTGGGCCCAGAATTTGCACCAAAACAAGTGTTTTATAGATAAAAAGAATTTATGCTGGTATAGGGCAAAATTGCAGTTTAGGTACTACTTCAAATAGGCTGAAACTTTAATCGCGTTTATCTCGCAAACTACGCGTTCCCGGGCCTTATTTGCCCCATTCGGGGTTTCTAAGGGGTATGAATCAACCATTCTGAATCGATTGGCGCTATCAGAAAATATCGAAATTTTGGTCCCTGAACTCTGACTGCTACTGGACCCAGAATTTGCACCAAAACAAGTGTTTTATAGATAAAAAGAATTGATGCTGGTATAGGGCAAAATTGCAGTTTAGGTACTACTTGAAATAGGCTGAAACTTTAATCGCGTTTATCTCGCAAACTACGCGTTCCCGGGCCTTATTTGCCCCTTGCGGGGTTTCTAAGGGGTATGAATCAACCATTCTGAATCGATTGGCGCTATCAGAAAATATCGAAATTTTGGTCCCCGAACTCTGACTGCTACTGGGCCCAGAATTTGCACCAAAACAAGTGTTTTATAGATAAAAAGAATTGATGCTGGTATAGGGCAAAATTGCAGTTTAGGTACTACTTCAAATAGGCTGAAACTTTAATCGCGTTTTTCTCGCAAACTACGCGTTCCCGGGTTTTTTTTCCCCCTTCGGGGTTTCTAAGGGGTATGAATCAACCATTCTGAATCGATTGGCGCTATCAGAAAATATCGAAATTTTGGTCCCCGAACTCTGACTGCTACTGGGCCCAGAATTTGCACCAAAACAAGTGTTTTATAGATAAAAAGAATTGATGCTGGTATAGGGCAAAATTGCAGTTTAGGTACTACTTATAATAGGCTGAAACTTTAATCGCGTTTTTCTCGCAAACTACGCGTTCAAGGGCCTTATTTGCCCCTTTCGGGGTTTCTAAGGGGTAGGAATCAACCATTCTGAATCGATTGGCGCTATCAGAAAATATCGAAATTTTGGTCCCTGAACTCTGACTGCTACTGGGCCCAGAATTTGCACCAAAACAAGTGTTTTATAGATAAAAAGAATTTATGCTGGTATAGGGCAAAATTGCAGTTTAGGTACTACTTCAAATAGGCTGAAACTTTAATCGCGTTTATCTCGCAAACTACGCGTTCCCGGGCCTTATTTGCACCTTTCGAGGTTTCTAAGGGGTATGAATCAACCATTCTGAATCGATTGGCGCTATCAGCAAATATCGAAATTTTGGTCCCTGAACTCTGACCGCTACTGGACCCAGAATTTGCACCAAAATAAGTGTTTTATAGATAAAAAGAATTGATGCTGATATAGGGCAAAATTGCAGTTTAGGTACTACTTCAAATAGGCTGAAACTTTAATCGCGTTTATCTCGCAAACTACGCGTTCCCGGGCCTTATTTGCCCCTTTCGGGGTTTCTAAGGGGTATGAATCAACCATTCTGAATCGATTGGCGCTATCAGAAAATATCCAAATTTTGGTCCCCGAACTCTTACTGCTACTGGGCCCAGAATTTGCACCAAAACAAGTGTTTTATAGATAAAAAGAATTGATGCTGGTATAGGGCAAAATTGCAGTTTAGGTACTACTTCAAATAGGCTGAAACTTTAATCGCGTTTTTCTCGCAAACTACGCGTTCCCGGGCCTTACTTGCCCCTTTCGGGGTTTCTAAGGGGTATGAATCAACCATTCTGAATCGATTGGCGCTATCAGAAAATATCGAAATTTTGGTCCCTGAACTCTGACTGCTACTGGGCCCAGAATTGGCACCAAAACAAGTGTTTTATAGATAAAAAGAATTGATGCTGGTATAGGGCAAAATTGCAGTTTAGGTACTACTTCAAATAGGCTGAAACTTTAATCGCGTTTATCTCGCAAACTACGCGTTCCCGGGCCTTATTTGCACCTTTCGAGGTTTCTAAGGGGTATGAATCAACCATTCTGAATCGATTGGCGCTATCAGCAAATATCGAAATTTTGGTCCCTGAACTCTGACTGCTACTGTACCCAGAATTTGCACCAAAATAAGTGTTTTATAGATAAAAAGAATTGATGCTGGTATAGGGCAAAATTGCAGTTTAGGTACTACCTCAAATAGGCTGAAACTTTAATCGCGTTTATCTCGCAAACTACGCGTTCCCGGGCCTTATTTGCCCCATTCGGGGTTTCTAAGGGGTATGATTCAACCATTCTGAATCGATTGGCGCTATCAGAAAATATCGAAATTTGGGTTCCTGAACTCTGACTGCTACTGGACCCGGAATTTGCACCAAAACAAGTGTTTTATAGATAAAAAGAATTGATGCTGGTATAGGGCAAAATTGCAGTTTAGGTACTACTTCAAATAGGCTGAAACTTTAATCGCGTTTATCTCGCAAACTACGCGTTCCCGGGCCTTATTTGCCCCATTCGGGGTTTCTAAGGGGTATGAATCAACCATTCTGAATCGATTAGCGCTATCAGAAAATATCGAAATTTTGGTCCCTGAACTCTGACTGCTACTGGGCCCAGAATTTGCACCAAAACAAGTGTTTTATAGATAAAAAGAATTGATGCTGGTATAGGGCAAAATTGCAGTTTAGGTACTACTTCAAATAGGCTGAAACTTTAATCGCGTTTATTTCGCAAACTACGCGTTCCCGGGCCTTATTTGCCCCATTCGGGATTTCTAAGGGTTATGAATCAACCATTCTGAATCGATTGGCGCTATCAGAAAATATCGAAATTTTGGTCCCTGAACTCTGACTACTACTGGGCCCAGAATTTGCACCAAAACAAGTGTTTTATAGATAAAAAGAATTGATGCTGGTATAGGACAAAATTGCAGTTTAGGTACTACTTCAAATAGGCTGAAACTTTAATCGCGTTTATCTCGCAAACTACGCGTTCCCGGGCCTTATTTGCCCCTTTCGGGGTTTCTAAGGGGTATGAATCAACCATTCTGAATCGATTGGCGCTATCAAAAAATATCGAAATTTTGGTCCCTGAACTCTGACTGCTACTGGGCCCAGAATTTGCACCAAAATAAGTGTTTTATAGATAAAAAGAATTGATGCTGGTATAGGGCAAAATTGCAGTTTAGGTACTACTTCAAATAGGCTGAAACTTTAATCGCGTTTATCTCGCAAACTACGCGTTCCCGGGCCTTATTTGCCCCTTTCGGGGTTTCTAAGGGGTATGAATCAACCATTCTGAATCGATTGGCGCTATCAGAAAATATCGAAATTTTGGTCCCTGAACTCTGACTGCTACTGGGCCCAGAATTTGCACCAAAATAAGTGTTTTATAGATAAAAAGAATTGATGCTGGTATAGGGCAAAATTGCAGTTTAGGTACTACTTCAAATAGGCTGAAACTTTAATCGCGTTTATCTCGCAAACTACGCGTTCCCGGGCCTTATTTGCCCCTTTCGGGGTTTCTAAGGGGTATGAATCAACCATTCTGAATCGATTGGCGCTATCAGAAAATATCGAAATTTTGGTCCCTGAACTCTGACTGCTACTGGGCCCAGAATTGGCACCAAAACAAGTGTTTTATAGATAAAAAGAATTGATGCTGGTATAGGGCAAAATTGCAGTTTAGGTACTACTTCAAATAGGCTGAAACTTTAATCGCGTTTATCTCGCAAACTACGCGTTCCCGGGCCTTATTTGCACCTTTCGAGGTTTCTAAGGGGTATGAATCAACCATTCTGAATCGATTGGCGCTATCAGCAAATATCGAAATTTTGGTCCCTGAACTCTGACTGCTACTGTACCCAGAATTTGCACCAAAATAAGTGTTTTATAGATAAAAAGAATTGATGCTGGTATAGGGCAAAATTGCAGTTTAGGTACTACCTCAAATAGGCTGAAACTTTAATCGCGTTTATCTCGCAAACTACGCGTTCCCGGGCCTTATTTGCCCCATTCGGGGTTTCTAAGGGGTATGATTCAACCATTCTGAATCGATTGGCGCTATCAGAAAATATCGAAATTTGGGTTCCTGAACTCTGACTGCTACTGGACCCGGAATTTGCACCAAAACAAGTGTTTTATAGATAAAAAGAATTGATGCTGGTATAGGGCAAAATTGCAGTTTAGGTACTACTTCAAATAGGCTGAAACTTTAATCGCGTTTATCTCGCAAACTACGCGTTCCCGGGCCTTATTTGCCCCATTCGGGGTTTCTAAGGGGTATGAATCAACCATTCTGAATCGATTGGCGCTATCAGAAAATATCGAAATTTTGGTCCCTGAACTCTGACTGCTACTGGACCCAGAATTTGCACCAAAACAAGTGTTTTATAGATAAAAAGAATTGATGCTGGTATAGGGCAAAATTGCAGTTTAGGTACTACTTGAAATAGGCTGAAACTTTAATCGCGTTTATCTCGCAAACTACGCGTTCCCGGGCCTTATTTGCCCCTTGCGGGGTTTCTAAGGGGTATGAATCAACCATTCTGAATCGATTGGCGCTATCAGAAAATATCGAAATGTTGGTCCCTGAACTCTGACTGCTTCTGGGCCCAGAATTTGCACCAAAACAAGTGTTTTATAGATAAAAAGAATTGATGCTGGTATAGGGCAAAATTTCAGTTTAGGTACTACTTCAAATAGGCTGAAACTTTAATCGCGTTTATCTCGCAAACTACGCGTTCCCGGGCCTTATTTGCCCCATCGGGGTTTCTAAGGGGTATGAATCAACCATTCTGAATCGATTAGCGCTATCAGAAAATATCGAAATTTTGGTCCCTGAACTCTGACTGCTACTGGGCCCAGAATTTGCACCAAAACAAGTGTTTTATAGATAAAAAGAATTGATGCTGGTATAGGGCAAAATTGCAGTTTAGGTACTACTTCAAATAGGCTGAAACTTTAATCGCGTTTATTTCGCAAACTACGCGTTCCCGGGCCTTATTTGCCCCATTCGGGATTTCTAAGGGTTATGAATCAACCATTCTGAATCGATTGGCGCTATCAGAAAATATCGAAATTTTGGTCCCTGAACTCTGACTACTACTGGGCCCAGAATTTGCACCAAAACAAGTGTTTTATAGATAAAAAGAATTGATGCTGGTATAGGACAAAATTGCAGTTTAGGTACTACTTCAAATAGGCTGAAACTTTAATCGCGTTTATCTCGCAAACTACGCGTTCCCGGGCCTTATTTGCCCCTTTCGGGGTTTCTAAGGGGTATGAATCAACCATTCTGAATCGATTGGCGCTATCAAAAAATATCGAAATTTTGGTCCCTGAACTCTGACTGCTACTGGGCCCAGAATTTGCACCAAAATAAGTGTTTTATAGATAAAAAGAATTGATGCTGGTATAGGGCAAAATTGCAGTTTAGGTACTACTTCAAATAGGCTGAAACTTTAATCGCGTTTATCTCGCAAACTACGCGTTCCCGGGCCTTATTTGCCCCTTTCGGGGTTTCTAAGGGGTATGAATCAACCATTCTGAATCGATTGGCGCTATCAGAAAATATCGAAATTTTGGTCCCTGAACTCTGACTGCTACTGGGCCCAGAATTTGCACCAAAATAAGTGTTTTATAGATAAAAAGAATTGATGCTGGTATAGGGCAAAATTGCAGTTTAGGTACTACTTCAAATAGGCTGAAACTTTAATCGCGTTTATCTCGCAAACTACGCGTTCCCGGGCCTTATTTGCCCCTTTCGGGGTTTCTAAGGGGTATGAATCAACCATTCTGAATCGATTGGCGCTATCAGAAAATATCGAAATTTTGGTCCCTGAACTCTGACTGCTACTGGGCCCAGAATTTGCACCAAAACAAGTGTTTTATAGATAAAAAGAATTGATGCTGGTATAGGGCAAAATTGCAGTTTAGGTACTACTTGAAATAGGCTGAAACTTTAATCGCGTTTATCTCGCAAACTACGCGTTCCCGGGCCTTATTTGCCCCTTTCGGGGTTTTTAAGGGGTATGAATCAACCATTCTGAATCGATTGGCGCTATCAGAAAATATCGAAATTTTGGTCCCTGAACTCTGACTGCTACTAGGCCCAGAATTTGCACCAAAACAAGTGTTTTATAGATAAAAAGAATTGATGCTGGTATAGGGCAAAATTGCAGTTTAGGTACTACTTCAAATAGGCTGAAACTTTAGTCGCGTTTATCTCGCAAACTACGCGTTCCCGGGCCTTATTTGCCCCTTTCGGGGTTTCTAAGGGGTATGAATCAACCATTCTGAATCGATTGGCGCTATCAGAAAATATCGAAATTTTGGTCCCTGAACTCTGACTGCTACTGGGCCCAGAATTTGCACCAAAACAAGTGTTTTATAGGTAAAAAGAATTGATGCTGGTATAGGGCAAAATTGCAATTTAGGTACTACTTCAATTAGGCTGAAATTTAAATCGCGTTTATCTCGCAAACTACGCGTTCCCGGGCCTTATTTGCCTCTTCGGGGTTTCTAAGGGGTATGTATCAACCATTCTGAATCGACTGCCGCTATCAGAAAATATCGAAATTTTGGTCCCTGAACTCTGACTGCTACTGGGCCCAGAATTTGCACCAAAACAAGTGTTTTATAGGTAAAAAGAATTGATGCTAGTATAGGGCAAAATTGCAGTTTAGGTACTACTTCAAATAGGCTGAAACTTTAATCGCGTTTATCTCGCAAACTACGCGGGCCTTATTTGCCCCTTCGGGGTTTCTAAGGGGTATGAACCAACCATTCTGAATCGATTGGCACTATCAGAAAATATCGAAATTTTGGTCCCTGAACTCTGACTGCTACTGGGCCCAGAATTTGCACCAAAACAAGTGTTTTATAGATAAAAAGAATTTATGCTGGTATAGGGCAAAATTGCAGTTTAGGTACTACTTCAAATAGGCTGAAACTTTAATCGCGTTTATTTCGCAAACTACGCGTTCCCGGGCCTTATTTGCCCCATTCGGGGTTTCTAAGGGGTATGAATCAACCATTCTGAATCGATTGGCGCTATCAGAAAATATCGAAATTTTGGTCCCTGAACTCTGACTACTACTGGGCCCAGAATTTGCAACAAAACAAGTGTTTTATAGATAAAAAGAATTGATGCTGGTATAGGACAAAATTGCAGTTTAGGTACTACTTCAAATAGGCTGAAACTTTAATCGCGTTTATCTCGCAAACTACGCGTTCCCGGGCCTTATTTGCCCCTTTCGGGGTTTCTAAGGGGTATGAATCAACCATTCTGAATCGATTGGCGCTATCAGAAAATATCGAAATTTTGGTCCCTGAACTCTGACTGCTACTGGGCCCAGAATTTGCACCAAAACAAGTGTTTTATAGATAAAAAGAATTGATGCAGATATAGGGCAAAATTGCAGTTTAGGTACTACTTCAAATAGGCTGAAACTTTAATCGCGTTTATCTCGCAAACTACGCGTTCCCGGGCCTTATTTGCCCCTTTCGGGGGCGCTATCAGAAAATATCGAAATTTTGGTCCCCGAACTCTGACTGCTACTAGGCCCAGAATTTGCACCAAAACAAGTGTTTTATAGGTAAAAAGAATTGATGCTGGTATAGGGCAAAATTGCAATTTAGGTACTACTTCAATTAGGCTGAAATTTAAATCGCGTTTATCTCGCAAACTACGCGTTCCCGGGCCTTATTTGCCTCTTCGGGTTTTCTAATGGGTATGAATCAACCATTCTGAATCGATTGCCGCTATCAGAAAATATCGAAATTTTGGTCCCTGAACTCTGACTGCTACTGGGCCCAGAATTTGCACCAAAACAAGTGTTTTATAGTTAAAAAGAATTGATGCTAGTATAGGGCAAAATTGCAGTTTAGGTACTACTTCAAATAGGCTGAAACTTTAATCGCGTTTATCTCGCAAACTACGCGGGCCGTATTTGCCCCTTCGGGGTTTCTAAGGGGTATGATCCAACCATTCTGAATCGATTGGCACTATCAGAAAATATCGAAATTTTGGTATTTGAACTTACCAAAACAAGTGTTTTGTAGGTATGATTTTCAACTAAGTACCTAAAAATAAATGACGCTGGTACAGTCCGGAGTGATCTATCAGAAAATATCGACGTTTTGGTCTCTGAAATCTGACGGGTGCCCAGAATTTGTACCAAAACACGTGATATGAAGCTCAAGGATGCAACTAAGTACGAAAAAAGAAATTATGCTTGTATCTGGTAACAATGCAGTTTAGGTACTACTTCAAATAGGCTGCAAATATCATGGCGTTTTCTAAACAAGTACGCGTTCTCGGGACTTATTTGTCCCTTCGGTGTTTCTTAGAGGTATGAAATGGCCATTCCGAATCGATTGAAGCTATCAGCAGATATAGGAATTTTGGTTTCTCAACTCTGAAGGCTACTGGACCCAGAATTCGCAAATAAATTCGAAATAAATGAAGCCGGTATCGGGCAAAGTTGCAGTGTAGGTACTTCTGTTAATAGGCTGTAACTTTAGTCGGGTTTTTCTCGTAAACTACGCGTTCCCGGGCCTTTTTTTCCCCTTTTGGTTACGAAACGACTTTTTTGAATCGATTGGCACTATCAGAAAATATCAAAATTTTGCTCTGTGAACTCTGATAGCTAGTGGACCCAGAATTTGCACCATAACTAGTGTTTTGTGGCCAAGGTATTCAGATAAGAAGGAAAAAAGAAATAATGCTGGTATCGGGCAAAATTTCAGTTTGGGTTCTACTGCAAATTGGCTGAATATTTGCGAATAACTTATCAAATAAGGAATACTTATTGTATTACCAAATAAGACACGATCGAATAACACATAAATATGTGAAATTCTGCTAAGAAGCACAAATAACAAATAATTATTTGCAAATAACTTAAAATAAATTTAAAATCAAATAAAAAATTTATTCTACTAGTTTTTTATTTTATTTCCGAATTCATAGTTTTAATACGTGCAACTCGCACGATGGAAAAGATGTGCCGTGTAATTTGCAGTCCCCAGGTGGCCATATATCAATGCAAGGAAATGTCAAACGCAGAAATTCAAGGGTGAGTCGAACCTCTGTGAATATGTGTGGTAAAAGGTATAACGGAAAAATTTACTGAACTGAAGTTGACTGAAGTTTCTGTAACTAAGCTGAGTAGTATAAATAGGGCTGAGCAGCAGCCTGATTAGTTTAGTCCCGATTTAGACTGCGAACAGTACATGAGATACTGTGCTGTGAAGAGTAACTAATATTTTAACCCTTGAAGTGATAACTGCTAATTAGAAAAGTAAAACGTTATATTGTCAAGAAATTGTTAACGTACAATTTACGTGACATATAAAAATTACTATGTGATGTAGGAAAATCCTACCGCTTAATAAACAATTTTTCCTAGGAGAACGGGCAAATTTCATAATTCTCCATAACTTTAAACAAACAAGAAATCATTTTCTTCATTTTTAGACTTAGTTTTCTGTGATTCTGTATTTAGATATAAATGTTAATGATTAATTGACTTTAAATCAATTTGGTAACTATTGCAAGTGTCAATAAATTGTGAGTTTATAAAGAAGCAGCTCTTGTAATCGAATTGTTTAAAGTGAAGATTAACTTAGTTATGAAGGTTCGAAGCTAAAGCTGTTTACACATTTTATTTAGTTTTTTTCTCGTTAAATTTAAATTGATTTGTGATTACCTTAAAGTCTCTTGAGTTCCATGCTCGGAATGTCATTTGAAACCGAATATAAATTCGGTTCTCATCGGTTAGGGAATTTTACGGTGCTGTTCTGTAAAAATTAAGGTAACTGAGAGTTAAAATACAGTTACAGTGTGTATAAAAATTCCAAACTTTCTCTCCGCGTAAGAAACACTGAATTTTGTTACAAAAAACTGTCTGCTCAAGAAAGAACTTCTTTTGCCGATTAAACTGTATTTGTCATTATACTTGTATATCATCACAATCTAGAAATCTATCTTATAATTAACTATCCAGAATATAAATTAACCTCTGCAAGTGATTTAAGAACAAACACTAAACAACTTACCTTGACATCTTCCGAATGATAAACCCTTTGAATATCGATTTTAGGTTTATTACCCACAATGGGAAAAACAGTTTACTAATTAGTTTTACTCAAAGGAGTTAAATGTCCTTCGTATTCAGCGTTGTTTAACTCTTGTACAAAATTAAAAGTTGTTGTTTAAAGTATTGCTTTTGACAGCACAGTAGTCGGCAATCGAAATTACAAGAGAAATTTGACAAACTGTGAAACGTTTAAATGCGGTTGGGGCAAAAGCAACGCCATAATGCAGCACCGCTGGAGCTGTTTATTGTTGACTTAGTAAAGTTGTGTATTAAATGAAATGCAGTCTCTAAAATGGAACCACGCCTGTTATTTTACAACTTGTGGAACTGACATTGTTCTTTCCTGGCTTCTGACCCTTTTATTAGGAGAATGAAATATGAAAAGTTTTACATTTTCCCCTTTTCTCATACATACGCTGCCACTAAATTATGTTAATGCAATAATCGTTTTAAGGGCTTCTGAAGGGCGCTTAATTCACTAAAACAAGACTTATTTGAGTTCTAATTGAGGTTGTGATTTACTGACATTGTTTTGTCTGGAATTCTTTTGAAAAACACAAATGCGAAAAATTTATTAAAGCTGAAGAAGTGAAAATTTTATTTTATATTCACGTATCATATTTACCATTTAATGACGAGGAAAGTTATTGTCAACGCATTCGAAATCGCTATCTTATTCCAAATCTTCTGCTTGAGAAGATCCACAAAGAAGGCGTGAATTCAGGCGCCACATTGATAAAGCACAGTCAGTGAATCGAAATTGAATAAATCGTTTACGAAAGTGAAAGGGGATATCTACTATTTTAGGAGTAGACTTTAAGGAGGTAAGATTTCTATTTTTATAGCTTAGAATAGCCCCATATGAGACAATAAATTTTTGTTAAAGATATGTCTGTAACGCCCATCGGAGAAGGTCTTTAAAGATAGTAGTTGAAGTATAAAGTGCCAATTTAATATTGTTAATTAACTTATTAGTTATTTCAGAATTTATCAAAGTCTGATAACAATAATTAATAAAAAAAAGTATCAAGTATAGTCAAGAATGTTTAGAATTTACCCAATTTTTAGATTGATTAAAATGAAGGTTGTCAAAATACGAATTTAAATGCCGAGGCATTTCCGTGAGGGGCTCATGAAAACCGTAATTAGTAGAATGTTGAGGAGTTTTAAGAAAATCTCTACTTTTCATGGAGCGGCTCGGAATCGATATATTGAAAGAATACAGCAAGACCGGGGGAGTCGATATTGCCTTTCGAAATCGGTTTTGGAGTTCCAGAGAGTTATGAGTTTAAGTTTATCTAAGAACGAAGGCCAAATAAAAGGGTACAATTCCACGAAGTGCAATATGAACAAAGCGGCTATGGCCTGCTTCAACCCGGTTAATATACTCCGGAATTGTCCTAACAAAGGTATATTAAAAGACTTTCATGATATAAGGGCCATCAGAGTTGCCTTAATAACAATCGCATTATGTGGTCGTCGAACGTGAAACAGCTATTCAGCCAGCCTTATAAGTTATTAGTCTTATTAAGTTTTTCCAGTACTCAATATGCATGATATTGGAGAAGTCGATAACACTGACATGTCTAGGTTTCATAATAACACGTCCTACTCTCTTTGACTACTTAACTGACAGAAGTTTGTTGGGTAATCTCCACGATCTCTCTTCTATCCTTCGAAGATCATGCACACTCTATCGTTGGTAGGGCTTGCTCGACGGTGGACTTCATGAAACGATCGTCCAGCGAACTTGACGATTTAAGTTGCACAAGTTAAGTTAAGTTAGGTTAAGACTTATTTTATTTATAATTTATGTAGTACACAAATTTTAATGTAGTAAACGAATCCGAAAAATTAATTAAGTAAATCGCATCTCTAGAACAAGGGAAAGAGAAGTGTACTATATTAATTTGTCAACAAAAACTTTCGCCAACATTCGACTTATGCAGTCCGCGATATTAAAAATTCCACGTATTTTTTTTTAAAAACCTCTTATTTAGAGTATATTATTAATGTTTGTTATTTAGGACTTATTTTGTTTTAATACATCATGGATACCCCTAGCCTTAAGGGTCCAGATGCTCTAGACTTTACTTGCCGCTGCCTATATTTAAAATCTTAATTTATTGATATACATTTCTTTTACATATCAAACTAGTTTATATTTGGTGTTATGGGTGCGGGTTTCCCAATTGTAGAAAAACTCGTTCTCCATTGACGATCAACCAACTCCAGTGCGAGGACGCTCCCTCCGCCCTGTCATTATATTCCATCTCGTTGAATCGAGGTAGACCGATGTTGAGTATAAAGTTAGCAGACTTCGAGGCCCATATACCCCTCCAAGAGAGGATACGGGAGGAAAATTGTATATTATTGATGTAAACTAGTTGACGCCGTGAAATTGCCTCCACAACATCATCATAATACTCTGTCTTTCTTTCATGGGCCTGGTCAAGGCGTGTAGCACCACTAACGAATTGCGTGTCTACGACTACAGCAGTCCCATTTTTTACCGCAACCAAATCAGGCTTCCTCAACCCAACGGCCGTTTGGAACCGAGGCTCTTTGTGGGCTTCCCAATTGGCATTTCTTAGGCCACCATGTGTTCGATGACAGGCCTGGATCGCATGAGCTGCAGTCTCCGTCACACGATAGCGAGCTCCGCACTGTATATCCATACTGATTCGCCGAACACCACGGGAAGTACGAACACGCATTGGCAAACTATTAATCCGAACGTTTAAATTAAGGCATTTCCTCACAGCCAGGCGAGCTTGCTTGTCTAAGGTCTTTAGCTGTTGTTGAGTGACACCAGATAAGACAAGACGATGGTAATATCGCGGAATTAAAAAAGAGCGCAAGATCTTCAGCCGCTGTTGGGGTTTTAAAGGGCTCTAGTGATCCTGTCCAACGTAAGTGCCAATTCACTGCTGAAGCAATTGGGCCCTAAAGGTCTTATATCAATTCCCAAATACCTCCATTCCTGAGATGAAGATAACTGTGGGATACTGGAGTCATCCTCTGGTTTAACCTGATAATTAGCAAGGACATTATATTTCTTTTGTTTTCCCCCAGGAACAATGGACAAGGCAAAGCTCTTACTGTTATTAAACACTGGGCCAAATTCACGCACTTTTGCCTTAGTATATCCAGTATTTCGTTCATAATCGCTAACCACAGGAGTGGTAATATCACTCCTGCTCCCTTTGGTATTCCTCTGCATACTGCTCTCTTCATAATTCGGTCGCGCATCCATGAGCTTACTGCTAAGGAGTATAGAATCGATCAAGTCAAGGACCTAATTAATTAATACCCATATAATTATATACCCATCCTCCACATACCATATAATTAATACCCATCCTCCACAGCTGGTTATATTTGACTTCCGTCTTTACGTTACTGAAGGCTCCCCTAACGTCTGTATTTCTTAAACTTCAAATATCAATCACAGACACCACTACATCAAGCGCCGCCTCAACCGACCTCCCTTTAGTATAGGCATGTTGGTTTTTTGTTTAACAACCCTGCTTTCCTCTCTTAACTGCATATCCAGTAGCTACTATAGCACTTTGAGCACAAAGGATGGAAGACAAGACCTTGCGCACTTTCGGAATCAACATTACCCTCACTTCTCGCCAAGCTATTGGTATGTATCCTAGACAGCAACCGCTTCTGTACAACGAAACCAGGCATGTCATTTTATGACTTCGTTCCTTCTGGAGCTTAATTGGCCTTAACCAATTAACTCCCGGGGATTGTAATGGATCGAATGAACTTAGAGCACATCCTGTAATTCTTTCGCTGACTATAGGCTTTATAAGTTCCTGAGCCTACCAAAAGTATTTGCTCATTCTGGGCGACGTCCCCACTCCCCGGGAAGTGAGTATCGAGGAGTGAGTAGGTTTTCTCAGTCTCCCTCAGCGCACCTAACTTCGATTCCCTGGGTCACTGCTAACATCTTAGCCAGTAGTGTGCAGGAATCCATGTTGGTCCGTGATTTAGTCCTCTACCGTCAGCAATGAAGTATTCCGAGCCATAAATATTTGCGGCCAAGACCTCGTGCCCTCGTCATTGCTGAGCTTGATTGGCAGTCACTCTACCGGAAGGTGTCTCGTCGAAAAATCTAAGCCAGGTCACCGGAGAGAATCACATGTCTGCTGCACATTTTAAGACCAAGTTCGTAATATTCTAACAATTGTTACATATCGAAGTACTGCAGGATCATTCAAAAAACATGGTTTCGAGAAAAACGTCTTTAAAGTTTTGAAAGTTTAAAGTTTTGGATTGTCGCATTTCAGATTCTAGGGCAGATCTCATAAGGTTATACTAGAGGCATCAGAATATCGAAAAATACAAAAAAAGTCGTTTTTTTGAAAGCAACACACTAGAAAGCCCCCTTAAGGTATAAAAACTCACGAAGATAGCGAATTTCAAATTTAAGATTTTATTGAAAATAATTTCATATAATAGCTGAGATCATTGAAACACTTGTTATTAAACATTATTTAAAAATGAATGTCTGTTCGCCAACACAACTGTTTTTAAATAACTCTGCATTTATTATAAATATTCATTGATATGCAACAAAATAAGTAAGATATTTTCAATACTGATTTAAAGTATTATAAATGATAGATTCTAAAATTATGCAACTACATTTCTATAGCATAAACTATTCCTAAAGCATAAAAAATATGAATATTAGAAAGCAAGAACGAGCTACAATAAATTCATTAAAATCAACATGCTTCGCAAAGTTTAGGCAGATCCAATTATTGGCACAAATGCTGCCGCATTTTATAATCGTAAAACTACATAGGTTGGCTGGCATGAAGCCAATCTCTTCTCTCTGATTTCAGTGGTTGGTGACACTGAAGACTAGATGGCATATATATAAATCCATTTAAGAACTATTACGTCAATTTGAAATTTCTTACTGATTATTTTAATATTTTTATATATATTTTTTTTCCATTGTGTTACACTAACAGAATTATACATTTACATAATTCCGTGTAAACGAAATAATATAAATAGAGCGGCCTGAGCTCACAAAATCATTGTGCTCTGAACAATCATCAGCGGTCTTGAAGCTGAAACAATATCAAAAAGCTATTTGGTGGATTCATTGAAACCAAAAGAATATTCCTATTACAATTATGCCTTGAACAATTCTTACCTCATCAACTGTTTTGAGACTGATGATTACAGATAATTACACATTTAACAAATAGTCTAGCAATCGGAAAAAACCGAAAAACTCCGTCTTTACGACAAATACTCAAGTCGGTGCGTATAAATAAACGTATACGAGCCCACCTTTATCATTGCATTCTGAGCAATCAAACCGAACACATCGGCACGGAACTTGCTGCATTGAAGCAAATCATTATTAACCACAAATCTAAATATAAAATAGAATTCTCTTACACCTTACAGTTGAGGAGTCTTGAAGCTCAGCTTATTTGCACCAGCAAAGTGAGTTGGAACTATAAATATTTATTTTTATTTTTACCAGAAAACTAATTTGTTCTTTTATTTCCACAGGAAATATTGCATCGATTTATTTTGGATTCTCTTCAGTTGAATTATTATTTATTTTTGCTTTAGTTTGAATTATTATTTTTTTATTTTTTATTTTATTGTTACATTATTATTTCCTTATTATTTGGTTTTATTTATTTGGATTGTTTTTTTTTCATTTATTTTTGCTTTAAATAGTTTTTAGTTTGTAATTTAAATTTCTGAATAAAATATATATATATGTACGAAAACTCCAATTGTTGTCATTTATTGACCCGGCAACCATTTCTTTTCGCTTGAGCCAAGTTAGGGCTCAAACAATGAACAAACTAAGAATTATAAATTGTTAAAATAAGAATAATATAAGAAATATAAGAATATAAACATTTTTAAAATTTAATAAGAACACTATTAATCAACAAAACTGTTTTAAAACTAATGAATACAATCTGTAGGTATGTGCTATATGTAAAAAAAAGAATAAAACTTGTAATACCCAAAATATGTATATTACAGTTACAGCAAAAACTAGTCATCTATGTATAAGACACAGTTACATATTTTAAACTTAAAAGTTACCCTTTTTGGTAAGAAAGCCTGTTAATTGTTTTGTTTTATATTCTTTTTGGCTGTGTAATCTGCTGCGGCGTAAACCCATATATTCGGGTGGCCTGAAAATTAAAGATGTGGTGGTCTGAAAATTAAAGATGTGGTGGCCTGAAAATAAAAGAGTGTAAAAGATAACATAAGATATTTTAAAAGTTACCTGAGTGTATGTCCTATTTTCTTGTTGTCTGCAAGCTCTCGATGAGAATAATTCTGCAAAGGTTTTTATCTTTGCCAGATAATGGGCAGGAGCTACTTTCTATTTATCTTTTTACGATCCAACCAGTTTTCGAAGCCCGTGCCTTAGTTTTTGCTCTATTTTTTCTACATATTTGGGCTTGTGCAATGTAGCAGTCACTAACACTTATTAATAATTTGTTATCAATAATTTAAATTTGAATAATTAAAAATAAATATTATGATTTTGACTAAGAAATAATTTAATCAATGAATTGGTTAATTTTATCCGATATTGTAGTAAAGATCGAATTCAACTCCGACATCACACTATCATAAAGTCTATACAAACTTAAATTATTTCACATCAAATACGCTTTGATTGTATTTTTAAGTTTTCCTGTCAGGGAGTTATGTTTGCATTAGTGAGCTCAATTTGAATAGTAGTACTGATAACTGCTAGCAATAAAATACAGTACGAACAAAAATAAGTTTCATTTAAAATTGTTATGACTAAATAAACTTTACTCCAAAAATAAAATAATAGGTTTTGGAGTTATCTAGGTGCTCCCATTTCAAAAAGGGACTTCCAAGGATGGATAAATAGATGACCCCGCAACCATTATATGCACCATCTCTCTCTGTCGCTGCCACTCATGTATTCCCGATATGGTCAAATATACAAAAGGATATGATTTAAATATACCTATTTACTTGGAACCCGATGATTTGGCGCCAAACATCATAAACTCAACTGAAGTAATTGTTGATCATGTTAACATTAAACGCTCTACCTAGATTCGTCGTCGGCCCGGAACTAGAATTAAGTTAGTTAGTAAGATTAATCTTTATTAAGTTTTGCTTTAGGTTTACTCTGAAATACGTAGAAATTCAAATGAAGTACTTACTAAACTTGTAAAGATGATGTAAGACAAGCAAGGTAATGCGAGCAGTCACATCAACGTCCTAAAGGGGAAGATAGAAAATGGTATTTATCTTCTGTAATTCAAACACATGTACAAATAGAAACTTAACTAATACTTACCAGTCCAGTTTCCTTCCTTTTCTACGCCTCGGACAGCCACAAACAAATCATACCATTACCTGAAACATAAACACTTTTTCGACCGATTTTTACGGAAATCTTCATATGCCCGAAAAGGAAATCTACTGCTATGACAAAGTATCCCACAATGTTGTACGAATTTCAAAGAACATTTTAAAAACAAAATTGGAAAACTTATTTTACAGAATATGCATACTTATAACCACTTGTCAAAATTATAAGTTAAAGAGGATAATACCAAGCAGATAACTAAACAGTGCAAGTTGTTGGCAGCGAAGCAGTTTCTGAAACAGGAAAAGGAGGTTTAGGACGGAAAGGTTCTGGATCGGCGAGGAGAGGCCAAATAATTTAGAAGCAGCAAGTATTCATCTTTCAATTAAAAGATAAGTATCATATGGGTTCTTGTTGAATTAATTGTTTAGTTTAACTTCAATTCATTAAATTTTCTAGCGCTGCTTTCCTTAATCAGTTTAATGTTTGTCGGTGTTTGAATTATAATCAAGTTTTATTTTGATTTTAATTTCGTTTATTTCGTGAGTTCGTGGACTCGAAACTACGTGGCGCCCAACAAGTGTAAAGGTTCGGTGTTCAGCCTAACCCTTCTCCAAAGCTTTTCGGGGGCGCTTACGCTGAGGTAAAAGTTCGTAACAAATCTTAAATGACGTAGCGTGCACTGAATGACCATCATGTTACCTTAATGACGAATAAAAATGGTTTTCAAAATAAACGCAAGAATGTCGATCAAAAACAATATTAATTAAATTTGCTGGGGCGGTGCCTTAAATATCTAGATTTTCATTCTCTTTCGCGCGCAACGCTTTTAATTTTAAAAACAAATTTTGAAAAATTTCTTAGTACACCCGAAAATAATAATTTTTTTCTTCTCAGTATATTTATAAAAGTGTTATTTTTTAGCTTTTAAACTTTACAAATTTTTTTAATTTTACGAGCTACCAAAGCAAATTTACCACGAAGGTGTGCCTTATGCTGCTAAAATCAGTAATATCAAAGAAAAATTCTATATTAAGTACTTCGTAGATAATTCAGTAGTTATAAAAGTACCGACAACATATCAGTAGAATAACTTTACAGAAATAATAATTCAAGGAAAAGCCATAATTTACCTATCTAAACCTCTTTTTCTGAACGTTGTGATACCCTCTACTACGAGTATCTCCAACGGATGGAAACAAGCCTCATATCCGACCCCAAGCGTCTTTATAGCTTTATTAATTCCAAGAAGAAATCCAATGGTTACCCCTCCACCCTAAAGCTCGAGAATACCTCTTCGTCTGATCCTCAGGTTATCGCCAACCTCTTTGCACACTTCTTCAGTAAATCTTTCAGCGAAAATTCTCTACAACCCGACCTTAACTATTTTGCATTCATGGACAAATGCACTCAAACGTCGTTTTCATCTTTTGATCCTGATCCTGAACTAATCGCCGCCAGTATTAATAGGCTTGAGGACGACTTTCACCCAGGTCCCGATGGCATTCCGGCCATCGTTCTGAAAAAGTGTGCCATGCATCTAGTTCAACCCCTTACTTTGCTTTTTCGTCTCTCGGTCACTCAAGTAGTTTTCCCTCAATTATGGAAAAATTCGTATATTATTCCCATCTTCAAAAAAGGTTGCAAGAACGATGTGTCCAACTACAAACCCATTGCTAAATTATCATCCATACCTAAACTATTCGAAAAATTGGTCTATGATTCCATGTGCTTCCACTGTAAGTCTATCTTCTCACTCTTCCAGCATGGCTTCCTCAAAGGTAGATCTACAACCACCAACCTTGCCGACTTCGTCTCTAAGACACTATTTGCCCTGGAAAACTATAAAGATGTTGATGTTATCGCCACCGTTTAGTAAAGCCTTCGACAAATTCTCCCATAACGTCATCTTGTTCAAACTTGATCGCCTAGGCTTCCCCTCCCGATTCATCTCCTGGATTCAACAACCGTCGGTGCAATGTTCTTTTCAGCTCAACCATTGCTAACCCTAATGTCGCTCGTTCCGGCGTCCCTCAGCTCAGCCACCTCAGTCCATTGATTTTTATACTTACAATAAATGATGTTGCATGTGTCATCAAACACTCAGAGCTGTCCATCTATGCTGATTACATGAAAATAATGAAACATATCTCCTCCATCTCTCTTCTCCTGCAAAAAGACCTCGATTCGTTCACCACATGGTGCATGAAGAACTTTCTTGAACTGAATGTCTCCAAATGTCAGTCCATCTCTTATTTCCGCAAGCATCTTACCACCACCCCGAGAGTCTATATGTGAACCGGTGTACCAGTCCCTATCGTTACCTCTTTGTGTGATCTAGGAATAATCTGTCATAGCGAACTCAATTTCCGTTCCCACATTGACAGCATAATTAACAGAGCTAACTGCGCGCTAGGGTTTGTGAAGCGCTGGTCTAAAGAGTTCTCAAATCTTTATGTTTCCAAATCTCTCTATATCTTCTTCGTTAGGCCTCTCCTTGAATATGCCAGCCGGGTATGGTCACCTACACAAACAAACCACATTAACAGGATCGAATCTGTCCAGCGTAGGTTCATTCGCTTTGCTCTACGGGATCTTCCGTGGAGAGACAGATTTAACCTTCCACCTTATGAAAACAGTGTGAAACTGATCGACTTACAACCCTAGAGGAAAGGACATCATTCGGAAAAATGTAAGCATTTTGCTATATGTAGTAGAACCCAAGCGATGTGTGCGTTTCGACATGAAAGTAGTAAAATTATGCTTGTATACAGGAGGGGCCAACTCATTTTGATAATATTTTAAATTAGGTGTTTTTAAAATATATTCTTATAACACTTTTAATATAATATAACTTTGCCCGAACATATTTTATTAATTTACTTAATTTTACTATTTAAAAACACTTTGCTTATGCCCCAAATATTTCAGTATTACGGAGACGACTTTGATTTCAAGGCGACATTCGGTCCAATTTGACATTTCAGGCGTCATTCCCACTTAACCCACTCGCCACTTGGCCATGAAGCAAAAATGCTTATCACACGTACAGGGTTTTTACTTAAGATAGCCTTTTCTCTCGTTCTATATTCTAAGTTCTTTTCATTCATGAGCTATTAACTGGTGCAATATACTGTAGGGATGGGCGATCTTCGTTTCGATCTCGACGGATCGATCTTTTAGTCTTCGATCTGCCGATTTTTAAATCGATTTTTCGCTGGACCGATTCAGCTCGAATCGATTTATTTACTTCTGATTCTCATCCATTTAAGACAAGACAAAACGCGCTAAAATAAAACTGAGTAAGTTCACGTGGAATTTTTTCGCATCATCATTAATTCGTGTAATAATCCTGCAAATCTAAAATTTCGTATCTAAAAACTTGTTAATGTTAGATAAATGCATTTCGGATCTCTTTAATATGTTATTGTTATCTGTATTAGTGAGTACCATGACTTTGTGATTTTGTAATCATCAGTGGGTGTTTATCCCAAAGATTACCTACTATTGTACTAGATAACCGACTCCCTAAATTACCCAGCTAGTCTTGAAAAAGTAACACTGGCACCACAGAAAAACGAAATATATCCAGCTTTTAAAGTCATAAGAATATACATGCAACTAAAGAGTACAGGTAGTGTGCGGTCATTTACTCCTGTCAAAATTATTTGACAGAATCACTTACTGCAGTCAAAATTCTTTGCTCATCCGAAGAGAATCACAGACTCCTGTCAAAAAAGTATCGCCAAATCTTGTCGAAGAGTAAAAATGTACCAAAAAGTACCACCAATAAAAACAATTTATGTGAAGCACATGACTGAGTTACTTACTTAGGTGCGTAAGAAACTTTCAAACTTTCAATGGATTCCGATCTTTTAATGATTGAAGTACATTTAAAATTTGTAAATGTACAATAAGAAAAGTATACGTGTCCCTTATCCACAAACTCTCCCGGAAAACAAATTTTTAGTTCTGAATGCAGGGTTACCCGATGCGGGAAATATATAAAAGCAAACACAAATTTTTCTTTACTTTGTTCTAAACTGTTTGTCTATTAGAAAGTGATCTTTGGTTTGGAAATATCAAAAATAATTCATTTTAAACTTCCTGGGGATTACAGAAACTAACCATTTCTCCAACCATTAAGATTTTTCAAAATCATTTTCATATTGCGAAGTCATTCCACGGAAAAGGACAGTGGTGAGATCAATTTGAGATGTCAAAATCAATGGAATCGATCCATGAACATCGATCTTTTTAGAGCGATTAATCGATCTTTAAAATCGGAAAAAATTATAGATCGATCCGTACTGAATCGATTTTCTCAGTTCGATCACCCATCCCTAATAGACTGCCCTTCTATCCTGCAATTTTTACCCATCTATACCAATCCCTGCAGCCTTAGGTCCACTCCCTTTTTACGACTCGACCGCCATTGCACGAACTACGGTCAACGCGAACCAATTGCCAGGAGGATGCTACGAATAATCAACGACTTTTCCTCCTTCGACTTCCGTCTGAGTAAATCATCCCTTCCCAGAGCCTTATATCTTGATCCCGCCCATCCAGATCGCCTTTCTTAATTCTTCTTCTTTCCAGTTTGCATTTATTATAATTATAGCTCATATTGTAGCTTATACTATTTATTTTGACTTATCATTTATTATAGCTTGTAGTATTAGTATTGTATTAATATGTTATAGCTTGTATTAAGCTTAAATAAATAAATAAACATGTCAACAGATTTTCATTCTACTTTAACTCCTTTTCGTTCAACGCAATATTTTTACACTTCTTTGCACTTATTTAAATAAATAAATAAACTTTTTATATCAAGTTCTTGTTTAAACATTAAATAAATAACCACCAAAAACTGTATCATTTTTTTCCGTCTCCGCCTATTTAATTTTAATTCTTGGTTCAATATTTATTGCCAAAATACACCAGCTTTAAAGAATTTCATTTCTATTACTTTTTATTCATTCATGATGGATAAACCTGATTAACCTCAGGGACATAGGCAATGCATTTATTATATGCCAATCTATTATTCACACCCTCATTTCAGTGATCAAATAAAAAGTGTATAAAGGTTATATGGTAAAGGACAGCATCATTGTAACCGAACATTTAATTAAAATTCACATATTTAAACATCACCGACCACATGATTTATCATTTAAACATACCAAGAACATGTAATCTGGATTGACCAAGATTGTGGTAAAGGAGATATTGATGGTCGCATTGTGAACAGAGATGGTTGAGGTTATGGGAAATCAACAGCAAGACTGAATTGTATTTGGGACCAAGATGACATTATTTCATACATACACATAATCTCTCATTTTTGGATTAATTTGAATTTTACTCAGAAACTTGTGTAGCAAATTATTTGCTTTAATTTTAATTAAAATTTATTGTGAATTCTACATAATTATATATGTACATCAATGAGCCCCGTTCCATGAAAAGCGAGATAATAAAAAAGATACAAAAGGAAGCAAGTTTCAGTTTAAATTCATTTTAAATTCATTTATCGAAAATCTCACCTGTAATGGAGAGCAAATGCCCAAAAACCCACATTGCAAAAATCTCATTAAGCCTTTTTACTTTTGCTTAAATTTCCGAACTGGAATAAATGTTTATCCAAGGAAAAACATCAAAATAATTTCCATCCGCACTTAACTAAACTTCAAAGTGCTGACATTCTTCTGTCTTCAAAGTTGAGAAATTTAATGGAATAAAGGTCCAATGAACGCCATCCTTTACTCGATCTCTGGTCAAGGGATGGACACATCCAAACGACATAAAAAGTAGCCAGAAAATTAGTTCAATTGAAAAAGGAAATCTAGTACTACCGAGTTCTATGTGCGAACAACGTTTTATTGTTGCTGACATAGTGACTTCCTGATGTATTGCAGATTCAGAATCAAGAGTCCGAGCAAAACTACTTTTGCAATTTTCATTCTGTTTCGGTCGCAGTTAATCTGATTTCAAGTTACGCAGAAAGCAAGGAATGATGCTGACAGTTTGAAACAGATTTTCACAATCCTTAAATGCTCCAAAAACTTTGGAAGAATTCAATTTCAGTCAGAGTCATTGGTTGGTAAATTAAAATGTTTCCTTGCGGAGTACTTTTAGATTTTGGAGTTTAGAGCATCCGTCTGTTAACCAAAAGACATTACATATTAACTTATTAAATAATTTTAAGAACACTATTGAAGTGTATCATTCTGTTATCTACCACAATTTATTTCAAAGTCTGATACTATGGAACCTAAAAAAATAACGTACAAGCCTATTAATCTATACATATAATACAATTACAAATAAATATAACAAAGGAAAAGAAAGGCTTAGTTATAAGAAATTGCAATGTATTTTGTTATAGAAAATTAGAAATTTATTAAACTTAAAGTAATTGGAGAATCAGACTATAAAAAAATAACTTTTAATAAAAATTGTATACACACTTTATTTATACACATGAGCATTTCTATTACTTGTTTAAATATTCGTGCGCAGCTACTTTTTTGGGGATACTAGAAGATCTTTTCCCAAATTTGAACCTGCTACATATTCTAGGGGCGGGGGGTTGCAAGACTTCTGAGAAATTTTTTTTTAAATTTCGAAAAATGGCGTTTTTTAAGTTTCAAAACATTCTACCCCGCCCCTGGAGCATGTAGCAGGTTCAAATTTAGGAAAACATCTTCTTTCCACGTCTAGTAACCCAAAAAAATATTTTAGCGAAATCGGTGAAGTAGCTGCGCACGACTTTTAAAAAAAGTAATGACAATATTCCTCAACAACCGGACACTCCGTCATTTTCATTAAGGTATGTTGAGGCATTGAAGGCATCCCTATATTTCCCGAAACTTCTTGTGGGGCGTGAGGCGGTAAAAGAACTTCACCCGATTCGAGACAACGATTGCAAGTTGACAATTTAAAATGCTTTCCAAACCGCTGGAATTTTCTCTGCAATCCCATGGCCATTTTATCGTACTCTGTTATCAGCAGGATCTCAGGATTGGAAGGTTGACACTTTAACAGGTTACGATAAAATGGCCCTTAGTAACTGGAAGAAAAATTTCGGTGTTTCAGAGTTCACTTTAAATTGTAGGAGGTCCACTTGCAATCGTTGTCTCGAATCAGATGAAGTTCTTGTCCCGCCCCATACCCAACTAGTGGTTACGGGAACTAGAGAGAGAGAGATGAATTCCATTAAATCTGAATCTTTGGGTCCATTGGGATTCCTGCTAAATTTGTATAATTGTTGTTGCTCTAGTTTTTAAATTCTATAATACATATAATACATGTTTATAACACTTGTCTCACTACCTCTACTTTCCCTGCCGACTGAAAAGTTGCTACATACCGTTGTTCCTTTGCCTAAGAACTCTAAGACAATAAATTCGGAACACTTCTGTTTTATTGTTATTTTAAGTTTCATTGTTAAAGTTCTTACGAAATAAATATCGCAGCAATTAATATTATTTTTAGATGCGAATAATTTGCGACATCCGTTCCAATATAGTTTTCGTAAGCTCCATAGTTGTGAGACTGCCGTTGTCCACTTGCACCTAATATGAGATGAGTCTCTTGATTGAAATCACTTAGTTATTCTGACACTTCTAGTTTTTTATAAAGACCCAGACTGAGTCTGACTATTCTTCCTATCTATCTGCTTATACCTCTTTCTCTATACGTTGTGATACCCTCTACCATGAGTACCTCCAACGGATGGAAACTAGCCTCATATCCGACCCCAAGCGTTTTTATAGATTTATCAATTCTAAGAAGAAATCCAATGGTTACCCTTCCACCCTAAAGCTCGAGAATACCTCTTCATCTGATCCTAAGGTTATCGCTAATCTCTTTGCACACTTCTTCAGTAAATCTTTCAGCGAAAATTCTCTACAACCCTTAACTATTTTGCATTCATGGACAAATGCACTCAAACGCCGTTTTCATCTTTTGATCCTGATCCTGAACTAATCGCCGCCAGTATTAATAGGCTTGAGGACGACTTTCACCCTTCGACTTCTTTCATTCCGGCCATCGTTCTGAAAAAGTGTGCCATGCATCTAGTTCGACCCCTTACTTTGCTTTTTCGTCTCTCGGTCACTCAAGTAGTTTTCCCTCAATTATGGAAAAATTCGTATATTATTCCCATCTTCAAAAAAGGTTGCAAGAACGATGTGTCCAACTACAGACCCATTGCTAAATTATCATCCATACCTAAACTATTCGAAAAATTGGTCTATGATTCCATGTGCTTCCACTGTAAGTCTATCTTCTCACTCTCCCAGCATGGCTTCCTCAAAGGTTGATCTACAACCACCAACCTTACTGACTTCGTCTCTAAAACACTATGTGCCCTGGAAAATGGTAAAGATGTTGATGTTATCGCCACCGATTTTAGTAAAGCCTTCGACAAGATCTCCCATAACGTTATCTTGTTCAAACTTGATCGCCTAGGCTTCTACCCAGATTCATCTCCTGGATTCGATCCTACCTCAACAACCGTCAGTACAATATTCTTTTCAGTTCATCCATTTCTAACCCTATTGTCGCTCGTTCCGGCGTCCCTCAGGGCAGCCACTTAGGTCCATTGATTTTTATCCTCATAATAAATGATGTTGAATGTGTCATCAAACACTCAGAGTTGTCCATTTATGCGGATCACATGAAAATAATCAAACATATCTCCTCCACTACCGACTCTCTTCTCCTGCAAGAAGACCTCGATTCATGCATCACATGGTGCATGAAAAACTTTCTAGAGCTCAATGTCTCCAAATGCCAGTCCATCTCTTATTCCCGCAAACGACTTACCACCACCCCGAGAGTCTATATATTAACCGACGTACCAGTCCCTATCGTTACCTTTTTGTGTGACTTAGGAATAATCTCTGATAGTGAACTCAATCTCCGTTCCCACATTGACAGCATAATTAACAGAGCTAATTCCGCGCTAGGTTTTGTGAAGCGCCGGTCTAGAGAGTTCTCCAATCCTTGTTTTCAAATCTCTCTACGTCTCCTTCGTTAGACCTCTCCTTGAATATGCCAGCCAGGTATGGTCCCCTACACAAACAACTCACATTAATAGGATTGAATCTGTCCAGCGTAAGTTTATTCGCTTCGCTCTACGTGATCTTCCGTGGGTTGACAGATTCAACCTTCCACCTTATGAAAACCGTCTGAAACTGATTGACTTACAACCTCTAAGCAAGCGTCGTGATGTTTCCGACATTCTCTTCATTTATCAATTATTAACTGGTGCCATAGACTGCCCCTCAATCCTGCAATCTTTACCCATCTCTACCAATCCCCGTAACCTTAGGTCCACTCCCCTTTTCCGACTCGACCGCCATCGCACAAACTACGGTCAAAGCGAGCCAATTACCAAGATGTTACGAGAAGTCAACGACCTTTCCTCTTTTGACTTCCATCTGAGTAAATCATCCCTCCACAAAGCCTTATATCTTGATACCGCCCATCTTGATCCTGATCGCATTCCTTAATTCTTCTTTCTTTCGCCTTCTGCCAGTAATCAATGTATATAGCTCATATTGTAGCTTATACTTTTTATTTATTTATTCTTAATTATCATTTATTATAGTCTGTAGAATTAGTATTAAGTTATAGCTTGTATTTTGTATTTATATTTTTATTTTCTATTTTTTGTTGCAATAGCTTGTATTTAGCTTAAATAAATAAAGAGATCTCTTTCATATGATACCCTTAACCAAGTCACCCAATTTTAAATATTCGAGGCCCGCCTTTCGGCCCCAATAAAGTTGTGCTAGAATTATTGAAAACTATTCCAAATTTCAATTCGATAGCAGTAGTAGTTCCTGAAAGAACCATGTGTGACAGACAAAGTCGCACCATAAGGGTCCCTTTTTCCCATAGATACGGAGCCCTAAAGCCCTTCTCAACTCCCTGTACGTTGCTAGTTCGGCGTAGTATTTGTTTTCCAGGATAGATTACTTTAGTGCTTTTGACATTTTCGCTTTCGTTCATTGCTATATTTTCATGTCAAATATCATTATTTATTAAGTATTTACTTTAGTTGATTTTGAGTTATCCATTATTGGTAATTTTGATATTTCAGTTTCTTCTATTTTTGTTTATTTTATTTTAATAAATTACCCCAACTTGTTATCTCCGCAATAAGGAGTATCTACTCTTACGTACATTAAGCTAAATAAATAAGAATTTGAATAAGACCAATATTTTAATGTTAGCATGAATTACCATTCCGTAAAATTTAATTTGATTCCACGGAATTCATTTTAAAAGAATTCACAAGAAAAATTGCCCTTCATCCATTTACACATAAAGCAATATTGATGAACGTAAGCGTTGCCATCATCATCATTATAACTCGGAACCACATACATATGTCGCGTTATGCTCCTTCTTGGAGAGCATTAAATTTAAATGCTAACATCTGCAAAATTTTATGTGCATAATTTAAAACTTTTATCATTTGATCTTTTACCTTTTTACAAAATTTTTAAAAGTATCCACACTTCTTTGAACGTAAAACACATCTGTCCGTTCCTTTTTTTTATTGATGTTAATTGAAACAGACATTTGTCAAGTTGACTATCAAAAGAATCTATTACTTAAGTTGTCCAAGCCATCAAAGGGATTAAAGAAATTCAGTTTTGTTTTCAAAGTGCTGAATTTCATTATTAGCCACATATCATAGAATAAATTAGTAACAGGTAAGTCAACCAGTGATGCGTAATTCCATTTATATTGCCTGCGTAAAAGGACGAAAGCGAAAATGAAAAGATTGTCTTTAATGTTTGATAAAACACAAAAGAGAGCTGGCATTAGACATAAGCTAACTTTAAATGTAATCTGTCAAAGCCAATGAATAAGACTTTTTGTTGTTAATTTAAAAAATTTCCGCGACAGTTTTTGATCGCATTATTAATAATAATAATCATTTATAAACACAATTTTTCTACAAAAGGAAATAATTGAGTCTTTGGTCCAATATGATCTAATATTTACTTTTAATAAATTCTAGTATCTGCAATACTACAATAATATTTCTTTAATTTTTTAATGTAGACGGTAACATATTATGAGGCATGTCCATAATATAAGAGTACTACATTTTTTTAAAAATTGAAAAAAACAATATACATATTTAAAATCAAAAATACAAAATTTTAAGTTCATGCTAT
This sequence comes from Leptarthrus brevirostris, assembly GCA_964036015.1. Classification (NCBI taxonomy): domain Eukaryota; kingdom Metazoa; phylum Arthropoda; class Insecta; order Diptera; family Asilidae; genus Leptarthrus; species Leptarthrus brevirostris. Next base: position 123,493,585 of record OZ038372.1, read on the forward strand.
TTTTCTACGTAACCCCCTTCCCGATCGATGCCCTTCGTCGAGGGACGAGCTTTTTTATATTTGCGTCAAAGAAGTCTCCCACCAACTCTCGTGCCCATCGTTTTAAGGATTCTTAACATCGTAGTCGATCGAAAGCTTTTTCTGCTCATAAACAACTTCAGAGAGGCGAAAAGATTAAAACCTGAAGGCGACAGATCGGGGCTGTAAGCTGGGTGGTTGGTAATGTCCCAAACAATGAAGTCGAAGAGTTGTGTTGTAATGTAAGCTGTTTTTGTGACGTGCATTGTCATGCCATAAACTCACTCCCCTCCATAAAATTCCTTTTTATTCTGTATGGCTTTGCAGAGTTGTTTTACGGTTTCACAATAACCGTTGGGAATTAATTCTCACTACACATAGAAACTTCCGACAGTACTTCATTTATCTTTGCAGCAATCAGGCAATATAATCAGGGTGTATACGACTGTCTCTCTGTCTGTATATCAGAGTCCTTCTATCCTCTTATTTATATATCTATTATTATCGTTGCAAAATATATTAAAAGAATTCTCATTTAAACTTTAGTTAGTACTTTTAGTGAAAACTATAACAAACAAGATAGTAAAAACAGCTTATTAAAAATAAATCACTCTACGGAACGTTATCCTGTGCGCACCCAATACGGTATTCGCCCCAATGTTTTTTTAAATATCCCTGTAATTGTTGGTAAATCACTTTTCGCAATATTTTTCATATGCATACATTATATTAATTGGTCTAAGTTCCTCAGCCTTATTTGTGTTTTTTGATTTTACGGTGAGGTATTATATGAGATTCCTTATAATATAAATTTGAAATGTACAGAATTTCAAAGATTTATTAATAACACTACTCGACAAAATAAAACTGCGGCAAATAAAAACCACCATTTCTATAGTAACATTTTCTGCTGATTACGAAAATGATAGTGGTTTTGCTGGATCAGGTTTGGTTTCCGAAATAAATGGCAAAAACCAAACAAATGCACTCTTCCGAGAGATAACTACATATAGGCTAGAAAAAAAATGATATTTTTCAAAATATCATTCCAAAGTTTTCTTTTTTCTAAAAGTAGAGAACACCACAAAAACTTTAAAGTAACACATGTTACAATAACACCACTAATTTAGTTGCTACGGCCAAAAACAACTGAAAAAAAGTTTTTTTTTTGGTATTTTTGAAAAAAATTTCAACTTTGACAATCTTTGTATTACTCAAAAAAAATTTATTTTTTATGACTTTTTTCCCATGTTTTTTTTTATTATTTTTAATAATAAAATGGTTTTCTTATATCATACAAGATTTTTCGTAAATTTATGTACACTGTGCCTCGCCTGTGCACTTCGTCGCGTTAAATGTGTTTTCATGTTAAATGTCAGGTAATATCCAATTTAGAGATTTCAAGATTTCGAGATCGCACAGAGTAAATAAAAGAACCTGTTACGAAAAAACCATAAAAATTGATTAACAAACCCAAAATATGTCGTTCCTTTACGATCCTGAAAAATTTGCACATTTAAATTAGGTCGCAATAAATGGCGAGTTCAGTTATACCCTTACCTTTTCTCGGAAAATGTAAGAGGAAAGGCGCCATCCGCTTTTACTTAAATAACTTCAGTATTTCCTCTAAAAATTACGGAAGTATATCACACTTACCCAAAATTCCTAAAGTAATTAGCAGTACCTCCTGGGCATTGATCACCCCTTTAGTTTCCGGAGTTTTCCTTTTATTCTGCGTAAGAAAGAACGTCAGCATTTAGTTATATTTTGCAAAGTGGAAGGTATTTGCAGCTTTACAAGTGATTAGAGATTAAATGATAATTTTTTTAATTGGTGGTATCGATTTCAGTATTGTGAGGGGACATAAAATTTAAAGGACCATTTTAGACCATATTTTATTTTCGTTTTTGTGAACTAATAAATACATAAAAATTAAGTGAATTAAAATTAAATTAAAATGGCAAGCTGAAGTTTTCAATGCAAAAATAATCCAGATTTAAAAAGTTAGGTATACGGTTTTTTTGTTGACTTCAAGGCAGCATTTGATCTTATTCTTCGCCCGACTTTGTATAACAAGCTTTCCTGCTTAGGAGTTTCTAGGAAGTTTTTAAATAAATCAAATGACATCTACACGAATAATGAAGCTTATGTGTGGGACGTTGACTCTTTGTCTCACCGCTTTCAAACGTCTCTAGGTGTCAGGCAGGGAGATCTCCCCAGCCACTGCTGTTTTCTCTATATATTAATGATCTGGATGATACTCTCGATGAAGGCATATCTATAGGAGAAAATAAAATAAGTATCCTGATGTACGCAGATGATGTTTTGCTGCTTGCGTATGACCCTGAAAAATTACAAAGGAAGCATGGTTCTACTGGCGGAAACGTATTGATGTTGTAAACAACTATAAGTACCTTGGAGTGATACTTACTAATAATCTTTCATTCACTCAATATTTGAAATCAAGGCTGTCATTAACGAAATATAGTATACATACTACATGGAGCAGATTCATGGCCAAAAGAATGTTCTGCTTTCAGCAAAATTTATGCTGTTCCAGGCAGTCTTACGAGCTATAATTTGTTATGCTGGTCAGGTCTGGGGCTTCAGAGAGTATGATGAGGTGGAGCAACTTTTAAGATTTATTTGTTAAACTAATCTTTCGTCTTCCAAACACCACGCCAAATTATATGTTGCATCTGGAATCTGGTTGAAATAAGCTTTATCTCTACACACTAAAACTCTCAGAAACCCGACCCGCGGGTACCCGGGTATACGGTTTGCACCCGGGTACCCGATTTAAGTCGGGTACCCGGTTCCTACTCGGGTATTCGGTTCCAAGGGAGAATCGGTTCCATTATCAGAGTCGGTTCCATTATCAGAGTCGGTTCCAGAGCCAGAATCGATTCCGTCAGAGGAATCGGTTCCTCTTGAAAGCGCGCAGTGCAGATACAGTTTCAAGCCCAACAGAGGAAATTTTGCATTTCACTAAGGAAATGTCTAGTTTCTTTGGAAATTACAGACTTTTTTGTAGTGAAATTACAAAATACGACTTAAGATTTATTAATAAAAATTTAAAATTCCTTCTACTCCCTACTATTAGTGACAATTTTTGCTTTACAATTTCACTCATTCTTATTAACCATTTCATACGACGGAATCGATTCCCGGTGGCCGATTCGATTCTCACAGAGGAACCGGTTCCATTGATGGAATCCATTCCTATTTGGAACCGGGTACTCGCCTGGAACCGAGTAGCCGATTGGAACCGAATTTTTGGTAGGAATCGATTCCTACCCGATTGGGTGGGTACCCGGGTTTTTGGGTTATCCGATTCCAACTGAGAGCTCTACTGCACACTGGAATTACACCTGTACTATATAATAAAGACTCTGTCTATGGAATCACATCGGCTACCTAGTATATTGGCTGTTGAATGTTTTCAGAAGAGAATCTTTTGGGTCTTGGAATTGGAACAATAAGCGCAAATGAAGAGTCGAATTTGATACTGAAAATATAGACAAAGATAGGCTGATTGCTTTTAAAAACAATGCGCTGCCAAAGCTAAGTTTTTTAATGTGGGAGAAACTAATAAGTCAAGCGCGCAGTTCAACTAATCGCTATGTTTACGATAGATTGGAATACGGCAGCCCAGTGCATTATTTTAGAGATAGTTTTCCTCTACATTGGATAAGAACTCTAATTATGACAAGAGGGGGCTTGCTAGATCTAAACGCGAGATGCTGGAACAAAATACTTGCGGTATATGTTCTCTATGTAACCGAGATGCGGCAGAAAATACATACCATGTCCGCTTTTGAAAGAATTACGACTTCTGTATTTGGGAGCTGCAGAAATAGACGAAGAGCAATTTTTTGCTTACATGAACGAAAAGGACTGGTTTGCTTTGTACAAATTTGTAAAGGAAAGTTTTAACTACAGAGAGAAATTAATTCGCGAATTCAATATTTAAAATTAAAATAAATCGTTATATGAGGAGTGCCAACTGACAGACGGCTATTTTCCAATGTCTAAATGTTTTCGTTAGTATATAAGACTTATGTTTATACTTGAATTATTTTAATAAACATTATTATTATCCAGATTTATTTTTTTTTTCATTTGTGGGCATTATATGGTTAATAAATTAAATAAAAGATTAATATCAACAGCCTTAAAATTTGAATACATTACTTTGGATTTATAATGAATAATGAGAATAAACCGTGGACATTGAGTTTTTCTTATTCAAATTGTTCCCGTGTTTTAAACAAATGGTTTGCAGGGCAAGAAGTTTACTTAACATTTGGTGTTCCAATGCTATGGGCAGAAGCTGTGCACTATTCTGATTGCTATTTTTGTTTGATGAACGTTAATGGTATAAATTCAAAAAACCGAAGATGATTGTCCTATCCCGATGCGACTTCTGCAAGAAAACCAGTTCCATATAATGATAGCGTACCTAAACTAAAACCTCCCAAAAAGAATTCAAACGAAAGTGATAACAGTTTTCTTGTATCTTCATCAGAAGAAAGCGATTTCAATACAAGAACAACAGCTTACATAATTCAATCCGAATTAAATGATTTTATTCATGACTTTAAGTTTTCTAAAAATGATAGTGAAGTTTTAGCATCACGGTTAAAGTAATGAAATTGTCTCGATGCTTCAGCAAAAGTGACAATATACCGAAATAGAAGTCAAGAATTTTCGATATATTGCACAAAAGAAGATAACATATGCTAGAGTAACAACATAAGTAGGTACTTGAATTATTTCAACACATATACCAAGCGACTGGCGTCTTTTCTTAGATAGTTCCAAAAATGTCTGGAAAGCGGCTTTAGTTGATAATGGCAATAAATTACCTACAATTCTGCTTGCACATGCAGTTAATATGAAAGAGACGTATGAGTGTATTTCAAAAATCCTACACTTAATTCAATATGGTCAATTTAAATGGAAAATCTGTGCAGACTTCAAGGTACTTAGTTATATCAAAATATAACATATTTTGTATTTATTATATATTTTATAGGTCATCGCTATATTTACTGGTTTGCAGGGAGGATTTACCAAATATTGTTGCTTCCTTTGCTTGTGGGATAGTCGATCAAAAGAACATCATTTCATACGTCAACGTTGGCCATCCAGGCAAGAGTATACAATTGGTGCCCACAATCTTTCAAATATACCGCTTATCTCAGCAGAAGAAGTTATTTTTTCGGCACTACACATCAAATTGGGATTGATGGAAAATTGTGTAAAAGCCTTTAACAACGATGCGGAAGCATTTGAATATATTATACAATTTTGTCTAAATATTACAATTGCTAAGATAAAGGAAAAGTGTTTTCTTTGATCCCCAAATTAGAAAGCTGATGCAAGACGAAGAAATCTTTAGAAGTTTAACACCCCTTGAACGTAATGCATGGACCAGTTTTGTACAAACTGTAAAGCAGTTTCTAGGCAATAACAGAAACGACAACTATGAAGAGATAATAGCAACATTTCTTAATAATTATCACAAGATAAAAGCCAATATGTCTCTAAAAATGCATTCTTTGCATTCTCATTTGGAGTTCTTTCCCCAAAATCTATGTGCTGTAAGCGATGAGCAGGGAGACAGATTTCACCAGGACCTGGTGTGTGGTATGCATTCATGCTTGGAGATTATTGCTGAGGAATCATTCGTGAGACTGATCTTGGTCTGTATAAAAAAAGAGTGAATATGACACATATTCCTTATTATCCTACTTAAAAATATATTTTTGTTTCTAACAAATTTTGTTTAAAAAAACATTTAATGATAAAAAAAAACATTAACAAAAAATAATGATAAAAAACATTCTTCGAAATAAAAAAAATACTTTTAACACTATTTATGTATTTTTAATATTTTTTTTTTAATAGAATTGATGAAAAAAATCAAGTATAATTTTTATATTTTTGTATATTTTAAATCCTAATAAGACACCAATTTCTTAAAGAAACCGATTTTTACATTGTTTTAGTTTTTATAACAACCTTTGTAAAATGAATCCGAAATACAGGTACACATTATGCTTAAAACTTTTGTAATTAAATTTTGTACAAACTTTTTGAGTCCAATATATACATTTCTTTTGAGTTATAGGTTGTCAAAGTTGAAACTTTTTTCAAAAATATCCATGCATTTTTTTAAATTATTTTTGGCCGTAGCAACTAAACTAGATGTGCTATTGTGACATATGTTACCTTAAAACTTTGTGGTGATCTCTACTTTTAGGAAAAGAAAACTTTGGAATGGTATTATAAAAAATAGCATTTTTATTCTAGCCTTTATGGAGTTTTCTCTCGAAAGACTGAATTTTTTTTGGTTTTTTGCCATTTTTTTCGAAAATCAGACCCGATCTAGCAAAGCCACTATGATGAGCCAGCAGAAAATTTTACTGTAGAGATAGTGGTTTGTATTTTCCGCAGTAACATTTCGCATAAAATGATAGAGTAGTGTAATTTGTAATGTATGTGTTTTCCAATTGTATCCTCAGTGTGGAAAAACTAAAATGATCGATAGGCGAAAGGTAAGTCTTGAGAAAGAAAAATTTAAACTGACCCTTTTAAATACGTTAACAAATACAATTCAATTTATTTGTATAAGCTTACATTAAACTTTCGGTAAAGATACCGTACTATTGTGTACAAGTGAAACAACGTAATAAAATAATTTTACTCTTTTTCTATATTCTCAGGCCGACTAAAATAACTAGACTCGTAAAATTCAACCATCTTTGAACGTCCTGTCCATCCCCTCATAGAAGCCACCTAAGCGAGGTGCTCTTTTCAAAATGAACTTCCTGTAAGTCCTAAAAAATGTACAAGTGTTAAATTTTTTATAATTTGCTGCTGAAAACTTGACCATCTGCTTGCGGACAGGTCTTCACTAAGCCACTTCGCTCCAGAAATCCATAATTTTGACAGAAGTTTTCCGTGTTAGCAAATCTGTTGTTAGGAGCGATATATTTCGTACTCTATTTAATACATGCATATGTTTGCAACTAAACTTGCTGTTAATGTAGATTCCTTCGATGCATTTTCCTGTAGATGAAATACTCTATTTTTAGCATTAACAAATTGCCCAGTAATCCTTTTCAGCTCACCAATGCTTGTGACAAATGCAAAAGCTTCCTAGGACTGGAAACTGGCATCTACAAAGATATGAAGTTCAGTATTCAAAATATAAAATATATTAAGGATATACAAATTTGAGAATCACTAGTTTCTTCAAAAACCAAAAATCTGCACAGCAAAATGTCCTAACATGTTTCAAGGCTGAATGTCCTAACATGTTTCAAGGCTCTACGGATAACCTTTCTGTTAGAGATTTTAAGATTTATTTATTATCTTAAGGAAACAATTGAAAAACCTCTCTATGGATTATAACAGTGACTTGGTAAGGGATTTCTTACGTTTTATTATGTGTTTTTGAATTTTGTCAACACCGTCTTTTGGTTGGTGGTGGTTTCCTTTATATCGGACATAATGGCAGGAATTCCGGGATCCATGCGCACAAGATGAACGTATTCACTTTAGGTGTCCATTCTCATGTGCACAGGGGAGATTCCTGCTGTAATGATCGCAGACAACAAATTCACTTTGAGCATTTAGAACAGACGCGTGCCGACCACAAAGCCGTCCAATATTGGAACAGACGCTCCTTGGATTTCACTAGGGTCCGCGGGGTCGCCAAGCCCGCGACTACAAGCAAGTCCTCCTGCGGATTTATTTTATAGTAAATTATATAAATATACTAAAAATTATATATTCATTCATAATTTCCGTACTCAGACTTTGATAAATTTTTACATTGATTCAAAAAATTAATTTTAATGGTAAATTATCATTTTTAAATAAAGAGTGACCCCTGAGTTATATATATCACTTTTGCTCTTAATATCCCCGAAACTATTGTTATGCCTAACTTGAAATTTGTCTGCGATTAAGTTACCATCATAAGATGCCATTTAGTCGTCGGTTGAGTAAGTAATAACGTGACGGCCTTCCAATCCCGAGGTCCCAGGTGCGAATCGTATCGGCGGCGACCCATAGTTGTTTTCTGCTGATAACAGATTACGATAGAAATGCCATTGGAGATTGCAAAGTAATGTCGGTGGTTCGGAATCCACCTTAAATTGTAGATCTACTCGCAACCGTTTTCTCTCATTGGGTGAAATTCTTCTCCCACACCATGCCCCACAAGAGGTTACACGAACTAGACAGAGATATCATGTAGACCACAAGTTAATAATAAATTTGCGGACCTTCAAGCAGGCGAATTTTTGGGAGGCTTTTTTTATTTCCAAGTTACCGTAATAATTTGCATCTAACGTACTTACTTAGTGCTATTTTCAAAGTCACAGTTGATGCGTAGTTAGATTTGGTGGCTTTACACAGGAAGATTCTCTGCTGGGTACCCGGTCATTGTTATGTATTGGGTAATAAGTCGGCTGATGATCTGGTGAAAGGAGGTTCGAAACCGAACGCTTTACAGATAGCCAGACCGATCGGCCGGTGTCTGATAGTAGTAAAAATAGAAATCGACCTGAAAGCTGTTTAGTTTGCTGAGCGCAAATGGAGCGATCTGACAACCTGCGGCCTATCAAGAAAGATGAGTTCTAAGTTGGAACCAAAAAATGAAAGACTTTTTTCAATGAATTCTGTCGAGGTTAATTGGACGAAGAGGAAGTTAAAAGCATTCAGAAGTTACTTTTCGAATGGCCGGTAATCTCGTCGATGGAGTAAATGATAACGTGTCAGCCTACCAATCCGGAGGTCCCAGGTTCGAATCCCACCGACAGCCACTATACTTTAAATTGCAGGTCCAATTGCAATCGTTGTATCGAATCGGGTTTAGCTGTTCTTCCGCCCCATGCCCCACAAAGGACTACGGAACTAGAGAGAGAGAGAATGCTTAACCTCAAGATTTCCAAAGTGGGAATATAATTGTTTTTAACCGCTTTAGGTATCGTTTCATTTAACAATTTCACAGAATACACCGTTGTGACGAAAAACAAACTTACAACAATGAAATGCTTGAAAAAAGTTTTCTCCCCACACTAATTGAAAACTCTCAAAGGAGGAAGTTATTTTCCATTAAATATTGTTAGTATTATTTTTACTGACAACCTAAACAGTTGTCCTGTAGCGAAATGTTTTTATACATTTAAAAAAAACTTTTCATTTTAGCTGAAAGGAACTTTATAACTATTATATTAACGTTTTAATTTTCTACGGAAAGCAGTAAGGTATACAGAAGTCAACTCAACCATAAGCTATCATTTCATTCCCAGTCTCTTAATAGCATTTCAAATGAAGTTCCCAAGAGTTTTGACCTAAATTGTGGACAGGGACTTGGATTCCTGTTTCTTTTCTTAATTGGAAGACGTAATGATGTTTTCCCACCTGAATGGTATCCGGTTTTAAGAAGACAATTGAACTGGTAAGAAAAATGAAACGTTGTGGACGCAAAGTAAATGTCTCCTCCTGTTCATGTTGTGGGGCAAGTCCCAGATTTAAATAAAGTTAATTGAGGATACTTTTATTATAAATGTAATTTTATGGTTTAATTAAAATGGCAACATGAAGTTCTTTAATTCACTGACTTTTTTAATTAAAATTAAATTATTACCTGGAAATTAAAATAAATGCAGTCGATGCGGTGAATTAAGGTGCCCCCGAGTTCAAATCCCACTATCGGTGATCCATGGTTGTTTTCTGTTGACAACAGATTACGATTAAAAGGCCATTTTAGTTTGTAGATTAATGTCGGTGAATCGGAATCCACCAAATAATATTAACAACTATGCTCGTACACATAAGTTAATAACTTGAAATTATAACTAAACATGCATAGTCATTGTAGGTGTAAAAACTTTTGAAAAAAAAACACAAGATGCCAAAATGAGGCTAAGAATTTTGTTTCGGTAAATCTCTCTAGTTCCCGTAACTCTGGTTACAAGTGGAACTTCAATTTAATATCAATTTTCAACACCGATAATCTCTGCAACCCACAACAGCCTTTTAGCGTAATCTGTTGTCAGCAAAAAACAACCAGAGGTAATCGACGATACTTTTTGAATCCTCATGATGGAAGGCCACTCTTTCTCCGCCGATCAGTAGATCTCAACATAGAATAGTTTTTTAAAAAAATTTGAAGTAACTTCACAAAAAACGCTAAAAAAAATTATATATTATCTTTGATTGTGATTGGCTAGTTGTTTTATTTGTTTAATTTGCACCGACTTCCAAATGTCGATATAAAATTAAAAATTATTTATGCTTTTCAGTGCTTTTTGTGAAGTCGGCTCAACTTTTTTTTTTAAAACACTATTTAATTTTCACTTTTTAGTGTCTTCAGATATACGACTCGAAAAATTCTGCTTATATGAATAAAGCAATTGCAAAAGTTGCTGTGGTAGTTCACTTTATAGAAAGGAAATAGAATTATCCAAATCCGGCAAGACATTACGAAATTAGTCATGGTCACTAACCCTAGGTCAACATTTTTCCTCACAGTTGCAATGGGGTCTCATATCATAACAAAAAAGAATTAACAAATAGGCCTATGCGTTAAAAATTAGGAAAAACAGAAGATGGTAAACTGATCTGTTCCACATTCGTTTTGTTTTGCTTAGAACATATTTCCATAATTTCACGGTACGTCCAAGTTTGGCATGGAGAGAATAGGGGTGGGAGCGACTTGTAGCTTTTGTATCGCGAGTTGTCAGGTGTCTACAAGGAATCAGGCTAGCAATTTCGTTAGAACAATGGCCTTAACCGACTTTCGACATCTCCGGCTTGCATCGTAGAATTTGTGGAACGCAATGTTAACTTTGCCAACTTTTGATAGTACTCATAAGATGAGGGAAAAACATAAGATGGTAAACTGTTCCAGAGAGTCAATGTTCTTAAAGGTTGAGGAATCGCCAATAAGTTTAATAGCCTTACGCTGAACTTTGTCTAGCGCGGACAACTCTACATTGTCGAGCCCCTGCCCAAATATGGGAATTATATTTAAGTATGTGTAGATTAGCGCTTAGTCAGATTGAGTGAGATCTTTCTTACATCTCTGCAAAAAACCCAAGTATTTCATCGCATTTTTATCGATTGCAAATACATGGTCAGTCCAGGTAAGATTTCTGGGTATTTAAATACCCAAATTGGGTATATTCACTCCGTCGACGGAAATAGTTGCGGGTGGATTGAGCGTTTTTTAAGGGACAATAAACAGCACTGAGTTTTGGATGCATTTAACATAACACAATATGCTCTGCTCCAAGCGACGATTATAGAAATTTCGTTGTTTAGTGATCCAAACATGTGTTCTCGGTTGATTTGTGTAGCGTTCCCACGATAAATCATTACAGAACAAAAAGAGTAATCAAGGGTGCTGTCGTCGGCCAAACTATGAGTAGAATTGCCAGTAAGAGAGCTGAAGTTTGCTAAAAGAACTGAAACCTGAGGTACTCCGTCAAGAACTACACGGACTGAACGGTCTGATAAAAATGTCTCTATCCATTTAACAAAATAAGGGTTCAGATCAAATGCTTGAATTTTGTCTAAAAGAACAGCATGCCAGACTCTATCAAAAGCTTTTGAAATATCAAGAGCTACGATTTCGGACTCATCAAAATTATGGAGACAGTGCTTCCAACGCTCCGTTATAGCCGCTGGTTAGTTTCCGGTTAAGCTGCCAGTGCGGAAACCATACTGGTAATCGTTTATAAGATGGTTATTTTCTATATAACTATTTGTAATTATATAATAATCACTCTTCTTCTTACTTCACGAATTAATTCTACAGAATATCACTGCAATCGCAATTAACGTGATCAAATATCAAAACAAAAATTGTGGCACCAAGCCATCAATTTGAATTATGCGTTACACGGGAATCTCCATGCACACGGCGAGTATAACATGAAACCCGTAGAGCTCGCTGCTTTGTGTATTAAGTCATTGACAACATGAAGCAACTTTGTTTTTTTTTTTGGATGGCATGATTAGTTTTCATAACCAGGTCAGGTAAATGATAATCAATTAATGTAAAACAATTAGGATAGAATTGAGAAATTAATGTAATGCAAATGGGAATAGAGTAATAAGTTGCAAGCTAAGGTAAATTAAGTGAAACAAGGGAAATTCTACTATATAAGAAGCATGTTAATCTTAAAGAAAATACAGTTGATTTTTGGAAGTTAACGCTGCCATACGGCGTATCTTTTAATTGTATCTTACTGTCCTCTCTATCTTAGAAAGTGCGGCGTATACTTTGTATAGCTTTTGCTGTACATTGCTGACGCCAAGTGTAAGCGTGTATCCTAAAAAAGTGACGCGCTAAACTAGGGTTCTCGACACATATTTGATACGACGGTTATACATATTTCATTTTACTTGATTCAATTCACCACATATTTCATCAACTTATTTCAAAACTTTAGATAAGACTTAATTTAGTGATATTGGTCTGTATTGTCGATGTACGCCCCGCCCCGTCTGAATGTTTCGGGCTCCTATGATGAGGGAGAAAGGAGATGGTAAATTGTTCCAAGTTCGTGTTGTTCTGCTTAGAAAAGATTCCCGAAATTTCACGGTACGTCCAAATTTGACCTGGAGAGTAAAGGGGTGGGAGCGACTTGTAGCTGCTGTATCGTGCGTTGTCATGTCTCTACAAGGAATCAGGCTAGCAATTTCGTTAGAACAATGGCAGTAGCCGACTTTCGACATCGTAGAATTTGTGGAACACAATGTCTTTGCCAACTTTTGATAGTAATATTTGTCATGTTCAGCTGAGTGGTATTTTTGTAAAAAAATTAAATAATTAATTAATTTAAAAGAATAAATTATGCTTAAAAGACCTTTTTTAATTATTAAACCCCGTAAAATTCCAAAATTCCCTCGAAAATATACTCAACAGCTGACTGTCACGCTGAGAATAAATGCCAAACGCCGGTGAAGTAAGAATTTTTTGCCAACTTGGGCGACGCAGCCGACTTTGTCATTATCTCTATCCTAACATAATTTCGTGTGTTTTACTCTGGCTGTCAAAAGCTGGCTAAGTTGGAGGTCGAGAAAGTTACCATTGTATTTCCCACTTAAAGCGATGCATCCCAAACCATACTCTGTTCAAGATATAATCAGTGCTTTTGTTATAGTCTCTCATAGAGAAACAATCAAATCATTCAAGCTCTCTGAGATATTTATTAAGTCCAGTCCAATCAGCATTTTTATAAGTCCACACTAATCTTTTGTTGGAATTTAGATTACTAGTTTTCAGAGAGGAGGTGGAGAATTGGGTGGAGATAAGACAATGGTCCGAATAACCTAAGGGAGCAAGTACCGAAATCGAGGTCTTCATGCGATGTTAGAAAAAGATCTAAAAGATGCTCTATAGGCGCAACATTACTCAGACACTCAACCAGTTGTTTTAATTTAAAGGAGTCACTAAATAACTTGACGTGTCTTCCAGAAGGGCTTGTGGTAGATGAATTCCTGAACCACTGTGTGTTGTTGAAATCACCAGCGAGAACGATTTCGGAAGAGGGAGATAATTTCAAAGTCTTATCAATATCGGAAGACAGCTTATCAAAGGAAAACAAAGTGTCAGATTTTATGGAATTTAAATCTAATCCAGACATAATCAAATTTTGGATTAGTAGAAGAGAATTGCGGGAGATGGGAGAAGAGCACATCATTTTTAATATAAACCACGATGATTTTTAAACATTGGAAAGGAAAAACTTTATCTTCTGAAAAACATATCTGAACTAAATATCGATGGCGATAACAATTCCCTCATTACTAATTTGCCAATAGTGATGAAAATGACTGAAATGCAAAAATTTAAGTTCCGTGTAAAAATGGATGAATTGGCTCTAGATGTTGTGAGCGCAGAACGTTACTTCCTTCGATCACCAGGATAAGTGTGGCTTCCGGCTGCATAGTGAAGAACAAAGTGTATTTTCTCCTCAGCCAACCCCTTCAATAAATTGGGAAAGTATTGCTGACGAAGCGTCAACAGCTGAAGATACTATGCAATACATAAATTTTATCTGATTTTATTGTTTCCCACGCTTTGTGTTGCATCCGGATTAGCTTCTATTTTGTATTTTTTCTAATTATATATTTTAAAAAACTACACAATATTTTTTTTAAATACTCATAACTACTAACCTTAACATAACTGCCAATCTCTCTTCTACTGAAATTGTTTTCACAAAATGTGTTGCTTTTTTTCTATAGTTGTTTTTATTTTATCCAAAATATAATAGGATGATGACATTCTCCCAGTTCTTGTCTTAAATAATCGCATGTACTCGCTATGTATATATATAACCGAAGCTAAAATACGAGTTCGCGCTAACAATCACTGGCAATCATGTAAGGGTCCTGGTCTTCTTAGTAAGGTATTTAAGGAAGGAAGTAAAAAAACAAAGAAAGGATTATTACTGGAATCACATAGTAATGACGAGCTTATGTTGCACAAAGAAGTTTGAGGTCAGAAGGACCACGTGATGCTGCTTCCATAGTAAAAATGGCAACAAGCCGATCTCCTACACGAGCAAGCCGTATAAAAAAAATTTTCACACGCCCAAGCTAAAAAAGAAAAGGTTAGTAAGGAAGAAGTACTAGCAATATATTTAGATGGAAAAATTACAAAATGGGCATATGAAGCGGTACAGCAGCGATTGAATATGCATGGCTTTAAAGCCTTCCCTCGTATCCTTTTATCCTCGAAAAAAAAGAGTGCTATCCAGATGAAATTAATATTACTTCTGCAGATATACCCTTACAATCACTGTTCGACCATACTATTAAACACCTTTGTAAAGTTCAGGAAGAAGTGTTGTCGCAAAAAAAAAAGACAAACTTAATGACGTTACAATTATTTTCAAACAGCGTTGTGATGGAACCTCTTGTACCAGTTAGTACAAGCAACGCATCAGTGATGAATCCAGTCGCAGCAAGGAACAAGAAGACACATCGACGTTTGTGATTTCATTAGTACCATTTCATATGTTTTGCATAGAAAAAGGCAGTAAAAACTTATATTATGGCAGAATAAAACACCATCGTGCGCTAGATTTTGTAGACCAATTAAACTTTTATTACAGTATGAAAGTGCTAAATTGATAAAAGTTGAAACAAGGAAAATAGAAGATGATATAAAGATATTAACTCCCACTAAAGAAGTATTAGAGAAAAGGAAATAAAACCAACACTCATTTTGACCATGGTTGATGGTAAAATTTTTAATTCGGTGAAGGATGTTTCTTCACAAAAATGTAATATATGTGAATGTGGACATCGTGAGATGAATAAACCGAAAAGATCAGCTGCAAGCTCGGACAAGCCATCAAGTTACAGATTCGGACTATCACCTTTACATAGTAAACTTCGTTGTTTAGGTGTTTTTTAAATATTTCATATCGTTTGGAAATTAAAGAAAAAACTGTCAAACAAGAATATAATTAAAATGTAGCAAAACAAAAGAAGGAAATACAGCAGAGATTTCGGAAATGGGTCTACTAGTTGATATTGTTAAGCCTGGGTATGGCACTTCTAATGATGGGAGCACACCGCACAGTTTTTTCGAAAATCCATCGCAATTCATTTCTATAACAGGAATGAATCAAAATTTAATAAGCTGATCTGCTGTATATAAATTACTGATACATGGTTCCGATATAATTAAAAACGCTCAACTACCAATTAGTCAGCCCTCCAAGGAGGCCCCAGAATCCAGGTATAAGGAAATAAAATAATACCGAGAAGGAAACCGCAGAAAATTTTCCAGAAAATCTACCATCGAAGATGTTTTCCATATGTTATTTATTCCGTCAGACCCTAATAACTAACTAGTAAGTATTTATAAAAAAATCATTTTCAAGACTACCATATTACCTGAAATCCGTAATCTTTTAATTAGTTCCGGTGAATTTGCTAATAGTGTGAAATTGCAGTGCATAGTGTGAAATTGCAGCGTCGCCAGTGTTCCTTCTTAGTCGATGCGGTAACCATAACCTTCACCATTCCCTGCCCAAGGCATTGAATGAATTCTTCTGGGCCATGAAGATTCGCGAACAAGTCCTGGAGCGTACCTCATTACTAAGCTTGACTGACAGACACTCTACCGGAAGATTTCCTCATCTGGTCCCGATTAATCAACTGGATCTTAACGAAGCCCCTTACAATAGCTGAACCTTCTGAGGGTAGGTCTGCATCTTCTACTGACGCATGTATCACGGAGATAGCTAACTCATTAGAGTCTGCAATCTCTGTCACCGCCACATCTGAAGAAGTGCAGAAACATGGTTAAAGCCTGACATTGGCCCTACACTTACAGCCCATAATAAATTTATAGCTTTTCGAAACAACCGTGTTGAGCGTGTGGGTGAAAACATTGCGTGATCACTTAGATGCGAATTGATTCGTTGGTTGAGTATATGTATTTTATTACATTAAAATATTTTATTAAATTTAAATATGAAACCGTCTAATATTTCTGATAACTATTTCTTAGAAACGGTCTTTTGGTTTTTATCTCTCTCTCTAATTCCTGTAACCCCTTGTGGAGCAAACAGCGGGAGAAGAACTTCACCCGATTCGAGACAACGGTTGCAATTGGACTTACAATTTAAAGCGGATTCCGAACCACCGACATAGTCTGTGCAACCCCCAATGGCCTTTTTGATCGTAATTTGTTGTCTGCAGAAAACACCTTGGGCCGTTGACAGTGGGATTCGAACCTGGTTCGAACCTTCGGGTTGGAAGACACACACGTTATTTCGTACTCCACCGACGGCTTAATTTTTTTCAGGTTTATATAAATATATATCATTATAGGCTACTTTTAGTTTTCTTTCACACACAGAGTCAAGTTTGCTAAAAATAAGGCTGTCGTATGTGAAATGTGGGACAACTAAAGCTTTGGCTAACTTAATTCGAAGATTTACTGACAAACAACACGAGCTGATCCAAAGCTGTCTCAAACTATTAGGTATATATTTTGCGTAACATTCCAAAAATATAACTACAACAGGTAAACTTAGAATTAAATTTAATTCCGAGGTTCTTAATGGAGTCAGCATACTTCAAGACAGTGTTGTTTAACATAATCACTGGAAGGTCATCTGTTACAATGCTAGTTCTGTACACAGCCGAACAATTTGACTTGGACGGGTTAAGTGACAACTCATTTATTAATGACCACTCGTATATTCGTTGAAGGTCTCCATTGACTCTATACACAGTCTTTAACCAATCCAATGGATTTACTAATGTAAATTTGCGCATGGTCATCGTATAGGTGAATAGAGGAACTAGTGACAACATAAGGCAAGTCGTTGATAAACAAGCTAATTAGAAGCGGACCAAGGATTTGCCCTTGAGGAACTCCAGTGCAGAGAAATTCCGGACTTGAGATAGAGCCTTTTACTTTTACAGGAAGCTACTAATTAATCTTAGAGCTGATGAAGAAGAATCACGACTGTGTCCTAGTTTAGAGAGAAATTTCGAATGATTAACAGAATCAAATGCTTTACTGAAGTCGAGAAGAACCATAATAGTTAAGTGATCAGAGGGCTTCGTTGATATCTGTTGTGGCTTTCAAAAATGGCAGTTTCACTGCTGTACCTTGGTCGGAAGCCGGATTGGAATAGATGTAAATTGTTGATTTTTCCAATACCTTTGTAAAAAAGCTCAGTAAACGAATGGGGCGGAAATTGCCGGACCCAGAAGGGTTTTTACTCTTGGGAATGGGAACAACTAATGCTTGTTTCCATTGCGTAGGAAACTGAGAATTAGTAAGGCAAGCATTGTAAATATGTAATAGTGGACTAGTTACGTAAGGTGCCAGAAGCATAACAAATTTAGAAGATAAGGCATCCAGACCAGCAGCATTCGATTTTATAGAGTAAATTGTTGCAAGCAGCTCGAAACCATCAACGCATCGAAATGAAAACCCCTCAGAGGAAAACTCATTACTACTGAAATCATTGTGAGGATTGTTTGTTGTCACAATGCTGGCAGAAAAGAAATTATTTAGGTCATTTGGATCAAGATTCAATTGCGGCGGTTCTTAATGTGTGTCACCCTATTTCGAACCGATTTATATCTGCTAAGCACCGCGGCGTCACGACGTCTCCTATAGTATACGTACCAGTAAGATATTGGTTTTTTTAAAAAGCAATATATATTCAATTCCAATTAAGTAATCCTGTTCAACTTGTATTGAAATTATTTAAGAAATTGAGCCAAAATAAACTTGAATTTTTTGTCAAAGGTCGCGTTCTTACATGCAAATACCCGTGAATAAGCTAAGATTCGAGTTTTTGTGAGTGGGTGCAAAATTTGACTTAGACTTATACCTTGCAAAAAGTAGAAGCACCGCCGAGTTGAATATCATTATATAAGTCCCACCACCACCGGGAATTTCAACAGCCACGAAATTAAAATTAATGCATAAAAGTCTGTTTTCATGAATATTATAAGACAATTTCATTGTCCTGTGTTACCATATTTTTTTATCATATTTTTATCTGCTCTTGTCAAATCTTGTTATTTGTCTTCATTATTTTCTATATTCAATATTATTATTTTTAGGTTTAGTTATTCTTTAATGCTTATTTTTTTTTTTTTTGAAAATCTGTCAGCCTACCTACTTACTATAAGATTGTATCGTACAAGTGTAGAGTTTAAATAAACGCAAATTTAACTCAAATTTCTCTATATCTCAAATAGGATGGAGTTAGAGGGTAACTAGATTGTTACCACTGCAGAGGTGCGTATAAGGTAAATGATGGTGCGTATAAGGTAAATGATGAAAAAGGGGTGGGGGGGATGAGGAAGCTTGTCCTCAAACTGTCTACATATGCAACATTTATATTGACAGCCTGAGGATTAAGTCGCAAATCGCTACAATGTACATTGCTGTTTTTCTCCTGCCTATTTACCTACTTAATTATATAGACTAGAAGCGAGGACGTGTCTCATGCAGATATTTAGATTAGCCGGACAGGTCAAAAGGGGTTGTTATCATTCGAGCTATAAGGAAGGCTGTGTTCTGATCTGTGCTTAAAAAAATTGTTGCCCTGCTTTAAGTAGACTGCAAGGCCTTTGCAGAAATTGTTTGGATGACGAAGAAGTCGAATGTATAGAGCACCTTTTGTGTGAGTATACAGGCCTAGGCTAACGTAGGATTCTGGTTTTTGTCCATCACTTCTACCTCTTACTGAAGCAAGTTGCCTGTAGTAGGCTAGACCAACTTAACAAATTCATAAATACCTGTGGCGGACCTAAACCCTCAATACAGTGAAGATAATTCTGTACCTGTAAATCGTATACGTTGTATCAGAACGAACCCTGTGAATGGTGGGATAGAAAGAAGCTGGCCGCCAACCTCGCCTAACCTGAAAAAAGCCTTGGTTGTTATCTTCTTAATTTGAAACTGAATCTCTTTTGAATCTTCAATGTTATCAGAATTCATTTAGAAAAAACCAAATATCCCTCAACTCATATAATTGACAAGCATCTTACTTATCAAAGAGAGTCCAGAAGTCAATAAAACTTTCTCCTTCAGTTAAAAGTTACTTGGACACGATGACTTCTAAAATGAACAGCCAGCAAAGCTAAAAGAAAACTTTCACCTTACCATTCAGAAACTCGATTACCGTCTTGACAGGAAAATGTTGGCTTCCCCTATTTACACTAATTGTTTTCGGCCCTGAGATATTAATTGTTATAGAAAACTTCTCGAAATTGTTCCTATATTACTTTTATATTAAATTATATGATCCCAGTAAACTTGCTAAAAGTGAGGATTTTTTCTCTAAAGGTTGAAAAAGTTTTTTAATTTTGTTTTAGTCCCTATAAAATTGAAAGGTAAAGTGCTAACTGCCAGGAAAATATTTCCCGCGAGTAATAAAGAAACATAGCATAAACCCTCAAAATTTCGCAGAAATT
Source organism: Leptarthrus brevirostris (assembly GCA_964036015.1). Taxonomy (NCBI): domain Eukaryota; kingdom Metazoa; phylum Arthropoda; class Insecta; order Diptera; family Asilidae; genus Leptarthrus; species Leptarthrus brevirostris. The sequence goes on from OZ038372.1 coordinate 123,513,604, forward strand.
TTATGGATATAAACCTTTTTACAGTGAAACACAAAAGGATTTGTTGTCCTCCGGCGATATGGTTGAGATAAAAAAAATCAGATTTACCACGATGCCCTGCAAATTGACCTGACGAAGTGGACGACAGTACACCTGTAATTGAGAAATGTTTTTCGGGACTAAGTCCGTTGTTATCAGCATATGTATTTTAAAGTGGAATGATATGAAAAAGTCGCGCTGCTCTTTTATTGCTGGGACAAGTAGGTACTTAAATTGTAGGGAAAAATATTAAATGCTAATAAAAGTCGTGTATTGTCGACTACCTTGTACTTAAATATAAACCAACCTCCACGTTCAATAAAATTTAAGTCGTATATATATGTAGATTGAGTTCAACAGATTGAATTGCAGACGTCCAATAATCCTGCGAAGAGTTTTATTTCTGAAGGGTTCAAAATAAAATAACAACCCATTATCTAAGGTACATGGGATAAAAGGAATTGGTGGAATTGAATAACCTTAAAGACAGATATTGTTTGAATTAAAGACCAAGGTTTTTTTATTATCGGAATTATTGAGAATATTAAATATAACAAATTCGTCACCAGCCACGTATCATGTTCATGTCATCAACCACGTATCCTTAAATTTTTTGTTATAAAGGTGCATAATATATGTAATGTATGGAAGAGAAAAAAGCGCCAAAAGCGCCCGCTACCTCAATTGCTTCGCCCATTATATCTCGTGATATTATCTTGAATGGTATCAAGGAGCTTAAACTGGACTTTTCCTCTGCTCCTGATGGTGTTCCACCCGCATTCTTGAGATCCTGTTCTGATGCCTTATTCACCCCATTGGAACTCATCTTCAATAAATCTCTTCAGGCCGGTAGATTGCCTATGTTATGGAAGAGCTCCTTTATAATTCCTGTTTATAAAAAGGGGCATAAAAACTTCGTAACAAATTATAGGCCAATCGCGAAGTTTTCCTGCATACCCAAGTTGTTTGAATCTGTTATATATTCACAGCTTGTTGGGCAATGTAAGGGGTTAATCTCATCTAATCAACATGGCTTTCTGCCTGGTAGATCAACGACAACTAACCTGCTAGAATTTACATCCCACATTATCTCTGCCTTCCAACAAGGTGTCCAGACTGATTGTGTCTGGTTGGGTTTTCCGCCTTTGTTGCTCGACTGGATCTGCTCTTACTTAAGAAATAGGACTTACCGTGTCTCTTTCAGTAATACTTTATCTAGAGTCGTCAGGGCTTCATCTGGTGTGCCGCAGGGTAGCAGGGTGGTGATTTAGCACTCCAAAGTTTTAATCTACGCTGATGATATGAAGATTTTCTCATGCGTTAGAAACAGTTATGATTCTTCCTGCATCCAGGATGATTTGAATACTTTCAGGGTTTGGTGTGCCTCAAATTGACTGCAACTTAACCTGGATAAATGTAAAGTTATGTCTTTTTCTAGGATCATCAATCAGTTTGTCTTTGATTATACCTTTGCGGAAACTACTATCCGTCATGTGGAGTCCGTTACTGACCTTGGTGTAAAGCTAGACAGAAAACTCGATTTCACTCTGCACATAAACCATATCGTATCTCGGAGTAATTCAGTCCTGGGTTTTGTTAAGCGGTGGTCAAGAGAGTTTTCTGATCGACAGACCCTCATTCACTTATTTTTTTCTTTAGTTAGACCAATTCTCGAATATGCATCTCAGGTTTGGTCTCCTTGCTATGCTGTTCATTCTAGACGTATTGAATCGGTGCAGCGGAACTTTGTTAGGTTCGCACTAAGGGACCTCCCGCGGAATGATCCATTAAGGCTTCCTCCTTATGAGGATCGCCCCCAATTGCTTAATATGCACTCGTTGGAGGAACGGCGTAGAGTTGCTGACCTAGTATTTATTCACCAGCTTTTGAACTCGAATATAGATTCTCGCTCTCTTGCAAGTTTGGTTACTTATAGGCGTACTCCGTATAGGATAAGGAGATTGCCTTTACTACATGTTATTCATTCTCGGTCTAACTATGGTATGCATGAGCCTATTAATCGCATGTGTAGAGCCGTGAATATGTGTCCTATTTTTGTCCTGGCTTTTGCTAAAGATTTGCTTAAACGATCTCTGTTATCAATGCACCCCTGATTGTTTTGTTTGGACGTGTTTTGGTTTTTTGTTTACTAATATTTTTCTTTGCATGGGTTGTGGGAGCCTCATTCACCTCAATATATGTTATATTCTGGTGAATAGGTCAATTGGTTCCAGGCTTCTGCCTGTGAAGTGCGCCTTCTGAGTTAGAAGGGTTAATTCTATATAAGCATCGTACTTATTTCACATTTTTCTTGACGATGAAGAAGTGTGAAATTGCACTGTTTAGTTTTAAAGAAGCTGCTAAATAAAAGAAGCCGATAGGACGGGACATAGTCAAATCTTTGTAAAGCCACTTATTTTTTAGCTGTTTTGGATCACTATCTTGTTGGAAAACTAAATTTAACACTAAACTCATTATTTCTACAGATTCGTTGATAGTCGCATTTATAATTTGGATATAACTGAGTCTCCTTCTTTTTCTTACTTTATTTAGCGATGGATTTTTTCTTTGTGTACGGCTGCATAAGTTTTCTTTCAACCTCCGACATATTGTTTCTTGATACTTTTAATTTAAGGTCTTGCTTAATTTCTTGACGAAATAGTCAGAGTTTTTAAAATACTACTTACTATTAAAGAGCCCTCGTAATTCTTTTTTGGCCACGACCGTAATTTTTGAACACTTATTAACACGCGCGCACTTGTTTACTAATTTCTCTCGATTAGTAAATTTCCACAAACCAAACTGCTTTTAAACCTTTCCCATGCAAACTATGTATTGACAGGAGAATAGTGGCACAACTGATAGTGACCTTCTTATTAATCGAAATGAATTCATATCCTGTATCTTTGTGAGTGCGAGAATCCTTTTAATTTTAGACTCAATTTCCTTTATCAAAGTTCAGAAAATAAATAATATTTCTTTCCTATGATACGCGAGATATATGCAAAACAGTGATCATTTGGACTAAGTTCAATTTCAACCAGATGGCCAGATGAGTAGCAAGCACCTTGTTTGGTAGGATGGTAAGAAGTTCGGGTATCTGGTCTTAACCGTGAAGAATAAATTTAACAGTTAAATACCATCACTCATTAATAATGGGAATGTTTGCACTGACATAAGCTGTAAGCTTTTAAGGTGCCGCCTAAGCTCGACATAGCCAAAGGTGCTGGTCTTGATGGTTTCTCGCCCCTGGTTTTAAAATGCTGCGCTTCTGTTTTGACTAAACCTCTACACACACTTTTACACATGTTTTACTAAATAGGAGTGTTTCCGAGTGCATGCGAACTTTCTCATATTCAGCCGATACCTAAAAGGGAAAGGCATGTGGCCCCTCTAACTGCAGACCAATTGAACTTACTTCGGTTTTATCTAAAGTTTTGAATCACTCATAAACTCTCAGTTAATGAAATATCTAGGAAATAACCATCTTATTAACGATTGCCTTGCCAGTATTATTTCCGCGCTGGTCACACAACCGAAGACTTACTCACAGCTCTAACGGAGTATTTGAATCATTGTCTCCACAATTTTGAGAGTCCGAAATCATCTCAGGTATTTGGTCTGCAAAATAGGCAGCCAGTTTTTGTCCAGGTCGTTCAATTCGAGTAATAAACAACGGATTACATCTGCTACAACTGAAATAAATGCTGGTGTTTCTTAGGGACTAGTTCTTTCGTCAACCTTATTTCTTCTTATAATTAATTATTATCTTTCACCTTCAATCCTATTCATAGTTTCGTCAACGACACTTGATTAAATGTACTCTTTTAATTCTGTAATGAATTCTTGTGGGAACTCTACAGAAATCAACCATGAATGTATGTTTGGATCATTAAACAACCACATTTCTACAATCAATGCTGATTAATTTCTCTTAAAAACACCCAGCCCACCCTCAACCTATCTCAGTCGACGGAGTGAATATACTCAATTTACCCTCTTGGGTATTGTTAATCTGTTTTCCCTTGTCTTATGAGCCCAAATAATAATATATATTAATCAAATTAATTAATTATTAATCAAATTAATTAGTGGGGCCGCAGTTGGGTCAATTGGTTGCGTGACAAGTTCAGGTTCAGGTGGCAGGGATCGAGACTTGTCCTCCCCGTAAACTTTTAATAAGAAATTTTAAAAAATCCACTCCGTCTCTGGGCTGCTGTCTAGCTCGCAGCAATGCAAGAATAAGACATTCAATTTCCCTCAGTCCCCTTACCCTAATTCCCTTCCGAACAAAGCCATACTAAAACGCATCATAGGGCTGTCCGCTGGGCCTTGGTAACATCATAAAAAAAACTCCCGCCGGATGAACAAAGATTTACATTATCCTCCAGCGCAAAGTACCTGGGCGTTGTACAGGATATAAATGTCAACTAAAACTACACGTGAAAGAGCGGGTTGAGAAACCGTGTATAGCCTTCAAAGTCTTTAAAAAATCTTTGGCAAGAGATTAGAACTTGAACCAAAGTTGGTCCTGTGGATGAACACAGTCGTAGTATTACCTATACTCACATTTGGCGACCTTGGTGCGCCGCTATGGAGGCAACCAATATAACTAACCTACTAACTAACTATATTAAATTAAATAGTTAAGTACAGGTACTTGTCCAAAGAAGCCATCAAATCAGGGAAAATTTAAGTTTGCAGCAAGTGTTTAGAATTTTTTCGTGTTACAGAATTTGTCATTTCTTGTTCAAAAGTATATTTAAACAAGTACTTGTTAACTTGCTAGCTTGCTTTGGTGTTATAGGTCTTGGTTTCAGAAAAAGTCATCGCAGAAAATAAGTAACCAGGCGATTAAATGTTGAATGACGAACGAATCCATACCAGCCACTGGGGAAGGACCTAGCTTACCATATACAAGCAATTCTGTTACGCGGAGTACTGATACGCGCCGAAACAGTGTTGTTATAATAAACTCTGGATAAATCGTTTTTATTCTATTTTATATTTGCATATAAACGAAATTCGATCTTTTAAAAAACCTCGAGTATTAATGCACAGAATAACGTGATAGCAATTTAATTGTAGTTAGCGATACTTCTAAGACATTTCTGATCCTTAAACATAAGACATTCGATGGGTAACCTACTTTAATTTAAATCTATTATTGTTTTATCTTTTTATAGTTGGATTAAAATTTTGTATCTTCAAAATAGACTCTCTAAAAGTTCTTCGTTATTTCATATCAATATGAAAAAACAATTTTTTCACGTTTGTGACAATTTTAGAAAATAAAATCCATTTATAATACGACTTTAAGAACTAAAAATAATTTGATCCAATAAATACGTTATATATCCGGCCAGAAATCTCTTCAATATTTCTCAAGATAAATTTTATTACTTCGATAATCTCTAGTTGATTACCTTTGAGACACGACCGACAAAAGTAGCGAATTTTCCACATTTCCATAAAAATAAAATAATTTCAGCCATAAAACAGAAATGTTTATGGAAATAAATAATCTGAAATAGAACGACAGCTTCCAGCACTCTATATGGTAGTGAATCCTTTCAACACAGTGCACGAAAACACTGGGAATATGTTGGTTTGAATTTCGATCTCAACAGAGAATACATCACACTGACTGGACTGCTAATGCTTCATCCAAACCCAATTGTTTCATCCAAATGCATTTTCTGTCGTGAAGTATTTTTATTTCCAGGATTTATGACAATTTCAGCGCCAACCCACCAAGAATTCGTTCAATTTTTTTGATTTATGATCTTTCCGCCTGGGCATATTCTCCTGGTCCCGAGAGTGGGGATGAATTAACGATAAAAAAAGCTCAGAGTAGTTTTTTTGTTTGCAATTCTAGAAAGAATAATTTCAGTTTTAGTGCAATGATAGGTACTGCAGGCAATTTGTATGGTTACGTTTTAGGAAGACCTGGTAATGGAAGTTTAATTGCCTTTTTGCTATAATCTGCAAGCGTTTACCCCGAAGGCTTCCACTATCATGAAAGCTTTAAACTTAGGAGATTGCTGGAATTATGAAAATAACTTGGGCACATCAACAATTGTTAAAAATACACTCAATTTTGCTTTGTATAACAGGGGGTTTTGTTATCCCAGTAAGAAATCAAGTAACCGATCACTCTTGAAAAATATGTTTAATAAATGTAATTAAGTAAATTTAACTTACATTATTAAATTACTAAGTACTGAATGATAAAACAAAACTTAGTGAGCACCGGACGCAGTGTTTTGTCCGATGATGCAAAATGCTCTTTTTATTGAAAAAACTTCTTAGTGCACCTAAATGTGTTATTTTGTTAGCATTAATATGAAATATCTTTTACTTATAATTTTAAAAAGTATTTGTAAAAGTATAGTAATAAGTAGATGCCTCATCGATGATGTTGTGCAGGTAGTGTCTATTACCTCTATCCTTCTTTGGTATAGCAATGTAAAAGTAGTCGAAGTTGTATAATTGTAAAGAGGATTCATTAGGCCTAACAATTATTTGTTAATTAAAACATCGATTACATATACAATACATTTTTAACCGACTTCCCAAAAAAAAGATGTTCTAAGCTCGAAATTTATATTTTTGGTGGGGGTGGCGGTGGGGGTGGCGGTGGGGGTGGGGTTTGAACCTAACATTGTAACGGCTGGTCCGATTTGGATGGTTCTTTTGCTGTTGTATAGAGTGTGATCCCCCATTGCTAATAGGAGAATAATTTGGTCCTAAGGTGGGGGTGGAGGAAGGGTAGTCTAACTTCGTAACGCGTGGATCGCTTTCGATGATTTTTTTTTGTAGAGTATGTTCACGGATTGGTACTATGTCAAAAGATTTTTTGTGGGGTGGGGTGGGGGGTGGGGGTGAAACCTAACTTTGTAATGCCTGAACCGATTTGGATGGTTCTTTTTTGTACAGAGTAGAAGACACTAAAAGGTTAAAAATAACATAGTTTTTAAAAAAACGTTAAACCGAATTCACAAAGTTAACTGAAACGTTCAGGGAGTTTTGTGTATTACCTTCAATTGTGGCTGGGTAATTGTTTTGTTTGTTTAATTTCCACAGACTCTAAACTGTCGTAGTAGATATAAAATTAAAAATTATTTTAGGGCTTTTAGTGAATTCGGTTCTACTTTTTTTTAAAACCTATTTTATATACTATTACATTTTGCAGTGTCACGTGAGAACTCCTCTGTCCAGTATTCTTGACGACCTTCAGCGAGAGGCTAGAGTATGCGCGCAGAAAGCTGAAACAAAGGACCCAAAACCAGATCGAATGTTAACCCCAGACGAGGCTTGTGCTTTTCACAAGAAAGAAGAAAACACCCGATTTCAGGCTCCCAATGCTAGGAAGACTTAGAACATAAAACTAAACATCAATGGTAGTATCACGTATGTGCTGTAGGTGTGATCAGCCACCGAACGTATCAGAGGAGTTCGGTAATTAGATATTTGCGCACATTTTTTTAAATGTACATAAAAATAAAGTAAAGTAGTACTTTGAATTATAATAGGTTTAAAATTATTAATCAGATATTTCACCAATTTATATTTGATCAATGACACATAAAAAGCCCTCACTAATACAGAAAGAAAGATGCCGACTTTTTCATAACTTACCGATATTCCTATTTTGTGTGGTATGTTCTGCGTAGGAGGATAAATTCTAACTATTTCTGGTGAAGCCAAGTTCAGGGATAATATTAAGCTTTGAACTTAACTGAAAGAGGAGTATACATAGAACTGCATGGTGTCTAAAACCAAAGGTGGTAAGTTCGTTGTACACTGTAATATTTAAGCCGATTCTTTGTTTAAGACTCATAAGTCTGGTGGACAGCACTGGATAAGAGATATAGCTCAGAAGCGCTATCGAAAGTATATATATAAATGAGTATAGTGCAAGGTTTTTCAGGTAGATATCTCTGCGATTAACCAAGCGACTCTGCTTACTGACTACACGCGTATAGAGGATATATACTGACAGTTACTGACAGTTAGGTGGCCACAAAGTAGCCCTATGCTGGGTTCCTGGACATAGGAATATCCCAAGCAATAAGAAAGCCGATGAATTGTCGAAAAAGGGTGCAGAAATTGCTAGCTCTGATACGATCACCTATGTGAATTTCCGATCAGCACTCTTAAGGTAGACGTTGATAGTGACGCCTAAAATAAGACTATATCGGTAGACAAACTGCAGGCCGGGACACATATTAGATTGCCAGATAACTCTCGCCGGAGTGCAGCAAGAGGAAAACTAAACTACTCCTTAAGGCATACCAGAAATCTAGTATGGGTTTAACCGGACATTGGGCCATACGAGACCATTCCAAAACGCTGGGTCGTGAGGCAAATGATTTCTCCCGGAACTGTAGAGATGCGGAGACAATAAAATCAGTCCGACAAGGTAGCAAGAAGAGACAAGTCAGGTAGCAAGAAGAGACAGGCTACTGGTTAGTTACTTCTTCTCAGGGATGGTGGAGCTGCAGAGCATAGAGCTAAAAACCTTACTGAGATTCCTTAGGGCAGGAGGATTGTTATAGATCAGGAGCTTAAGTAACGTCAGCTTCCCATGAATCTATGGGGTACAATAGTAGCCTAATTGAGGCAGACTAAAGATGGATGGACTTTCAGATAAGGGCTTTTAGTTTAATGTTTTGTTGACTCGTAGGAGAAGTTGTTGAGTATAACACAATTATAATGTGTTCAAAGAATTCGGAATAAAAACAGAAAATTATACCATTTGAGAATATTTTTCACTGAAAATACTCGAAAGGTTAATCTGACAACGTTAATGACCTTGTATAACTGTAGACGGAGCTGGATCAATTGATTCAGCGGCACGATCACCATGCCATGGTTTCCGGGTACAAGACTCCGTCTCTCCGTGAGTTTAAAAAAAAATTTGATAAAAACCTCGGCTCCGTCCTTTTTTCTTATATGATATAGCCAAAGCCTAGGGGGCAACCCTTTGATGCGTTAGCATGGTTTTGTCCAGAAGGGAATAAGGGTAAGGCAAGTGAGAAAACCTGAATGTCTTGTTTTTGCATTACTGTGAGCTAGACAACAGCCCAGAGACGGGTTGCACTATTTTAATTTCTTAATAAAAACCGCCGGGGAGACCTGGTCTCGAACCCGGGACCAATGACATGGTGGTAGTGCCGCTCAACGAATTGATTCAACTCCGTCTCAAAAATCCTAAAAAAACATCAATTCAATTTTCTTTTCTAAAAGAAAACCAATAACTTTTCTTTTTCTCACACTAACTACAAGACCATAACTTACTTTAAACATCATTAATGCAAATGCCCTGCGTCCCGTGGTGGAAAAACATTTTTAAGCGAAATCTGTAAAGACAATAATAATAACAAACAATAATGTTCAATTCCCAGAAAATAAAAAAAAATTTAAATTCATTTGATCCACAATTTTGGTTGGACAAAATATTTGCTACTTTTGATTTTTAACAATTTCTTCATTTTCTTGTGTATTTGTAAAAAATAATGGGTGAATGGATTAGGAATAATGAAGTTCGGCTTTAAGATTTGCCAATCTTTGAGATATTGTAAACTATTGCATAATATTCGAAAACGATATTTTTCTAACAAATTTTAAAGAAAGAACATTTAAAATAAACGGTGCAAATGCTCGGACCAATTAAAATAGTGGCCCAAATAAAATTGAATATTTTTGTTATTGTCCTTGGCACATCAAGTGAAACAACTCTGTATAGGAGTTATTAAACTCAATTCAAAATAGAAAATGATTGAACTAAAAATTTTGTTGGAGATTTCGGTGGCAAATGTTCTGTTTAGCACTGTGAAATTCTTTAAAGAATTAATTCAATCTTGGTTTTCATGAAAATTTTCAAATTTTTTCTTTCAATTATTATCAATTAGAAAAATCTTTATTTTAGGTAAAAAATTATTTATTAGACTGAATTTTTTTCTCAGAGCAGGAGGTCGCTGAAGTTAAACCTAAAAACCTGGTTATTATCAGTAATAATCGGTATACAGCGTCTCAATGATCATTAGGCCGTACCAACAAAGTCAGAGTCGCAAAAATTCAAACTTCACAAAATATTTTTACAGGCCCTATTGCCAAACTGTATAATCTATCTTTACTGCAGTACCCTACTCTAATTTGGAAAACATCTTTACCAATTTATTTATTCCTCTGAATATATCCTAATCCCAATGTCAACACTTTATGTCAGGTAATAACGTGAAATTTTTGATTTTTACTTTGATTTTTTATTATTTTTGGCTAATTCCGTCAGTTTCAAACACCTGTACTTATCTAATTTTAATTTTTATCCTTTATCAAAACAAAGCTATCACCATGTCGCTACCAACTTGATGTTTTGATTATGAATGAATTCTTCTCGGAGTTACGTTCTTTAGAATCTGCATATGAAGCCAAAGGGCTTGAACCTTTTACTCCTCCTTTCGAAGCTCGTATAGTTTTAGAACAGACAAAAACGCTAGCAGCATGGATATGTATCCCGAAAAAACACGTCTGCTCCCTACCAATATAGAAAGACACAAAATTGAGAAAACGTCACCATCATCCTCGAAGTTCCCAAAGTAGCGTATAGAAATTTCTTATAGTAAATACCTGACAATTCATCGTTAAAGCAGCACATTTCATTCTATTCCATGGACTAAGGTATTCGCCGCTAAACGCAGCTTTCGCGTGTACACCGACTACGGTGTCTGACTTCGGTTTAAGAATACTCTCTCTGGGCGGCCATATAACCCCTTGTAGGGCATAGGGCGCCTACCTAACCAACTCTCCACCTGGTTCAGTTCTGCCCCAACGCCTTTAACTGTTCCTAAGATTTGTTGATCTCGTTGCCTTCCTCGGCGTCTTCCTTGGGTTCCAATGTAGAGCCTGTTGAGCGACGTTGTTTGGCTCTTTTCTTAATGTGAGGTTTATTCATTGCCACTTTCGGCTGCGAATACTGGTATCTATACCGTGTTAGCCTGTAAGCCCGTTTAGGTCATCATTGGTAGTGACCTCCCGACAATAGATGTTAAATATGCGCCGGAGACACCGGTTTACAAAGGCTTGTAGCTTAGATGATATTTGATAGGTCATTTTCCATGTTGAACAGCCATAAAACAGAACGGATTTTATGTTCGATTAAAAGATCCTGAGTTTTGTGCGTCTGGAAATGTTGTTATTGTGCCATATCTCAACAAGAGTACTAAATGCAACTCCAGCCCTATTGACGCGAGCCCTATTGACGCGAGCCTGTTAAGCCTTGCTCTGCACAAGGCTTCGGCCATTAGAGCATCGTGACTCTTTTTGTTGGATAGGAGGCATACATCGTTGGCATAGTCCAGGTACGTAAGGTCGGTTAAAAAAAAATTCCTCGCGATGGGTGGCCATCTAAAGCGCTGCACAATACGTCAGTAATGGCGATCAAGAAAAGGAAAGGTGCTTATATGCATCTTTGTCTCACTCCATTTAGCACTTGCAAGGGCTCCGACAGTTGTCCTTTACGTAGCACCTGACATTGGCCTCCTGATTAGGACTCCTTTATGATGGTGATAATTTTGTCTGGGACGCCTCTCACATCCTCCTACCCTATCTGACTCCCGCAAGAAAACCTAACTAACTTAACCTTCTTAGTTGTCGTTCTCTTTATAGATTGGTGGAGAGGTATTTTTCCTGTTTTTTGTAGAGACGGGAAGATTTGAATTCCAATCTAAAAAAGACAAAACCACCAAGCACATTACTTCTAAAAACAAGACTTACTAAAAAAAAGTATTCTCCCATCTACTTTCTGTACATTTCTTCTTCGTAGTTTACTATAGAATAAAAAATATTAAGCAAAAAGAGCAAAAACCTAAATGTAAACAAACTTACCTGATGACAATCCTACTTAGAGTATAGAGCTAACAAGCAAGTGCCATAAGCTCAGAAAACTTCAGCATTTTTAGGCTTCGGTACCAAAATTTAAATTATTTCAGCAACTACTAAAGGTGTTGAATTGAAATTTGGAATATTTTTGAATGATGCTTGCCTATAGTCATTGTAAATGAAAAACTTGTAAAAATATTTTTTGTTTTCATTACAAAAGGGGCCGAAAATGTGGGAATCAATATTTTAAAGTGGGGTTGCTTGGTCTAGTGGGGTATTTTATGAAAGAACTTTATTTGCACATTATAAAATATATTTTCATTTCACTTTAGATCGCACAGTTTGTTATTTATGATAAACTCTGTAAAAAAATATCATCCCCCCCCCTTACCAAAGAAGATGCTAAAGCGAAAAATCCAAAATAATTACAGTTTCAAAATATTACAGAACAAATAAAACATCTCAACTTTGTAACGCGTGGTCTTATTTCGATGGTTCTTTTTCTGTTGTAATAGGGGAATAATTTGGTCCTATGTTGAGGGGTGGGGTGGAGGGGAGGAGTAGTCTAACTTCGTAACGCGTGGATGGATTTGGATAATTCTTTTTCGGTTAGATAGAGTATGCTCCCTGGTTGATACTACGAGAAAACAAATGTTGTTGGTGGTGGTGGTGGGGGGGAACCTAACTTTGTAATGCGTGGACCGATTTGGATGGTTCTTTTGTTGTTGTATAGGTGTGATCCCCCGTTGCTAATTAGAGAATAATGTGGTCCTATGGTGGGTTTGGTGGGGGGAGTAGTCTAACTGCATAACGCGTGTACTGATTTGGATAATTCTTTTTCTTTTGGGTAGGGTATGCTCCCTGGTTGATACCACGATAAAAAAAAATGTTGGTGTGGTTTGGGTGGGGGGGGGGACGATTAAATATTTTTGTTGTAGTTTTTTGTTGGTTTGTTTGATTTGCACCGACTACAAAATGTTGTAATAGATATAAAATTAAAAACTATTTTATGCTTTTTAGCGCTTTTTATGAAGTCGGTTCAACTTTATTTTAAAAACTATTTTATTAGAAATCAGCAACCGTCCAAGGTACGGAACCCTAGCTACACCAGTCTGACTTGTACTTAGCCGGATTTTTCCTTATGTAGTTGAATGACCATTTCTTGGGCGGGTGGACAAATTTAGAAAGTCACCTTTAATTCGTTCCCAATAGACTCCAACTATTAATATTTTTATTTTATGAAAAAAGCAAATTATTAGCTATTGCATTGTGTATGCCCCTTTTTTAGACATAGCCCAGGGACAACCCTTTGATACCTTGGCGTGGCTTTGATCAGTAAGGGAGTGAGGACACTTGAATGTCTTGTTTATGCATTGCTGCAAGCTGGACAACAGCCCCGAGACGGAGTGAATTTTTTAATTCAATTTTAAAAACACAAGTGGAAAACTGGTCTCGAAACCAGGATCCATGGCACGGTGGTCGTGCTACTCAACCAATTGATTCAACTTCGTATCCAGATATAAAAAACTGGAAATTGTAATACAAACTTTTCATTATCTTGTCCAGCTCTTTTTCAGTAAATTAAGACAGTAAACAATCATAGGAAGTTAGTCCTTAACTAAAACTTTCCTAAAAAATAATATTCCTCGCGCATTGCAGCGATTATTTTCACAGCAGAAAGCAGAGAACTTTATTGTGTAATTACACAACGCATTAATCTTTCACTTCTTATTTCTACTTAACTCAAAAAATCTTTCTTACAACGATTTGAGACGCACATCATCACAAGTAAAAGTTGACAGTTCAACTTCAATTTCTTCCCTGCCTTCACCTTGTCCACGAGCAAAATATGAGTCATGTACATAGTTCATACACGAAATGGTCTATTCTGTATATTCTATAATCTAAGCAATCCTATATAATTAACTGATACCTATCAACCGTTTCATCAATTCACTTATAAAAATAAGTCCACAAAGCAGCTATGGTACTTTTTCAGTTAACCAATGGTTTTCTTATGGTATAAATTAGTGCACCAGACCTGGTTCCGAACTCAACGAACCAAGTTTGAAATTATGCTGCCTTTAGAAAATTTAGGTTTTGGCTTTAAGCATTTTGTGGGTGACTCATTTAAATTTTTGTAGATTTCAGAAAAGATTTAATCCTTCCTTTTTCTCCTCCTATTCTACGCTTGCATTCTTTAGATTAAAACAACTATACTTTTATATTACCAAGTCACCAGCTTCGCTTTCTTTTTCTTTAGAGAACAACGTCACAGCTAATTTTATATCTTCTTCTTTTTATTTTTTATTTTTTTGGTTATATAATTTTGAATTATTGTTTTGGATCTTATTCTGAATTATATTTTTATTTACATAAATTATCGTTATACAATTTTTTAGGAAATAAAGTAAAAAGTCATTTAAGTAAAATATTTCTGGTTCGGTGTTTTGACCCAGCACCTCTTATTCAATTCAAATTTGTTTATACACTTAACAAGTGCTTGCTAGGTAAAAAAAAAACTTTATAGGAACATTGTACCTCATTGTTGGAGTTGGACTATGGGTCCATAATAAAGGGACCTAACAAGTCAGCGTTTAAGGATCACTGTAAAAAATTTAATTTACGTGTTGTCTTGTTTCTGGATTAAGTTTAGATCAAGGTCCTAGATTAAATGTCAATCAATTTGAAAACTAAAGCTAAGGGCAACATAATCAATATGTGAAAGTTCCCTGAAACGAGTTTAATTAGCGAAAAGGTAAAACCCTTTCGCCCCACTCACTTTATTTATCATAGCTCTTGATGCTGCACCTTTATATAAATCTTCACATAGGTGTATGTAATTAGTCGGTTAAGTGATAGGGCAAGAGGGAGGGATGTTTATCTGATCAAATTTATGGGGTACATATTTTTACGTCACTACATTACAGAAACATTTCAGGATAACAGGTACGTGCCTCTTTTACGCTCACTGTCTAGTTAAGATTGAAACAAATACATAATTGCGTGAAATTCCCTGGATTGAATTAATTAAAGCGAAACATTTTCATTAATTAAACATGTAAATTGTTTTCGTTCATAGCCTGAGTGGCAGTGTTGGTTGGGTAAGCACTACTCTCCGTTGAATGGTAAATTGAGTAGTCAAGTATATGAACGATGTTAAGCTTTGTGCTAATGATAACTTGCTGAGGATACGGAAGGTATTTAATATCGTTAAAAGCACTTATGTATCGCAGGCAACAGAATTTTAAACCCAACTCTGAGATCTGACTTTCTGGAAAATAATTGTCCTTTTTTCATTTAGAAACGTCTGTTCTTGGAAGCTTCCATCGGAAAGCTTTACTTTATGTAATCAGACTATTGTAGTGTTCCTTAAGCCTAAATCGTCTGACTTCAAATTAACATAGTCGACTGTTTTAAAATTTATTACCTTTGGGTGCTTTGTACCTCTTGACGTTTTAAGAAGTTGCAAATTGAACGTTAAGTTAATTTAAAAAAATGGGGAGTTGAATTTTGCATGATTAATTTCCATCTACACTATACGACAATACTTTGTGCGAAATTTCGTAGTATTTAGTATAAATGTAATAAGCAAAAACATTTATACATTTATATGAGGGGTTTAATATAGCTTTATCGTTTCGAATTTGTATATAGTGCGAGATAAATTCTACGTTTTGTGAGTAAAACACGAGCGACAACTGTTTGTGGACAATAGTAGTCCTCCTTGAAATCTACCTTCCTCGAAATATCTTCAATTACTGGCAGCTTAGAAACTTATAATTGGAGAAAGTTTCGGAAACATGCGTTAGCTTTTTAAGCAAGTCAGTACCAGTATTTATAGGACTTAGCAAGTAGAAGTGTGGTTTTCAAGAGAAAAAATCGAGGGCCTAGACTGGTCTGCACTCTAGATCTTAATTTTATTCAAAATGTATCTCTCTGTTTCCTTTAATCCCTTGCAGGGCATAGGACGTCTACGTCACCAACTCTCCAACAAGGCCGTTGCCACAATTTATTGTTCAGGGCTCCTTCCTTCTCTACCGATCTTCTCCATGTGTTGCGCGTTTTCCCGTGCGGGTTCCAATCTAGAGCCTGTTGAGCGATGTTGTTTAGCCCTTTTCTTACTGGTATCCTTTCCGTCTTGGCTGGATGTTAAATATGTGCCGAAGGCAACGATTGACAAAGGCTTTTAGCTAAGATGTTATTTGACAAGTCACTTTGATATTCGACTCGAAGATCCAGATTTTTTGCGTCTGAAGATGTTGTTATTGTGCCATACCTCAGCAAGATAGGTACTCTTGCAAAACAAATGCAACTCGAGCCTTACAAATGCGATCCTGTACATCTGCTTCAGCTCCGCCTTCTGCTGTAACTATTGTAACGAAGCATTTTGCTCCGTACATAGATTTACGCCGTCGTCCATGTCATTTTCTCAGACATTTCACTTTTTGCCCAAATCTCGTCGTACATGTCCATAAAAAACTCCAAAGTTCCATGGCATGCAGGTGGGCATGACGTAATCCAGAAAATATGCAAGCCCGATTATTCCCACTAGCTGCGTTGTCATTTTAAGTTCTTTGCACATCAACCCATAATCAGTTGGGTGTGTGCGTCTCCGTTGCATGAAGTTGATTCAGAGGAATAAGCCAGAAAATAGTGGTGGGGAATAATTCTGAGCCTCGCCAAAAGTATAAAAGCAAACCGCACAGTACAGAAATCGAGCAGTAGTATCTCGCAAGGGATCGAGTTCGAATCTAAGTTCGCTTAGATAAAGAAGCTGCAGCTCGTAAGCACTAGTGGCTTAACATGGACTATAAAGTCCCAGTAGCTAGATTTGCATGTTCCGTCCGCTAGATTGGGCGTGGTGTTAGACTGCCAATTTATTCCCGTACCGGACCTTCTGTGGTGTTAGCCTGTTGGTCATCCGTAGTAGTAGTAGTAGTAGTTAGTGCATGCTAGTGCTTTGTAGACGTACAATACCTTCTGTGGTGTCAGCCTGTTGGTTATTGTACTTTGTAGCCGTACCGGACCTTCTGTGGCGTCAGCCTGTTGGTCATTAGTAGTAGTTAGTGCATACTATTGCTTTGTAGACATACAATACCATCTGTGGTGTCAGCCTGTTGGTTATTGTACTTTGATGCCGTACCGGACCTTCTGTGGTGTTAGCCTGTTGGTCATCCGTAGTAGTAGTAGTTAGTGCATGCTAGTGCTTTGTAGACGTACAATACCTTCTGTGGTGTCAGCCTGTTGGTTATTATACTTTGTAGCCGTACCGGACCTTCTGTGGCGTCAGCCTGTTGGTCATTAGTAGTAGTTAGTGCATACTATTGCTTTGTAGACGTACAATACCATCTGTGGTGTCAGCCTGTTGGTTAGTGTACTTTGTAGCCGTACCGGACCTTCTGTGGTGTTAGCCTGTTGGTCATTAGTAGTAGTTAGTGCATGCTAGTGCTTTGTAGACGTACAATACCATCTGTGGTGTCAGCCTGTTGGTTATTGTACCTTGTAGCCGTATTTCCCTTATATTAAGAATACGACGTACCCAACCTCGTCGGATACCGAATACTATCCACGAGATTCACTGAAATAAGAACCGCCGTCCGTACTCATCGCATCTCTCTCTCACTGCAAGTGTCGACCATAACCCTCTCTATTCGCCTACTTTCCCGTAGCAGTAGCCGTAAAATAAAAAGCTAGAAGTAAGTAACAACTGATTGTAAACATGAAAGAAGAAACCCTGAATAAAATATTTCTATATTTATTTTGTAAATGAGTCTTTTCAATTAGTTAAGAACCTTGGACGACTCCAGAGCTCCCGGCAACCCCTCTATTGAGGATTCAGGGGAAAATACCCATTACACTATGCTTTCGCGATAGCAAAATTTGTCCACTTGTTCTATTTGATGTTCTTCAAGATAAATTGAATGGTATCTTCTGGACTTCAAGCTAATAAATTTGGTTTTAGCAGCATTGATCTTAAGCCCTTCTCTGCTTCTTTCTCTACTCAAGGCTTCAGACATTAATCCAGGTACGTAAGGTTTGTAAAAGAGTTTATATATAATCCCTCGCGATCAGTGGTCATCTAGGGAGCTGCACAATACGTCATTAATGACTAAGATATCATCAATGATCAACAATTTATAGGAGAAGCTAACTCGTCGTATTTGCAAAAATTTTAAAAAAAACACAAAGTCAGGAACTCACTTAGATATGCGTGCATCATATATTCTCAATAATTTTGGACAGCCTTAAATTGTAGCTCTTGTTATTTCGAAAGCTTTTCATAGAGTCCAGCATGCTGCCCTTCTAGGTAAATTCCAACCATTTGATCTGGACCCTCACCTCTTGAAATGGACAGAAACTCTTTATCAGTCCGTTCAATCCGTGTAATAATAGACGGAGTTACGTTTACGAAATAAATACCGGTTTACCTTAGGGTGCAGTTCTTTAACCAATCTTATTTCTTTTTCTTCGTAATAAACATTTAACTCTTACACTTTCAATCCTATTCACAATTTCTTTCTCTGCTCGAGTTCTGAACAGTTTTGTTATTTTATTTTTAGGAGTGAATGTACCCAAATCGGCCTCTCTAAACGATAGCCATCAATCTCAGCTGGATTGATCATATATTTGCAATCGCTAAACATGCGATGAAATGCTTGGAGTTTTCTACCAAGAAGAAATACTTCACTCCATCTCAATTGGCTCTGATCTTTAAGTCCCACATCAGATCTAGGCTCATATATAATTACAATATTTTATCAGGAGCCAGATATACCACAATGTTCGCGTTAAACAAATTTCAGGCTGTTAAACTTATTGAAGACTTCAGAACTTCTTAGAGCATTGCCTCTTCTGCAGTACCGACGGAATCGTCGTTATATACAATAATCGCTTTCGTTTTAGATGTGGTTCCTTGCTGGTAGCTTATTTCAGTATGCTTACTAGATCATCGTTTACCCCGCACACGGCATCCTCGATTAAGCCCAGCGGCGCAGATTGCTCAAGAATAAAATTTTTGCGGAGCTCCAAGGTTAACTGTCGACGACTCCTGAAGTAAAGGGTCGTGATCCACCATGTCAAAGGCCTTCGTGGAAAACTATGACCACACCTGAGCCCTGACTGTAGGTTAGAAAGAAAGTGCCCCCTATTTATTTGCACCGCCTTCCAAATGTCGTTCTAGATATAAAATTAAAAATTATTTCATGTCTTTTAGCGCCCTTTGTGCAGTCGGGTTTTTTAAACTATTCTATTATTCTCTTTTCAGTGTCTTCACATATAGGATTCGAAAAATTCTGCACGTACGAATAAACCAATTGCAACAGTTGCAGCAGTTGAACTTTATAGAAAGGAAACAGATTTATTCAAATCGATTAGTTCGGGATCAAGGTCGAAAGATGTAAACGACATTTGAGTGCATTTGTCCAAGAATGAAAAATTGCTAAGGTCAAGTTGTAGGAAATTTTCGCTAAAAGATTTACTGAAGAAGTGTGCAAAGAGGTTGATAACCTTAGGATCAGACGAAGAGGTATTCTCGAGCTCTAGGGTGGAAGGGTAACCATTGGATTTCTTCTTGGAATTAATTAAGCTATAAAAACGCTTGGAGTCAGATATGAGGCTTGTTTCCATCCGTTGGAAATACTCATAGTAGAGGGTATCACAACGTTCAGCAGTTTTTACGATGAAGAAGAGGGATGGATTGTGTAAGACAAGCGTGTATTTCTGAATAGAAGGCCTCTACAGCAACGCCAATTGGAAGATGTTGAGGGATAGTGCCAATGTTAGAGTTGAGGAACAAGTGATTTAATTTTTCAAAGTCGCCTTTACGAAAATTGAAGGAAAGAGAAGACTCGGAGCTTGAAAGGCCGTGAGTGTGTTCGTAGGAGAAAACAAGGAACAGGGGAGAATGGTGACGATCGAGGGAGGAGAAGAGATGGTTGCTTTTGCGACAGCCGGGTTAACTGGGTCTGAAGAAAAGATTAAGTGTAATTGTCTGTCCAGAAAGTTCCTGACTCCGCTAACTTGAAAGAGACCAGAAACGGAGAGCTGATCGGTAAAAAAGGCTTCTTTAGAGGAAGAGGCGTTCAGGGGGACAAAGTGAAAACAGTCCTCAGGCAATGACCATCGAATGCGTGGTAGGTTAAAGTGACCCAGTAAAATAAGTTCATCGGAAGCGTTAGAGTTCTCAAGCAGGCAGTCGATCGCTTCAATTATGGGCTCATAGGCATCTAGAGGTTAAGAGGGGCGTATGTAACAACAAAGAATGTACAGAAGACACTTATTCAGTATTAATTTGATATATACATATTTTGATATTGTAGAGTCGGAGGTCTTAAGCAGAGTGGCGTCATAACGGTTGTGAGCAGCTATGAGAACCCCGTGAAATGGTGGATCGTTGGTGCCTACACAACCGTCAACACGGTAAATGGTATAGTTTGGAGGAAATAGTTTGTTGTCGAGATTGGTTTCAATTAAGGCAACGAGAAATATAGAAAACGGTGGGGGGGGGGGGGGTTAGGAGTGAAAGTAGTTTAAGGAGTCGTTGCGACTTTTTTGGAAATGAGAAATGCGGCGAGAACTCATACGCAGCATAGGTGGATATATTTTCTGAAACCTTATGAGAAGGGATATTGAATGATTCATGGCACTTAGTGAAAAGTTGGTGTAAGACGGTTTGGTCTGGGGCCAGGCCTTCTAACATGACGTTGATGCTGGTTTTACCGACGGAATTCGGTTTATCGTACGAATGCTAGAAATAGACGTACGTTGTCATAAATGCAGCGGTCCTGTAAACGGGACAAGAGGTATCGTCCATCTGTGGAATCAGCAGAAAGTCCAAGTCAATTTACTGTAAATATTGAAAATAATGGTTTAAAATATTAAGTCGCTGGGGCGCCTTATTACAGAATCTCATGCAAAGCTTTGGCAATAAAACAACTTTTTCAAAGAAATAGTTATACTACTTGCTACCGTACACATCTGTTCGGTTCGTAGATGAAGTTTTTAGGTGTAATAACACACTGGATAGATCCCCAAAAAAAAGGGAACATCAAGTGCTCTGGCACATCGTAGAGTTTCCGAAATACACAATTTTAAACGTATAACGGGATTGTTGGAAGAAATTCATACTGAATATGGCTTAGACATCAACAAAATAGTAACTACAGGAGTCGATAATGGAAGCAACTTCATCAAAGCTTTTAAAACATTTGGCGCACACCCTAAATGCATAATGACGGCAGAACATAGTATGGTAAATGCCACCGTAGTTGACAGTTCCGATGAGGAGGTAGAAGATCAGAACCTTTTACTGACCGACGGACGGCGAGGAAGAATTTACCGATTGCTTTAATGCCGCACAGCGCTTACCTTCACACTTGCGATGTTGTTCATACACCCTTAATTTGATAGCAACTGTTGACATGCTAACTATGATATCCAAAAACTCTTTAACTTACATCAGAATGCGTTGAATAAGTGCAGTTCTCTGTAGAAAAAGGCTAATAGACCTAACTGGACTAAAGAAATTATAAAAATTTTAAGGCATACAGGAATAACTAGATGGAACAGTTTGTATGGCTCTTTAGAGCAAAATACAATACAGTTCATTACATTAATCCTTAGGAATGAATAAAATAGTTTTAAAAAAAAAATTGAACGGACTTCACAAAAAGCACTAAAAAGCTTAAAATAATTTTGAATTTTATATTTATAGCGACATTTGGAAGTCGGTGTAAATCAAACAAACCAAACAACGACAAGAATAGTATTTAATCGTCCTTTTTTATGATCCCGTGAGGTGAAACGTTTAGGTAGTTTTATGAATTATTTTTAAGTATGGTTGGGTAGTTGTTTTGTTTGTTTAATTTGCACCGACTTCCAAATGTCGCAATAGATATAAAATTAAAAATTATTTTAGGCTTTTTATTGATTTTTGTGAAGTCGGTTCAATTTTTTTTTAAAACTATTTTATTTTTAACTTATAAGTGTCGTCTACTCGGTCCACGCGTTAAAGAGTTAGGTTCAACCGCCTACCCCCCCCCCCCCCCCCCCTTCCCAACCGACCAAAATTTTTTTTCTCGCGGTATCAATCGAGGCACATACTCTACCCAACAGACAAAGAATCATCGAAATTGGTCCCCTCCCCCTCCTCCTTCCCCTTCCCACACCATAGAATCAAATTATCCTCCTATAAGCAATGAGGGATCATACTCTATACAACAGCAAAATAACCATCCAAATTGGTTCACGCGTTACGAAGTTAGACTACCCCTCCCCCAACCTAGGCTAAAAATTTTTCCTCCTATTAGCAAGGGGGGGATCATACTCTGCACAACAAAAAAACGAACCATCCAAATCGGTCCACGAGTTACAAAGTTACGGAATTTGTTGTATTTCAAACTGATTTGTGGGGCGTTACTTAGTAACATTGAAACCCGTTTCAATAATAAATGGTTATCACGCGTAAATCCTAATCATCATTGAAAAATTAAAAATCTATTCTCTACAGTTTTATCGAAAGAATACAATGAACCATCAAGATCTGACAAATCAATTGATAAAACACAAAGGAAGATGAATTTAATGATTTCAGTGATTCATACATGTAAAAAGAGTGTCCTTTTGGGCATTCTCGTACTAAAGCCAACATTTAATTGTAAGCTTAGAAAGATATCCAGATATCAGATATATATTTTTGAAGTAAAACACTCCTTTGTCGCCGTCTGCACTCTTTTCATTTGCAACCCTGGCAAGCATGCCTAAATCTAATACTTTACGATCAAATGTTCAAATAAATCATCTTAAAAGCTAATTTAAATTACGAAAAACAATTTACTGGCTAACTCTAATTTTATAATTATGATTCCTTTATGACATGTAAGATAGTTGTGTTCTTGGTTTTTCCTTCTTGTTTCTATAAATAAATCAACTGTACATTCATGAGACTTTTAATTTTTATCCCTCTAGCTGCTTATGACATCTAGCAATTACTGAACATCTATGATACTATATCAAAAATTAGCATGACCAACACTATTGCACTAAGCGTGACAAAATAAATTCAGTAGTTAAAATTGTAATTGTAACTAATTACAATTACAATTCCTGTTATTGTAATTGTTTCAGATTACAGCTATTTGCAGTTGATAAAATTGCCAAGTACAAAAACGTTATTGTAATTGTATAAGCAATTACTCAATAACATTTTGTAATTTTGTAATTAGTAATCAATTACAATTTGCCCAACTCTGCTGGAGGGTATAGGTAATGTCCACCTCATTTTTTTCTCTACCCTGCTCTTTACTTTACATTTTTTCACATGCTTATTAAGATTTTAGTATATTTTTTTGTTTACTCGTGGGCCATTGAACCGTCATCAAATTTTAGTTTTCTAATTTTTATTTAATTTATTCTAATTCATCTGGTTATTACTATTAATATGTTGCTCTGTACTTTGTTTCTCCTTTTCCCTAAGTGTGACATTTGTCCTCATGACCGTTTATAATTTATACTTATATTTAATCGGACGAAAATTATTATTATTATATATATATATATTAGAATTATAATTATATATTAGAATTATATAAATTTCTTTAAATTGTAAGTAAATTGTAATTAAACTTAGATAATTTTGTTATAACCATTGTGTAATGTACATGATTCCTAGATTTCTCCTGAGGACGGCAATGTCATTTGCCGAAACGTATAGAGTAAAAAAAATACTTACAAATGTGAAGACTTCTTTGTTTAACATATAACTGCTTTTCCCTAGAACTAGAATTTCGGCAAAAAATGTAGCCCGTTACAAATTATTTCTCTGTTAGATGTGACTACCTTAGTTATGGACTTCTTACATATTTAATATTATTTTTAATTATCATAGTAGTGTAAGAGTTTCATTTTGACTCACTGTAAATATACATAGTGTTCAATTGCGTATACCTACAGAACTCCATACATAATGTTATACTGCAGACTCATGGATAACTTGTGCTAATAAAAATAAACAAACCACACAGGACAGTAGCAGTCAGTTAGTTTTCTACACCATAAGACTAACAAATCTGGAGCTTATTAAGCAAATGTGACTTGCTTTTATTTTCTGATTTATAGCCAATTTGTAGTCTGACAAAAATAATGTTGGGAAATAATGTGTTACTGACTATCACTTACGGCAGGATTTTCATCCAGCATCCCTTAGTCAACGCTCTTTATCTCCGAAGTTTCTTAGCTTGCAAGAGAATTTTCTTTTGTCTTGATTTATGTTTGGAAAATTTGCTAACTAGACACAGTATCAAAAACAAACTGAGTCAGATATTAATTACCACAAAAATTATATTCTTTCAGTGAGAAACTTAACTCTGTCTAGTCAGATATCCACTGGGGATACTATAAATTTTATGCATTTTCAATAGAACCCACACTTATGAAAGTAGTCTAGTCTTTTGGCGGCACTGGTGGCCATGACCTCATTGTAAACGTAAACGTTTCTCTCAGCTTTCCTATGGATTCATTAATTTCAAGTAATTTTCATTGCAGAGCGCTGATGAAAGTTTTCTTCAAAGCTGTACTTGAGTATTACAGTGGTTGCAGAATAACATAATTCCTAAAATAAACGCAAAAAGAGCTCAACCATTTCCATAAAAAGCTTGTTAAAATTCTTTGTAAACAGTACAGCGAAAAATAACAATAATAAAATTGGGATGTTAATTATAATGATTCTCAGTTTACAAACTACAACTCTTTTGTTGGAAAAAAAAGAAATTTCATAGCAAACAATATCTTGGTATCTTAATTAAATCCTGCCCTATGCTAAGGACGTCCCTTTCACAGTTTATCATGATAAAAAAAAATGCTTGAAACAAAAGCTTTCAAGGAAAGACATGCAGAATAAGGGAAGACCCTAGAGTAATTGCGACAAAAAGGCCACTTTTCATCATCATCATCTTGGCACGCTTCTCCGTTAGCCAGGCAATGGATGCTCCTAGAGAAGGAAGTTGGCGATAAGTCAAAAAATCGAATTATCCGCTTACTTTTCTACCAAACAAATATGGCCATCATCCAAATGGGCCAAGAACATGCCTTTTCGCAAAATTTTTGTTGTTCTTGGTTTTTTCCGGTTTTTAACTTTCTACAGGCAAAACAACTGCTATTAAAAAGAGGACCATGCACACATTACACACGTATTAATGTTCTCTTGCCAGCATCATTTTTTTTTTCAACTTTTATTCTATTACAAAGGATGATAAAGAATTTATAAACCGCTTCTAAATTACAAACAATAAGAGATATTTTCCAGTGGGTACAGAAGAAACAACTTGAATTATTAAATAGGAATTATATGTGCTTTTAACCGCCAAAAGAATACATAAAGTACGTTTTTGTAAAATGTGTAATATATCGTAAGCGCTGCCTCGGTGCCTCGACGAGATCAGTCCACCACCCTTGCTCATATTTACACAAAACAATGGTTTCAATCTCAAGTAACAAAAATCGGACTTCAAATCGATGATGCTAATGCTCAGGAAAACCTCTGATGCTGTTCTGGATTCCCGAAATTCGGTGGAGGGTATAGGTGTAGGGTATAGGTCTTGAGAATTGAGTAGTGCGGCAAGATAGATATCTGCGCAGTAAGTATGTAGGTGTTTAGAGAGCAGTCAATGATTTTATCGTCGTAATGAATAACGGGGTTAAACCTTCGCAGTCTAAAAGCAAATCTAATGCAATCGTTAAATGCTACTTCAAAATTGCGTTACCAATTTAATGCGCATATCAGTAGCTAAGATGCTAGAATATACAGCCGACGCAGTACACCGCACATCGGAGCCAACATGCTCGCAGCACATCGTTCTAGAATTCAAAATCACACATAGGTTTCTTGTGCGCAGAAACGTTACGGTATACATAGACTAAAAATTATATCCAAATCCTAGTATATCCATAAGACCAATTGGGCGACCGAAATAAATTTGCACGACGTCGGAAATTTATGAAAACAGTCAGTAAGTAATTAATATATAGACTGAATAGAAAAGGCCTCAACATAAAACCTTGCGGCATATCTGGTGTTGGACTGAGCATAGATGATTTTGAATCTCCGACCCGACCTCGCTACCTTCGATGAGATAAGAAACTACAGAACAGACGCATGGCTGTTGGACTGCCATCAAAGAATCAGTTGCCACAAAACAAATAATGCTATTAGCCGCACATCATATGAAATACACCAAGTAAAGGTTCGATAATAAAAGGAAATATAAACTTAATGAAATGTGGAGGTATGTTGTCTATCGATTCAAGATTGGACCGAATAGATATTGTCAATACCAAATTCCTTCTTAATGGTATTGAGCAGCAACAACTACAAGATATACCACTACTGAACTACGTCGAGCTTAGTTGTAAAATAAATTCGTTTCGTATCTCTAATTTTCAAGGTAACAAAATTACAGGCCTTTCTAAAATTATATCCGCAGGGGACGACATGTTAACAAGCGTTCATAGCGTTACTGA
The DNA here is from genome assembly GCA_964036015.1 of Leptarthrus brevirostris. Classification (NCBI taxonomy): domain Eukaryota; kingdom Metazoa; phylum Arthropoda; class Insecta; order Diptera; family Asilidae; genus Leptarthrus; species Leptarthrus brevirostris. Next base: position 123,540,025 of record OZ038372.1, read on the forward strand.
AATTAAACAACTTAAATCAGCAATAATTCAGATACTTAATTCTAGAGGTTTCACACTAAGCAAGTGGAGGTACTGGCATCGATTGATAGTACAACCCTGAAGAAATATTTCAATTTATTTGGAGACAATGTAATCAAAACACTGGGAATGATTTGGCAATCGCAAGCAGACCTCTTTCTAGGATCCGGCGATCCTCATCTGGACATTCTCAAGTGTTAGTTATACCTCACGTAGCCAAGTAACTAATGCGGGAGGAGATAACCTCTTGAAAAATCCCCCTAACTCCAAGGTTGTGGTAGGCCATGACAAGGGAGTCTGCGGTGCTGTCGTCCCCACGGCAGGACCCAGGGGTAATTGGGTCGCGAATGGCGTTTCCTCGGGCACTTCTGTAGGAGTGGAGGTGAAGGGTATGCTAGAACCTAACAGGTTGGCTTTACCCACGGTACCCACAACACAACAGAAGCAGCTTTGGGAAAATTACCCTTCGAAGGTTCTTCGGCGGCTATGTAGACTGGCTTGCGCCGGCTGACAATGCTGTAGCAGTCCTGGAAGAAGGTGCCATTGGCAAAATAATAACTAGCACTTCCTCAGGTGCGGCGGTAGCAGAGATGGTAGACTCTAACGACCTGCCTTCCATAGGGTTAGCTACGGTTAATCCGGAGGAGGTTACTTGTCCTGACTCTGGACTAAAGCTTTATGACCTAGAACACTTCAATGCCGTGGGTAGAGAAGGGGTGAAGGTTGTAAATAACGGACCAAGAAGGAACACTGGACACGGTGCGACAACATGGATTCCTGCAAATAGGCTAGGATTCTAGCAGTGACCCAGGAAACCGAGGATTGTGGCTAGTTGCCACCACTAAGAGAGATTGGGAGACGAAAAGGGACCCGATTCTATGTGGTCTGCTTCGGCTGATCCCCAGAGAGGTGTTTTTAATAAGTAAAAATCTCACACTACCGGAGGGCACGGGCTGTCCGGTGTCTTTTGGAAGATTTTCACCTCTCCGCTAAAAAAAAAAAATCAAGACGTCAATAAAGCTTCTTCTAAAATAACGAAAACAACAGTACTATCAACGATTGTTTGTTTATTCAAGCCCCTCGGTTTGGTTAATCCAATAATTGCAAAAGCGAAGAAGACTTGGAGCTTAAAAGTGTACTGCGACGAATCGAAGATTTACACTCTGAATGAATTTCATTTCACGAACAACTTCGTCTTTTTGAAAGGTGTAAGGATCCATTGATATGCCTTTTCCGCCCCGACTTAAATAGAAATACACTGCTGCGCTGATTCCAGTATCGTGACATATAGGACATGCATTTATATTCGCTGTATAAAGGACAGTTTCATATCCTACAACATGCTTACTGCAAAATCCAGAGTGAGTCCTCCGAAAACAATTTCAATTCCACGATTAAAATTATGTACTGCTCTTCTTGCTGCTGAGCTTACGTCTTCAGTCCACGAACTCTTTCCTCCACTTATAAGAAAGGTGTACTGCTGGTCTGATTTCTAAATGGTTCTTTATATGTAAGATTCAAGGCTAAGAGTGGCGGCACGTTTGCTCAGAAAACAAGCCAGCAGATATCATTAGTAGAGGCGCGATGCCAGTGGAATTTATTGAATCCATCCTATGGTTCAGTGGACATAACCATCTCCATTCACCCGAGGACCTACAACTCGAATCGAAATAGTTCATAATCCTCCAGAAGAAAGGTGATAATTTCTCTAGCAACTTAACCATCCGAGGACTTTTGGCCTCTGAAACAAAACAGTATATGAAGAACTTAGATCCATTTTTAGGCTTTGATGGCCTTATTCGTGTTGGTGTCGTTTAAGAAATTCTGAACTCTAATACAAATCGAAGCATGAAATCAAACTTCCTAAGACGAGGTATATCAATGCCTTTGATATGTACTATCATTTCAGGTACCTTCATACCGGTTGTCAAACTTTATTGGCAAACCTACGTAATACATTTTGACCTATTGGTGGAAAAGGAGTAGTAGTAGAAGTAGCTTCAAAGAGTCGCATGCCAAGTAGAGCCTGTTCTGAATTCCCGTCCTCTCGTTCCGCTTTCTAATGAGGTTCGAGATATGCAAGTAATTTTTTGGTTGTGTGTCCTATGACATGCATTCTTAAGCTTCTTATGTAAATGTTAAGGGACGATTTCTTTCAAGGTGGAAACATAGACAGGCGAAATTACAGATTTGTTGGTCCCCTTGCAATCTTCAAGTACGAAACAACTGGACACGGTTAGTCTCGATGTTGAGGTTGGAACTGTGGTCCATTTGAAAGACGTCCACTCCAATTACGCTTAGGACGTGTCGAAGCCATCCAAAAATGGAAGAGTGGCCATACTTGTGTAGTCATCATTCAGACTATAGCTGAACCTCCCAAAAGAACCATCACCAAGGCTTGTCCCCTACCTCTGCTGGATGAAATTGATTCAAGGTTGAAAGCTGGTGCTTCGAAAGATCCCGGCCTATGTTTAATTCATTATTTATTTAATACATTAATCAATTTATAAGCTCCTATTGTTTATTAGTTCCATTTGTTTTGTATACAATTTTTTTGCACAAGTAAAAGTCAATTTGTATTTGTGAGTAAATGAAATAGTGTTATACAACGTTTTATTCGCCTTCAGTAAATATTATTTCATTTGTAAAAATAGTTGCAGGCAAGCATTCACAGAGCGTAGTTAATAAAGGTTTATCTTCCCAACAAGTTCGGTTTCTAATTTCAATCCCTTAGGGTTTGTTTTGTTTGGATATCTCAAAAAGGCTCGAGAAACCCTTTTAGAAACCAGTACCATCAGGAAAGATTGAATCTCTAAATGAAGTAAGTATGCAGTTAGGCCATTGTTTCATTTTTTGCTGGAAAAAACGTCAATTTTTTAATATTTTTTTTTCTCAGCGACTTTGTTAACTATCAGTGCAAACTTCTTTTTATTGTTTTACATTAACATTCGCGTTATTAAAAAATTTTTTTTGTTCTTCCTCACATCGTCCTTTTTATAGATGGCGTAAAAGTAGAGGTCGCAAAAAAGAGGTGTAAAACTGTTTCCACTGTAGCGGCTGTCCAGAACATCGGGAACAAAAACACCAATGGGGTAGTGTTTAGTAATGTTATCTCTAGTAAGTGAACTAAAAATAAAGTCAAAATTCCGATAATTGTAAGTTTGGTGAGTACTTGAAAAAAAGTTGATTTTTTAGTACAAAAATGCACCAATACACAGAAAACGAATGCATATTAAGTCTTTATAATAGTCCACTCACTGACAAATACTTCAATAAAGAAAATGCACCAAGTTCAAAAATAGTCATTTCGAAAAAAACGCGTTTAAAGTTTTTTTTTCGTTAAAAGTTATATAATTTTATTTTTAAATATGTAAATAACTTAGGAACCGTTAGGAATTTTTATTTAAAGTATTTTTTTAATGTTTGTGAACAAAAAGAAAAAAAATTAAAATATTTTCGATTTTTGAAAAATTAAACAATGGCCTTAAGCAAAATTATTCTGATAAAAGGGAAGTTTTCGATGCTCCCACTATTTTCACTGAAATGATAAGCGAAGTGTTGTGGCGACCCCCGAAATGAAGTTAATCACAGTTCACGTAAAGAAAAAAAAACCTAACCAAACTGTAGTTGGTGTAATCATAGTAGTCTAAACACCCAGACAAAACGTAGTTGGGTTAATCCTAGCAACCTTTCACCTATGATAAATGGGTATAAAAGAGGAAGCAGAACCAAGAACAAATTAGTTCACATTCATCCTCGTCAACGTTGCAATCTGACCATAGGATACTAATCGTATGAAAAATACAGTCAACATATAATTCCAATTAACAGGAATTATAGCCAAGAAGGATGAATCTATACAAATCAAAGGACTTAGATCAACCCTAAGACAAACAAGACGACGCAAAGAGGACACCAATAATCGTCATCGTCGAAGTCGTCAGTAAGGTTGACATCCACAACAAGGCATACCAAGTGTCCTATCCAATCATCAGACAAACCACAGCAGTACCGCGTGGCTTTAACAACGAAGCAGAAGGACGTCACATGGACATCAACGCACTATAGCTACAACGCGCCACAATAAAAAATGAACTCAAGCAATACTATAAGGAGAATAACAATGCGACCTCTATGCAAAGTAGAGGAATTATCACATAACTCCACAGTGTGGAAAAGACACGATTGACACAAACTTTGAACGGCAAATAGAAAACAAAAGAAATGAAAAAATTTCACGGCGACAGAATCAACAAAAAGTGAGAAAGCAAAATAGTTCCCCCAAGCATCAGGGTAACAGCAAACCGTAAAAAATTCACCAAGAGCTCTCCCTTCCGGGTGGTGTGGAAACGTATTTATCTCGCAGTTCAAGTGTTCTACCTTGAAACCTCACATTACATTCCTCATCCACCACCATACATACGTACCTAAACTAACCCTACTAATTATCGGCTGTTACCTATTGTAACGTAAATGGGGCTCTTCGAGCTCGACTGATTAATTAAGACAATTATTTTTCATCACAAATGTTCACAAGTTCATTCACTTCAATTCTTCTTCAATTTATTTGACAATATTTCTTCACAATATTACGTTTGACTTTAATAATTAACACATATCCCTTCACTGGTTAAAATACAACTGACTATTCGCATTATCACATGCAAACACTTCGCAGTCTAAATCACGACTAAACTACTTAGGCTACTTGTTCAGTCCTATTTAGTTCTAGTTTAGTTCTAGATGTTTCCGTTACACATTTTCACTTCAAATATTCACCATAACTTCGAGTCGTCCTTGACTTTCCATGTTTGACATTTGATTGCTTAGATTTCTGGCCACCTGCGGTATGCGCATTACACGGTTCACTATTTCCCTTTTCGTGGCCTACCTCGTGCACGTTACACTATCTTAAAACACTCGCACCTTTATATATACTTCTAGTAACTCTTGTGAAATGCTGATATTATTACCCATGGTTATGGGAAGACATTGAATTTCATCGTCTGTCCTTCTTATTCAAAGGTGTAGAACTTTTGAGAACCTTTAAATCGCATTTTTAATTTTTTTTCGTAGCTCGAACGGCAGCCAAGTTATTTGAATAATACCGCCAGCGTTACACCTTCAAATAGTCCCCCAAGAAGTCCTCTAAAGTTTGCCGACATTATAGCATTTGCAAACTCAAATTACATACTGACTGAACTACAAGAGTAGAACTCCAATAAATAGTTCTACATTCATCGAAGCCCTGCATTGTTGAATTCATCAATAGTCCTACATTCATTAACAGTATTTCTACATTTTTAAAGACTCTTGATAAAATGGCAGCCTATATTGAACGAATATGTTGAAAATGGTACGGATATGTAAAAAGGTTTAGAAATGAATTCAAAACTCTCCATAAGTTAGAACACACTATTATGACTGGGACACAACTTGGCCTGCTCTCGGGTCTCTTTATTTTTGACACTTCCGCCTGTCGGATGATTAACTGTTTCCACTCGGGTCGTTGCCAACGTGTCAAGGTCGATGATTCTCTTTCCGAGCCATTATCTTTAGTACATGGTGTTCCTCAAGGTTCTATATTGGGTCCACTATTATTTAGTCTATTCATCTACGATTTACCAACGGTGGTACGTGACGTGAGTGTACACCTCTATACGGACGATGTTCAGTTATACCTGAGCAGGCCCATAGGTTTGATCGAGGATTGTGTACATCGAGTAAATTTAGATTTGGATAGAATATATGCCTGGTCTGTACAAAATGGTCTGCAATTAAATTCTAATAAGTCTCAGTGTATTAGTTTCAAAAATGGTGCACTTAGTGACCTAGATATTCCACGAGTACTTTTAAATGGATTTCCGATACGGATGTCAGAAAAGGTGAACAATCTTGGAATTGTTCTGAACCAACATATGAAATGCTGTGACGATGTAAACTCGAAGCTTGGTAAAATCTATGGAGGACTGCGCAGACTGTGGCTTTCGGAAGATTTTTTGTGTTGTTGGGCTCGATTAAAGTCGGTCAAGGCCTTAATTTTACCTCATGAATTTCAGATTTGAGAGATTAGCGGGCGCTAGGGTTAACCTAAGCAAAAGCCAAGGCCTATGGTGTGGGAGGTGGCGGAATCGAATACTTGCCTGAAATATTTAGGTGTATATGTGGGGCTCGATGGTAAAACATATAATAGCCACATGGCTCTGAAGAAACTCTCCGGAGCTGTGAATTCGTGGCGGACTAGACTGCATCCACTTTCGCTATTTGTTTACCTCGTCCATCGTGCATCTGTTAAAATCAGAGTGCTTCGAAGAAGGCTTCGTAAAACTTTTACAGACGAAGGTCGTTGACGCCTTCTGAGGAAGAAGACGATGGCTCGCTGAAAGCACGCTGTGCCGACCAGTAGCGGAGGGTGGTTTGGGTCTTACCGACATCGTCGTTGAAATTCCGATCAGATTGAACAATGAGTTAGTAGATTCGGTGTTCAGTAATGCTAGAAGTGTAACGGCCGATACAGGACAACTCACAGTTCTTGGAGACATCATTGATGCTTCTAGGAACACACTTATACACCCCAAGGACAAGTCTCACGTTGGAATCGTAGAACTGGGAGGATGATGGGAGCAGTTTGCAGACGTCAATGACTCTTCAGACTGGTCCCGCGGGACTCTAATCGGTTCGAAATTTTTGTGCGTTCGTTTAGAACATGTTTGGATGAGTGCTCCTGGAGGACTAGAAAAGTGGCGAACGGCTCTACGGAGAGGGCATTTGCTTAGGAGCAGTGGTTCCCGAAGTAGGAACTTCGCCCGATGCTGCATCTACCCTCTGGGAACACTCAGACAATCATGTTCTAGTTTGATTTTTCGGTTTCGGTTCATTTGTTTTAGGTTTAGCTCTAGGTTTCGTTTTCGGAGTTTTTTCCAAAAAATTTCGGAACTCTTTTTAAAGCTGGCACTCGCTTGGAGGCATTTCAAAATTTCTTTATATTTTCTTTTTTCAGGTTTTTGCCTTCAAGTTTTTGAGTCCTTTTTATTTAACCTATTTGCAGTAACGTACTATATTGAGTCATTTTTTGTTATGTTCTTTTTGATCTTTATTACTGTGTCTTTTTAATGTTTGTGTGATTTGTAGGGTAGCTAGTTTTTGTAGAATTTTTACGCTTTATAATGATGAGCCAAATAAAGAGCCATATATACATAAAAAATTATTATTAATGTTTTCTGACCAAATTTTCATATCCCGAACTATTTAAAAGTGTATTTTCGTAATAGCTCAGTTACTTATATTTACGTTAATAGTAAAATATCAAAAAACAACGACGTAGATACAGTTAAAAGCAAAAAATTTCGACAAGTTCAAACTTAACTTAAAAATGTACAGGCAAAAGGAGGAGCTTATCTAACATTCTTGTTGATTTATACTCCACTTTCAATCGATTACTGCCCTAAACAATGAAATATTGACAACCTTCCATAAATATTTGCCCAAATTGTCATTAAAACACGCTTTTGCTTCTAACTTCACATTGCTCTCTTTCTGACTATTCGAGGACTTATTCAAGAATTTTTTGGTAGTTAACGTAGTGATTAAAACGGCAGTTCCTCCAATTTTATTGCCTTACACCCTTCTATAAATAAACCACAGTCCTAAGAAAAGGAGATATCAAAGCAAATCCTGACCAACCCTTATAAAGTTTTGGTATCTCAAAGTCTTAAATAGGAAAAGTTTTCGGTAAGAAAGTCCAAGTTTAACTTGTGTCGTAAGAGCTTGAATCCAGCTAGAAATTTTTAAGTAGGGGTCTTCGAAAATACGATTGTACACGTTTACGCGCAAACGCTTGTATTTTCAGAGTACTAGAGCAGTTAACAGCTTAACCTAAAACGGAGAACAAACTCCCAACTCTAATCCTAAAAGGGAGTGTGCATCACGTTCGATTGAAAAGTTCGTGGATTTAACTTGACGGAGTTAATTTACGCCTTATAAAACTTAAGGAATGGAAAATCTTTGTGTTTCGATTCAATAAAAACATCGTTCAACAAATGTTCACATTGTAACAATTTAGAAGCTAATCTGTTTACAAATTCGAGTGAACAAAAGTTTTCCGGGACATCTATAGTAATATAAATTTTAGGGTTCCTGTGCGTCGTTTATCAAACCACAGGAGAAAAATCTAAAGCAGTTCGACTGGCTTCTGTGGGATTTGCACAATCTTTCATTCCATCCGTTTCTAAGGGGTTGGTGGTAATGGACGCCGGTTAAATGATAGCAAATGATTAAATATGGCGACCCTTACTGAAAGTGCTTCCCTTAATGCGAACCTATGAAGAGCTATGACAGCACTTAGGAAAATTTAGTTAGCAGGCAGTAATTTGATGTCAATTTTCTTAATTATGGACATAATTTTGTAGACTTTCTTGCTATTATGGTAGATCGTAGAGAGAAAAATATCTTATGAACTCATAGGAAGCTTCTTAAAATACTGCTTGTCTTGCAGTCTTTTAGCTGCTTACAGACATCTGTAAGCTGCACGTTTATTTGATTCTGTAAACTTTTCAATCCAAGTTATTCAATATTCAGCCCCAATTAAAGTCAAAAAATAACATTTAATCATAAAATAACATTTAATTTTATATCTATTACGACATTTTGAAACCGGTGCAAATTATTCAAACAACACAGAAATAGAATCAAAATCGGTCTTCGCCTTTCGAAGCTAGTCGCCGTTCCTCCTCTCACCCTCATCGTAAGCTATAGTTTTTGTCATGCACCAAAATGAATAAGATACTCTATTCCGCAATAAATGACTGATCCAAAATCTCTCCACGAAGTCAGGCTCTACCACCCCATTCCACCCCAAAATTGTTGATATGCTACCTATGGGGGAACAAATTCTATAGATCAAAAGCGGAATCATCGAAATCGGTTCACGTAAGTTTAATCGACTTCCCAAAAGCGAGACCTATGATGAGATTGGGTTGGGGAGACTAACTTCAGAATGTGTGGATCGATTTGGAGGATCTATTCTCCCATTGGTACTGTTGCAATTAATTCCAACTGCAAATATATTAAATCTTACGCTCCCAATTTAAGCTTTTTTCAACATTGGTGCCGAAACCTTGGATAAATAGTAATCGTGATGGTGCAATGGTAAGATTTTGTAATTTAATCAAAAAATTATCGCGGGACTCGTCGAAATTGTTAGAATATGATGCGGCTATGGAAGAATTTTTTTTTTTGAGCGGTATTGCAGGGAAAGTTAATGAGCATTGCCTTAACGTTTCAAGACTGTTCTACTTGCCACATCGCCCGGTATACCGCAATGATAAGACAATAATGCTTCATTAAATGATCTTCTATGTTCCGGTCCAAATTTTCTACCAGACGTGTTGCAAATTTTATTAAATTTTCGCCTCGGGAAAATAGGAATAATAGCAGACATTTCTACAAATATTATTAGATGATAACGACCGTGATGCTCATCGTTTTTTTTTTTTGGCTTAGCAATAAATTAGAGTCTATTAATAACCTCCCAAATAGGCAAGCGTACAGAATGACAAGAGTCACCTTTGGTATAACATGTAGCCCTTTTATACTAGGAGCAACAATTCGGAAGCATCTTAAGTCGGAATGTGGAAATTTCGTTTTATATGGATGATTTAATCTTCAGTGCTGATGATAAATACTCGGCTGTTTCAACAATCAAAGAATCCTATGAAATTATGCAGAGAGTGTGTATGAACAGCAACGATCCAGATGTACATGTTACCTTTCCATCTAGTTGTGAATATTTAGAAAAACAAAAGGTGTTGGGTATATTGTGGTTCGTAAAAAGTGATGAATTGGCTGTAGACATGGATTCTGTACTTGATTTTACGCAAACTATACTAATTGGAACTAAGCGTAATATTCTGCAATTAATTTATAGAATCTGTGATCCTCTGGGTATCTTGAATCCTTGCACCGTTAAACTGAAGCTTCTTTTTCAGAACACTTGGAGGTTAAAGCTGGAATGGGACGAGACACTGCCAAGAGAATTGCAAACGTTGTGGAATGGTTGTCTCTCAGACCTACCTCAGATAAAGAATATTACTGTTCCCCGCTGTGTTATCAATTTAATGGACACAAAGGATTGGCAGATTCATTTCTTCGGCGATGCTAGTCCACAGGCTTACGAAGTCGTGATATATCTAAGGAATATTGATAAGAAAGGAGATACTCAAGTACAATATTTATATTCAAAGAGTAGGATTGCACCTCTTAAGGACAATGGTACCAATGAACTGACTTTGCCAAGACTCGAACTGACCGCCGCCCTACTTGCTGCGCGTCTATATGGTTATTTGAAGACACGGCTAAAAACATGCTGTAAGTCGATCTTTTATTGGTCTGATTTGAAGATTACGTTTTCATGGATAAATAGAGAAACGAGAAGTGGAGGCGTTAGAAAACTCCGACTGCAAGCAATCATCTACATCATTAAGACAGAAAATAACAAAAACCGCTGCTGGTTTATTTGCTGCTAGTGTAAGCGAACCATGTTTCTTTTGTAAATCAGTACAGCGCATACCACTGCGCATTGCAATGTTTCACATTCGCTCCTTCAAAGGAAAGATCTTTTGAAAGCTGACAGACGCTGTTTTAAGTGCACGAAAAGGGGCCATAATGCTAAGATGTGTAAAAATAAATTTCTTCACTGTACTAAATGTAGTGGTAGACATGCTTCATCATTGTGTGATCCAGATTACAAGAATAAAGTATTTGAAAACACAAACAGTTTAACTGCTTCAAATGATATCAGTGGTAACTTTTCAAAACAAAGCCAGCAAATAGTTAATTTACATTCTAGAAGTCCATATTTATTAACAAATGTATATTTGCAGACGGCCTGTGTATTCATTTCATCTCTCCACAGTACTCCTGAATTATTTATACGAATCGTCTTAGATGGAGGCAGCCAAAGAACTTACGTTAAACAAAGCATTTCACGTAGGCTTAAACTACCAGTAGTGGGCACATAAAGTCTTCTTATTTCAACTTTTGGTGATAAAGTTCTGACACCTAAGCAAGATTTTAACCTTGTAAGACTTCAGCTAAAAAGTCAATATGATGATACTTGTGTCACTGCGATTGCTGTAGAAGTAGAAGAGATCTGTCTGGATGTGTTAAAACCCCCTGATGCAAATATACCTGATATTCGTAACTTCATTTTAGCTGATGCCTGCTCTGTAAAGGATAAAGTTGAGGAAGGCATTGGAGTATTAATAGGTTCCGACCGCTATTGGAGTGTTGTTACAGGTGAATTTAACAGATTAACGCAATCACTTACCGCAGTTAATACATTATTTGGATGGACAATCCAAGGACCAGTAGTAAACGAATTTTGTGAGCAAAACACATGTCTATTTTCTGCCCTTTAAGATTATGACTTATTTGGCGGTGTCAATGAAAAAATATTCTGGGATCTAGAGCTATTAGGGATTATGGATTCAGAAATAGATAAGAATAAGTGGACGGATGCGGACATTGCCAATATTATCAGATGAAAAGGCGAACGATATGAGGCCCAATTGCTATGGATAATTCGAGTAGGAAGCACGTTTTTTGCAAATAGAAAGCGACGAAGATGTTGACAGTCCGTTCCCAATTATTCTACCCAGATCCAGTTATTTAACAAAGCTCATTATCGAAGTTTTACACAGGAAAACATTTCATGGTGGGGTAAATCTTATTTTATCGGAGGTAAGAAAGAGATTTTGGGTTCCTCGTGGGAGGCAACTTATAAAGTCGTTGACTCGGTCATGCCTAATTGCCGACGTCTGAAAGGGAAAGCAACTACCCATTGCCACGATCTAGGTTATCAGCATCTAAGGCATTTGAGATTACTGGCATCGATTTTGCTGGACCACTTTTCGTTTCAAAAAACTTAAGAGCTTTCTAACCTCTTTATCGCCGAAATTATTACATATAGTTTCTCGCTTTCTCCTGAAGACACCGTATAGTCATTTCCAGAATTATCATCGGTATTGCTAGTAGCCTTATATACACGAAAATATTCTACTCGCAATTCACTAGGCATGCACTTCAGCAGGACAGACTTCAACATAATATTGTAGTTTGTTGATGAGACTCCGAGAGCGGTTAACAATCTCGTACTGGATATAACAAAGTTATAAAAGCGTCTTAATCCGAAAACGTCATGCCGGGATGTAATGGGCTGCAGAGAAAGGAGCCTTTGAATGTTCTTATCAATGACTTTATCAGTTTGTTCATATTCTTCTTGAACAAGAGCGACGGCAGCGTCGTAACAATTTTGGCTCTCTCTGATCGCTTCTGAATTTCACGAATTTTTGATAAGCGTTGATTAATTCGCGCTATAACACTAATTGCCTTGTCCTCATATTCAGCCACCGCTTCCTCTTCGCGTTCCTGATCTTCAGGCCTTATATTGCAGCGGGCATCCTTATTAGCTTTGGTCAGATTATCCCGAGCCGCCATTATACGCTGGAGAAACACCACCAAATCTTCCTCAATAGAATCAAATTCTTCTATATTTATTTTCTTAGCCTGGGATTCCGCCAATTCTAAATATTCGTTTGCGGATTTTGCCAGCTTGGTTACTTGACCTCGATATACGCCTCTTTTCGATAACTCCATAGTTTTCGTTACAATAAAAGCCAATTAGCAATTGTGACTCGATTTTCGTCTTTGCGATAAGTTAATTTTTTCTTTACCCGCCCGATACCTATATTGCAAATTATTCCCGGGTTTCGGCACCAATGTCGAAAAAAGCTTAAATTGGTAGCGCAAGATTTAATATATTTGCGGTTGGAAAAAATTATAACAAAAGACGACTGTTGGTGACTAATGAATGACTTTTAATAATTCTAAAACATCGAAAATTTCAAGGATTACTTAACTAATTGATACAATACATATATGTTTAGAAATGCAAAGTAGGTTTTCAAAGAGTTAATTCAATTTTCAACATGTACTATGAGCAAAATTTTACACCTGCATTGGAGTGGGGGAGTGGGGGAGTGGTGGGGCCTTACCTCGTAACGCGTAACAGAATTTATAGTGTAGGAGGTGGCAATAATTTATTGGGTTTGGTTTATGGATTTGGATGATTCTTTTTTTATTGTATAGAGTACGATCCTCCATTGCTACAATGAGAAAAAATGTTGCCCTTGGATAGGGTTCGGTGGGAAGGGGATTTGGACGATTCTGTTTTTGAAGTGTAGAAAAAGTTCCCCTATTGGTAGCATATTAAAAATTTTGAGGCAGAGAGAGGGTGGTGAAAGAGTGGAACTTATCTTTGTATCGCATGGACCGAATTGGATGATTGCTCCATTTGTATCATGACAAACATTTTGATTTAGGGTGAGAGTAGGAGGAAAGGCTGCTAGTTTCGTAAGCCGTAGACCGATTTTAATATTTTTAATTCTGTTGTATAGAATACATTTCCACATTGATAAAAAATGTTGCAACTAGAGTGACTATGGGAAGAAGAGGGAATAGTAGGTTCATTATGACTATACCGCTATTATGTAGAAGTGCGCCCACGCTCTTAAATTTAATTACCAAGTTTATAGACGTGCAGGTTAACAGAAAACCGGGGTATGAATCTAAAAGTATAGATAGGCGCAGTTTGTTGCTTTACTTTTCGCACGCAGCTGATGACACTCGGGGTCACTGCCTCCGCTGGGCAGTCATTTGTCAGCAGAAGCTCGGGCAGAGATGGGGGATGGCATGCTGGCTGGCTAGGGGCTGCGGTAGAGTAGTGAGGGGCGGGGGGGGGGGGGTCGATGGGAAAGGTGAGACGAAAAAAAAGGAAAAACTTTGAAGAGAAAATAAGAAGATGGAAAGAAAAACCCCAAAAAAAACTTTGAAAAAACGAAAACTAAACCTGAAAAATAGAAAGAGAAAAAACAAGAAGAGGAAGAAGGAGGCATGCCGTCAGGAGTTGCCGATACTCACCGGAATGTGTTGGGAGGAGTCTGGTGGTATAACTCCCCTTGTTTGGCCCATGCCTCCAGCAACCCATGCACCCAGTTGGCCGATGATCTCTAGACGCCATCAAAATCCCTGAAAAGAGCGAGACACTCACCTCATAGCGAGGTGCGAATTAACCGATAGCCAGCGGATTTATATTAGTAGGTGAACAGATTGTGCTCTTGTGCCCTCTACTTAGTAATGAGTTGACAGTAATGTTGCACAGGATGGGAGATAATACTTCTGCCTGTCAGCATCTTCTGTCCATCTCCCCGCGCAGTCTCGATTAGTCGATTAGTTCCACGTCCGAGAATAGCATCCTCCAGCCTTCCGACGTCTATATTAGCAAAATCTTTTTCGATGTCCATTATGGTGGCCATTGCTATACCTCTGTTATTAAGCTCCTCTTCTGCTACTCGCTCCACTTTCGTGGTGCGTTTCGGTAGATCTACCGAAAATAAGCGTGCTTGTTCCGTCCCTTCGATGTAATAAGCCACAATCCTCTCCACAATGTCATTGAGCATTGGAGTTATAATCTCACTGCCCTACTGGAGTAGCGCTAAAATATACCATCTAATCCCGCTGCTTTAAATGGTTCAAACGACTTAATAGATCGCCTAACCCCCTCAAGAGAAACAATCCTTTCCGCCTCAAAATGAACCATAACATTGGCACCCTGTTTCCTTAGAGGCTGCGGTATGTCCGATGTGTAGTTCAAATACCGCTTTCATGCAGTGATCAGTTGAACCAGCCGCAGCTATCGAGGAACCTGGTTAGGTTCTTTAGCTCCACGCTGGCCAACTCCTCTCGTCCGTTAAGGAAGTGCTTGCCGACTTGCCGACTTGAAAACTTCTCCTGGCTAGTCCAGGGCATTCGCAAAGTAAATGCTGAGTGCTTTCAACTTCTTCCTCGCTCAGGCAACTCCGACAAAAATCGTTAGCAGGAATGCACATGCGGACGGCATGACTACCAAAAAGGCAGTGACTCGTTATAACCGCAGTGATATTAAGGAGTTTCCGTCGGTTTAACTTTAGTAAGAACGCCGCTCTCTTTTCATTCAACTCCACATCACCTTGATATGTCACATATGTAATATGTCGCTGTTCTCCGCTTTTAAACCATCCGCGAAGATCGGTATGCCTGGCATTCGCAGCCACTGACAGCCCGGCGGTTCAATCCGGGTCATTTGAAGACCATATTCTGAAGTCGATATTTCTCGTACTCGAGCAGAATTCTCTCCACGACTCCTTCTGTTTTTCATCACTTTCTTGAAGGCATTGTATCTGCGCAGGCTTTCATTTCTTGGCTCCTAATGATACAATGATTGTATAATTTATCGTCTAATCTCTCTCTATAGTTCACATAAACTCTTATGGAATATGAGAAAGGGTTCGTCTACTGACAATTCTCACGCGATTCGAGAAAACGATTGCATGTGGACCCACAATTTAAGGTGGATGACAAAGCACCGACATTAATCTGCAACCCATAAAGACCTTTTAATCGTAATTTGTTGTCAGCTTAAAACAACCATGGGTCGCCGCCAGTGAAGTTCGAATGTGGAACTCCCGGAATGGAGGACCCTTTCCTCCGCAGAAAACCGATCCTGTATTCATAGTTTTAGCCTCCGCTTTAGTTTTAAGACTTCAGACTTCTGCAAATAGTTGTGTTGGCCATTATTTACATCCGACACATTGTTCCATGTTTCTGTGATAATCTTCATCCAGCTACCCTTTTCGTTTATAGCAATAACTTTTCTGGTCGTCCTCCAAAATTTTTCAAGGTCAATCGGAGAAACTACCGCAAAAATGTTGTACTTTCTAAAATGAAAGTTATACCTTACAGAATACTTGATTTAATTTCAATATAAATGTGAACGGTTTAATCCCTCAATGTAGTTTCTGAAATACTCTCTTAGTCTCCTTGTACGATCTACCTCCATCTTTAAGATGGCACAAACGTTAAGCTAAATTAACAAATGATTCCTATTTGCATAAGTTTGCTCTTACAATCCTGATTCTATGAAATACCCACGGTGGTCTCGATTGTTTTTTATTCACACCAAATTTGTTCCAGACGAATGGTGTTTGTTAATTAACATAATCCAATAAAGCAAGGACAACAGATATTCATTTATGTGCAATCCTAATGCAGGACCCACTTTAATCCTCTAACGTTTTGCATATCAACAATGCATAAATAATCAGCTAATTTATCCTAAATATTAATTATTCAATTATGGGATCGAAATGTTATAGGTAATCACACGTGTATTTTTCAATTTATTAATATCACCTCGCCTCCCCCCAACAACAACGAGATGTATCAACTTTGTAATACATTTTTGAGCAAATGACTCACTTACTCTAAATGTTCTGCGGATTCAGTCGCGATAAGTTTAAATTGTTCTGCAAAATCAACATCCGTGATCTCTTTATCAAGGTAAGCTGGTGTAGGGAAAGGCACTTTTATCTGGAAAATGTCCAAATCTACCAGAATTCTGTTTATAGGATAAGGTGCTGTTTGGCACCGTCTACTCTTTTAGAATACTCTTACGTGGTGGCTGCTCTTCTCCAGACTGCCATCATCATTCTGTTTTTGTTAGAAATTATGAAATTCAGCAAGACCACCATTTTTACGACAACGAAACTTTAAAAAGTTTCGTTCCGTTTATAGCTTTGAGACGTTAGACATTTCATTTTGGAGATATTTTGTCCTGTTCATAAATTTCATCCAATCGGCAGAAATATGTTGATAATTTTTGGTGTCTTTTTCTTTTACCTTCGAAAAATAACTTCATTTTTTCTTATTTGAAATTTAATGATAATTTACGTACTAAATGGTATTTCTACCAGTCGTTTGGAGCTTAAAATGGTAAGTACTTCCGCAGGAAGAACTTACTAACAAAAATTATTGATTTTCCTTGGGGAACATTCGCAAAATCTATTTCAACTTGCTTGAACACAATTAACTCAATTACAATTAATTGCATATTAATTTTCATTAAAGGGGACCTTTATCTGCCGTTTCGTTATGCATTTATAATTAAGTCCTAAATTACAAGAGCAAACAAAACGAACCACCTATAAAGACTCCTACTACGAGAAGGAAAAATTCACGGATGGTGCAGGAACAAATAAAATTGAATGGAAGTTAATTGCTTGCGAAATAAAAAATTTTTTGATTAATTGATCGGGCGAAACGACTCTTGTTAGTCAGCTTGTGGTTTTTTGTCTTAAACAATCAATAGCTGATCTTATAATGAGATTGCATAAACGATGGTTTTCTGCCGATTTTCGATATAAACCGGAGCAATAATGGTGCTATGTAATTTAATATAAGATATATTTGAGCTTTTGAAAGATTTAGTAGAGTCAACTTCAAGTAATGAAGGAGATATCCATCGGTTGTTAATCAAACACATAAAATAACACATAATGCTGTTATTGCGCCATATCTCAGTAAAATTTTTTAATGAAACTCGAGCCTTGTTAATGCGAGCCATTGCATCAGCTTCAGCTCCGCCCCTGTGCTTTCGAGATAACAGAATTTATCTGCGTGTTCTCTTAACTATGCTTCAAGATAAATGTTATCGTGTCTTCTGGAGCTTTAGCTCATAAGATTCATTGTAGCAGCGCTGATGTAAGCCCTGCTCTACGACCTTCTCTGCTCAGTACTTCGGATATTTGGGCTACATTACTGTGTTCGTTCTTTGCAAGATATCTTCGGCATAGTCCATGGTGGAATGGGGGCCTTTCTCAACTCAGACTTTCAACCAGAGGTTTTTAACATCTAAAACAAGCATAATTTCTGGAAGTCCTGTAAAGACAGCCTAAAAATCTATAAGAAGGAGAAGTTGAGTTGAACTACTGACGGGGACGGACGTGCCGCTGTGTCTTGCTTCCCAAAAATTTTTAAAACGGTTGCGAAAGCAAATAAAATTAAAAAAATTCAAAGTGCTAGTGCCATCTTGCCGAAGCGAAGGGCTTTTATGCTCTATTTGAAAGCACAGTCTGGTGAGTCCGTTCCTTTTTAATATATGTTATTTCCATCCAACATTCAATGTAGTACAATCGTGCTGCATTGAATGCGTTTAACGGGTCTCCACTGCTGAGCATTTGGCTGCCTTTGTCGAGATCAAAGTTCAGCACAGCAGGCATAACACTGCTGCTGGCTTTGTTTTCACAGAGGCGGCTTTGTTTTGCATCTGTGGATCCCGTTCGTCAGTCCTTGTGTTTGTGTACGTTTTTGTTTTGTT
Source organism: Leptarthrus brevirostris (assembly GCA_964036015.1). Lineage (NCBI taxonomy): Eukaryota > Metazoa > Arthropoda > Insecta > Diptera > Asilidae > Leptarthrus > Leptarthrus brevirostris. The sequence goes on from OZ038372.1 coordinate 123,558,293, forward strand.
TTGTTTTGGGCAAATTAAGACCGGGAGTATGCAAAAATTTGTATTTAATTTTTGCAACATTCGTGGCTTGAAAAGTAACCATTTTTCGGTTTACTGCCACTTGATCGCGGAAAATCCGGCTGTTTTTGCACTAAGCGAAACCAAGGTTGTTTCCGATTCTGATATTAATCAGTATCACATCCCTGGTTATCACTTAGTGCCACTCTTCTCTCCTCAGAGGGGAATCGCGGTTTATGTTAGAAAAGATGTGCCATTCTCCCTCAATTTTCTTCTACTAATCCAGAATTTAATTATGTCTGGATTAGATTTAAACTCTATCGGCACATCATTCATTTTTGTTTTTTATACCGCAGCCCGAATATGTCTGACACTGACACTGTGTGCTCCTTCGATAAACTGTCTTCCGATATCGATAAGATTTTGGAATTATCCCCCTCTTCTGAAATCGTTCTTGCTGGAGATTTCAACGTCCACAACACACAGTGGCTCAGGCATTCTTCCACCACAAGCCCGTCTGGAAGACACGTCGAGTTATTTAGTGAGTCTTTTAATAATAAATAAAATAAAATGATTGGGCGGGACTTAATAAATATCTCAGAGAGCTGGATTGGTCTGATTGCTTTTCTATGAAGGACGTTAACAGAAGCACCGATTATATCTTGAACATCCTATGGTTTGGAATGCACCGCTTTATTCCTCATAGCTTCAAGAACATCAAACCAACTAACACCAATTGGTTCAATAATGACTGTTTCGCAGCCATTAAAAAGAAGGAAGCAGCCTTCCAGGCATATAAATTGTGCCCTTCAGAGGAATTGAGACGTATCTATAGAGTTGCGCGGAATATTTGCAATTCAGCAATTAGCCGGGCTAAGTTCAATTTCGACCAGTGCATCAGACGGAAGGTTTTTTCTACTTAAAAGGATAGTAAGGGCTTCTGGTCTCTAGTAAAAACCGTAAAGAACAATTTCACCTGTTCGTCAACACCACCACTCATTTATAATGGGAATGTCTTTACTGACTCATTGGACAAGGCCAACCTGTTTGCTGCTAACTCGTACTTGCCACCTTCATCGCAGCCACTTCCATCTCCATCACAGTGCACTAGTAGGCAAAAGCCGCTACACTTTCGCACTCGGGATGTTTTTAGAGTACTTTCGAAACTCGACGTGTCCAAAGCTACTGGGCCTGATGGTTTCTCGCCCCTTGTTTTAAAATGCTGCGCCTCTGCTTTGGCTAAACCTCTGCGCAAACTTTTTCACCTGTCATATTCAACAGGAATATTTCCAAGTGTATGGAAACTTGCTCATGTCCAGCCGATACTTAAAAAAGGAGAGGCATGCGACCCCTCTAACTACAGACCAATTGCACTAACCTCGATCATATCCAAAGTTTTTGAATCACTCATCAACTCTCAGTTGTTGAAATATCTAGAAAATAACCATCTTATTAACGATTGCCAGTACGGTTTCCGCGCTGGCCGCTCAACCGGAGACTTACTAACTGCTCTAACGGAGCGTTGGAATCATTGTCTCCATAATTTCGGTGAGTCCGAAATCGTCGCTCTTGATATTTCAAAGGCTTTTGATAGAGTCTGGCATGCTGCCCTGTTAGCCAAACTTCAAACATTTGGTCTGCACCCAACCCTCGTTAAATGGATAGAGAGCTTTTTGTCAGGCCGTTCAATCCGTGTAGTAATTGACGGAGTTACATCTGATTCCTACGAAATAAATGCCGGTGTACCTTAGGGTTCAGTTCTTTCACCAACCTTATTTCTTCTTTTTATTAATGATCTCTTATCCCTTTCTCTCAATCCTATTCATAGTTTTGCCGACGACAGCACCCTTGATTTCGCGTACTCATTTGATTCTGTAATGAATTCACGTGGAAATGCTACAGAAGTCAATCGGGAACGCATGTTTAGATCATTAAACAAAGACATTTCTATGGTCCTCGCTTGGGGCAGAGCAAATCGTGTTACGTTTAATGCATCCAAAACTCAATGCTGTTTAATGTCCCTTAAAAAACGCCCAGTTCACCCCCAACCCATTTCAGTCCACGGAGTGAATATACCCAATTCACCCTCCCTAAAGATCTTGGGTATTGAGATATCCAGCAATCTTAGCTGGACGGATCATATATTTGCAATCGCTAAAAGTGCGATGAAATGTTTGGGTTTTCTACAGAGATGTAAGAAATATTTCACCCCACCCGACTTAGCGTTGATCTACAAGTCCCACATTAGGCCTAGACTTGAATATAATTCCCATATTTGGGCAGGGGCCGGACACACCGCGTTGTCCGCGTTAGACAAAGTTCAGCGTAAGGCTGTTAAACTTATTTTCGATCCCTCAATCTCTGACGGCCTTGACTCTCTGGAGCATCGACGGAATGTTGGTTGCCTCTCACTCTTCTATCGTCATTTCCATGGCCACTGTTCTAACAAAATTGCTAGCCTGATTCTTTGTAGACACATGACAACGCGTGATACAAGATCTACAAGTCGCTCCCACCCCTATACTCTCCGGGTCAAATTTGGACGTACCGTCAAATTTCGGGAATCTTTTCTTAGCAGAACAACACGAATGTGGAACAGATTACCATCTTCTGTTTTTCCCTCGTCTTATGAGCCTGAAACTTTCAAACGAGGCGTACATCGACACCTCCTTCACTCAACCTCCTAACCCATTTTCCCCAACCTTAATTCCTTTCCTGCCAAGGCTGTGCTTTAGCATCATAGGGCATCCCCTGAGCTTTGGCAACATCATATATAAAAAAAAAAAAAAAAAAAAAAAAAAATCGGTACGGATGCCCAAGAAACACGCTTGAGCGGAGCACTGCAAATCCATTGAAAACATAACAGACTCATCAAGACTCAGTAAAATCCCTCGAGGGGCCATACCAACTCTACCTTCGAGAGCAGGCAGAATTGGCTGTAGTAGAAATCAACTGCTGAGTCCCTGGAGTTTCTGATGAATACCCACTACCCTGGATGTAGGTACCGGCCCGGAATCTCTCGACTTTTGGAGTGGACATTGTACATCATGGGAGCCTATTAAATCCATTATTACAAAGGAGAATACTTCCTGGACGATAAGAAACTGCTCATTATGCTTCAAAAGTTACAAAACAAAGTAACACCGTGGCTGGTGGTAACTTTCAGAAGCTGCATCCTGCTGAATTACGTCCCCCAGTCCCGGGGTCATGAATTCGCGAAGGATTTCATACCGATTAGTTTAATCTCCTTCGTACCAAAAAGCCTTGGAGCGAATACTCGATATACATACGCATACCTCAAAAGAGGATCCACAGAGATAGCTCTCCACGAGGTAGTGCGCACTATCGATAGATAAGCGATACAACCTAGCTGCCTTTCTGAATATAGAAGGTTATTTTAACGAATTCGTGAGCAGAGGGACACAGAGATAGCTCTCCACGAGGTAGTGCGCACTATCGATCACACGATGTAGATAAGCATGCTATGCCTTTCTGAATATAGAAGGTGCTTTTAACGAATTCGTGAGCAGGTGTCATATCTTCACTACTTTGGCTTATTGCAATAAATAAGATCATGTCCTCATTGGACTGAGATGGGATTTAGGCAGTCAAGTAGGCGGATGATGCAACAATTTTAGTTCCAGGAAGGTTTCCATCGGTGTTAAGTGAAATGATGTAAGGTGCTTTGGGTAAAGGAAGCGCTTAGGATACCAGCCGCGGATTCAGCGAGGGCCGAGGATCCAGACAAAACTGAATTGATACTTTTTACCACAAAAATCAAGATACCAGTCTTTAATTCCCCCTAAACTAAGCCGACAGATACTTTCTTGTTGCTTGTGAGAGAACCCGAGTAAAAATAATTGAGTTGGTATATACACGCCCAAAGCAAGTACATACGTTAATCTTTTTAAAAGTATATACGCGCCCGTTGCGATCACACATAGCGAACAAATACGCCCGGCATAAATGCACGTTTCTTTTACTGCGTTTTGGCTTTAACAGATTCGAGACTGGTAACTCACCGCATGGGTTATGTAAAATTTCACCAGTATAGACGCGTGTAATCTCTATTAACCCAAGTAAAAATAAGTGCTTGTTTGAATTTTAGCAGCGATTATACCGTCCAAGCCAGGCTTTTTAAAAAGCTTGAAACTGTAGATGGTCCATTCGAATTTCCTTCTATTTATGACCTTATGACTTAGACGCTGACTATTAGCATCAACTGTGGACTCAGTTATTCAATCTGTTAAACAGCCCAGAAAATGAGTACCCACCAGTAGCTCCAGGGTTTCTAGGCTTGAGGAGATCCAGCTTCCGTCTTGCTTTACTAAGAGGCTGAGTGTGCTTGATGTTGTTGAGGAACTTTCGCAAACGACCCTCCTCGGGGGTGCTTTTGATTTTATTACAAAAGTACACTTACGAAGATCGTTTGGCTTTCCTAACAAGTTCTTTAAAGTTTATGTGGCATTCCTTATATGAAATCCACTCGTAAGTTTTATTTGCTGGATTAAAAAGTTTGCGGCATTCCTTTCCGAGGGCATTGATTTCCGCTGACCACCACGGGGCCTTGGCTTCTAGTCTGGATAAGAAATCTGTGTCGGTTTACTCGTCTACCGCCTTGTTGAGAGTTTGCCTAGGATCGTACGTATCTCAGTTTTTCCTATTTCTACTCTTGTATAGAAAATGGACTGGTTTTTGTAATTCCCGTCCGAATTCAATGTATGCATGTGTTCCTTGGATTCCTGCATTCTCTCATAATATAAGCAGATTATTCGGTGACTAATATAAGGTTTAGAGACACTCAGATATTACATTAGACTCTGTTTTATTTATGTCCGAACTGCCCCAGATTGTGTGGTTCTCAATTAGCTTCCGCTCCGATAACTGACGTTGTCCTTCGATTACCAGCGTCCGCAACCGCCTCAGAGATCTGTTGGGAAGGTCTTCTGAGCCGTATAACTGGAGGTCAACCATAAAGTTTGGGATTGGAGCTCCAGCGTGACTGTTATGATGTCTTTATCGCTAAATTGAGAACGAATAAAGACATTGATGTCATTTTTAATAAGAATACATAATCTGGGTTTAATTGGTCCTTGTACGTAAAGAGCTTGTAGCCCTGTAGGATCAATCCACAAACCTTGTCTTTGACGACCTAAGTAGCTGCTTGGAGTGATTAAGATTAATCTGCACCTCCCTTGTCATTACTACTGATTGCAGAGGATGCCTCAATCATCGTCAAATCGGCATCCTCCTCTTCGTCACAAACGTCCTCTTTGACGGACGATAGCAGAAGTTCATCTTCACTCTCCCGTCCGAGTTTATTTAGGAAGTCGCCCACCATCTCAGATGTGGACTGAACGTCGCAGTCCACAGAATTATAGTTGGGTCACGTCGGTGGGACGTACCATGACTCCATGAATCTCCTAGCTAGACCTTTAAATTAATAGAGCCGAAACCAGAGCGTATTACACAAAGGCATTCGGCGAGTTAAAGTTCACGGTTGCCTGTCTAGAGATGTTCATATCTTCACTTATCCGAACTTCCTTCAAGTCTTGGGTGGGTATATTTGAATTGTTTAATCTTTCAATTTTCTCTGGATTCAGACTGTTTCAGGGGTTCCAGTGGGATCCAGGTTTTCAGATTTGTCTGCGCGGGATTTAGTGTGTTTAAACAGCCTAGATTCTGGCTTCTGGTCAGACTTCTCCTAAAAAGGAGCCTGGCTGAATTGCTCCGCAAACATTTGGTCTACGTAAGCGACAAGCTTAACATGGCCTTGTGTCCAGCATTCACAAAAACGTCCTTATAGACCTTCAGCAACGCGATTTCCACCATCTTTAGATTACTCGGCATGATAGTTCTATCGTCGTTACTTCCGTCAATGATTGCTGGAAGAAAAAGGAGCGATCCACGTAAGTCCTTTTTGAGAATGGCTGCTGCTCGCCTGGCGGTGTTGGGCGTAACCTCCTTTGGCCGAAATCTTGTGTTAGTAAGGTAGCTTAATTGCTCAATCCAGAGAGAACCTGTCCTCCTCTGTCCGCTTCTTTTAGACGGTGCTAAACTTGCTCGGTATCCTATACGCACAGCCAGTCTCTCCGTATAGGCCACTGTTGAAGGATTAACGCTTCAGGGAGGGTGAACTAGCTTTCGATATGGAATTCCTAGTATTTTCAGTGGGTGGTTCCCGCAGAAGGTCTTAGCTAGCACGAAAATATGTACGTAATAACACATGACCCGAGTGAATATTTCAAAATTTCAATAAACGAAATTGCAAATGCAAAATATTTTACCGAAAGGTTGATGTGACAGTGTAGTGATCATAATCTGATACAGCTATCCAGGTCGGTGTCTATTTATTTTTGTTGGATCGACAGCTAGTTTTCGATTTCTTTCGAAGGCGTCCAACAGCTGAAGAAAAGCTAATCCTTTGGTGCTGCTGTTGAGGAAAAGCCAAAGGAATTTAGCTTTTCTTTATTATAAACGCCGATCGTGTAAAGAAATATTTTAATAATTTTTTTTTTGCCCGAGTTTTGTAAAGAAAATTTTTGCAATTTCGTTTATTGAAACTTATCTTAGCTGTTGTTGCCTCAGTTTTATTTCAGGCGGATTGGAGTCTTTATTCATAAGAAATTGTGGTAAACTCGATCACTTTTTTTGAAAAGGAGATACTAGCGATCGGTGATATTCGGGGATTGGTGGTCATTCACGGTCGTGCCCCAGGCCATGTGGTCCAAAATTCCTCCCTGAAGTGAAGAAATATCAAGCAGGCTCCATTAGGATACGGCCAGTTACCGGTGGCTGCAGACCGTTCTATGGATACATCACCGCATAACACCCTAGATTAGGGTAGGATACTTACGAGAGAATAGCCCGACAACAATTAGCCAGCACCCCTTATAATAAAGGACGCAACACGTAAGGTAATCACTTTCATCATAACCAATTCTGTCAGATTATTCAGATTTCGTGCATTTAAAAACTTTTAATATATGAGTTAAATTATTTTCTTCCTTTGCTCTTTGTTGGTTTTAAATTCCATTATAATTTTATTAGTTACAATTCGTTTGGTTTTCATTAGAGATGTATTTTAAATGCGTCTCTATGATCGGCGGGAAAATCACGTAATTAAATACGTCAAATTGCTAACCGAACATATGGCTCCATTTTTAGCTGAACAGGTTGAATAATACAATTAAATTTTACCTTCGATGCCGCTTATAGAGATCGTTAACAGAATCATATCACGTTTGAAGTGGACCAATAGAGCGTTGAACATTTTTAAAATTAAAGTTATTTCTGTCTGGATTTATCTGTTTAGTGAGAATATTTAGGGTGGCATACAAAAATCGCAAAAAAGGGTTATGGCGCGACTTCGTCGGTCGGTCTGTCTGTCTGTCTGTCACACCGCTTGCTTATTTCAGTAACTACAAATGCTATCAACTTTAAATTTGCAAACTGGAAAATTAAAAATATATTTTTATTACAAGATCGAGAGGGGGGGGGGGGGGTTGGCGAAATTGCGAAGTGGGGTTACTAGGACAAGTGGGGTTACTAGGACAAGTGCGGTTACTAGAACAAGTGGGGTATCATATAGACGGTTTTCATTTGCGCGTTATAAAATAGATTTTCATTTCATTTTATACCGAATAGTTTTCGACTTTTGATGAAAAATTGCTAAAACAATACAATTCACCCCCCTTCCCTTTTAATGGAAGTTTGCAAAGCGAAAAATCGAATAATAAGAGTTGATAGAGGCTTATGTAAATATTACAGGAAAAATAAAGCAATGTACCCAACTAGCAGAGTTGGGCGCGAAACAATACCATCATTTTCAATTTACCATTTCGCTCATTTTGCGAAGTCTTGCCTTCTACTGATTCTTCTATTTACCCGGACCCAGCAAACTTCTTCGCAAGACGATTTAATTTACGATCCTAGTTAAATTATCAAGTTAAGTATGTGCAGGCAGCAACTATAACAGCTGTTGCTTAAAATATCAGTAAAGCATTAAGAAATTTCAGAAAGAAGTAATACAGTTTTATAATACAAGAAAAAAACAAGGTGGTAAAAGGTATATTTTTATATATTATTAAACATTTTCAAGGACAGATTTTACTTACAAATATCTCTGTTCAAATTAAACTACGACATTTTACTTCTTACACTATGAATCCACCCATATCTCCAACTTGTAGCCTCTGGAAAATAATATTTTGAATCTGGAGAAAAATCCCAACGGACTGTAAGGTAATTCTCTCGTTTGCCATCCTTTAGAATTTTTCTCTGATTTTCAGGAACATCTTTCATTGGATGGTTTGGATTGCCAGAGTAAATACTTTCGTCTCTCGATAAGTCGTAAGAAGCAAATTCAGATTGATTTGAACGTCTTTTTGGACCATTTGTTACAAAACTTTTAAAGGGATTGCGCCATGTTGTTGGGGGACACTTTTTCGAGGACATTTTTGGGCAATCAAACGAAAAAAAATCAAACTATTATTTAGGAATTTGAATTTTGTTCACTGTAGACAAAAGACAAAAATTTATTATGACATTTATCTAAAACACATTGCGATTTAAAATTTCAAAGTTGACTTGTTCCATTATGTACAGTAGCATAACATCAATGCATTATTGGAAAGTTATAAACACTTATTAGAAGTTTTTCAAAAGTTTAAATGTTTGATGTTTAAGTCAGGTGTTGTCCATTAGGGGTTTTAATGTTTTTAGGTACCTACATTATAGCCAAATATACGAGGGCTGATCAAAAAGTAATGATAAGGAGCATTAAAAACGACTGTTATGTTTTAAAAATATTTTTATTTTCTACGTAATCTCCTACTTGCAATTCAGCAATTAGTCGGGCAAAGTTCAATTTCGACCACAACATCAGAGGGAAGGTATTTTCTACCAAAAAGGATAGTAAGGGCTTCTGGTCTCTAGTAAAAACCGTAAAGAACAATTTCACCTGTTCGTCAAAACCACCACGTACTTACCACCTTCATCGCAGCCACTCCCATCTCCATCACAGTGTACTAGTAGGCAAAAGCCGCTACACTTTCGCACTCGGGAAGTTTTTAGAATACTTTCAAAACTCGACGTGTCCAAAGCTACTGCGCCTGATGGTTTCTCGCCCCTAGTTTTAAAATGCTGCGCTTCTGCTTTGGCTAAACCTCTGCGCAAACTTTTTCACCTGTCATATTCAACAGGAATATTTCCAAGTGTATGGAAACTTGCTCATGTCCAGCCGATACTTAAAAAAAGAGAGGCATGCGACCCCTCTAACTACAGACCAATTGCACTAACCTCGATCATATCTAAAGTTTTTGAAACACTCATCAACTCTCAGTTGTTGAAATATCTAGAAAATAACCATCTTATCAGCGATTGCCAGTACGGTTCCTGCACTGGCCGCTAAACCGGAGACTTACTAACGGCTCTAACGGAACGTTGGAATCATTGTCTTCACAATTTTGGTGAGTCCGAAATCGTCGCTCTTGATATTTCAAAGGCTTTTGATAGAGTCTGGCATGCTGCCCTTTTAGCCAAACTTCAAACATTTGGTCTGCACCGTACCCTCGCTAAATGGATAGAGAGTTTTTTGTCAGGCCGTTCAATTCGTGTAGTAATTGACGAAGTTACATCTGATTTCTACGAAATAAATGCCGGTGTACCTCAGGGTTCAGTTCTATTACCAACCTTATTTCTTCTTTTTATTAATGATCTCTTATCCCTTACTCTCAATCCTATTCATAGTTTCGCCGACGACAGCACCCTTGATTTCGCGCACTCATTTGATTCTGTAATGAATTCACGTGGAAATACTACAGAAGTCAATCGGGAACGCATGTTTAGATCATTAAACAACATTTCATCGTGTTACGTTTAATGCATCTAAAACTCAATGCTGTTTAATGTCCCTAAAAAACGCCCAGTTCACCCCCAACCCATTTCAGTCCACGGAGTGAATATACCAAATTCGCCCTCCCTAATTATCTTGGGTATCGAGATATCCAGCAATCTTAGCTGGACTGATCATATATCGGAATCGCTAAAAGTGCCATGAAATGTTTGGGTTTTCTACAGAGATGTAAGAAATATTTCACCCCACCTGACTTAGCGCTGATCTACAAGTCCCACATAAGGCCTAGACTTGAATATAATTCCCATATTTGGGCAGGGGCCGGACACACCGCACTGTCCGCGTTAGACAAAGTTCAGCGTAAGGCTATTAAACTTATTGGCGATCCCTCAATCTCTGACGGCCTTGACTCTCTGGAGCATCGACGGAATGTTGGTTGCCTCTCACTCTTCTATCGTCCTTTCCATGGCCACTGTTCTAACGAAATTGCTAGCCTGATTCCTTGTAGACACATGACAACGCGTGATACAAGATCTACAAATCGCTCCCACCCATATACTCTCCAGGTCAAATTTGGACGTACCGTCAAATTTCGGGAATCTTTTCTGAGCAGAACAACACGAATGTGGAACAGTTTACCATCTTCTGTTTATCCCTCGTCTTATGAGCCTGAAGCTTTCAAAGGGGGCGTACATCGACACCTCCTTCACTCAACCTCCTAACCCATTTCCCTCATCCTTAATTCCTTTCCTGCCAAGGCTGTGCTAAAGCATCATAGGGCATCCCCTGAGCTTTGGCATCATCATATATATATACATAAAAAAAAATTATAAAAAAAAAAAAAAACCGTCGATACATTTATAATCTGTTCAAAAAGATTGGCAGTACACGCTCTTATGGAGTATTGCTGTCTGCTTTATTTTCCCAATATTTTCCTATGCCTTCATCCCTCTTCCTCAGCACGCTGTTGCCACGATTTCATCTGTTACGCGCTGTTACCTGCGCGTAAGTGTACCCCGACTAGCCGTTGGAGAAGGGTTAGGGTAAACGCCAGACCTTCACACCTGTTGGGCGCCACGTGGTTTTCAAGTCCACGAACTCACGAAACAAAAGAAACTGAAAAAAAAATTTATTATATATTCACAAATTTAATTTATCACAACTTCTAGTTAAGGCAAGAAAAGAAAAGCAATATGAACTTTAAAAAAAACTAAATGACCCTTTAAAATGGTAAGGCAAAGCAGCACAAGAAATTGAAAAAAAACCAAATTAAGATAAAAATTAATTAAAACCAGCTATGGTACTTATCTTTGTTTTCTTCTTTTTTTTTGTTGATGAGTTCATTTATTTAGTCCCTCCTCGCTGATCCAGATCCCTTACTCTCTAAACTTCCTTTCGTTCCAAAATTGTATGGCTTCTTCCTCTCAAAATTGCTTCCCCGTTCGCACAAAACTGTTGCTTTCACCAAAAAGGAAAATACTCTTTCTCCACTGCACTAATTTCCTACTTCTTTAAACTTAGACAATTCTGATTTTCACTTCTCTGACGTGACGTGACGAGTGACTTAAACAACTTGAATAAACTGAGCTACCCGCTTCACATACCAAAGCGTTTTATTGAAAAAGCGCCACTATCTGCACTTCCGCCCAGTATTTTGGCAGAGTTTTTGAATCGGTTCATATTTTGTAAAATTATTTTTCCAATTTTGTTTTTAAAACGTTCTATGGAATTCGTATAATATGCTGCCGTGGTCGGAAAAATTATTAAAATTCAATTCTTTTCCAAATTTCCAAAAAATGTTTGTTATGACAGCTCGGTTCACGTGTTGGTAAAGTTTTATCCTGTGGGATACTTTGTCCGGGATGACTCTTCAATGTTTGCTTTGGGTTACGAATAGCTCATAGCAGTAGATGTCGTTTTCGGGTATATGAAGTTATCCGTAAAAATCGCTCGGAAGAGTGTTTATGTTTCAGGTTATGTTTTGATTTCATTGTGACTGTCTGGAGGCGTAGAAAAGGGAGGAAACTGGACGGGTGAGTATTTCATTAGTTTTTCTTTGTATATTTGTTTGGATTATTGAAGATAAATACCATTTTCTATCTTCCCCTTTAGGATGTTGATTTGACTGCTCGCGTTACCTTGCTTGCCTTAAATCATCTTTAAAGCAAAGCTTAATAAAAATTAATCTTACTAACTAACTTAATTCTAGTTCCAGGCCGACGACGATTCCAGGTAGTGCGTTTAATGTTGAGATAATCAACGATTATTTAACATGCGTTTGTTTTTATGTTTCGCCCCAAATCATCGGGTTCCAAGTAAGTATGCTTAAATCCTGTTCTTTTATATATTTGACTAATAGTCCTTTTCTTTTAGGAATCCTTGCGTGACCATATCGGGAAAATATGAGTGGCAGTCACAGAGAGAGATTGTGCACAGGCCCAAAAATAAAAATTTGATCGATAGCCAAGACACGGGCTTCGAAAAAGTAAGTAGTGGCTTCGGAAAAGGTAAATAGTAGCTCTTGCCCATTATCTGAAATAAAGATAAAAACCTTTGCAGAATTATTCTCATCGGAGATCATGAAAAGGAGGACGTTCACTGAGGTAATTTTTCAAATATCTTATGGTATATCATACAATCTTTTATATTCAGGGCACCACATCAACAAATATTGGAATTCGTATTGCATCGTATTCGCATGTAAAACCACCTACCACTGAGTGCTGATCACTGTCGGTCGACCAACAGCATCTGGCTGCCGACAGAATCAGTGCAGTGCCGCTTGGTTTCTATACCAAGAAGGATCGAAAGGATGGTTGTACACGGTTTTTGGCGAGTTTGTGAAATTTGGCATCATAACTTCCCATTTACCGTGTACTGCCAATCTTTAGAAAAAAATTAGTTTTCTTGACCCTCAAAAAATTGTTCTACAGCGCCGATGACCTCGCTGTCGTCTTCAAATTGTCTGCCCCAGAGCTGTCCCTTGAGCCGGTAAAGGAGGTAGAAGTCACTGGAGGCTAGATCTGGAGAATAGGGTGGATGTTCCAGCAGTTCGAAACCTGCTCCTCGAATGGCAGCCATCGCAACTTCGGCTTTGTGTGTGTTGTCTTGGTGAAACAGAACTCCTACTCGCATTTTTGTGTTATCACTTCGTAGGAAGCAAAACATATTTTTTTTAAGATATTTATGAGTGTTATTAATAATCGATTATCATTACTTTTTGATTACCCCTCGTATTATTCTTATAAATGAAGGGTCCATATCAATCGTGGTGGGGGGATAAAGGATATTGGGAGAAAAGGCACTGATTAACTAAAATTCATGTATTGAAAAAGTAATTTACCAAATAAGTACATTCACTAAGTACTAAGTCACTAATAACTTCAATTGTAGTTGTAAGTTCTTTTCAGAAAGTTCTTAATTAAGATTATGATTATAGGTAAGTGAAATTAAATCGAAAATATAACTTAAATCCAACTTAACACGTCGTTTCCAGGTTTAAATTAGCAAGAGATTAAACAACTTTGCATCTCGATGCGACAGCTGATGAACTTTTTCTGCTTCTACTAACAGTTAAGTGGTAATCTCCACCTGATAGGCACAGCTGCACACTCATTGCATTTTTTAGAGGAGAAACAGACGTGGCAGTATTTTGTACTCCGAAATAATTGTTTTATTTCCCGATTTTCTTCACGTTGTTTTTATCATTGCTTCTCACATATGTAATCTAATACGGCCCCAATAATTTACCACCACCAAATCGCTGGATTTATATTTTCAAGTTGGCTTCCTTCTTCTTCTTTAATATCCTTCTTTAATATCGCTTCTTTTCGTCCTGCATTTTTCCAATCTGTTCTTTGGCGTCCTCGTTTTCGAACTTCGATATGATTTCCTCTTCTTCTATTTTCGCGAGTTCTTGTTGCTCAAGATAGGATATCTTCAAGCTAAACATCAGTTGAAAAGCTGTTCTTCCGGTGGATCTACCACATGTGGAGTTCAGGATCTATTGCAGTTGAGGTATTTGCCTATACCATTTCGAAAGATCGGGTATTGACATTTTTGACAACACGTTTATGATTACCTGACGCTCGACTTGACCGTTTCGTCGGGGTACACCAGTAGTGATAAATACTTGGATGATTCTCTGTTCGTCACAATACGACTTAAAAGCTGTTGACGTGAATGCTGTCCCTCCTATTCATTACTATCCTGTATGGGTCCTCAAAAGTGTCGCTTTGCAACTCAAGTTTGCGGATGACCTTGTCTTTAGTAGTCGTTTTTACGGGATATATCGAGGAAAACTTCGTAAAAGCATCAATTACGACAGAGAGATACTTGTAGTTCTTGGCGGTATAAGTTAGAGGTCCCAAATGTTTAACGTGGTAAGTGTGAAGTGGCTGATCGATCTTTTCTATTGAACTCAATATACCTTCCGGTTTTCCTGGTTTTGTAGAACGGTCTGTATTTGCTCAGCTAACTTCGATATTCATGTCGAAATGATGTTTCCACTTTCCTTAAATTTTCGTGGATGCGGTCATGAATGTTTCTTATAACGGCTCTCTGCATGGACTTCGGGGCAACGAGTAAACAGTTTCCATCCACGAATTTATATTGGACATTGTTCCGTACTGGAAAATTTTCATATTCTCCTTGTAAACCTTTAAAATACATCCGGGGAATTACATAAGCCACAAGGTTTCTTTTTCAATCGGAACTGTCCATTCTTTGTTAAAAAAAAGCTGTAAATTTTCGGCTGGATTGCTCAATGTAGACGTGGAAAAACCTATTGCGCAGGTCCAAAGTGGTGAACACAGCGGCCTGATGAAGATCTTTTAAAATTTCTTCCATAATGGGCAGCGGATAACGATCCTTTATTATATAGCGATTAAGGCGTCTGAAATCGATGCACAATCGAAGACTGCCATCCTTTTTCTTTTCGAGAACATCTGGACTGGCGAAACTGAAACAGCTAGGCCTTATAATTCCTTCATCTAGCCATTCCTTTATCTGCTCACTTACTGCATCTTTTTGCTTTAGTGCTAGTCTTCGCGATTTGGAATATACAGGCCATTCGTCCACTAATCTGATTTTCATCTTAACACAGGACTGCTTCTTTTTCTTCGGCATGAATTCAGTTATAATATTTCGAACTGCTTCCCTGTAGCCTACATTCTCGAACTCCTCTAAAGTATCAAGTTTGAACTCTTCAACTAGGTACAAAACGGTTATTTTTCCTACGACATCAGTCTCTTCATGAAATATCGTAGGTCTTGTTTTACTCATAAGCAACCTCCCTTCTACCAGTATCAACTTGGCTTAATTTAATACAACTCCTATCGGAACATGTTGACTAATTCAGCTATCCAGCACTATATGGCAACGCACATCGTAGTCATCGCCATTGATATTCAAAATTGTTAATAGTGAGCCTAATGTACGCTTGAGATTCTGCCCAAACCTCATGAATAAAATACGTGGTCCCTTTTCTGAAAGAAAAAATGAGACATCAGAACTTGTCGCTATTGATTCCCTTACGAGAGTTACACTAGCTCTGTATCAATTAGGGCCTTGTATTCTCTGCATCCAAGTCTCACTGCAATAGTCAGATCAGGAACTGTGAATTGAAGAAGGTAAACCCCTTGCCTAGGTGCGGACAATTAATAGTGGGATTCGCGCGCTTTAACTGGACTTTCTTGGACACCCCAAATATTCTGTGTTCTAAAAAATTGCATATGACATTTTATCTGATAATTAATTTTTATAACGTATGTTTGCAACTTTGAGGCTTTTGAAAGATTGGCAGAGAAATGCAACTGGGGAAGATCGGCTCAATGGTCTTGCACTTTTTAACCGACTTCCCAAAACCAAAGAGGTTCTACGGTGGACGGTTTTTTTTGTTTTTTTTTTTGTATGTCTGATCGGGCATAACTTCGTAACACGTTAACCGATTTTAATGATTCTTTTTTTGTTGGGTAACATGTCAAAAAATGTTTAGTGGGGTGGGGGTGGGGGGTTGTAGTGAAACCTAATTTTGTAACGCGTGGACCGATTTGGATAATTCTTTTTTGTTGGGTAGAGTATGTTCCCTGATTGATACCACGAGAAAAAAAATGTGGTCGAATGGGGGGGGGGAGGTAGGTAACATTTTAACGCGTGGACCGATTTGGATTGTTCTTTTTTTGTTATACAGAGTAGAAGACTTTAAAAAGTGAAAAAAAAGTTGAACCGACTTCACAAAAAGCGCTAAAAAGCATAACATAATTTTTAACTGAATATCTATTACGACATTTTGAAGTCGGTGTAAATCAAGCAAACCAAACAACTATAACAAAAGTATTTATTCGTAATTCCTTATGACCCCGTGAGCTGAAACGTTCAGGAAGTTTTATGTATTACATTCAATTGTGGTTGGGTAGTTATTTTGTTTGTTTAATTTGCACCAACTTCAAAATGTGTTAATAGATATAAAATTAAAAATTATTTTATGTTTTTTAGCGCTTTTTGTGAAGTCGGTTTAAACTTTTTTTAAAACTATTTTATAAGAATTCATAGAGAAATTGATGTAACGACTGAGGAAGTTATAACAAATTCGCTCAGAAGAATAGAAAATTTGATTTGTAATGTTATAAATCGTTCAAAAAGTGATGTCGATGTAACTAAAGATGAATAAATTGATTTCCTTTGTAGCACTGCGATTTATCTCAACCTGAATATAACAATCATGGCATAGCTTCAATTATCAGTAACTAGCCAAGGTAGTAAAGTGAAGTGCCGATAAAAATATTAAATTTAATTTACAAAGTTGATGTAAATTTTTGAAATAATATGTTTTCTTCTTAAAAGAAATTGAATTGACTACTTAAATCTATATTAATTTTTTCAAATTCTATTATAATTAGTTATCCCCGTAGGTTATCCCACCCCCGAAAAAGTTTCTTGCTACGCCTCTGATCGTAAATATAGGAAATTTAAAATTGAATGGACCTAAACCAAACAACTCAACTCACGCAAGTACAATATCTCTTTTAAATATCATTCAATTCTAAATATTCTATATTAACGATCGATTGTAATGGAATCGTATTCAGTAATAAGGCCCTAGTTGTTTCCAAAACAGCTTTATCAAAACACAGTTACAGCACCAAATTAACTGTGTCAATTAAATCATACAGAATTTCAAGGTCGAAATACAAAAAGCAAAAGATTAGTAAATTGAATAGGATCGGTGTAAAAATGGTTCGCAGGAAACCCCGATGCAGCAGACTGTGAAAACATATTAAAGAGTCAAAACGACCTAATCACCAATAGGTTAAAGTCCTAGAAGGAGAGGCACACTTAAGCCGGAAGGGCCCATTGTGACAAAAATTTACAATAACAATGAACAATATAAAATAAATACCAAGTTAATGGGAACG
Organism: Leptarthrus brevirostris; assembly: GCA_964036015.1. Taxonomy (NCBI): domain Eukaryota; kingdom Metazoa; phylum Arthropoda; class Insecta; order Diptera; family Asilidae; genus Leptarthrus; species Leptarthrus brevirostris. The sequence goes on from OZ038372.1 coordinate 123,575,561, forward strand.
ACCAATAAAAATATAAAAAAAATGTAATCGAGAAGAACATAAAACTTGATATAACTTACCTCCACGATTTACATCTTCGTAATAGACATTAGCTGCACACTTTTTAACAATCAAGACATATCACTTACCTCCAATATCTCAATCATTGTTATCCTAATTTCTATCTTTTGTATTCTTATAGTTCTCAAGGTCAAGAGGAACTTAAACAATACCAAAAGCGTAGGGAGGATACACTCACCAGCGGCTCTTTTAGTACCCAGGACATGCAGCCCATTGAGATACAACTTTATTCTTCGGGGCGACACACAGGTCCAAATGGAAGCCAAATTCGCTGAGCTTGCCAATTCAACACATACCAAAATCATGAGAAATCACTCTCTCTCTCTCTCTCTCTTTCTAGTTCCCGTAACTCCTTGTGGGATTCGAGACAACGATTGCATGTGGACCTACAACTTCACGTGGATTCTGAGCCACTGACATTGGGCGCTATTGCGAATGTCGATTTGTGTTCGACTCGACTAGCCAAGACGCACACTCTACTAACAACTCAAATGAGCCATTGCTAGTCGAGTCGACTGAAAATCGACACTCGCAATAGGGGCCATTATCTCTGTAACCGCCGTAGTCTTTTTATCGTTAGCTGTTGTCAGCAGAAAACAATCATGGATCGCCGTCGGTGGAATACGAACCTGGAACCTCAGGTTTGGTAGGTCGACACGTTATCACTTACTCCACCGACGACTTCGGTCAATTCATTTTAATTAATGTATAATTATAATTTGCTTGCCTTATCAACCTTTCAATGTAACAAAATACCTTTTTTGCTGAATAATTCTAAATTGCTTTTCATAATATAACAAGACACTTTTGTTTGTTTAACCTTATAAAATACCAGAACTCCGTTTTTTAGAAATAAACTACTTACTACTTACTAGAAATAACTACGACAAATAAATTGTTGTAGGTATGAACACAACTTTCCATTAATAGCCGTCTTATATCGCGCGTAGGTGGTTTCAAATGTGCACTTTGAATTTTCATTCGTTTAGCAAAAAATGATGTTTCCACATTCTCCACATCAAGGCGAATGATTTAAGCCTAATATCGTACATGGACATTAACTTTCACGATATTTTTTTTTACTTTTTGAAATTCTGTTGAAACTACCTAGACTGGTCACTTTCTTTTAAGACCAAATTTCCCTGCCTTTTCCCGGTTTTCCAGATAATATTTCAGTTTTTCCCTGCCTTTACGTTGTGTCGTGAAACTATGTAAAGAATTTCGAAAAAAAGTTGTTTATTATGTAAATCACATAACAGATCGGATATTTGCATGCGTTTCGGAATTATAGAAGAAAACTGCTTTTTACAGAAAACGAGAGATATAGATTTATTTCAATGATTAAAAACTAATTGTTAGAAGTATTCAATTCACGCGCTGATTTTTGTCTACTGGCAGTCTGGTACTTTCGTTTTAATTTTTCCACCGTTTGTACCTTTTTATCAGATGGCACGGTAGTGCTCCCGCCAGGACGAGCCAAAGGAAGCAGGGCCACTTCCTACATTTTCTCGAAGCGTTTTGTCATGTTTTCGAACCCTCATAGCTTCGGTATGGGTAATACTAGAAAGCCCAAATTCTCAGGATAAGATGTAGTTAGCAGATTAATGAAACACACTAAGTTTCATTTGACTAGCTTTTATACTTTAGATTTGATGAAGACCTAAAATACGTCGATTTCGTCACTGACTCACTTATGATCATCAAAACCTCTAGGGTGCTTCCTGAAATCTTAGAAAGATAACATTTGGTATGCAAGCTAGGATTAACAACGAAAAAATTAAGACTGTAACTTACATGCGCCAACCCCTCATAAAGGGGGTCCGGTTCTGTATATAACAATTTCTTATAATCGGAAAGTTTCCTTTCGATAAACACTTGGTGGAAGTCATTTATTTAAAAATGAAAAAGTAGAAGCACATGTTTGACTTCCACAAACAAAGAGCAATAATTTCTTTGGGATAGTGATAGGAGTTGAGTTTTTGACCTTCCTTCATGGATGTCCGTGGTGGAAAGTGCAAGTACCACGCTGATGATGACCAGCTTGCACTTTCGGTCGAAACATTCATCATTTTCTTTGAGCGCTCATATTATTTTTGAGCGATCACCATCCCAAAGAAATTATTGCTCCTTGTTTGTGGAAGTCAAACATGTGCTTTTACTTTTTCAATTTTAAATTTCTCATAGGTAGTTTCCAAACTTCCAAAAGTCCTAGAAAGCTGAAATTTGGTATCCGAACTAGGATTTCCACACAAACAAATAAAAAAAATAAGAAATCTGTAACTCTCCAAACCAACCCCCTATAAATGTAGGTGCAGGTGTGTATACAAAATTTCTTATGGGGATGTACTTCCAAAAGTTCTAGAAAGCTTAAATGTGATATGAAAGCTAGATGTTATTAGTAAAAAATGAGTGGGCTATAAAGAAAGGATCTGCTGGGGAGCAAGAAATACCTTTTTACCCATCTACGCCAGAAGAAAGAGTTATGATTTTAACATGTATGTATGACCAGCACAATCATATCAGCAATTAAAAACCACGGCGTACATTTATCGCTTATTGCAAATAATTAGCCAACAAGGAGAAGAGGCAACGATAGAGAGTGGGCTATGAAAAATGGAATAGCTGCATCTTACAAAATTAAATGAAATCCTACCAAAAACATTTCATGTAAAGTGGTTGCTAAGACTCACAAGCTCAAAACGCTTTCACTGTTAAAAAGTTATCAGATCTCATGTAAAGCTAAGCCCCTAACTCTACAAGCCCTAACTCTACACACCCTACATCTTGGTCAAAATGTATGGCTTGACCATTTCGCGGCCGTCGCACAGACACTCTCATGTACTAATGGCAAGAAATTAAGACTGGTCTTTAATGTTGTGTTACGCAATAGTTCCATGATTTGTTTGCCGTCCCTTACACTTAATAAGGTCACGTTTCTTATGATGTTGACTCCGCTAACTTATGTTTCCTTCCATTCATGTGGCTCGTAAGAGCTTGCTCTCTCATATTGCTGAGGTGGAAAGATTTTAAACATAATTTTCAATGGACACAAAGAGGATCGTTGTTCTATACATATGTTAACTATGATTTACGGAAAAATCTGACGAAATTTTTTTAATATAGAATTATTATCAGGAAAAATACTATTTGTCAAACCTATTTACTAGACATATTTATCTATAGAGATATCCAAGTTAACAGAGTTCATATTTTTCTGTTGTTTATTTCCAGTCTGTTTGAACTGAAAATTCGCAAAATTCCCTGGTTACTTAAATTCCTGACGTTTCCAGAAAGTGGCCACCTTGTGCCACGATTGAACGAATTTGCAGAATATTGGTTTCCAATGGTTTTCGGTCATTCAAATGTAATGTATCTATTTCTGCTATGGATATCGCGTTTTCTAAATTTTTATGTTCCTCAAATCTAATGCTAAAAAGTGTTGATACTAAATTAGTTTACATTAGTGCCCCATATAGACGAAAGATCGAATGCGCTTAAGCTAAGCATTTAAAGTTTATTCTAAGCGTTAATAAATAAATAAATCATAATAAATATCAAATTTACCATCGCCATAATTTTAAAACAAAACAAAATATTATTAATTTAATGTTTAATGGTCGGAAGCAACTTATCTAAATAACGGTATTTACGGTGATTATTGCAAAAATTTTCTATTTACAATTGGAACTTGTCAAATATTTTCACATCAGCTCAGTTAATGCTATAAATTCATAGACAGGTTATGTTCAATCAAAATCCGAAATTTATTTACAATATTTCTCGTAATTTGCAAAGATTCCATATGCATTTAGAAATATATATCTATGAAAAATGAATATGCCCTAAGGGCTGTCATTCACAGTTTTTCTAAAAATTAAAAAAAGTCAGAACCACCTGTATTACTTGACCTAATTTTTGAGAAATATAAATTAATTTTCAACATTACAGCCTCTTTTTAAACGGATTATCTAATACAATGTTTAATAAATATAATTTCTTAACTAGATTAAACTAAGTCACCAAATTTCAGAATACAAATTAAAGCACATAAATCGTATCCAATCAAACATGAATGCCGCACGTGTCTTCAATGAAAAATGTACGCAACATTCATAAATATAAACCAAATTGTGAGTACTTTTCATTTTTATATTCGATTTCGAAAAAGTTTCACATTTAAGCATTACAATTTTAAAACGAAATAGAAAACAAAGTACAGTTTTTGGTTCAGTTCCACTCACTTTAAAAGCTTTTCACTCAGGATAAATTAAAATTGGGCTGTAAAGCAATTCTTCTTATAAATAGAAATATTTTTTTATCCCGTTTTAAAGCATTTTATCCTTCGAATTTGTCGTACTTGTTGGCGGAATAGGAGGCGGAAGTTGTGAAGGCATTTCTGGCGATGATTTAGGAATTATTTTCTCATTTTGTCGATCGACTGCTTCCTTAGCAACTGATTCCGCAATCACAGTTGCATCCTGAAAATAATTAACAGAATTAAAATTATATTAATACACAAACAGTTATACAATAATATAAATAAATTATAGCAAACCCGCAATATATTATCATATTGGTAAAATAGTAAAATCGCTATACTGGATAGGAATTCTCAGCCAATTTGGTTGCCTCCAGACAACCAAACCGTTTTAATAAGTTAAGCGCATGCCCAAAAAATGTTGCGACAACAGAAAAAAATTTCATAGCAACGAATAAATGTGTCAAATTTGTGCACATGATCTGTAATTCTCCCATGCCGTTCCGCGGAACTTGCATCTAAATTCTCAGTCGCTGTTTGGAAGCTACAGTCTGTCTTAATAGTTTGGGATATTCAATAATTCTTGGTGAACCTACGTCTAAAGTGCGAATTAACTAAGCTGGGAAATAAAATTCTGCTAAACTATTTATATTATTTAAATTCACAGGTTTAAACAAAGAAATTGTAACAAGTCTTATTTTGATATCTTTATTATATCCAACATAATTAAATATTTTCTTAGAACTTCGAATTTTCAATGTCGAAAATTTGTCTCAAAAGTATAGGATAATAATAAGTTAGTGTATTTTTCTTCTTAAGTAAAGTTAAAAAAAATTATACCATATAGGGGATTTACCATTTAGTAACATCTCTTTTTACATTTATTACATCTTCCAGTCTTTCTGGTATATTAGATATTAGATTTGTAAATAATTCTGGAGTTGTATTATCCCATACTTCACGCATAGAATAAATCAATTCACTTTTGGGTTCTTGGACTTAATTTGTGTACTTTGTTCCTAATTATTGCATAGAGGTTCTCAATGGGAATTATATTTGTGAGTTCTCACGCCATTCTAAGAGAGAAATAGAATTATCCTATACTTTTGAGACAAATTTTCGACATTGAAAATTCGAAGTTCTAAGAAAATATTTAATTATGTTGGATATAATAAAGATATCAAAATAAGACTTGTTACAATTTCTTTGTTTAAACCGGTGAATGTAAATAATATAAATAGTTTAGCAGAATTTTATGTCCCAGCTTAGTGAATTCGCACTTTAAACATACGGGCACCAAGAATTCTTGAATATCCCAAACTTCTGAGACAGACTGTAGCGTGTGATTTTGACACTTCATAGCGCTTGGACTTCCATGAGTAAACATTTTGTAAAACGGTTGGCATTCCCCTTCAACCGATTAAACACACTTGTTAAATTCAACCTCTACACATTTTTACATTTTTGCGTACTTACAAGGCAACCAGGTTGTCTGAAAGCAACCAATTTTGCGAGAATTCCTACCCTGAAGTTTGTAATTTGGAAACCGATATTCCCAATATTGGTTTGTGATATTAAACGACGTGGTTGACAATTAATTAAAGCAATAAATAAGTTTGAGTAGCAGATTAGGAGTCAATAGTGAATTGACTAGCGAATGAGTGGTTCTTGCGAGAATTGCGAATTTTTGTATGAATGAGTTATTGGTTTTGGTGTTTATAATTGGACTGCGTTATGTAATATCGAATTAAGCGGCAATATAGAAAAAAAATATGAATGCAGATAGATTCTAGGCATGGATAATTATGTATTCAGCGAATTTTGTGTTCAAAAATCACCCTTAGTACCTTATAATAAGGGGTTGAATCAAGCGTCAACATTTATTAGAACCTGTTCATACGTTCGTTACGTATTAAAGAATTATGCGGCAAAGTCGCTGTTACAAAATACACAAACACGGTTCCAAATTACATAAACGAGTTGTAGATAATTCATTTAATTTTTTTTTTTCAATTGTTTTTAAAACGCATTATCGAATTAAAATGGCGTTTAAATCGTAAATGCTTATCACCACTCGTGCGATATCTTTCACTCAATTGAGAATGAAGCGTCAATTTATGGCTTTTGATTCGTTATAGCGCATAGTACATTATTGATAAATGAAATTAGTCTGAATATAGCTTTAATACATAAACAAATTAAGCGGAAAAAAGCCTATAATTTGAGAAGTTTATTATACATCGTAATATTTTCTTAACTAGTCTAAACTATACACACATCTATACCTTCAGGGTAAAAATCATACTCTTAACATAAAAAATGAACGCACAGCGAGAATCTTAACTTTGGAATCTTTGAAGCTCATTATCTCAGTTTACCCCCTAAGTGACGCTTAATCTGTTGTTACATAACGCAGTCCCATTAGTCTTTGATTATAAAGTGTAGTGGATGTCTCCGGATATGATTTTCGTGCAAAGTAAAATCTATCTATCTACCGTAGTTAAATTTGGATACCATATACAAGTTTGATTTAGTCGTTGCGAATAAGAAATTTAAATAAAAAAGGCAGGTATTAATAAAATCAAATTTCAAGCATAGGTGGAGATCACAATGTTGCATCATGGCCAAAGTGTGCTCTTCTGGTGGAGATATAATTTAGATTAAACGAAGATCACATCCGGAGATATTTATTACTCTTACCAATGAAATATGTACATCACCTTTTCTCATTCATTTGTGAATAACTTCTACATTTTTTGTCCGATTTGGGCAAATTTATACTTAAAATTTTCGTAAGAGAATTATCTTTCATCTTAAATCTTAAAAATATGAAAAAAAATTTCTTGGAATTAAACGGAGCAATTGAAATTTAGTGACTTTTTAAAAATGCCGAAAAAATCACTTTTTTTTAACTTTGAGCCTGTAACTTCATCAAATCTCATCCGATCCGTGTAAACAGCATAGCGTTGAAAAGAGGACAAAGGTGCCTTTCAAAACATATGTAATATATGCAGATCGGATAAAAATTGATGGATAGATGGGTAAATAAGTGAGAAAAGTGCCAAATAACGGGTTTTTTCAAAATATCTCGAAAACTATTCTTAAGAAAAAAAAATGGTTGCAATTTTTGCAATCTACGCCTCAAAATACATTAAAAAAAAGTCCATGAGGAACCAGATCTCGAGATGAGGCCCAAATTTGTAAATTAGTGTTACCAAAGAAACTAGGTAGATTATTAAATAATCGTTTAATTTAAATTATTGAAACAAAACTGTTCTGCTCTCTCTCTCTCTCTTTCTCTACTTGAAATTATGTTTGCTTTTCTTCATGAACTTATACATTTTCTCCTTTTGTATTTTACCGACCACACAAGATAAACAAAATTTCGTTAACATTACTATTATTGCGAATATCGTCATGGACAGTTGACAACAATTTAAATGTTTACTTTTATTGAGTCCTGAGTATGCAGCCAATACAAATTATCCTTTCTCGGATGATGCTTATAAATAAATAGACCCATTAGTGGCATTAGTCAAACCGAACATTAATTAGAAAAAGTATGGACCAAATCAAATGTATTGGCTCCCTCAAACGTATCTACCGAAATGTGTCCAAATTCAAATCAGTACTGTACAGAAGATTATTTTGAAAGGTACATTGGAATACATAAAACTTACCACATTATGGGCTTTGTCTTTTACTCCGTCCGTAGAAGAGAGCTCTTTCGCCTTGTCAATTAAAGTTGGTGCTGTATCAGGAGTTTCTTCACTATTAAGTTTAGATTCTTTCATACTCTTCGCTAAAGCCTTTTCAATTTTGTCCTCAGCTTCCAAAACTTCTTCTTTGTCCAAAAGTTCGATTAACTCTTCAACTTGTTTCTCACTCAACTTCACATTATCCTTTCCAATTGTCTCAATTACCTATAATAGTTAAATCTGTAGAAAACTTTAATCAATGTGTACATGATTTAAATACACACCTTCAAAACATCGTCAACCTTAATGTGGCCATCCTTATCTGTGTCGATTTTACCTAAAACTTTTTCAATTGTTTTTAGCCGCGATTGATCCGAAACCGTTTTAAGCTAAAAATAGAATAAGAAAATTTAGATAACAACACATTTATCTTCATAAATACCTTTCTAATTGCTCCTACGATTTCATCAATGCGCACTAACTGATCTTTCTTTTGAGCGTATATATCATCCTCTTCTTCCTTCGTTTCCATTATATCCTCCCGGATTTTCTTCTCTTTCGTTTCAAGATCATTCAGCACCTTATCCAAATGGCCAATCATATAATTTACTTTCTTGTATAAAATCTTAGCAGCTCTAGATTCTTTTACTGCTTCCTGAGGACCACTCGTTGTAATCTTTTATAACCAAAAAATGGATCAAAACCTCATTCAAAAATAGATTAAACTAGTAGTACTTACCTCACGCAATTCTTCAACATCTTCTTTGTATTCTTCGATCTCTTCTTTAAGATCTTTAATAGTCTCTTTTTCAACCAGAAGTGTCTTCTTGTCTTTCGACAATGTTTCTAAAGCTTCACCGAGAACTTCAACATCTTGCGATGAAATAAGTTCTTCGCCTTTCTTGACTTTTGCCTCAAGGGTTTTGGAAGCGAAACTAGGCGCGTTATCGAGTAATATTTCGACCTTTTCTCGTTGTTTTTCTTTTTCAACTTCTTTTTCTTCTTCCCGTTCTTCTCTAATTTTTCTTTCTTCTTCTTTGATAATTTCAATTTTAGTTTTGTTATCAATTTTGCCTTCTCTTTCTCCAATCGCTGCCTTAGTTTGTGTTGCAACTAAATCAGGTAGAGATGATATTGTTGCCTTCAATTTATCAGTTGTTGGTGTCTCATCTGGAACCATTAATGCTCTTGAAAGGAGTAGCAGTGTAGGAGGAACTTTCTCGTTCAAACTCAAATCGATCCATTCTTGAAGTTGCTTTCTCATCTTTTCTTCAGATAATCCATAAGCTCTCATTCCACGTGCTTTACAAGCCTGTTGTAACTCATATAAATTTAATGAATCAACACCTTCCTTTTGGATAAGCTTATCATCGGCAGACAAATTTCTTAGTCTCATTCTTAACTGAAATTTTAAAAAGTTTGTTGATCCAATTGTTGATATTTCCAAAATTCTGCATAATGCTGTTAACTGTTCCCTAGATAAAGCGTCGAGAGTTATTTCATCTTCAAACTGTTTCGAAAACTTAATTATCTCTTCGCTTGTTATATTTTCAGATGGATTTTTAATTCTTCTGAAGAATTCAGAAAATTCCTTTGCATCTTCACTTTTTCTATCTTTATTCTGCACAGTCATTTCATCTAATGTTTTTTGTAAAAATTTTGCGACTTCAAGCTTGACCTGCAAGCTTTGTTTTAATTTATCTTCTCGTTCTTTTGCAGTTTGGAATGTAGATGGTAACATCCCTGGGAAAAACTTAATAAAGAATGGCAATAAAAACTCCAAAAATGGAACAATAATAAATATTGAAAATGGAATTAATCTAAACAAATCAGAGGTCGTGCGAACCAATAATCGGCTTTCTCGTCTGGTTAACTTTTTTCCATTAAGTACACGCCACAAAAGTTTTCGACATATATTTATATCAATAAATAAGAGTCTGAAGCCATGATAATAATGCAAGCATTCTTCCCAAATTCTTTGTTTTAAGGGTTTCTTAACTGCTTGTTGTTTCTCAGGCTTTTGAGTATCAGGAGATTTACAATCGGGAGATAAATTACTTGCAATTTCCTTTTTCATTTCCTCTTCCTTCTGTTTGTTTTTAATTGTTTGAACTGTAACTTCAACTTTTGAAGATGGTTGATCCCATAACCGGGAGCTGAGTGAAAAGTGACGGTAGTAATATAAATGAATGCTGCGTTCTTGTTCAAGTAGGCCAACATTGTGAGGATGGTTATATGAAGAGTTTAACAGATGTACAACTTTATTCGTTAACACAGGATGAACGGAGGGATAACTGTGATTCGATAAAGGAGTCAAAACATTAAATTTATTGGTTTTGTACTTTCGGAATTTGCATGCCCTGTAATACGCTTTGGTACCTAAAATAGAAATAAAAAAAACTGTCTAAGTTCACAAATTCGGCTTTTTTAAAAGAATAAATATTTTTTCTTAAAATTAAAATATGTTGTTTTTTTCGAGTGTAACAACGTTAAGTAAATTTTAAATTTCAAAGCAAAACTTCCATTATTCCAATGCCTACAAACTAAAGATTAAGAAGAGCTTTAAAAACGTATTTAGGAACTAATTGGTTAAGAAGTTCCTTTCGGTTTTTTTCCGAGGTATCATTTAAGCACATTACCGATCTCGTCATTTTATCGCGACTTTGCTAAAATATATATTTTTATATTCTAATGAATCCTCTGATCTGATGCAATGTAGAAGTATGGCGTCTTGTCTTGATACCTTTTATTTCTTTGAGTAATTCATATACCTAGCAGATGACCTGGCCATATTTCCTAAGTGAACAAGAGACCTACTTCGTTTTCTCCAAAGCAGAAATTCTTATTAAATTTTTTTTGGCCCAATAGTTTAACTAAAATGCTAAACAATTAATTTAAGCTAAAAAACTTCAAATTACAATGCAAAAGATAAACAGAATCCAAATCTACTATTCACTCATCTTCGTTTAAAATGGTAGATAGAAGATGACAATATATCTTCCCTATTCCTTGATTCCTATTTCCTAAACTACTTTCCAGCACACAAAAATCGCAGCTTTGGCTCTGAATTGGTCAATAACATCGTAAATTATTATTCGATAACAATGATTAATGGCTTAATAAATTTAAATTCATCTTTATGTGAGAGCAAAAACTTGTAATAAAGTAGTAAAAAATTAATAACGACAGATTTAAAATGAGAAAACGCGCCTTTTTCTTAGGAATAACATCTTTCGTAAAACGCAAACAAGAATATTGTTGTTTATCGAAAAAAGGACTTTGGCGCCTCACAGTAATTTACTGTAATGGTTCAGATGTCCTTGTAAATGCTCGTAAGTAAAATCAATATAAACGAAAATCGGTAGCAGAAGCTTGAATTTAAATTAACATGAAGTAATAACTGTTTTGATCAACATCAACTGTCCGGTCAAAAAATTTCCATCGAATTGATCACACATCAAATAAGAATTTTACTACTGAAATTTAATATTGCGATACCCAACTATCACAAAATCAAGGTTTAATTTTACAAAACACGAAATATTGCTTAATTTAAAATTCAGTTTATATGAATCTCCTTTAAATTTCACAACATCATATCGTCCGTTTTTCAAATAAGTGCTACAACCGCCCATTTTTCCGAAAATTATTTTTCATTGACCGATAAAAAACTTACACTTGCTAGAAAAAGTCTCCGTACACATGCAGCCAATTAGTTTGTAACGTTAAAAAAACAAAAACAAATACTTTCCAGATTTGTTTTATCTATTTATTAAGTATTGCTTAAGGGGGCAATCTAGTGTAGCAGGTCAAAAAACTTTTTTATATATAAGTCTAGACTCCAGAAGTATACGTACAAAATTTGTAATTTGTCGATCCGATGAAAAGAATAGATGTGAGCTGTAAAACATCGTATACGTTTTCTGTCAACTTTAAACGCGTTAAAAGAGAACGTATGCAGTGACGTCCAGTTTTTTCAAAATTTAATTGTTTAAGTATTATTTATAGCCAAATTAAGGAGTAATACTATGTCGAAAATCGCAAGTCTAAGTTTGAACTTGCACCATTTGCAAAATTTTTGACATATAAAAAATTCATTTCAGAATAATGAGAGGGCCTGGACCAAAGATTTCTTACTACTAGATAAACGGCTTCGGACAATGTAGTGATTTTTGTTTGCTTTATATATTTCTCGCATCGGGCAACCCTGCAGACAGAAGTAAAAATTTGTTTTCCGGGGGAGTTTGTGGATAAGAGGCACGTATACTTTTCTTATGTGCATTTACAAATGTCAAGTGTACAAAATGTGAAAATGTGTGAAAATTTCTTACGCAAGTAACTAACTCAGTCATGTGCTTCACATGAATTCTTTTTGTTAGTGGTACTTGTTGGTACATTTTTACTCTTCGACAATATTTGGCGGTATCTTTTTGACAGGAGTCTGTAATTCTCTCCGAATGAGAAAAGAATTTTGACAGGAGTAAGTGAATCTCTCAAATAATTTTGACAGAAGTAAATGACTGCAGCCTACCTGTACTCTTTATTTGCATGAATATTCTTATGATTTTAAAAGCTGAATATATTTCGTTTTACTGTGTTCCAATGTTACTTTTCAAGACTAGCTGGGTAATTTAGAGAGCCGGTTATCTAGTAATAAGTAATCTTTGGCCTGGGCATTGTACACCGTAAAGATGTGTCCCGGCCGCAGCGCCATCTTTGTGACGTCACTGCGCGGGGCCAATAAATGTTTAAACAAATTGTCTTTCTAAAATACAAGGCTGAATGATTGCAATAAAAATATAAAGTCAGACTTTTCATTACGCAGAAAAAAATTCGCAAATAATGCCCTTTATTTTTGGTTGCTACACTAGGTTGCCCCCTTGAGTAAGTTTTTTTAGATAACGGCACTGTTTAGTCAAAAGTCAAAACGTTACTTCAATAATTGAAAGTTTGCTTAAACTATACTTTGGATGAAGTAAGAAATTTCGATTTTAGCCATGCATTAATTTTTCAGCTTTAAATGCATTGGGGACTTTACGGATTTATCGGAAAGTAATTTCTTCTTAATTTATGTGGAATTGAAGGGTGAGCAATGAAAACTTTTACATAAGTCATAAATAACGGTGATTAGGCAGAAAATACTGAGTTCTATTATACTATTGGAGAAACTCTATTAGTGAATTCTAATGACGTTGGCTTAGTTTGACATCGTTTGAAGTAACTGGGAAAAATTATATGGAGGCCTTAGTGCACTTAACAACGAACGAAGTTACATCTAGAGTATGTTGTTCGAATAGAGCCCAGCCTGAAAAGAAAGTTGCTATTGATAATTGGGGCACTCCAGAAAGATCTCTCTCTCTCTCTCCCTGACCCAGGTTTTTCAAACCGAAAGGGTTGATCGCTTGATTAACACAGGCGCATTCTTTCAATTATTATGCGAAGACAAAGTTAAGTTGGGGATGGAGTCACCAACCTTGCAAAAAAACGTTACTCAGCTGGATTGTTTCGAGAAGATATTCTAATACGCGTAGTATTAATTGTTCGGTGACATGTCGTGCACATAAGGTGGAAGAAGAATCACCTACACTGAACGAATCGTTGAATAAAATGGTCGAGCAGTTTTGGGAAGATTAAGCATAGTAACAGATTCGGTGAGGAGCAAGATCAATGTGAGGTCATATTTAGAAATCAACTTCGTCAATCGCAAGACGGAAGATTTATAGTATAGTTACCCTTCAAAGGCGAAGCCCAACATATATTAGGTAATGCAAATATATTAGAAATGCTCGCAGACTTTTTAATTGCCTGGAAAGGAGCCTCAGTAAGGATAAAGATTTGAAGACTCTGAGTTGATTAAAGAAGTTAATTAAAGAATACTTTGTACCTTTGTGCACAATTTATTAGTGGTTGGCCCAACAGTCTAAGATGATCTTTTTTCTATCATCTTTGGTTTTCGATTCAACAAATATGCGCTGATAGCTGATATAGCAGCCATGTATCGCCAGATATTACCTTATACTGAGAACAGCAACTTTCAACTTATTTTGTGGAGAGAAATCTCCATCGATTAACTCCATATATTTAGGCTCAAGACTATGACGTACTCTTCTGATGAGCTTCTGCTCCCTTTTGACGACAAGGTGTCGTTTAGCTCGCCGAGGAGAATGCCATATATAGGTCGGAAACCTGTTCAAGAAAGATTTCTAAATGGATGATTACTGGGATCGATTGTAAAGAAAAACTCAAAATAACCGTGTTTCATTTTCAATTAAAACTTGGTATTTTATCAAAAGTTATGAAAAGAAACGTGCTTTCAGATGTTTCACATCTTTTCGATCTCGGTGTGATCAATCTAGTTGATCTTAAGACAAAGGTATTCCTACAGGATCTTTGGATTATAAAACTAAGTTAGGATGAGTCGAATATCGTTGGCGTGAATTTAAAGAGGAAATTAAAAGACATTTACATCACTCGGCTGGTCCTTTAAGCGAAAAGCATAAGTCGAACTGAACTTCATTGATGTGACGCATTAGTAAATATCTCAGAGAGCTGGACTGGTCTGATTGCTTTTCTATGAAGGACGTTAACAGAAGCACCGATTATATCTTGAACATCCTATGGTTTGGAATGCATCGCTTTATTCCTCATAGCTTCAAGAACATCAAACCAACTAACACCAATTGGTTCAATAATGACTGTTTCGCAGCCATTAAAAAGAAGGAAGCAGCCTTCCAGGCATATAAATTGTGCCCTTCAGAGGAATTGAGACGTATCTATAGAGATGCGCGGAATATTTGCAATTCAGCAATTAGCCGGGCTAAGTTCAATTTCGACCAGAGCATCAGACGGAAGGTATTTTCTACTCAAAAGGGTAGTAAGGGCTTCTGGTCTCTAGTAAAAACCGTAAAGAACAATTTCACCTGTTCGTCAACACCACCACTCATTTATAATGGGAATGTTTTTACTGACTCATTGGACAAGGCCAACCTGTTTGCTGCTAATTTTGCTGCTAACTCGTACTTGCCACCATCATCGCAGCCACTTCCATCTCTATCACAGTGCATTAGTAGGCAAAAGCCGCTACACTTTCGCACTCGGGAAGTTTTTAGAGTACTTTCGAAACTCGACGTGTCCAAAGCTACTGGGCCTGATGGTTTCTCGCCCCTTGTTTTAAAATGCTGCGCCTCTGCTTTGGCTAAACCTCTGCGCAAACTTTTTCACCTGTCATATTCAACAGGAATATTTCCAAGTGTATGGAAACTTGCTCATGTCCAGCCGATACTTAAAAAAGGAGAGGCATGCGACCCCTCTAACTACAGACCAATTGCACTAACCTCGATCATATCCAAAGTTTTTGAATCACTCATCAACTCTCAGTTGTTGAAATATCTAGAAAATAACCAGCTTATCAACGATTGCCAGTACGGTTTCCGCGCTGGCCGCTCAACCGGAGACTTACTAACGGCTCTAACGGAGCGTTGGAATCATTGTCTCCATAATTTCGGTGAGTCCGAAATCGTCGCTCTTGATATTTCAAAGGCTTTTGATAGAGTCTGGCATGCTGCCCTTTTAGCCAAACTTCAAACATTTGGTCTGCATCCTACCCTCGTTAAATGGATAGAGAGCTTTTTGTCAGGCCGTTCAATCCGTGTAGTTATTGACGGCGTTACATCTGCATCCCACGAAATAAATGCCGGTGTACCTCAGGGTTCAGTTCTTTCACCAACTTTATTTCTTCTTTTCATCGATGATCTCTTATCCCTTACTCTCAATCCTATTCATAGTTTTGCCGACGACAGCACCCTTGATTTCGCGTACTCATTTGATTCTGTAATGAATTCACGTGGAAATGCTACAGAAGTCAATCGGGAACGCATGTTTAGATCATTAAACAACGACATTTCTAAGGTCCTCGCTTGGGGCAGAGCAAATCGTGTTACGTTTAATGCATCCAAAACTCAATGCTGTTTAATGTCCCTTAAAAAACGCCCAGTCCACCCCCAACCCATTTCAGTCGACGGAGTGAATATACCCAATTCACCCTCCCTAAAGATCTTGGGTATTGAGATATCCAGCAATCTTAGCTGGACTGATCATATTTTTGCAATCGCTAAAAGTGCGATGAAATGTTTGGGTTTTCTACAGAGATGTAAGAAATATTTCGCCCCACCCGACTTAGCGTTGATCTACAAGTCCCACATTAGGCCTAGACTTGAATATAATTCCCATATTTGGGCAGGGGCAGGACACACCGCATTGTCCGCGTTAGACAAAGTTCAGCGTAAGGCTGTTAAACTTATTGGCGATTCCTCAATCTCTGAGGGCCTTGACTCTCTTGAGCATCGACGGAATGTCGGTTGTCTCTCACTCTTTTATCGCTATTTCCATGGCCATTGTTCTAACGAAATCGCTAGCCTGATTCCTTGTAGACTCATTACAACGCGCGATACAAGATCTACAAGTCGC
The DNA here is from genome assembly GCA_964036015.1 of Leptarthrus brevirostris. NCBI lineage: Eukaryota > Metazoa > Arthropoda > Insecta > Diptera > Asilidae > Leptarthrus > Leptarthrus brevirostris. The sequence continues at coordinate 123,592,043 of OZ038372.1, forward strand.
TCCCATCCCTTTACTCTCCGGGTCAAATTTGGACGTACCGTCAAATTTCGGGAATCTTTTCTTAGCAGAACAACACGAATGTGGAACAGTTTACCATCTTCTGTTTTTCCCTCGTCTTATGAGCCTGGAACTTTCAAACGGGGCGTACATCGACACCTCCTTCACTCAACCTCCTAACCCATTTCCCTCATCCTTAATTCCTTTCCTGCCAAGGCTGTGCTTTAGCATCATAGGGCATCCCCTGAGCTTTGGCAACATCATATATAAAAAAAAAAAAAAAAAAAAAAAAAAAAAAAAAAAAAAAAAAAAAAAAAGAGCATATGGGTCCTGCATTTATATTCGATCACCAAAAGCTGAGGAAAATGCTTCAGTTCAGCTGTTAACTACTGTGTATATTTTGAATTACCGATTACATAAAACACACAAACCTAATTACGCTCAGTAATTAAAAATTTGAAAAAAACATTTTATTGAAAAATAAACGTATCGGTCATTTTCTAATTCATTTAGAATTACTATTGCTATGAGTGTTATTTTATCAGTTACAAATATTACTACCTACGTAATAATAAAAAATTACGCATTAAATTTGCTGTCACACCACAACGCACTTATTTCATTCTTTTCAAAACTTTCCATTTTGCATTTTTTTTAATAATGTTATTTTCTCTATTCTAACGTGGTGTAGATGGAAACATACATAGAATTACTTCTAAAAGATAAAAATATCATGATGTTACATAATTTGGCACGAGTAATTCTAAAGCTTTTTCTCTCGCCTTCACCCTTCACATTAAAAGCGAAATCAAGGCAGATACATACATATACGCAAGAAATCGTCGTCGCGTTGTCTGGCAGCTTTCTTCTTTAATTGAAATTCGACGCAATGCGATATGTAATACATGAAATCATAGTAGAATTAGTTATATTAGATATCAGATTTTTTTAAAGATTGTATATACAATATACAATTTCATGCACGTAACCTAATAAAGAAAAAATATGGTAAGATCGTTAATAATAATTGAGAGATTTATTTTGAAAGCTGAATAAGTCACTCTTATTAACCGACTTCAAAAAAGGAGGAGGTTCTCAATTCGACTGTATTTTTTTTTGTATGTTTGTTACGCGATCATTCCGCCAATTATGAATTGATTTTGATGATTCTTTTTTTGTATGGTAGAGTATGTTCAGAGGATGATCCCCCATGGCCTTGGGTGGGGGGAGGAGGGAGGAGTAGTTTAGCTTCGTAACGCGTGGCCCCATTTGAATGGTTCCTTTGCTGTTATATAGAGTATGATCCCCCATTGCTTATAGGAGGATAATTTGGTTCTTTGGTAGGGGAAGGGTAGTCTAATTTCGTAACGCTTGGATCAATTTCGATGATTCTTTGCCTGTTGCCCCGATTGATACCGCGAGAAAAACAATGTTGGTGGGATGGGGGTGTAGGAGGTTGAACCTAACTTTTGAACGCTTGGTCCGATTTGGATGGATCTTTTTTTGTTGTACAGTGTAGAAGACAATAAAAAGTGAAAAATAAAATAGTTTTAAAAAAAAATTGAACCGACTTCACAAAAAGCACTAAAAAGCATAAAATAATTTTTAATTTTATATCTATTGCGACATTTGGAAGTCGGTGCAAATTAAACAGACAAAACAACTACCCAACCATAATTAAAAATAATTCATAAAACGACCTGAACTGACCCCTCACGGGATCATAAAGAAGGACGATCAAGTACTTTTGTTGTAGTTGTTTGGTTTGTTTAGTTTGTTTTTTAAAATTGACTTCCAAATATCGCAATAGATATAAAATTAAAAATTATTTTATGCTTCTTAGTGCTTTTTGTGAAGTAGGTTCAATTTTTTTTAAAAACTATTTTATTTTATGTAGCAATTTATTTAAAAATATTTATAAGCTTTATATTGTTGTAACTTGTTTAGTTGTTGTAATGATGATAACCATTATTATAAGCAGAACTGTATTATAGATCTCTCTCTCTCTCTTCTTCTCTAGTTCCCGTAACCCCTCTTGGGGAATGGGGCGAGAGAAGAACTTCGCCCGATTCGAGACAACAATTGCAAATGGTCTTACAATTTAAAGTAGATTCCGAACCACTCACATTTACTCTGTAACCCCCCATGGCCTTTTTATCGTAATCTGTTGTCAACAGAAAACAACCATGGGTCGCCGTCGGCTGGATTCGAACCGGGGACCTCCGGATTGGTAAGCCGACACGTCATCACTTACTCCACAGGTTTAAAAATAAACTGTGATAATAGATTTGTTAGTCTGGTTTTGTGTAAAAACTTTTAATGTGAAAACTTACTTAAAGGGGAGAATTTGGTCATATCTGAAAAAGCGAACGAAATTCAATTCATTTAAAAACCAGAAGATGTTAGAAGCGACTAAAGCTAAAGGAGAAGCAGTCCCTAGAGCTGTGACATTAAGCAAATTTGGGCCATTTATTGAGAAATGTATGGGACAGAAAATGGGCAAGATCGTGCGAATAAGTTTTGCCAACATTGGATAAAAAACAGACTCAATAGCAACAATTGGCTTGATGTCAAAAATTTTCTTTTATTTTGGAAATTGTATAATAAACGAAGTTTTCGCTTAGGAGGCAATGGGAATTCATTTAGGCTGTTTGCACACACGACGGCAGAACGGGTGCATGCTCAGGTAGAGAAATAGTGTAGTAGAAAACTTATCGGGAAACATTTGAAAATGTGCAATTTAAAGAAACTAAACTCAAATTAACTCTAAAATCCTTGTTATTGAATTGAAAACGTATTACAATTAATCTTAGTAAATTACAAAATACCATTGATATTCCAGTACAGCCGCTCTCTCATTTCCGTCAACTACACCAAAAATGTAAATAATATCCGCGTATTCCTCAAAAGTAAATTCTACCATTTTTTAATAATTTTTGTTTAAAAAAAACGCGTACTTATTGTTTTGTTTTTCAACTATGATAGGTATTCTTGCTGACTGACCCTTTTTATTGCAACATTTCCATCAAGTACGAGTAACAGAACGCCAGGATACAAGGTTGAGAATTCTGGCTAACACAAGCTAATATCGGCAATAAAAAAAATTACACTAACATTTTTATAATTTTTCTGCAGCAATAATTAAAATTAATTACCTGTTAATCCAAAACAAAAAATTTTTACCCTTTATCTTGAAAATTTTGTTTATTTAAAGAATTTCCTCCTTAAAGTGCAATAAAATAATTGGTAGTGAGAGATTTCTAAGAATGCGGTTTTTCTAATCCTTTGTCTACCTTGCCATGTTGCACCTTTTTGGAAAGGTAATAAGATGGGAAATCCAATAAAGATAAAAAAAAGAGTATTAATTACATGACTTTCGGAGAAAATTTGGGAAAATGCTGAATTTTAGGTAATCGCACTTTTGGAAGTGATTGTACATGCAATGGTAGGAGTTAGATCAACATTGTTGACAATTTTGGAAAGGTCATTGGGATAGTAGTTTTTTAGCGTTTGTTTGATGTCACCCTGCCATACAATTTTTGGTTTGCCTAGGTGAGATCTATCACCCCACTCATTTTGGCACGCTAGATCTTAAACACCCTGTATAAATCTACCGTCCTACGTCACGAGCTCATAAGTAAGGAGAATTAAATGCTTATGTTGTCATATGTCATAATAAATATGAAATTACATATTATTTTATGCATTTTAGCACTTTTTGTGAAGTCGGTTCAACTTTCTTTTAGAAAACTATTTTATGATTAAGGCGAGAATTACAATTCCGACTAATCAGTTGACTGCGACTTACTTTTCAGTGGAATTCAACGCCGATTTCAAATTTGAAATTAAATTGCTGCTTCAGAGTCTGTCACTGTCAGATATATTTGCTACCTAAGAATATAAAACAAAACAGGAACAGTCATTTAAAGTCACTTCATTTTGTGTTTGAAATTCGTTTATTTGTGAAAGTATAGTAATAATATGGAAAATATAGACATAATTCTCAATTTTTACTTTTATTTACATGAAATACTTGTCAAAACAATTTTCAAGTGAAGGAATTGGTAACATTGTTTTGGGTCATTAAGTTGGCTCTCCTGCTTTTTCAGCGTCGGCTTTGAAATTTCTCAAAGCTGGAACTGACGACCACGCCAACGCCCACGACCAAGCCGGGATGTAGAAGAACAATTCATTTAACACGTAGTCAAAGCCCACGACCAAGCCGAACTTTTGGATGTAGAATGGCCTTAAGCGACCACCGTCCAAGTTGTGTTGGAAAGTATTTACGTTTGTGTGAGAGGTTCAGTATAGATATAATTATTAAGAAGGCACGGAGCGGAGCATTGAAATTAAATTTGAAAGTAGTTCGAAGTCACTAATTCACTTTATATTTTTTGTTTAATGAAATTATTGACATAATTTAAGACGGTATTAGGACGTCATTAATGAAAATTATCAAAATGTAAATTAAAATCAATTGAAGGTAATGTTTTCTCGTACCGTTTGTGAAATATGTGAGTCTGCTTTTTGACATTTGCGATCTCGTAAATAAACAAAGCCGTATTTTAATTTTGCAAACATTAACTACTTATTTTCAGTTGATATATTCATAAATTATTCTAATTTATCGTTGCAAACTATTAACTAAGATTATAATCACTATTAAAACTAGTTTACTAACATGAAAAAAGATTTACCTCTTGAAAATTTAGAGTTATTTCTATAAGAAAGCACACTGCACTTCACTTTGTCTAATTTTATAAATATCTACGAATTTGTGACATTTTTAAATGTAAAAGACAAACTATCCACAAGAACCACTGCACTTAGTAATAGATTTTTTAGACAATTAGCTCTTTAAAACATTTTTTAATTTCGCTTACACTCCGCATTCAAAGCCGGCCAATTTAGTTTTGGGTAATAAGCTCCCTTGAGTTCATTCCATCTCACTTTCTCTTGGATATTCGTTCTCATCTGGAAAGAACACGCTTACGTACACGATTCATATACGCTATCGTCATTCCTGTTTTGTTTTATATTCTAAGTTTGCTAGGCGGAAGAAACTAATGAAGATGCCTTTACGGATATGTGTACGCTGATTTTTCCTGGTCAGATTTTACCCCGATGGCTGTTAAATTAATCGAAATTATGTCAAATTAAATGAAGTACTGTCACTTTTCTGTTTACTTGACGTGACAAACTTCATGATAGATTTATATATTCTGATTTTACAATTTGGTGTATTATAAATCATTACAAATTTAGTATCGGGGACGTGAAAAAATAGTTTTAAAAAAAAAGTTGAACCGACTACACAAAAAGCGCTAAAAGGCATAATATCATTTTTAATTTAATATCTATTACGACATTTTGGAGTCGGTGCAAATCAAACAAACCAAACAACTACAACCAAAATATTTAATCATCATTTTCAATTGTGGTATTGTAGTTGTTTTATTTGCTTAATTTGCACCGACTTCAAAATGTCGTAATAGATATAAAATTAAAAATTATTTTATGCTTTTTGTGAAGTCGGTTCAACTTTTTTTTAAAACTATTTTATTTTTGACTTTTTAGTGTCGTCTACTCTATACAACGAAGAAAGAACCATCCAAATCGGTCCAAGCGTTAAAACGTTTGGTTTAACCCCCTACCCCACCTCAATTCTACTAAAATTTTTTTCTCATGGTATCAATCAAGGAACATACTCTACCGAACAGAATAGGAATCATCGAAATCGGTCCACGCGTTACGAAGTTACTACCCCTCCCACTCCATTACCATAGCACCACATTATTCTCCTATTAGCAATGGGGAATCACACTCTATACAGCAGCAAAAGAACCATCCAAAAACTGTCCACGCGTTACAAAGTTAGGTTACACCCCCAAACCCCACCAACATTTTTTTCTCCTGGTATCAACCAGACAGTATACTCTACCCAAAAGAAAAAGAATTATCCACATCGGTCCACGTGTTAAGAAGTTAGACGACACCCCCCCCCCCCACCCCATCATAGCACCACATTATTCTCCTGTTAGCAACGGGGGATCACACCCTATACAACAACAAAAGAACCATCCAAATCGGTCCACGCGTTACAAAGTTAGGTTCCCCCCCCCCCCCCCCCCCCCCCCCCAAATGTTTTCCTCGTGGTATCAACCAAGAAACATCCTATAGCCAACAGAAAAAGAATTATCAAAATCGGTCCACGCGTTACGAAGTTAGACTACCCCTCCTCCCCAACTTAGGCAACATTGTTTTTCCTATTAGCAATGGGGGATCATACTCTGTACAACAAAAAAAGAACCACCGAAATCGGTCCTCGCACTACAAAGTTAGGTTTCACCCCCACCCTCACCCTATGAAATTTTTTTTTGACATGGTACCAATCGGTGAACATACTCTACCCAACAAAAAGAGAATCATCAAAATCGGTCGATGCGTTACGAAATTATGCCCGGTCAGACAAAACAAAAAACGAAAAAAAACTTCGAACTTAGAACCTCTTTGTTTTTGGAAAGTCGGTTAAAAAGAATTCTATATACTATAACTGAAAGTGGTGTTAGTGAAATAAACAAGAATTCAGTGAAAACTTAAAACGAAGTACATATTGGAATTCTGTCAAAATAATACTTTCTGTCGGCAATATGGAATATCCTATCACACCTTAGACAAGCTACCATTAACAAGCTATCTAGAAATGAGGAAAGTTTTAAGATTAATTACGAAATATTCATATTTTACATAAAAATCAAACTTTGTTTACAATTCGTATCGATATCACCAGCTGTTCTGCGAATATTCTGCACTGACGGATGGAAATAAGTTTGTCTGGGAGGGGTTTGCGAAAATTTTTATTATATCAATATTTATCGATTTTTTGATCGTTAAATTTTATATTTATTTGAGTATGAATTATGTCGGTTAATAAAATAAAAATATTGATACTGATTGGTATTCTTGTACTTTAGCTATCCAAAAAATTTAGTTTTACGCCAAAAGTTGAAGAAGGATTTAAAGACCAATTTCAACGAGACGAGACTTTGCAATGATACAATTCTAAAAATTAAATTAGCGCTGAATATTTTCAATAAATTCAATTGCTTTTTTCAGTGGAAAAGAGCTCGGAAGTTAGATTTTCATACTAGAAATTGATTTGTTAGGAAAATTTCTGCAATCAAGTTCTATTTAGAGCGAGACTAGGCAGTGTTACAAATTAAATTCAATATTTTCTATAACTGTAAATGCTCTTTGTAACTAAGCTAATCTTTTCTGAAGCAATCCACACAAATTAAATGTATGAGGGAAAACATTGGAATAATTGAACCATTGAGCGTATTAAATTCATCCAATTTAACTGAAGTCGTAATATGAAGCAATTTTAATAACTTGATATTTCATTCCAAAATTCCTGATTATTCTTTTAAATAATGCTAAGATTTAATATGGTAACATTTGTATTTATATATTATTTAATTGAATATTTTTGCGCCGCCTGCAATGCCGTTACACCTAGTATGGGAAAGTTTACCGCACACTATTAAAATTACCACGATTTTTCGAGTTTAGGCAAAACCACCGTAAACTACAAGCCACCAACTGACGAATTTTTCGCACACACATAAGGCCGAAGTGGTCTGACATTTCGTTTAAATTACATTGCTTCTTATGGCAGCCGGGGGGTGATTTTTCTTTAAACTCGCCGTAGTGTCTAAACTATTGGTACTATGAAAAAATTGTTTTGTTCTACCTGAAGTAAACAAAACAATCTTTCGAATGAAGTAAAAATATGCATACCCTACTTAAGAAAGTAATAAACATTTTTAAGTTTAAAAGTGCGGAAGTGGAAATTTTAAGAAAATACAAGCGACAGAGCATGATCGGACTATGACTTACTGCTTGCGTTTTGAATGAAAATTTGGTTTGCGCTAAAAATTTCACGTTTAATCAAAGATTTCTTGTTATTTTGCTTAATAAAGTGTACATGTTTTTACTTTGTTAGAAAGATCATTTAGTCTGTTTTAAGTAATATAAAACTATTTTTTTCATATAACTAATAGCGAGTTTAAGGAAAAATCACCTCCTGGCTACCATAGGAAACAATGTAAATTGGACCATTCAGTAAGACCATTTACGACCACATATAAAAGTCCAGTTCATGGCTTGTAGTTTACGGTGGTTTTGGTTTAGGCCATCTCCATTAGTTTCTTCCTCGTAGTATATTGTTTGATTTCAAATGAAGTTTGCCGCAGTGGCAGTCGATTTTTATAACTGCGACTTTGTACTTTGAGCAAAGTCTAAGTTCAGTCACAGTTGACTGAGAAGTCGAAGCTACTAATTAATTATGCCCCATGCATTTCCGATTTGAGCAGTCGCAGGCGGCTGATCACTCGGAATTCGGGCTTTATCAATGAACATATATGCGAACTAAATGTCTTAAATATGCTATTTATTTATTTGTAAAGGCATCAGATAAGTACAATTGAATGTCTTTGAAATTATCAATATGCAAAAAAGTTTTAATTTTCAGAAGAATTTTGCAAATTATATTTACACAACAAACACATAAATTATATTTACATTTGCTAAAAGTTTATTTTTTTCAATAATGCTTCTACCTATCTAAGGTAAACATTTCTAATCTATGTTGCACAAGAACATGCCCATGAAAAGATATTAAATATAATACAATCATGTGAATATTTCAGTTAACCTTATCAAATATGTGGTAAACAATAATTTAAAATAATAGATCGTTTAAAGCACTAGTTAAAAAACCTACAAACTTTAAAGTCCATTCGGTGTGTCAAATAATAAATCATTCCCGACAAATAATAAACAAACTTAATAATTTCGACAAAATTTTTAGAAATTTCAATCGAAAAATACAAGATAATTTTAAATTATCAATCCACGCAGCCGGGACATGAGCCAAAAATTGAGAATCATGCTGTGGCCTAGTAAATTCGAAAATGAAAAGTTGAACTTGACCAGAAAGATCAGAACAATTGCAATCACGCCGTTTTTTTGACTCTGTGAATTCAGGTTTATTATGTAAGTGTTCAATTAAAAGCTGAATCACAAAGGTGTTTCAATTCTTTTTTTAAATCAAGCGTAACGAATAGAAAAAGTTTTAGTGTTTGACCTTAAACATACATATTACTTCATACAATCTATGACGACATGAAAGAAATGATTTATTTTATTGATGGAAATTTACTCACATTTATTTGGACTTCCGGAGTAGTAACCATAATTCAGGCTGAGCACATTTTTTTGATTTCGAATTAATGCATTCATTTTAAGTTAAAATATATAAACTCTGCTTTCTCCGGCACATAAATTTCTAGGTATTGTCGAATAATTCTGTTCACTAAAAAATTTCTTTTTGCGATGCAGGTTGTTGTTTTTGTTGTGGCAGGAGCTGTCAAATTCAGCGACTTGCGCGATTATTTTCTTGATAAATATCTTTTAACAAATTTTAGCGATTAAAATTTTAAAAATCGTTCGCGTTAAATGATTAATGTTTTCTTTAATATATATTTTGAAACAACCACACGCCATACGGCTGAGAAAAATTAATCACTGACGTAAGGAAAAGAATTTTGGGTGCAATATGGGTGACCGAATCAAAACTATTTCCCAAGCGACATCTGTAATTTCCATTACAAATTAATTTTGACAGTTAATTTATAATAACAAATTGGAAATGTACGAAACGGAACGGAACGGTAATGGAAATTGTTTTTTTGTAGGTTAATACAGCTGTTAAATTTAATCTATTTAGATGTTATTTGTGTTGTAATTATATTTCGGCTCGCAATCAGCGTATTAAGAGTATGGGCATAAGCCTCTGTTCTATGCTTATTCTTTTAATAAACTGATTTAAGACAACTACCATTACGTTTATATTTGACAAGTTGCAAAGTGAAAGGTGTTTACATAGCGCTTAACGTTTTATTAATATAATTTCTTGTCAGCCTGCATTCAAACGCAAAAGTTTTATAACACTACTAATAATCCCAGTTAACTAGCGTTTTTCTACATAAAATGGATGACTTGAATCCATTAGCGGGTACAGCCCATCTCCTCGCAGAAGTAGACAGTAAGCTAACTTTTGCTGCTATGTATCTCTTTAAAAGCAAACTATTTTTATAGAAAAGCTAATGGTGTTACTCAGAGATGGAAGAACTTTAATAGGATACCTTAGATCTGTCGATCAATTTGCTAATCTCGTTTTGCATAGAACTATTGAACGAATCCATGTGGGAACTGAATACGGAGATATCCCCCGAGGTGTTTTCATTATAAGAGGAGAAAATGTTGTTCTGCTGGGTGAAATTGTAACAATGTGAATATTACAATTATATGTATGCTTCTAATATCTTTTCACTCAAGGATCGAGAAAGAGAGTCTAAGCTACCTCTAAAAGAAGTGTCAGTTGAAGAGATTTTGGATGCACAGCGACGGGAACAAGAACAAAGGCATGAGAAGCACCGGCTAATCACAAAAGCCTTAAAAGAAAGGGGATTAGCTGTGAATACAGAGCTCATTAATGAAGATTGCTTTTAGTTTCTTATATTTAGTTTACTGTACTACGAAGAAATGTTATTTTTATAATTACTTATATTGCATTCATCGAGAGGTTTATTTGGACAAACTTTATTTTTCCGTGGAAAATTAAAATTTTAATTTCAGAGCACCTTTTAGGTTTTGGAGTAGACAAGTTTCTGAGATTAAACTCACTTTTTCACATGACTAAATATTAATTTTAAATTGTCCCCAGTAATATATAGTTCATTTAAGCTTGATTTTTGAAAAGGTCGCTTCCTTCATGAAAATGGGAAATGGAAAGTTGCAAAGTAAAGTAAACGAGAATCGCCTAGGCTTCTGGCATCTGTTCCGTTAAAATGGAACAAATTGCGATAACTGAACTTTGTTTACGGCGGCTCTGTCATAAGTGGGGTTAGATTCGGTTTGACAATTTCATGACGTGTGTCAGTGAATCGTTTTGTTGATTAAAATTCCTAAAAAACATTAAATAAATAAATACACAAATACGAAATGGCGCATCAAGACAAACGGGATCTTATTGCAGTTTTAAAACTTATACGTAAATACAACTTAAAAGGAACAGAAGAACTTCTACGACAAGAAGCAAATTTGAAGGATGATCCTGATGATGCTACCGAATCCGATGTAAATGGTGTGCTAACTTATGAAGGTGAAGGAGATCCAGAAATTTATGAAAATTCTTATTTGGAGTTGCGAAATTTTGTGGAAGAATCCTTAGATATCTACAAACATGAATTAGCAATGGTATTATACCCTATATTGGCGCAAATATATTTAAAACTAATATACAATGGACATGAGGAACAAGCCCAAAGAGTTTTAAGTAAATTTGGCCCAGATCAAGAGTACTACTATCAAGATGATGTTAAGAAATTATCACTTATTACAAAACGTAGCCAAATGGAAAACAATGATTTGGTGAATGCCCTTCAAACAGAGAAATTTATTATTAGATTGTCAAGAGATTCCTTATCACTGTTGAAAAGACATATTCAGGACAAGAAGCTTGATGTTATTTCGCAAATTGTTAATAAGAGTTTGTATTTCGACTTATATGAAGGAGCAGCTCGTAGCAAAACACAATGCGAAGCAACTGCTGGTTCTATAACTGGTGAAGCAAGAAGACAAGATAATAAAATACGAGTATATTATGGACTATTAAAGGAGGTTGATTTTCAAACTTTAACTACTCCACCAGATGAAGAAGAGGATATTGACCCTGAAGCCCCGGATAAGCCTAAGAAAAAGAAAGCAAAAAAAGATCCTCTTTTTTCGAAAAAATCTAAATCAGATCCGAATGCTCCACCACATGACCGAATTCCGCTCCCAGAACTGAAAGATGCCGATAAACTAGAGAAAATAAAAGCACTTAGGGAATCATCGAAGCGTATTAATTTAGGCAGGGACTCTCTGCCATCGGTTTGCTTTTATACTCTTTTGAATTCCGCCAATACGGTGACATGTGCCGACATATGCGAAGACTCAAGCATGTTAGCCGTTGGCTTTGCTGACTCCAGTATTAAGGTTTGGTCTCTTACGCCGTCAAAGCTTCGCGAAATGAAATCCACAGAACAACTAAAAGATATAGACAGGGATGCTGAAGATGTGATTGTTCGGATGATGGATGATCGTACTGCTGAGACATCTAGAACATTCCACGGTCATTGTGGTCCAGTATACAGATGTTCATTTTCCCCCGATAAGATGCTCATGCTATCATGCTCGGAAGATACGACAATCCGTTTATGGTCCTTATACACATGGACTTGTGTTGTTGTTTACAAAGGACATTTATTTCCAGTTTGGGATGTTAAGTTTTCACCACATGGGTACTATTTCGCTACTTGTTCACATGACAAAACAGCCAGATTGTGGGCTACGGATTCACATCAACCATTGCGATTTTTTGTTGGTCATCTTTCTGATGTTGACTGCGTTAACTTCCATCCAAACTCAAATTATATTGCAACTGGATCAAGTGATCGAACTGTTCGCCTATGGGACTGCTTAACAGGTCAATTTGTAAGGGTCATGGTAGGTCACAAGGCATCAATTTATAGCCTGGCATTTTCTGTCTGTGGAAGGTACTTAGCCTCCGGATCAGCGGACAATAATGTTTTAATTTGGGATCTTTCACATGGTCAGCTGGTCTCATGTTTATCAAATCATACTGAAGCAGTACACACATTGTGTTTTAGTCGAGATGGTAATATATTAGCCTCGGGATCTTTAGATAGCACACTAAAACTCTGGGACTTTGCAAAGCTTGCGGAAGATTACGTAGGACTTGGAAGTAGTTCGTACAATTTGGACGTAAAAGACGGTGAACCTTATCTACTCCGTTCTTTTCCAACAAAGTCTTCACCATTCATCTCGCTACATTTTACCAGAAGGAATTTGCTGCTGGCAGTTGGTGTTTATCGAAACTAATTATTTTAAATCATTAAATTAAATTATACCAAGTTAATGTCTTTTACTTTTCTGTCTCTTAAGGATCATTTGTACAATTGAAAAAGTACTGAATGCAAAGGTTTCTATGAAATGATTCTTTGTTGTGAGATCAGTAATGTTGTTGAATCCTCTAGTGTTTGATGTGAAATATTGATTAGTTTGGATTTTTATATAGATGTGTGAGAAACGCTTTAAATTTCCTTAAAACATAAAACGTTTCTCTTCCTTAACATCAGCACCAATTGTTCTGGTTAGTTCACATAATTGTAAGTTTAGTCTTAATGTGCCAGGCTTTTTTCCAATAGGTGCCCTGAGGTCAAAAACTAAGCCTGTTTAGGACACCAATTTAACATATCCCGAGGGAGGGAACACCTTGAAAGTCTGTCAACTCAAACTTGGACTTTTCGGAAGAAGTTACGAAGCCTTCCGGAATGCTTTGCTAATGTGAACCATAGCAAATCAGACTTAGATCGTGCATCCTGGTTCAGCAAGGAGTTCAGGCAGTTTTGCTGCCACAACTATGCACGGCTGATTTTGCCTTGTCAGAGGAGCCATTTCTATTTAAAAAACATGAAAACGATTTTTTTCTGGTGGAGGAGACGAAAATAGGAAAGTTATCATACTGTTTTTGGATAAATTGATGACGATTGAAGAACTATCAAATGTAAATTTCAGTGCAACGATCAGTGCGTTTACAAGAAAACGTAAAAATGAATAACAATTTGCTAAAAAAGTTGAAAAAAGTTCCCCGTATTTATTTAAATGGTTATTTGTAAAGCACAGTATAGTGGCTAAATTTTGTATGGAAATTTAGCTGCGAAATTTCGTCGCTGAAGCCCGGTATTGTGTTCATTTAGCGGCGGACCTTTTTATCACGCTAAATTTTTTACAGCAAAGTTATTTGTTTTGAACTATAGGTGGCTACTTTTGACGATAAGCTGTCGTACATTTTTGTTTATATTTTGTGTTTCACAGCATAGTCAAATAAATTTGTTGACCGAAATGTGTGATGATTGTATATGGACGAAGATATGGTCCTGATCAGATAAATCTGAAGCTAAAACATACAATTTGGGAACAACTGCCTAAACACACTTTTAAATGCTAAAAACACAATAACGCGTTTTGGCTAAAAATTTAGCGACGAAATTTTACAGCTAAATTTTCATACAAAATTTAGCCGCTAAATGAAAATACCGGGCTTAAGCTGTAATGTGCCGTGCCAGCTGTGAGTTGTCTACCATAAAAGAAGAAGAAGAAATCTGCCGAAAATTTTGTTGGCATGTCGGCCTGTCCGATTAAATTTAGTAAATTGTTATTTAATTTATTTTTACGATTTCCTGTAAACGCACTGATCTTTGCACTGAAATTTACTTTTGTACATTCTTCAGTTACCATAAATTTACAAAAAGACTGCGTGGAATATTTCCTGAGAGTAAGATTGCTTATTGCAATTAATTAAATGTTATAGACTTCACAAGATAACAATTAAAGTGAAAAGTACTGAAAAATAAAAGTGTTATGATTGTGTTAGCCGGTGTCACCCTTCGTTTGCTAGTGGCGACGATTTAAAGTTAGCTATTGAACATAATATTCACGGAATTTTCGGAAAGTGTTAAAATTGTTACAATTATAATTGTCTAAATAAGCTACGAGCTCTTTTTATTGAGAAGAAAACTTTTGAACATAGCGAAGTTACGCTAATATATGGGTTTTCTTTATTAAATAAAGATCAATACAGCAAAATGGAGGAGGCAAACAATATTTTAGGTGGCAAGCCACCAGAACTGCTTGTAAAAAGTGATAACATAACCTAACTCAATGTGATTGTATTATTGAACAAAGCAACATTTCATACCAGCAATATGCTGCCGTTAATTATAAGCGAAATATACAAAAATATCGAAAACGAAAACCCGTTCAAAACTACTACGCTACAGCTAAATACAGAACTTAAGCAATAGTGTGCTCAGAGGATCTCTCAGCAAAAACAGCAGATTCTATTGCAGAATTTACAGCAAACAGTAACATCAGCAGACAACACAACATTGAAGGTAGCGTACAATGCAGGTATTGGTAAACAAAATACTAATAAAGCTATTTGCAGAAAAACTACGTTAAAAAGTACCTAAAACTCTTAGGTAGCCAGCTGAAAGACTCACAAAAAACAGCGCCAGAAGTAATTCTACAACCACCTCAAATGGTGATTGTAATCAGCAAACAAGAAATGGGAATTTTTAGTCAACATTTGTAAGCGATTGTTATCGAAACTGTTCGTTAGTATGAAATTTAATTTTGAATTTTATAAATTTCCTTAGATATAGAATTTCTGTAGTTAATTGAATATATCTAGGATTATTTCGGTTAGATGTATTATCTTGTACTCTTTTCCTTTTTCTTTGTAAATTGTGTTTATTTGTAATATAATTAAGGATTTTGCTAGGTAGGATGTAATATTTTTTGGGGTTTTTAATTTTTTTTGCAAATTTTTCGTGGGTACATTAAAGTATTTCGATTTCGTTGATATGCTTATCAATATCTTCATTATTAATACACTTATGATTGGCTATATCGTAAATGTTATCTTACATTTTTTTCCAACCAGGTTCCAGTCTAGGTCTTTGTATATGTATTTAGTTGCGGGTTCATTGAATTCAACAGTTAAGGCCACCAATTCTGTTTTATTACACCATAATGAGCCGAAAATTCCAAGTTCATATGTACATAATAACCACATATCTTCATTTGTGGTCTAAAAATTCTTCTTACATAAGAAACCATTTCCTGTTTAGGTGTCTTTAAATTATTTTCACTTTTGATGTAGCTTGGTAATTCATTAAACAATTTACGTTCCTTGTAAATTAAGCAATTTTGGGCTGAACTACTTATTAAACTTGGTAGCCTAAAGTCAGCTGATGATCTTAAAAAATACGGTTGTACATTTCCTACGTAATTAATATGCACTCTTAAATAATTAGTAGTAGTCTATTGTTGGTTTTAAATATATACAAGATGACATGCCCAGCAATGCAATGTGGAACATATTATATGTACATGTGTTAGTGTGATCGTTCCACATTGGTACTTAAACTAAGGCACTTATTACACGCTTTTCTTTATTTTAATAATCATATCTCTTTGGTGGTCGTACTACACGACCACTTCTTGTTTTAAATTGTTCAGTGGGTGTTACAGTTTTGTTCTTTCCAGCTACTTCGAACTAGTATTGTTTTCAACCACAGGTGGCTGAGTAATGTTTTCCTCAACCATTGCTATCAAGGTTTCATCCACATTACAGGGAATATCATTATAAATATTATTTTCCGCGGTTACAATTGCATTTGCCCGATTATTGTTTGTATTCACAGGTCACTATATTCATTTCCTCATATTTTGATTAAAACTCTGATTAACATTATTTAATAATAATATTTTTAAATAACATAAAAACCAATATTATTTGGTTTAGCTATAAATCTTCAATTACGTCTAAAATGGTTATCAAAATTATCTTTAATTATGTACGATCGATCATTGACTATTCCAACTATTGTTCCATAGTACTGTTCTGTCCCATTTTTCTTAAAAATAACTAAATCACCCACGTTTAATGCTCGACTTTGCGTTCCGATCATAATAATATCTTTTTTTTCTTTTATCTTTAAAATTTTTTCTTGAACCGATTCCTCGGATAAGTTATTTTTGATCAATAATGAATCCGATACTGGTTATTTTTGTCTTAACTAATCTTCCAAAAAATAATTCTGATGGTGACACTTGCATGCTTGCCACAAGAGTCGTATTGTATTCCAAAATTTTGTATTGATATGATATTAAGCCATTTGTTTCATAACAACGTCTTAGTATGTCTTTTGCAATAGCCACGCCTTTATCGGCTGACCCATTTATAATGTGTGCGCGTAATTTGCAACGTGAATTTGCCGCATTTTAATTGGTTGTTTGTTTTCTAAATTTAATTCTTTCGGTTAGGGTATTGTTAAGCCTTTCGACATTTGCGTTTCCGGGATGATTGCTAGGTTTTGTAGCGTGAAATTAGATTTTTTACAGAATTTTTCAACATTTTTTTAACTGAAATCCTCATTATCAAAAATAAATCTTTTAATTTGTCCTCGAATTGAAATAAATTGTTTAAGCTTTTCTACTATTGTTCCACTATTGAAAATTTATCAATTAAATTTATAAATGAATATTTACTATTGACATAAACATCGACAAGTACTGTGGAAGGAAAAGGCAAAGAAGAATTGTCGTGCTGAAAAAAAAAGTTTTTTGCTAATTTCACAAATTCGATTTTTTAAGTTCAGTCGCTTATAATTTTAATATTTTAATTTCCTTAAGTTCGTAAACTAAATATTTTTCATCTACATTATTTTCTTATTTAGAAAACATGTCACTTTTTTTCTTTTTAGGGCTTAATAGTTTTAAGCACAATTTTAATTAGAAGTCAATTTCTCGGTTCAAATTTAATTTCCTCGACTGTTGTTCAAATATACTTAGAGCTTCGGTGTTCAAAGTACGATGGTTTAATAATCAATCTTTCGTAGAAAAAATATCTTCCTAAAAAGAATAATTAAATTTAATGACACTTTTTTAAAGAAATTGTCGACTGGGCGAAATATTTTGCGTAGGGATAGTACTATATTTCACTTGGTTTTGTCTTATGAAGAATCTTTCCTGGGTAATCAAATACTCATTGAATATGTTTTCCTTGCTTAGTACGGATGCGACTTTACACGTCACAATTACCAAAATGGTAAGATATATTTTGTATAGTTTAAATAATAGCCATTCCCTGTTACTGATTACTTTGTGAGAATAAATATAATCTTATTAATATTTCGGAATGCAATTCGACATATCAGATTACGCCTCAGTGATAAAATTATCTTCATTATGCATTTGAATATGAAATTCTTAATGTTTTGCTGGGACGTAATTTGACTATTAGATTAGAGCAGAACAATTTTCTGCAGAATTTCTCAAGGTGATGAGAATTAGTTTTTGCTGACATAATTTAAAATGAAGCAAATGACATTGGATTTTTTGTTAGCTTTGAAATTGAAATTTATCTTATTGAATTTCTAAACATCCTCCCCCCCGTTGAATGGTGATTGATATATACAATTGCTTTAACTTGATTACTATATATTTATTGACAAAATTTTAGAAATATAAGCCAGATGTTTTAGCTTAACAGTACACGGAAAGAAATTGCTATTACTGAAAACCTTAAAACTAAGTGGATACAATTATAAAACTTGATTTTAGACTTCGAAATTCGTGTTAAAGTTGGAGTCATCTTCTGACTTAGCATCACTTGTGATTGTGTCTTTAGGACCCCTTACTTCTTTAGTGGTCCATCGCTTCCAAATAAGGTAGGTGCATACTATTGCGACGCAAGAAAGACCTAGATATCCAACAACAAATTGATGAGCATGGTGGGTGCAGATCTGCGCCGGCAGGTCCTGAGGAAGTTGAGAAAGCTGCCTTTTAATTGCCTCCAATTCTGCTAAATCGGTAGTGAGATGTATGATGAAACATCGGGGTCAGCTTGTCTGGTGCGATAAAATCTGTCAAATTGCTTGATGGTGTGTAAGACAGTCTTGCGCTGGATGGGAATATGCTGTGTCCTCTAATTGTAATTAAGGGTTGTTTCACTACACAGTTACTTTGGATTTGGAGAAAACCGGATCCTTCAAGGTTTGTCTGCGTTAAGTTGTCGCCACAGACTATATTAAGTGTAGTTTTCTGCTTTAGTATGTATATCCATTGATTGGGGTTATGTAACTGAATCCAATGGGGCCCGTCAGCTGTTTTCATTATTTGACAGTTGTCCGATTGGGGTAGATGATTGATTAGGTCAATTTCGCACCCACTAATCTCTGATCCCTTGTGATATATTGGCCGTTTCTGTTTGCAGAGATGTTTTTCTGGGCTGATAGCGACGCATGTTGACATATCTTGTTCTGTTAAAGGGTAGTAACGATCCCGATGTAAATTAACGACTAGGAAATGACGGTCTTATGGCCACGAACGTATTGTTTAGTAGTACTGGAACTGGAGTTATATTGAACAATTCGAAATCGTCCATCGTCAGTAGTGGAAGAGTAATTTTAAATATAATATATTTTTCTGCTGCTCTCCCTTCTATGTTCATGAGGTTATAGTATCTCAGTATGTCATCTTGTGCGATTGGAAGTCTCAAAGATGAGGGAAGATTGTTTTTGATACTAACAAATTCCTTTCGCAACTGTGTAGGTGAAAGCAACTGCGGACTTATTCTCCCGTGATGAGTGTCTATGATGACGTCCAGAATCGAATTCTGCATTCTATGAAAGTTTGACGCAATCAGCATTGTCTGAAGATGATTTTTCCTGAAACAGTTCTTTCTTGATACCATTTATTTGATTCGTTATTTGTGTGACTTGTGACTCAATTTCGTTGAATTGTTTGTGTGTCCTCTCTTCCCTATTCTTCATGATGTTAACAGTTGCATCCATGATGGAAGTTTGATTTTTGACAAGCTCCAATAAAAAGTGTTCGTTGGGTTTGATGCTCTCGATTGTTTTGGACATTTTTTCGGCATATTCTTGAATACACTGTTATTGTAGATTGGTGAAATCCATGCTCACAAGCAACCAACAGATGGCTGCAGGTGGACATGGATTGGATTGAGGGTTGTGAGCACCACTAAATTGTTTGTCACAACCTAGTAATAACTCACAACCAGGTTATGGGAACTACCGGGGTGAGCGTAAGTAGCCGTGTAGGCTTGGTCAGTGACCGAAGAGGTGAGGGGCCCGCCTAGCTAGCCGTGCTTAGCTCGCCGGATCGGTGTGGGATCTTGCCTCACACTCCTCGGTACACCCACCCGAACATTATGCGGGCACTCTTTGAGTCCTGTAGCTGGACCGAAGACTATTCGATATACTAGGGATGCACATACATTTTTAAGGGAATGACTACTAAAGGGATACAAGAGAAAAACGATGTCATGCTCCTTACGAGAAGCAACCTCAGCCTCCAGATGTCACGAGGCTCCTAGGGCTTACCCTTTTGAGTAAATGAGACATCACTAATCAGTGAAACGAGCGTAAAGCAAACCAAGTAATTGCTTCCAAATTTTATTTTATTATGCACTACGACCGAAATAGCTGTTGCGCTTTTCTATCCTCGAAAGTAAATTAAAATTCATTTTATAATAGTTTATACTCAGTATAATATCATTTAAACATTCTAATCAAGTTTTGTGAACATATGCTTAAAATTCCGTTGTCTCCACTAAGAATCGCTATTCGGCTTTTCTAAACTCAAATGACGAAATTGGAAACGAAATGAATAGTTTAATTATAAAACATGATTTTGAAAAAACTTATAGAATACTGTGCGCAACTTTAGTGAAAATTCATTGCTATTCTCACTTGTTTTTCGAACAAAAGATAGTAAATTAATTTCTATGTTAAATTCATATCAATTTAAATAAATGTAGTACTGTATATATATATTGAGGGTATCTTTATTAAGCTAGTCGATCTCACTGGCCACACAACTTCATGTTTACATTTTCAATATATGGGCCATGAAAACGTAACATAAATTCAACTTAAACTTAGCAAAAACGTAAAGTTAATATGAAAAATTCCAAAACCCTTGTTTAAATGACTGGCTGTATTATTCTATTTTTTCCTCTTAGTTTTTCGTTATCCTCAGTGAATTTAATCAATAATCCTTGAGGCGAATTTTCTCAAATTTTACACATTTGTAACGTTCTTGGAAATAAAATAATGATGAAATAGAAAAATGTTGTGTCGTATATTTGCATATGTATATAGGTTTATATGTGAGCGTGTTTTGTAACTTCTTGTGTAATCCTATATCTTATTAGATTACGATATTTTAAAGCATTTAATTGTTATGAAATTTTTTAGATTCGTACCGTTAATCGATATAAGCGGCGAAATTCAGTCCCTTGTATTTTGGCTGCCTATGCCGGCGTGCTTAAAACAAGTTCCATCTTACGTCCAATTCTATGCAATCTGTTGTTTTTTTATAGGTTATCTTTTATTTCTGTTTACTTCATTTAAAACCAACTATATCATCGTAGCAAAAATTAAAAAAAAAATGAACTTACGGATTCCGCTCCACCTCGCTCGTGTCTATCTATATCTTACATGCTTGTCGGTTTCCTGTTTTCCCTGTGCCTGCCGACTCCTTTTCTTTTTTCTCATAAAAAAATTCCGAGCCTTTTCCTTATTCTCCTGTCTTCGATCAGGAAAACACTCTCATTTACCGCACACCAAAATTTTTCCTTTTTTCTTTTCCACTCCGTTACACGTCTTCACTTTTCCTATCTCATTATTAAAATGCCGTCAACGGATCCTGATGATGCCGATGTTTTTCCGGGAGTATGCTCCAACCTTGTGGAACCAACACTGTTCCCACTTATTTGACCGCCAATTCCAGGAGCCAACCTGATATTCCTGTCACTAACAAATTAATTGCCTGTTACAAAACTCTTTTTTTTTCTTTGATGCAAAAATTTCGGAATCAGCACCTTTCGTTTTTCTTTACCGATTTACACTTCGTGACGTTCCCTTCAAAAAAGAAAGAACCGCCGCACGCTGTCTGCTTTCCTGCAGTTCGGTTTTCCGGTACCTTCTGGCCAGAAATTGTTTTGTTAATACTGTTTTCCAATCATGGCAATGGAATTGTACTTTGCGGTGGTAGGGATCTCCGCTACAGTACTAAAGCTCACATTACAACACCAAATAGGGAATTTGCGAGATTACCTATAAAGTTAATGGTACCTCTTCTGGTTCGTGTCTTGTTAGTCGATGGTAGCAGGAGTTCATTGTCCGTGGATAACTCTTTGAGATGCTTGAACTGAGCAACAATTTGAACACACAAATGCCCTTCCGTGATGGAGTTGCATCATTTCACCAGCTGCATAGTATAATTGACGAATGCGGAGAATTCTCTCCAATAAGGATCCATGTCATAATAAGCGACAAGATGCCATTCATCGGAGACAATGTTCGTGACTCCCAGATTTTCAAAGTATATACCTGGATCTGATTTAAAAGGGCTTATCGTGATTGGAGACCCTTTGGATATTGGTAGTATTAAACAGGTCAGTAGCATCGTGACTAGGGCTGAGCCGAGTGTTCGTCGCTGCCTTTTCCGTGGGTTGGAGACCTCGTTTTCGGAGGAAGCTGCTTCATCTTCTAAGGAAGGTGTGCCTTTAGCTACGTCCTGTTGTGGTGTTTCTATCCCAAGGTCCTTATGAGCAGTAAAGTCCTTTAGGGGCAAATTATCTTCAAGTGGTAGTAGTGCTAATTTATGTATAGCTCGACGCAGCATGCCACTTGATGTCCGAACATCTGCAAATCTGACTAACCCATCCTTCCTCTTGATAACATTGACTATGCATCCTAGGGGCCACTTTAGGGCGGGAGAATTATCTTCTTTAATTATTACCATACTTCCCGGTTCAATATTTTGACATTGCTGCTTCCATTTGTTTCGATGTTGTAAATAGCTCAAATATTCCTTTGACCAACGACGCCAAAATTCATTCTTAACATAAGTTACAAGTTTCCAACGAGTGATCAGGCTGATCTTTTGTGGTTGAGCCCTAGGATCGATAGCACTGGTGAAGGGTTCTCCAATGAGAAAGTGCCCCGGTGTTAATGCCATGTGATCGTTTGGGTCTGATGACATAGGTGTTAGTGGCCTAGAGTTCAATACTGCTTCTATTTCGATAACAGCCGTCTCCAATTCTTCATAGGTCAATGCCGCTGACGCAAATGTTCGCTTCATTAGATGTTTGGCTGACTTCACTGCTGCCTCCCACAATCCACCAAAGTGCGGGGCTCTAGGAGGAATAAAATGGAAGTCGATTCCCTTTGAACTACAGCCTGCTGTTATGGTCTGCCTTGTCGCCTCAGAGGTGACGATGTTTCTCAATTCTTGGAGCTGGTTTCTGGCTCCTACAAAATTGGTGGCATTGTTACAATAAATATTTTTGGGGCGCCCTCGCCGTTCTATAAATCGCTTGAGTGATCCTAGGAATCCTTCAGATGATAGATCACGGACGACTTCCAGGTGGACAGCCTTGGTTGCGAAGCAGCAAAATACTGCAAGATAGGACTTCTGTGATTTCTTTCCTCTCATTCTGAAGTGAGTATATAGTGGTCCACAAAAATCAATCCCAACGTTTACAAAGGGACGTGCTGGTTGTACTCTATCTGCCGGAAGGTTGCCCATTAATTCGGAAAGAAACTGGGGCTTAGCCTTGGTGCATTGTACGCATCGTTGCACGATGGAACGTGTCAGGGTTTTTCCTTTGATTGGCCAAAATTTCTGTCTGAGGATTGCTAAGAGCGCTTGAGGTCCCGCGTGGCAATGTTTTCTGTGGGCATCATTAATCAGGAGTTTTTTAAATGGGTGTGAGTATGGCAGCAGAATCGGATGCTTGGCATCATATGATAGATTGGACTCCTCCAGTCGTCCTCCCACTCTTATTAGTCCTTGATCATCAACGAATGGGGTGAGGCTGGATAGCGGACTTTTCTTTGTTACTTCTCTGGATAATCTTAGAACTCGTATGTATTCATTAAACTCTTGTTCTTGCATTAAACGTATTATGGTTGTTTTTGCCTCGCTGAGTTCTCGAGCTGTGAGTGCGAGGTTACTGCTTGGCTGCCGATTCTGATGCCTGACGCGTGTTATAAATCGGAGAACATAGGCAGTGATTCTTTCGAGGCATGAGAAAGAATTTCGATGATGTATGGAATTAATGAAATGTGTTGAGTCGAATATTGTGGTAGTTGCTGCAGTAGCCCTGACTTGTTTTGTTTCAGCTGAGATTTCCAGTGGTTTCTTTGTGTATGGCGTCGGCCATATCGATTCCCGTCCATGAAGAAAAGTTGGTCCGTAAAACCAGATGGTGAATTTGTTTAATTTCTCTGGTGCGATTCCTCGGGATAGGACGTCAGCTGGGTTGTTTTTTGACTCGACATGTCGCCACTGTTGTGGCACCGATAACTGCTGGATGACAGAAATTCGATTCGCTACGAAAGTATGGAACGATGAAGATGATGAGTTAATCCAATGCAATACGATCTCAGAATCGGTCCATAAGTGTGTGGCTTCCTTTCTCAATTTCAAATCTCTTTTGATTCGGTCTGCCATTTTGGCTGCACAGAGTTCAAGCCTTGGTAACGTTGTTTGTTTGATCGGAACCACCTTCGACCTTGCGCACAACAGCCGCACTATGACAGTGTTATCCTTGTTTATTGCTCTTATGTAAGCTGCAGCTCCAAAAGCCTTTTCTGATGCGTCTGCGAATACATGAAGTTGATCAACATGTAGTTGTTCTGTGATCTAGTACATGTCTCGGAAACTTTATGTTGCTTTATGTCTTCAATCCCTCACGATAAGTGACCCAAGACGAATGTAATTCTTGTGGTAGAGAGTCGTCCCAGTTTAACTTTAGGGTCCATAGTTTTTGTAGAAATATCTTTGCCACTACCACTGCTGAGATTGCATTTCAAGAGCGATTGGTAGACTTTCTGATCCTGTTAGTACATCGTCAACGTAGAAGTCACGAGCCAAGGCTTGAGCACCGTAGGGGTAACCAGCCATATTTTCCGCCGACAGTGTTTGGAGGCATTTTCTTGTGAGCACATGTCGTTGGGTGCACATGTCGTTCCATAGGTGACGGTGGCCAATTGGAAGCATTTGAGTTTTTTATTTGAATCGTCTCTCCACCATATAAGTTGATACTTCTGGTCAGCTTCGTCAATCTGTATTTGCCGATACATTTTTTCTATATCGGCAGTAAAGGTGAATCTCGGCATTCGGAATCTTAATAAGATGGAAAATACATCATCTTGTATGGTTGGGCCGGTATGTAGTAAATTATTGATGGCAACGTTTGGCGATGTTTTAGCTGAAGCGTCAAAGACCACGCGAAGCTTGGTTGTGCTGCTTTGTGGCTTTACCACGCAGTGGTGAGGGAAAGAACAATACGGTCGTTCAATTTGATTGAAGTTCACTTCCTTCATATGACCGAGCTTGATGTACTCATTTATGAATTCCGTGTATTGCTCTCTGAGTTCTGGCTTTTTGGCCGGGCTTCTTTCTAGCGCGAAGAAACGTTGGAGAGCAACATTTTTCGATTCGCCTAGGATTGCGGGATCGCCTTGAAATGGTAGTCTGACTACAAAACGACCATCAATTCCTCGTTTTGTTGTCTGGTTGAAATATGTTTCACAGCGTTTTTCGTCGGCTGTGAAATTGTCCTTCATGGTTGAGGTCTCTTCTAGTTGCTAAAACCTCTCTAGGTGTTGGTCCAGTTGTTGTTCATCGAATATGGCACAGGTTGCATGATCTTGAGGTATTATGTTAACCATGCCGCTCGCTGTCCATCCGAACACAGTGTTTTGCAGTACTGGTAGTTTATCCCCAAGTTTAATTTGTCCAACTGAGAGTATTGTGTAGAATAGTTCTGCACCAATTAAGAGATCCACTGCATTTGGTCGATTGAATTCAGGATCGGCCAGTTGAATGTTGCCCGGTATGGGCCATGTGCTTATGTCGATCATCTGCGTAGTCTGCGGTGAGACAATTCGTGGTAGGATGTAGGCTTCTAATCTTTGAGTGTAGCCATTGTTTCTTGATTGCAGCGTTAGGCTTACCCTTCTTTGAGCTTGTTGTTTTCGCTGTCCGATCCCTTCAATGCACATCGGTTCCAATATTTCCTTCACTCTTAGTCTTTTCACCATTCTTTCGGGTATTAAGTTTATTTGTGATCCTGAGTACAAAATAGCTCGACACTCAATTGGTGAGTTATTTCCGTAGCCAATTTTAACTATAACTGTGCTTAGAAGGGCATATCTCTTTGTAATTCCTGATGTGTTGGCTGAAAGAGACGTTGCGGTGCTTGCTGCATTTGCTTCACTTGATGTAACCTGCTCTGATGGTCTGTTGTTCAATGTGGGCTCTCTCGTCCTGAATTTGAATTACACCCTTTTTGTTTCCGTGTGGAACTTGGTTGGTGCAGCAATGTATTATGCTTCTGATAGCATTTTGTACAATTACCTGACGGACATGCAGCTGCGATGTGCCCTGAATTTAAACAATTTGTGCATAGTTTTGCGGCTCTTACCAGATGTATCCTACTGGATGGCGATAAGTTCAGAAATCTTTAACAGGCAAACAACCTATGATTTGCTTTGCATGCTGGGCAACATAAACCTGAGTTGGTTGTGGACGCAAGTGATCTTAAGGTTTGTGGTCTTCTTTCCTCTGTGGGTCTGACCTTATTTCCGAGCGCCTTTAAAGATTGGAAGCGATTATCCAAAAACTCCATTAATGACTTGAGCGGTTGTAGGATTCTTGGTTGGGTTAATGATTGCTCCCATAGTGAATGGGTGTTTTTATCCAACTTTTTAACCAAGATGTGGATTACAAGAGGATCCCAATGATCAATGGGTACTCCTAGATTCTGAAGTGCTAGCAGGCACTCTTGAGTTGTGTCTTGCATTGTTTTAATTGCTGCGGCGCTCTCGAACGAAATGTTATGTTGTGATATCAATTTATTTAGGAGTGCTGTGATGAGAAGTCTAGTATTTTCATACCTCTCGTTTATCACTTGCCATGCCGATAGACTTGTTTTTAAATACCAAAGTTTTTGACACTGAGCTATGGGTTGATTATGCACCAGTTCTGTGAAAAGGTCGCGGAACTGCCTCCATTTCAAACAATCTCCGTCAAAGGTTGGTAAACTTATTTTGGGAAGTTTGACCATTATTGGAGATGAACTTGCTGGAGCTGCTACGTCGTTGCCTGTGTTTAGTTGCAATTGATTGAGACCTTGGTATAGCTGCGTCAATTTGTTTTGAACCTCTTCTTCTAGGTTATAATAGGCGGTGAAGTCGTAACCGACTGTATCAGGGGCGTCTGTGTGATCCCAGATTCTGTAGTGCATATTCCGCAGCTACTGATAATGACGTTCGATTAAATCAATCCTCATTTGCAGAGATTGCCGATTGCTCATCATTGATGGCTGTGCTATAGATCGCTCGACAATGCTGAACAGAGCATTTTGTTTGGTAACCAGGCTAATGAGATGGTTCCCTTTTTGATTAATTGACTCGATCCATGCGTTGCTGTGATCGGTTTAAAAACTGCTGGTTCTTGAAGCGGCTCCTTTGTAATGGTACCAGAGATTGCCGGTGAAGCCTTGCTCCTTTCTGCAATCTCCAGTCTGGATACAAGTTCCTGTCTAAACTGTTGGTATCCGGACTGAATACGTTGAAAATAATTCTTTGTAAAATAACTATTTTCAAGTTGGTCTCCATATAGTGTCCGAATTTGGAAAACTGTCTCGTCAAAGACGGACCAGAGATGATCAATTGTGTGTAGTTTCTTCTGCAGGTAATCGACAATTTTACGGTCTTCTCCATCTTTCTTGAAGTTCGTATACAGGCGTCTTATTTCGGACCCTGTGTCCTGCTGTCTTTGCGTCAATTCCTCCAGAGTAATTTCGTGTTTGTTTTGCTATTACGAATGACGTGAGTCGATCACGTCGGGGTCACCAATGTTGCGTAGAGTAAAGGAACTCTATGCAACAATTTACATTAAATTTAAAAGCCGTAGGAAGTTTGATTACCAGCAACATATGTTTTACCTCTAAATTTATCAAATTTTTAAGATGAAGCCATGATTACGATATAGTCAAGTTCAAATAAAACTGGAAAAATCTGCGCAAAGTTCGACAAAAGTGTTTAAATTGTTGCGCACTGGGACCGACACTGCGGCTGGATGATTGCTCAAGGCAGGCGGTGACTCCGGATGACATCAACTGTAAGTCAGCTGATGTCAGCCTCACGGCCTCCGCTGGACACTCATCTGTCAGCAGATGCTTGGGCAGAGATGGAGGATGGCATGCTGGAATCGCTAGGATTGTGATAGAGAGAGGGGGGGGGGGGGTCAAAAGGGATGCCATCTCCGCACGCGGTCGCGCAACAAAAGAACAAAATCATGCCGAGGATGGGAAAGGGGAGGTAAACGAAAAGGAGAAAAATTTTGAATAAAAAAAAAAGCCGCGAAAAGAATTTACAAAAAGGAAAAGTCCGAACGAAATAAAATTAAACCTAAAAAGGAAAAAAACAGGAGGTGGAAGGATTGATGGCAGCCGCTGCCAGACTTACCGGCTTTCGTTGGGGGAGTCTGGTGTCATGACATCCACCCATGCACCCAGGGGCCTCTGTTCATCTGGGTGCCCTATTAAAACCTGTAAGAGATAGCCGAGAACCGCTCACCCCATTATGAGGGTCCTACTCATCGCCGGTGACCGCCCTAAGGAGAGCGAAGAAGTGAGAGAGGAGAGAATGAGAGAAACTAGTTACGGCCCATATAAAATTCTAGTTTTATTTTTAAATAAAAATTGAATTTTAGCGCACTGCCAACTGACATAAGGTCAGGGCATGTTTACCTCGTTTGCAATGAGGCTCGGACGAGAACTTATACACTACAATACAAAAATCACCTTCGAACAAAATGAGGATACTATCACTATGAGACCTCAAACTAGATGCAAAATAAGCCAAACTTATTCGTAATAATAAGCAAAGAACTTAATGACAATAAGCGAAAAACTCCCTTAGCATATAAAATATAGGGCTTCAATAACAATAGGCAAATATTTCGTTAATATGATAATAATGAGAGAAATGTATGATGACAGGTAATTTCAACAATTATACATAGGTTTCCTTCTGGTTAAATTTTTCTTTAAAGGATATAAAAATTACAGAAACTTAGTTAAGTTGAGGTAATTCCATTAAAATATAAAGTATAAAGTTTTATTCGTGCGGTGTAAGTCTATTCTTAATATATAAAATATAAAATTTTATTTGTGTGGTGTAAATCTTTCCTTAATATATAAAATATAAAATTCTATTCATATTGTGAAAAGGTTCATTAATTCAGAATAAAGAAATCTATCCATCTAATAACTCGAAGGTGATCAAAAAAATTCAGGAAAAATGTTAAAAAGAAAAAAAATCATTAATTTAAGCAGACGAGCCATAGTAGGGAAAGAAAAAAAATGCGCATTCTTTTTGCCACCCACCCCCCCCCCCCTCCCCCCCTGTACGTTACTTTAGATTATTAATTATAGTCCAACTGATTCCTTATTTTCCCATCAACTTCACTAAGATTGAGTTTGATCTAATCTAAATCACAAATCATTCACACCTAATAATCTGATCTTATTACTTACGTAAATAAACTATGTAAATAAATTATGTATAACTTGAGGGCCTAACTAACTGTAAACTTAACTAGGGTACGACTTACTTCTATCTTCTAACTTAAGGTCTGTCTGATTGCAGCATATTTCTACTTTAACAGCATATTTTATTTTGTTATTTTTTTTGGTTTTTTGTTTTTAACAAACTTTAATTTAGTTTCCTGAATTACATGGACTCATGAAGAAATTTTGGATAAAGACTCCTAACTTCACTGTCGGTGGTTTTTGGTAAGTTTTCGTCGACTGTGCTAGTTTTATATACTCCAAAGCCTTTAGGCGATTGCACGCTCTCCTTGGTATGAACAATTTTAAATTATAAATAATTTAATTATATTTATTTTTATATTTTTCTTTCGTAATTAAACGCGGAAACGCGAGTTTGGTCTTACTCCTGCAACTGCCGCAATCTATCGGTGTTCTCACTTTCACTGTTGATTTGTTTTCTTCACAATTCAAAAAAATTATTCCTTTCACTCTTGATTTACTTCTACAAACCTTCACCACGACGCGGGTATAAATGCTTCTGCATCTCCTAATTTTCGCAATCAACTTCCATACCACCTTTAATTTGTAGTATCTTAAGAACAACGTTTTCACCTCGGACCCTTTTATTTATGAAAACTTCTCTGTTGACACTTTCTCCAATTTTTTTGGATTGATGAAGAACTGCTTTCAGATATTCACCGAATAATGATAGTGGTTCGAATTGATTGCGACGTCGAGGAACAATATCTCGTGGATCTTAACGAATGCTGGTTTGACGACGTCGGGAAAATTATCTTGGCGATATAGTGGTACCGACAGCTGATGTTGATAATGTTGTATCCTTTTTATCCGAAGTCTCCTTGGGATTTTCTTGATTTTCCTTTGAACAATTGCTCCTACCTTTGACGATATTTGAACACCGTAACCTATTGTCTGAGTCCAGTTGCCTCCAACACAACTACAGATAGGATGAAATGTTGGAAAAGAAAACCCACTGGTTGCACTAAACGATGGAATATGAGGTTCACTATGTTTCCTTTTGGCTATAATGTATGTGTGTGCGGAAGAACAACGTGAAGTTGCCGCAGGATGTTCAAGTGGCACGCGCTAGCTGGCAGCACGTTCTAGCTCGTCGGTAGGGGGTGTGAGTCCTTGAACATCATCACACATCCACAAACAGAAGTTCGCGTGCCTGTGGCGAAGAAAGGTTGTGGTATCCTTTCTTCAGGTCTGCCACGAAGGGATAAAAAAAACCAGAAACAGAAACCAGAAGGAAGGGCAACAGGTCTGGTGTCACCTGTTACACTTAGCCGCACTGAACCATCTTGAAATTTACACAAACAAGAAGAAAAACTACCCCCAGATACGATGGTTCAGGTGCTAAAACACCACTAATCCTACACCTGGCTAGGGTGTAGGCCCAACCAGTAAGTAGTGCTGAAAACAAAAAAAATTTGTTTAAGCAAACCTTAAAGAAAAACATGAGGAAAGAGGGAGAAGGGATGGGGGAGGGAACAAGAGGAGGAAGAAGCTGCTTAGGGTTTCCTGTAAATTAAACTAGGATATCATCTTACTTGAGCACATGTTAGCTTCTATATAATTATATAAATTCAATTCGAACAAACCAAAAAGGAATACATATATTATTTAATAAACCTGTCTGACAATAAAGCTACTTTCAACCGAATATCTTACTAGATATCCTTAATTATTCAAGGGTTACAAAGATCTATCTTATGAACTACCATCATAATTCATGCCTTAACCTCTATATAAATCGAACAAGTCCGTCACAGTGAAGTTTAAATCAAGAAATCGGACCGTATGCCAGCTGAATGCTGATATGTTATGAAACGTAAAAAAAAATGGAACTGCTACAAATGAATGTACTACTCCAATCGATTCATATCATCATAGCTAGTTAACTCTAACTTTTTTTTTCAATAAAACGAATTGCGTTACTGGAAACTAATCCTACGGAGACTACTTCTATGTAATTCATATCACCTTTTTTAAATAAGAAGCAATACCAAAAAAAACAATGCAAATTAAATTTTTAAACATTGATGAGTCGTGGTAATAAACCAATACGTGTTATTAATGCTTTCCTCCTTCATTTAAAAAAAAAACAAAAAAATTCTGAAGCTTGTTACCCCAGAGATAGATTGTGCACATTATATACCTAGGAGAGTTGCTTTGGTCTAAAGGAAAATCCAAAAAGAACAAGAAAGATTTAAAAAGGTTCACACTCACTGTCTTCGACAGTTTGACTTTCTGTTAATATTAGTACCTATGAAATTGTCTGTCCCTCTGTGAGTATAAAGAAAAATTGACAGTGTCCAATGTATAATGCAACCTCGGAATTGACAATTTAAAGCAATATTTCCTGCATAATTGCTCGGTATCGATGTGTCTACATTCTTGTGTGCATGGATCGATTTCATCTATTAGTAGTCGTTACCAGTCCCTGGATAGTCTATGTGTTTGAAAGGAGGAATAAAAATTGATGTTGAGGAGGGAAATGTAATTTGCCGTCTTGATTTCACTAACTCCGAATTAATGAAAGAAGCACAATTCACTATGAAATTTCACTTTAATAACTTCAATAAATTTACTAGCTAACAACTAATTTGATAGGAAATAATTAAGCAACTAACTAAAATTGAAAAAGAATATTGAAAATTGATGACTCGCGATGTGACTTAATCGAAATGATGAACCCAAGTGTCGTTGTTTTTCTCGATTCCAAAAACGGTAGGTGATGAGCAGATTATCTGATAATGTTCCAGTTGTTCTGTATAGAATACTTCGCTCTTTCAGATAAGCTGATGGACCGTGATGCTGGAGATATGCCAGAGTTACCACTATGGAGAGGGTAATTTGAATGATATTTGAATTTGTTGATTTTAACGCTAATTCTTTTAGGCAGCTTCGTAATGAGACCTGTATAACTGTAGAATGTTATTATTTTAAATTAGAATAATTTGTTACTTAGTTTTTTCTTTTCATTTCAGGTACGATTTCCAACATTCTCCCCGCCTTGATCTCAGCAGGGATCAAGATTTATTGATGTATTCATTGTTTTCTGAGGCTGTTATGTGTCAGGTATTTAATCTGACAGAAATGTGGTTATTTGAAGCCGCCACGACTCGCCTTTTATGTTCTGCTGCAACACGGGAAATGATTGGGATGTGGGGAAAGGATACATTTTGGTTGTTAGGTATAATATTCTAAGTACTTAAAGAGTGCAATTCTCTGATGTTCTTAAGAAGGAAGGGGTAGATTTTCTTGTTTTAAAAGAACCAAATCTCCTATGTTAACATTTGGTTCGCGTTTAAGCCATTTAGGTCTTTGCTGCAGTCTAGCCAAGTATTCACTACTCCATCTTTTCCAGAAATCCTGATAAATCTGTTGCAATAGTTGCCACTTGTTCATAAGGTGCATTTTAGTATTGGATATATCGCCTTCCAGTGGTGCTAACAAAGCATCGCCAATCAGGAAATGCCCTGGGCTAAGAGCAGTACAATCTGATGGTTCGTCGTTTAGAGCACAAAGAGGACGGCTGTTCAGACAAGCTTCTATTTGAGCTAGTATCGTTGAGAATTCTTCGAAAGTGAATTTCACGTCTTGCATAATTCTTCTTAGATGATACTTCATTGAACGTACACCTGCCTACTGCCTAACAAAGGCCACCGAAATGTGGAGAACCAGAAGGTATGAAATGCCACTTAACCCTTTGCAATGCTAATGTAGTAACGAGTTCTGGAATTATTGACTTTAGAACCGAATTATGTTCTTCAGTTAGTTTCCGACTACCTCCAATAAAGTTTGTGCCACAGTCACTGTAAATCTCTGCACAAAGTCCTCTACGTCCTGAGAATCGTTTGTAGGCAGCTAAAAATGCATTAGTTGATAAATCAGAGACAGCTTCCAAATGAATTGCTCGTGTAGCCAGACATATAAACAGTGCTATGTATCCTTTAGTCAATTGCACCTTTCCTCTACCATTACGTTCCTTAATCTCAATCGGCCCTGCAAAGTCTATTCCAGTGTGCAGAAATGCTCTGCTTGGTCTAACACGTTGAGAAGGCAGATCAGCCATAAGTTGCGTTTGAGTCTTTGCCGTATATCGAAAACAAGTTATGCATTCATGGACAACTTTCTTTGTTAGGTTTCTAGCATTAAGAATCCAATAAACCTTTTTAAGTACGCTTAGCATCAGTTGAGTTTGGCCTTGAAGTGTTAGCTTATGTGTTAGTTTTACTTAATTTTGTTAATATTAAAAAATATTGTATTTTTATTAGTTCCGACGTCACTCCACAAAGACCCCACGCATTTCGCAATGGTTTTAACTATAGTTTCGAGCCTAACACAGCGCCACATAATTCCAGACGTGGCAAAGTAACTTATTTTATTGGTGCAACCCTTGTTTTTGCCCCCAACAAAGTTGTATGGAAACTGCCATCTACTAGTTCGACTCTGGCATATACGCAAGCTGCGTACGCGTGGAGAGAGGCGTCGCTGTAAACGTGTAACTGATTTGTTTGAACATTCTTACTGTAACCGATCCAGCGAGATATCTGGATCCTTTCAATTTGGTTTAGATTTGTACAGTATTGTTTCCACTTAGCCTCCAACGGTGGGGGTAATATTGAGCCCCAGTCAAGTCCGTGTAACCATAAACTTTGAAAAAGCATTTTAGCTACAATCGTAATTGGCGAAAGCCACCCTAAGGGATCAAACACCCTTGCAACATTGGATAGCAAGCTTCTTTTAGTGGTTGGCGTATTATATTTAATTGAAGTTACATTGTATGTAAGAATATATATCTTACTGGATCCCAGAAGACTCCCAAAGCCTTGATATTTATAATCCTTGTGATGTCTAGTGGTATATTCAATTCTCTCTCTTCTTCAGATACATTCAGTAAGAGCTCTTGCGCATTTGATACTTATTTTCGGAGCTCGAACCCACCTTCCAATAAAAGTGATTTCAATTCAGATTGTAACTTTAGCGCTTCACTACTAGTATCTCCGCCACTAAGTACGTCATCGACATAGAAGTCATTTAATGTTACTTCAGATGCATTGGAAAAATGTTCATATTCGTCACGAGCCAGCTGTTGTAATGTTCGAGTCGCAAGATACGGAGCACAGGAGGTGCCATAAGTTACCGTGAGGAGTCTGTATTCATATATTGATTCATCAGGTTTAAATCTCCACAGTATCCTTTGATAATCTACGTCATTTTTGTGAACTTCGATCTGCCTGTACATTTGTTTAATGTCGGCTGAGAATGCTATCTTGTGCCTTCTCCATCGAGTGAGTATACTGCAGAGATCGTCTTGTAAAGTAGCTCCGACGAGCAGGTTGTCGTTCAGGGATTTATTATTTGAAGTTTTTCTCGAAGCATCAAACACAACTCTAAGTTTCGTGGTTGAGCTACTTTCCTTGATTACGAAATGATGCGGCAATAGAATTCCCTAAATCTGTTATGCTGGTTTGAGTATTAAATGGCAACTTGACTATGTATCTACCGCATTCTTTTCGTTTTATAGTATTTTGATACAATTGCTCACTCTTTTCTTCTTCATTTGATAATTGGTTTATCACTGGTCCCTCTTCGATCTCCCAAAATCGTTTTAATAATAAGTTTAGCTCAAGAGTGCCATGTAGACTTGTTATTTCAGATCTGTCAACTTTAAATTCTTTGATTTCATAGCCACCCGAAATTATCCATCCTAAAGTCGTCAACTGAGCCACGGGTGCACTATTATACCCCTTTCGAATCCCCGAATCTAAAATCTGTGCATATATATGCGCCCCAAGTAGCATGTCTATTTTGCCTGGCTTGTAATAACGTGGATCGGCGAGATATAAATCTTTAAAATGTGTCCAATTTTGATGATCCAATCTCCTAGATGGCAAAACTCCTATTAGTTTTGGCAGAACTAGTGCCCTTATAAGAAGCTGTATGTTAGGCTTATAACGTGATAAAATCGTAAACTGGACAGTTTTATTTGCAATGGCTATTTCACTGCCACCTACTCCTTTAATCTGAACATTTGTATCAATTCCTTCTAACCGCAGGCGTTGTGCGGCAGCCAAAGTGATGAAGTTTGCTTCGGATCCTTGATCCAATAATGCTCGTAATGGCATAGAATACCCTTCATTGTTTTTAGCTATTATTAAAGCAGCTGCTAGTAAAACTTGACTCATATTAGTAGATGTGTGAACAGACCTTTCATGTGGCGGGTCGAGTTTTGATGTACTGGGTTCAGCCATCGTCGGCGATCTTATCTCGGGGTGGAGCAGTGTATGATGTCTTCCTCCACACACTCGACAATTGTATTTGCTTTTACAATCTGTAACAGGGTGTCCTGGATATAAGCAATTGTAGCAACATGAAAACCTTTTAACTATGTCCCTGCGACCATTCAAGTTAAGCTCAAGGAACTTTGAGCACTCCTTTAACGTGTGATTTTGTTTACAAATTTGGCAGTTCCCAGATTTTTTAAATGCTGTGTTTAGTCAGTTTTAATTAACCTGTTTTTTTGTATATCGTGAAAGTGAACTCCTTTCTTTAGCTGGATGTCTACTTCTTGCTAATCCTACAGCTTCGAGTGTTCTAAATCTTATTTCAATAAATGATAGGAATTCATCAAGAGAGGGAACTTCAGTTGAATCAGTACGTCTACTCAACGTTAACTCCCACTGTGATAATGTTTCAACATTTAACTTTTGTGTGAGATTATAAATTATGATAGGATCCCAACTATCAGTATCAATTCCTAACCCTTTTAGAGCTTCCAGATATTCTCGTGTAGAATCTAGAACTGTGTTTAGGTAGTTTGCCGATTCAGAAGTTTCGTGTGGCAATGAAAACAACGCTTTTAAATACAAATTCAAAAGAGCGCGTTTATTTTGGTATCTTTTAATAAGTAATCTCCACGCTGGTTCATAATTCGCCTCTGTGATCTGCAGATGACTAATTAACTGTTCAGCATCAGCTACTAAGTTGCTTTTAAGGTAATAGAGCTTTTGTACGGAAGATAAACCCTTGTTATTGTTATGTTTGGTAACTGAAGTTCAACGCCTGAATGAATGTGTGATGATGAACTACGATTATTAAAACTAGAGTTCCCCTGAATCTCATCCAAACGATCTGTGATGGTGCCTACTATCTCAAACACCTTAACCTCAACTACGCTGAAACTATCATTAGCGAAATACGGTAAACCTTTATGTTTTTGCTCTTCGAACGTTTCAAGAATTTCTGCGTGACCTTCGTTATAAATATCCCACTGCTTTTCAATAGTCTCGATTCTTTTTCTCAAATACCCTGCACTTGACTTTTGAATTTTATTAGCCTTTTTATAGTTTTTAGTACACCTGACTATTTCGATTTCAGTTACCCCCTGTTTAGAAATTAAGGCTTCCATTTTGTGCTATGGACCTTGTTCGTAACCTTGAATGTGACCTTTTGTGTTATATCGTCACTGATTGCTTTTAGCAGGAGTGTCACCTGTTTGCTTTTTCTTTATAACTAAAACTCACTTTCCACTTTTTAGAATTTTGTCAAAATATATTTTCCTTTAATTACAATTTATTTACACAATACCCACTAATACACATATAAATACATATTAATTTATTTTAGCCCATTAGCGTTACAGAACAACTTTTAGTTAATTAATTAAATTTCTTACTTAACTTACACCAAAAAAACGACTCGCCGACTTCTTTTAAGTTTTTCGAATTTGCTCTCATAGACAATGCTTGAAGAAAATACAACTCAACCTGTGCGCACTTCGATCACGATTTTTTATTTCGCGACTTCACTCTAGTGTGATTAACCTCAGACTATCTTGTTGTTTTTACTCGACCGGACAC
Source organism: Leptarthrus brevirostris (assembly GCA_964036015.1). Classification (NCBI taxonomy): domain Eukaryota; kingdom Metazoa; phylum Arthropoda; class Insecta; order Diptera; family Asilidae; genus Leptarthrus; species Leptarthrus brevirostris. The sequence continues at coordinate 123,629,288 of OZ038372.1, forward strand.
TTCTGTGTTTTTGATCAGACTCTCCGTTGACCTCTCGGTTAATTCCATTAACCGTGTCTACACGAAAGCTTTGAGCTTTAAGCTTTTCTTTTGATGTAGGGAGAGATCATCGTCGCGTTCCATGTACATGTATATCAGGGCGAGGTACTTGTACATGGGTACTTAGAATGTTTGGTCAGCGTTTTTCCGTGTGAACGAATTATTTCCGTTCTTACACTTTATCGGCAATCTGCTTATGTAGCATTTTACACGCTACGGAGGTTTGTATGCTGGTTGAGCCAGTGAGTGTAATTTAATATTTTTGTTTGTTACACTTGAATTTTTACGCTGGCTCAACCGAATGCATATGGATTCGGATTTATGGCTTATCTTGTTGGATAAGCTGAATCCAATATGCGGCATAACCTTGTTGACTTTCCGTTGTATATCGGATTAGGATTTTTATGACTTATGTTTAAAAGTGAAATCCGATATACAACATTCCTTCCTCCCACAAAAATGTGATTATTCTTGGAAGAGGAATAACCACGTGACTAATAAGGTCCAGGAGGAAAGGTTCAGTCTGCATCCGACCTTTCCACGCGACTGTTACGTTTTTATTTATTATAAAAATTTTTTTTTTATTGCGACCATGAAATTCCAAGAGGCCATTACCCGTGCTGGTCTCCGTGTGCTTTCCGAGCACACGATGGAGGTAACCAGCATCAACATCCTCCATGGGGTGCTGGAAGGGGCCAATACGCGTGTGCTGCCACCGTGAGGACTATTTGGACAGGTCCTGCCCAGGTTATGACCCCTCATGTGGTAGCACTATGGATGGCGCAAGGAGATCGTTGGGTGGTTAGTGGTAAGTTTAGTTTATTTATTACCTTTTCTTTTATTTGTCTAAATATTGTATTTTTACAGGGGGAACTATCTCTGTAGTTGGACGTAGCCACTACGTCGGGCCCCCTACTTTTCCGGGCATTCGAGTTGGACGTGGGGAGGCAGCTGCTCCTGTTGCCGTAGCAGCGTCGGACGAGGAGGAGACCTGGGGTTAAGGATTGGCTGCCTCTGCTGTTTTTTTTATATATATTTCTTTTTATTCCTATATATATATTTTTAAATATTCTTATATTATATATAAAAAAAAAAATTTTCTTTTTAACCACTTTTAATTACATATATATATTAATAAATCAATTTTTAACTTTGTATGATTACTTTTTTATTTGTAATTGTTGTTTTTTTTTCTCTTTTTGTGTGTTTTTGTGTTTGTTGTTTTCGTGTTTTGTGTGAAGGCATTAAAAATATTTATTTATTTTTTTTTTGCTTCGTCTTATATTGGCAGTCTCTCTTCCTCCGGGCCTACTTGTCGACCAGTTGTATCGATTTAGTTCGAGGAAGAGTGGTTGGTCCATTCTGCGACGTTTGGGGGCTGCATAAATTGGTTCTAGATGGGTATCGGTAGCTGGGGTTTGTTGGTGGTTACGTTGGTTGGATCCCTTTAGGATCGTTGGAACCATGTACCGAATTGCAGCATATATTGCCACGACCAACAGAATTAATCCTGTTAACGAGATTGAAGTTACCGAGAGTACATGGGAGGTTTTATTTCCAGGACTTCTGCGAATATTTTGCATTTTTGCTCTAATTTCTTCAAGAGATTTTGTACTTTGGTGGATCAGTCGATTAGTTTCGTCACCGATCAATAATGTCGGGTGTGACTGATCATCTCTATTTTGAGCTACGTCCTTTGTTTTTTCTACTTCCCTTATCATAAATTCTTTTAGTAGCGAGTGGCTTTCATTTGTATTTGGGAAGTATTCGGGTTGCGAGATACTTAAGTTATGCCTGTTTTCAGCCTCGTAGTAAATTGTATGGGGACCGATTTGGGATTGACAGGGTTCATTTATTAATAGAATTCCCTGACCTGACAGGCGGTAAGTGAGCAGGTGGTGTGTACATGTTATATGTACCACTGTGGGTTTCATTAATGAAAATAACCACGAATTAGGTTTGCTCAGCTTAATTAGAGTACCTTTAGGTGGAATTTGGGCCTTTAATGTGCATCTCGGCTTTTCATCTAATGGGTTGAAGAGAATTTTGATGACACATTCTTCTGATATTGTTGCTTTGGTTACTGGAGTATTTAACCTGCCGGTATAGGTATCTTCTTTTACCTCTTTTGTTATTTTACGGAACGTTTTCATGTTCTCCGGTGTGAGTAACAGAAATTCTTGGGTTTGAATTTGGCTGGCAACATGTGAGTATTCGATGTCCGGGACCAAACTATGGTTTGAGTCTACATGTATTGGGAAGCATCGAATTCTTTGTAGCTTCATTTTTGGTATGCTGAAAATTGGCAATGTGATACGAATTACAAGTTTTTCCTGTAATAGGTGGGTTCGAAGATCTGCCGTTTGATAGAGGACTGATAAGCATTTCTGGGGATTAGGACAAGTCGAGTGAGACTTGTGGTATATCTCTAATAAAGTATTTGCGGAGATCAAGAGCGGGTGGATTTGATTATTACGGCTGGATACTATTATGTCCAACAGGACTTCTTGCCGAAATTCGATTTCCACCATCTGTAGCAATAAGCTTGAGATTATCTCTTGTCTTAACTGACGTTTGTTTAGCTCGTCGGTAGTGTTTAGCAAATTATTTATTTGGGCACTAAGAAGGCGTTGCCGTTCAGCCAGGGATGTCGGGGGCTTTTGGATTTGAGAGAATGTGGTTTTTACCACGCTGATTTGTTGTTTCTCTAAATCCAACAGAGCTTGAGTGTTTGTCTCTAATTCTTCGAGACGACTATATGTTCGTTTTCACTGTCCATAGTACCAAAAAGGTAGTGCATCGCATTTCCCATTCCGTCAAAGATGGATCTAGGTTTGCGTGATTTTGGCACTGCTTCCCTTATGACGCTAGTTCTTCTTTTAATATTTTAAATTAAGGCGTGGACATGTTTGGTTTGGAGTTCGCATAAATTACCTAGTGTGGCTTGGCCACAGAGCTGATGAACATAATGCTCAGCTCGTTCTGCTAGCCTAGTTTGATTTTCTAACTCGGATAGGTCCAACTCCGTGATGATGCTCCAAGTGTCATGATAGGCCATGAGACTTCCAATGTCCTCGAATATAATACCACTGGTGTTGAGCGGTTTTACCATGTACGGTTCTGCGACACATTTTCGATGTGGAAGCAGTAGGGTTCCAATAATAATTATTACGACGGACAGCATCCTATCTTGGGAAATGAAAAAGGTTTTATTTAGTAAATTGCCTTTTAATTCTTAGGTTAATACTAAGTGTTGTGTTTCCCCGTGTAAGTCGTGTGTACTTAAACTAATTTATCTATGTGTGTACAATTCCAATACCATTTCGTTTATTCATAAAATGGTTTCAGCCGTAGCGCGTGACTATCTCGTTGAAGAAGATTTGCGCTACGGTTTCTGCCTCCCCATTAGGTATGGCGTACCAATCGACAAATTTGGTGAGATTATCCTGGAAAGTCAAGATGTACTTGTTTCCGGACTCCGTTTCCTCGAGTGGACCGACTATATCTAAATAGACCTTATCAAAAGGTTGTTCTGCGATATCCGTGATAACCATCGGCATTTTACATTGAGGCGAGGCTTTCATTGTTTGGCACTTAGGGCACCGCTGGATATATTTCTTTATATCTTTGAGCATATGTCTCCACCAGTACTTTCGTTGGATCCTTTTATAAGTTTTAATGACACCCTGGTGACCGCCGAATGGAGAATCGTGATAATCTTTTAAGATTGTTTCGATTTCCTCGGGGCTTGTGATGACTTCGGGTTTCAGTTTATTTACTTCGTCTGGATCAGTACTTGGAGAGGTGATTAGGGGGCTTGTTTTCTTATTCCCATCACCTAATTTCGTTTCGTCTCGGTCGTTTAACCAGTGATCTTGGTTCTTAGGGCTATTTGTATGGGCGTTTTTAGCCTGAGCCCTAGTCACTGCGTTACATTTTAGGCGACTTTTAGTGCTTAGAGGGGTGTTTCCCTCTTCGATGTCTGAGTCCATGTGGTGGTGGACTTGGGCCTTTACCGTGAAGGTCTAGCCGTTGACGTCTTCTGTATTTTCCCATGGTATGCGACTTAATGCGTCTGCATTAGTGTTGTACTTTCCGGGTTTGTATTCGATTTGATAATCGAATTCGGAGAGTTTATGGTGAAATCTTACCAGACGGGAAGTGGGGTCTTTTACATTAAAAACTCCTTTGAGAGGTTATGGTCTGTATAGACCGTGAATTTACGGCCTTGAAGGTAACACCTAAAATTCCTTGTAGCCCAGACAATGGCTAGCAATTCTTTCTCTATTGTAGAGTAATTGCGTTCGGCCTTGTTGAGTGTACGACTGGCGTAAGCAATAGGCTGGTCACTTCCCACTTCGCCTTGCGATAGGACCGCTCCAAGAGCCTCATTGCTGGCATCCGTGGTTAAATTGAATGGCTTTGAGAAATCGGGATATATTAATAGTGGGGGTGAAACCAATGAAGTTTTGATTCCCTCAAAAGCTTCCTGACACTTCTCGGTCCAATTGAATTTAACATCCTTGCGGAGTAAATTGGTAATAGGACGCACTATTTTGGAGAAGTCAGGTATGAACTTTCTGTAGTAATTTGCAAGACCTAGAAAGGATTGTACTTGCCGCACAGTTCGTGGAACTGGGAATGTTTGGACGCAGGCCGTTTTACTTGGGTCTGGAAGCGCACCTTGGCTAGAACATTTATGTCCTAAATAAACTACTTCCTTCCTGAGAAACTGACATTTCTCTGGCTGCAGTTTCAAGTTGTTCTCTCTCAATCTGTTGAAGACCTTGCGGAGCTTTCTGATATGGTCCGCTAAATTTTTCCCGTAGATGACTATGTCATCTAGGTAGACGAAACACTCAAAGCCTTGTAGACCTGTGAGGACGTAATTCATCAAGCGCTGGAACGTAGCCGGGGCTCCTTTTAACCCAAATGGCATACGTTTAAACCCATAGTGTCCATAATTGGTGCCGAAGGCGGTTTTAGGTCGATCATTTTGATCGACTAGGACTTGACGTTAGCCGTTGGCAAGATCGAGGGTCGTAGAATATCGTGAATGACCTAATTGGTCAAGAATATCTTCGATCCGGGGTAGCGGAAAGGCGTCTCCAGTTGTTTTTTCGTTTAATTTCCGAAAATCGACGACGACGCGCCACCTTTTTTCACCGTCTGGTCCCGCCTTCTTTGGGACGACTGGGAGAGGTGAATTCCAAGGGCTTTTGCTCAGTTGGACTATGTCATTGTCCAACACTTCTTTGAGCTGTTCGTTAATTACATTCCGCTGCGTTTCGGGTAGTCTATACATCTTTTGATTTATGGGTGCTTGATCTTGCACCAAGGGAATGTTATGGGTGATGGCTGTTGTATATGAGAGCCGATCACCTTTAAGAAAAAATATGTCGTCAAATTCATGACAAAGTTTTTTAATTTGGTATTTCTCGTCCGCGTTCAGGGATTCATCTAGATTGAGTTCCTGCTCTAACCTAACGTGACTTCTTCGTAGTCCGGGAATATATATTTAATATGTTGCAGAGCGGCTATATTTTCGGCGCTTTGGCTTCTGCCTATTTGAATTTTAGTTTTATTTGTCTTACTCACCATTTGTTTTCGGCTCTTTTGATGTTTTGAGGTTTCTTCCTTTACGATGGGGCTCTTATGCCCGTTATCAAGGGGCGCTGAAAATTGTCGAGTAACGCAACCTTTTGTTGTCTTCACTCACGCCGGACGTTTGTTTGACCTTACAAACGTCGCTGTGTTGATTCGCTTTGTCTTTATTATTGAGTGTTATTACTTTTATCCGGTGAGTTGAGGAATCCTTTTTATTTTTATCATCCTTTTGCTGTGGGATTTGTTTAGCCTCTGGTATTAGCTTGCCATTGTAGGACGATTGAGCTAGTTGAATAACGGAGTAGTCTTTGGTTGGGACAAGAGTTAGTTTAAGACTTGTCAGGACCACTGGGAAACTGGTTAAGTTGAGGACTCCAATTGACACTGTGTTTCCGGAGGGGAGTAAACTGTTGGCCAAGAAGAATCCATCGCTTATCTCTTGGGATAAACAGAGCATTTCCTCTGGCACTATTAACGAAGTGTTGACAATGGTTTGAGAACGTGCAGTTATGCAAGCAGATTCCGTTAGGATTACCTGCTGCTGCCTCATTTCGCAGGTTCGATCATGATCAGTCAACTTTTCCAAATTTTGTCCTTTTCTCCGGCAACCAGCGCTCTTTTGTCTAGGCGCCTTGAGGACACCACAGGTAGAAAGTGTCACTAATTTGTCCTTTAACTTCCCTGTTGGCGTTCCTACGTCGATTGTAGATTCTGGACTTGGATCGTACGTTATGGGTACAGCAAACTCTTCCGAATTGATGTCTGTGCGAGGAAATCTAAGTGTCTTCGCGGGTCCCTCAACGTTACAGTTTCCTTTTAGGAAGTCATTTCCCAAAAGACCGTCATTGGTAAGGCCTGGGATGTTTTTTACGACCTGAAATTTACAGGGTATTTTGTTTTGTAATTCAAAATTTCCTTTACAGGATTCCAATGTCTTACCAGTACCAAATGGCGTTTGTAACGTTGTTTTGTCCTCGGAATTTATTACGTCGAGGGATTTTAATATTTTTTTTTTTATTATACTAACCTCTGCGCCGGTATCCACTACAAGACGTGTTTTGCCGTTTAGGCTTATGTCTAGTAGTAAGTTTACTGTAGGAATACCGGATTCGGGCGCTAGAGAGAGTTTCTTCTTTTTATTTAATTTTGCTTCTTATCGGACGGCAATTGTGACAGCTTCTTGTCGTTTCCCGACTGTTGATTTTCCCATTTGATTTTTTGTCTACACTCCTACAGGGAGTGGCCTCTGCGACTACAGAATTTACATTTTAATTTTATGTCAAACTTCTGATGCAGATTGTACATTTGTGGGCCACCCGTTTTCTGGTTTGACTGAGGAGGTCTATTTTTGGGGAAATTTGAGGGTCCTGGTCGGTTATCCCTGCATGTGCCTATATCGTGCCCGTAGTTTTTGCATGACAGGCAGAAGGGGGTGTTCTTGCGTTTATAACACTCTGAATAGGAGTGACCCTGCTTCTGGCAGAAACTACATGTTATTGGGGGCCGTGCCGTCTGGTATGTGTTGTTGTGCGGAGGTGACACCTTTGGGGTTGGGGACGAAAACTGTGAGGGTTTAATGGCCGTACAGCGACTCCCTGCTGGCGCGGCTGATTGTATGTCACTGGAGACTTTTTGGCCGCTCTTACCAGCAAGTTGGGGTTGATTAGTGGCATGGTGGCTGCAGAATACAAGGGGACTTGTAAAAAATTGGCCCCTTGTTGCAGGCTTTCCATATCCAAGGCCTTTTGGATCAGATCGTCGAGCGTTCCTTCAGTAATAGTCAGCAGGTACTGACATAGGTGAGGATTTGTAACCACACTGCGGAGTGCATTTCGAGCAAAGTCCTCCAATTGTGTCTTTACAAATGGGGCTGCATGGCTCCGTATTTGGTAGTGGCTGCTTCCTTGCAAAGCGTTAGCAACTGCTTCACCCTAGTTGTGAAGGCAATGAGAGCCTCGCAAGGGTTTTGTCTTGCCGTTATCAGTCTATTCACTAGTTCTTGGTATGTTTCCCGTGGAAGGAACGCGCTATTTAGTTTTTCTTCTAATTCTGTTAGGGAAGTGGGTGTGGAGGTCGCATAAATTTGGTATGCCTCACCTCGGAGTCTGGTTGGCAAGATCTGGAGGAAAGCCGTTTTTTCGTCCTCTTCGAAGCATTGCTGTGTGTCTGCAGCAGCCTAAAAATGTTTGGAGCTCTTAGCTCAAATTGGGGCTGAGTTCGCCCGAGAAGAGAGGAACCAGTTGTGCAGTAAGTTTCACTACTTTGGAATAGTCTGCCATTGTAGGAGTTGGTTTCTCTAACAATTTGAGCTCGGGCAGACTATTAAAACTTTCCTCTAGACTGGTGTCCGTTAAGGATGCTTCTATCCAGTCTAGTAATAAGTCTTGCACGGAAGTTGGGTCGTCGCAAGCTGGGTCGGTCTGGTCGATTTCTTTTTCTACACTAGAGGCTCTTACAATACCACTGGCCTCGTCACTATTATTGACACTTGGTTCACTATAATTTTTTGAATCTAAATTCCTAATTAAACTCTTATCTAAATCGAGCGAGGACGAGAATCCTGCAAATCTAGCAATGTCCGCTTTAAACTCCTCTGTGTTTGATTTGAAGTCTTTTATTAAGGCGAGTCTTTCCTCGCTACTTCGGATTAGTTTTAAATCTAGCGCTTCACAGTGAGGAGCAGAAAACTTGCCAGATTCTCGCGCTTTCTCAAAAATCTTTTCTAAATAGTTATTTAAGCTTACTTTGATGGTAGCTGACGGAACAGGCAAAACAGTGCCGCTGCGAAGTCGACGTCCTTCAGGTTCTGGAACCGTTGACGTTGAAGGTCCTTGTTGACCTTGTGAAGATTGCTGGATATCTCAATACCCAAGATCTTTAGGGACGGTGAATTGGGTATATTCACTCCGTCGACTGAAATGGGTTGGGGGTGAACTGGGCGTTTTTTAAGGGACATTAAACAGCATTGAGTTTTGGATGCATTAAACGTAACACGATTTGCTCTGCCCCAAGCGAGGACCATATAACTGTCTTTGTTTAATTATCTAAACATGCGTTCCCGATTAACTTCTGTAGCATTTCCACGTGAATTCATTACAGAATCAAATGAGTACGCGAAATCAAGGGTGCTGTCGTCGGCAAAACTATGAATAGGGTTGAGAGTGAGGGATAAGAGATCATTAATAAAAAGAAGAAATAAGGTTGGTGAAAGAACTGAACCCTGAGGTACACCGGCATTTATTTCGTAGGAATCAGATTTAACTCCGTCAATTACTACACGGATTGAACGGCCTGACAAAAGCTCTCTATCCATTTAACGAGGGTAGGCTGCAGACCAAAAGCCTTTGAAATATCAAGAGCGACGATTTCGGACTCACCGAAATTATGGAGACGATGATTCCAACGCTCCGTTAGAGCCGTTAGTAAGTCTCCGGTTGAGCGGCCAGCGCGGAAACCGTACTGGCAATCGTTGATAAGATGGTTATTTTCTAGATATTTCAACAACTGAGAGTTGATGAGTGATTCAAAAACTTTGGATATGATCGAGGTTAGTGCAATTGGTGACTTTAGTTGCCTTGTTGACTTTCCGTTGTATATCGGATTAGGATTTTTCTGACTTATGTTTATAAGTGAAATCCGATATACAACATTTGTGCCTATGTCTATAAGCATGTAACCTATTGAAATTTTAATTGACTTGAGTTTCCTTATGATATGTTCACAGCACGAGTATCAATGCTTATAACCACCTTTAACAATTGCTTTAGAATATTTTAGTTTCATCATCTTAATGCACCTTAAATGCCCATATGGATGCACATACTGTATGACCAACTGTACATTGTAGATGCTGGAGTGTCTTCCCTAAGGAAGACATGCTTCGCGTTGGGCGCCATGTATGTAATGTAAGTGTGTGCGTGATGTGCAACGTGAAGTTGCCGCAGGATGCCGCCGGTATGGGGTGTGAGTTCTTGAACATCCGATTCACACATCTACAACAGAATTTCGCGTGCCTGTGGCGAAGAAAGGTTGTGGTATCCTTTCTTTAGGTCTGCCACAAAGGATAAAAAAACGAGAAGACAAAACTTGAAGGAAGAACAACAGGTCTGGTGCCACCTGTTGCTCCTAGCCGCACTGAACCATCTTGAAATTATCAAAAGCAAGAAAAAAACTACCCCCGTATGCGATGGTTCAGGCACTAACCCACCACTATTCCTACACCTGGCTAAGGTGTAGGCCCAACCTGAAAAAAAAGTGCTGAAACAACATCAAAATAAAATTACAGTAGAACGCCGATTATCCGAATTAATTGGGACCGGGGTCGATTCGGATAATCGAAAATTCGGATAGTCGGACATAGACTGGTAATAAAGAAAAACGAACTGTCACACATAGAATAAACTTTATTAAGTTCAACAAACACAGTTCTACAATAACGCTCACTTGAACATCTCGATCACTTGTTTTTATTGAAAAATTACTTGGGTTTAATTTTTTATATTACGCTTAGGACCGATTCGGATAATTGGCGATTCGGTTAATCGGCGTTCGGATAATCGGCGTTCTACTGTACATAAAAATCAAAGAACAAAGCATTAGGAAATAGTGAGTAGGGATAAAGGAAAGGATACAAGACGGAGGAGAAGCGTTAGGGAATTCCTGAATTTAAAACAAGCAATCTATAACATCTTCAACAGGGTATAATATATTAAATTTCATATAAAGCAAACAAACATGTTAGTTCCTTAATTTTCGATCTTACCAAGACTTCGTAAAGCTACAAAAAAAAATTTATCGATTAATCTAAATTCCTATTATGATTTGCCCTAGGTTCCTATTTAAGCGTACTTCCGAAGGCAGCTCAACTATCATGTGTTCTTAGCCAAAATCATCATAAACAAATACCGTGGAACTGACGACTGATGCATCTAGCTAGATCCATACAATACCTAGGGCATTAACTTTGATAATACTTGCGTTCGCGTTTCATGACTAATAACACTTCGGGAATCTGAACATCACTAATCACGGTACTGTTGCTAGCACTAAAACTTTTACGTCCTTTCTTCCCCATTTTTTTTAACAAGTTATTCAGAAGTTAATACAGGTATCAAATCCAATTTAATACTAACGAATAAAAAATTATTGTCTGACTATAAAATATTGAAATTCATGACTATAAACTTAATTCACTTGAGACGATGTTCAGTTTTATTCCACTCACTTGTTTTCATTTTTATGTCTTTTATTAGTAATTCAGGGAATGCAAATATAGTAAAATGTCAATCTGCAGAAGAAAAATTATGAAGTGCAAATGGGTTATCACCTGCTTTCTAAGTAATTCACTGAAATGTCATATTTGTGAAAGTAAATTGTCCACTGTGAATTGTTCACACTCTCCGATAATTATTGAATTCGCCGTCTGCAAAGTTGTAATTGTGTGCTTACAACTTCTGAATATGTGAAATCGACTATGTTGAGAATATATACCGTGTTCGCTTACACTTATGGACTTTATTATGTACACTTTTTCATAATATTTTAGGAATGAAAATATTACCTTTTATCCCCCAAGTTTTTCTTTCCAGCTGATTATTCTTTTTCGATTTACCTGGTTTCCTTGTTGAAAATTTATTTTCTAGGTTTGCTGCTCCTTTTAATCCTCGTGTGCCTGTTGCGTTGCATGAGGTGATATGACTTTTATGCTCTTACCGTGTGGCGACCAAATCCAATCCCAGTTGAGCCCCCAGTTTTGTAGGGATGATTAATAGAAAAGTCGATAGAATATAAAAAACTTTATTTGTCCAAACTTGACAACGTTCAATGGTCGCACGACGGCAGAAAATAGTGCTGGAATCGGCTGGGCTGGTAGTCTTCCTTTTTACGTCTTGTCTGTTTGCTGGCTCGGATAAGAAGAGCGAATTGGGTTTGCGTGCTGCTCTCTTTCTCATTGTAAGTGCTGCCACACTTGCTCGTGCTTCGTCTGCTTTATTTTCGAAAAGAAGTGATTAGGTAGATTATAATTCCCACATATATATTGTCCCTTTGACAAGAACAAGAGATTTCCTAACGAAAACTCACCCCGAATTACACCGTTCCTTTTAGAGAGGGTTGTTCGTCCTGCACCACTCCGTTAATTAAAACAGTTCTGTACACAATTTTATTTTTATTCAATTAACAATCATGCACTTCCGGTTAAACAGTTCTTTGCACAATTTTGCTTTCATTTAATCATACAGATTATTACCTAACTAGTTTCTGACACAATTTTAACTTTTATTTAATTATCGACATGCACTTCCTGTTAAACAGTTCTCTACACAATTTTATTTTTATTCAATTAACACTCATGTACTTTCGTTTAAACAATCAGACTCCCTGGTAAGCTCGACTTGCTTTTACCTTGACTAAAACAAAAACTCTTTTCCGCGACAGTTTTAGACAGACTCACCATTATACTACCTCAAAAATCATTCACAACCGATCTACATGAAGAAAAAGCTTTCGCGCTTTTTCTTCGTTTTTTGGCTTTTGCCCTTGATGTAGATGGCTGTCATTGGGCAAAGCCGCTGTAGATCGATGTTTTTCGCGCTGATTAAGCAAATTTCTCTTGCTTATCGTGTATGGCTACCGTGTGAAAGGAATGTCGACGGTAACCCGAGCGCGTTGTTTATCATGAGTTGGATTTGAGTACATGGCAACTTTGTTGCAACGTAACTCGGTGTACGAAATCAAACCCATTAAATATTTGTTTGTTTTAATTTATGTGTTCCTGAGTTGGATTTGAATATGTTGCAACTTTGTTGCAAGAAAATTCAATATTTGAAATCAAACTCGTATAATTTTAATGGATTTTAATTTCTAATGACAGATTGGATTCCATGGAATTTTAGCTTATCTTATAATAAGCGAATCCAATCTGTAACACTGCCCTTGCCAATAATTTTCATTCCATTTAAGTAATCATGTTGAAATTGTTTACTTATATGATTTGATCTTACTGCATTTATTTTGATCTACTTCATCAAATAAATTTTTTTTTGGTTTGTAAACTACATGAGACTCAAAATGAAAATATATATTTTTATTTAAATGGCTTAGCTGTCTGAATTCTGGAATTAATACAATGTATGACTGATTCTGGAATTAATACAATGTATATATGATCTAATTCGGCCTGACTTCAACTTCAAGGTATATACGTATGCAACTATAAGCTTTATTTAAAATGATAACGAGAAATTTCATGAACAACTTGGAAGAATCTTTTCGAATTTGTGCCAGCCAAATTCAGCTTCCCAAATGATCTCAACCGATGAAGAAAAATTGTTTGTTCATGCAGACACATTTTTTGTTCATTCAGAACGAACTATCAAATTTCGAGGCACATCCTCAGCTGAATTACTTTTTTTTCGAATCCAAAAACATCAGCATACGATGACAATCATATTCCTTAGAATCATCATTGGATCCATGGTGCTGACATATGGAAAACCTTTGACAACAATATCACTTAATCGACGTGTTCGCTGCGTATTATCGACAACTGACTCGAGCTGACTACACCACGACTGCAAATTTTTTACTTCAGCACTAATCGAAGTTACTTCCAGAGTAAGAGCGTTGATCGTATTATAAAATTTTTGCATCAGCGTTGTATGCAATGATTTCACTTGCTCACTGATTATGTCCGTTAAGCGTTTAATGAGCCTCTCTTCTATGGCTTTGAGTACATCAGTGCAGATAACACCACTTAAAACAGCACTGATACTTCAGGCCGACGAACTGTATGCCATACCAATAGAATTTTGTTGCTACTATAGCTGTGAATTTTTGTTGACATACTTACTGGTTCTGCTAGACATGGTCGCACTCAGAAACAAAAATATTTCACATATTCCGAATATTTCTTCAGCACAGGAAACTCAATATTCTTAAAATCAACGACCCAATCAGCCAGATAACTTCGCACCGTCAAAGAAGATCGTATGAATCCTTTATCTACTACAAAAGGCGAAAATTACAGGAACGATTTAAACCACGTCTACTCTCGACACATCACAATTCCTGATACCTCCGGGAAAGTCCGGACAAATAAAACTTAACTGATGACAAAAAAAACTTTTATAACAAAACGGTCAAAGAAACATTGCTACAAACAAGAAATAACAGTACGAACAATAGCGAAAATAAAATTAATTTTCTCTGGCTTCATATTTTTGGAAACAGGCAATTTCTTTAAGCATGTTATCGTCTTGCAACACTTGTAAATAAAATGCAGTAAGTAATCCTTTAGGTATGTTTCTCTCTTTTGTCCATTGGGCATCCATAAAAGAAAATACTCTTTGTAAAAACTCTGGAAATCTATCAAAAAGCATTGAAAAACTTCGCCCATTGCTTTTAAATTAAGGAAAGAATCACATTGTTGCTCCAAAATGAGTTCAGAGCAGTGGTTGCATCAAATAGTTTGACATCATCAGTTTCTTACTTTACACTTCCAGGATTCACCCCCGGATACCATATCACGCACAATCTACGTGCAAACACCGACAATCAGAGTCACCATCAAACTACACTCAGGAATTTCCACTGAAACATAAATAATGAAAACCCAATCAAGCACTTTTATTGGCCTTAATAAATTAAAGTACACTAGTAGATTCGAGTAATTATGATACTATAGAACTAGAAGTAGAGCTTACTAAAGCTGAATACAATTAAACACGAACTTATTAAACAATTATCGGCATTATTGTTAGCGTCCATTAATTTAACAATTTAAGCTTGATTAAACACCTTTATAGAACTGTACAAATTAAAAGTTCACTCAATAACTAAAATTAAACTAACTAACTAAAATTAGCGCTTATGTTGTGGCTACGCACAACAAAGGGGGTTTAACCCTTTTTGTTTATTCGTGAAAAAACTAACACTGATTTTCTTTAGCTTTAATTATGTTTTCGCCATCAAAGTTTCTTCTGAAACTTTTTAAATAATTAGATTTTACAATTATCTTTAAAACACACTTTTATTGTTTTTCACTTTTTAAACTAGAGGCCTTACCGTGGGTCGGGGGACTCTCTTGTTTGACGATTCAAGAACACATCTGAAAGTCTTACCTCGATAACCGTCTTTTTTTACAAAATTGTCAATATGGAAGCAATTCTCCCTTCCAAAATTATTTGACAATAATCGCAATTAGACAGTTTTGCCTAAAAATTCACAACAGGTGGTTTTCCATAAAATTCAAGTGTGGTCCATTAAAAATGTAAAGACTGGGGTTTCGTAAGAATAGAAAAAGTTATTTTGAACTTTTAAAGTGAGCAGTGATTTAACTGAGGATAAAGAAATATTTCAAGAAAAAAAATCTATTTACAACTCTTATAGTTATACAAAAATGAGTGCGTTTGATTGCAAAATTTGTGGAAAAGTTTACATTTGCAACTCGTCATTAAGAAGACATGCAAGGAGTATGCATAGCGAAGGATTTTTATGCAAGTTATGCGCAGAAGAAGAGATCTTAACATGCTGAGAATAAAGAAGTAGGACCTAGCCGTGAAAATGTAAGCCGGCCAGGAACTAGTGAAAATAGAGAGAGTTCGGATGAAAACTCCAGATCAATAACTTCTTTTTGCAGTGCACGCAATAAAGAGGTAGGAAGCAGCCTGTGTAGTTACGCACAAACGAGCATAAAAAGAGTATTGTCATCAATCAACAATAGCATTCAAAAACTTGCCTTAGATAATTTTTCACTTTTTGTAGCTTCCTAGAATTTGAGAAAATTCTATTGAATTGTATTTATATTTCGTTTCAAAAAGGAATCGATATCTCTTAATTATTTCCTAAATTGCTTTATATAGACGCTGTAAAAGGGGGTTTTTAAAATTTTATCAACCTTAATTTCAGGTGGCGCTCATAAAAGCATAATATAAAATTTACTATTACGTACTTCGGTTCAAACCTTTCCTTATATCACCCTAGCACAAAAACAAAATGAATAGTAATTTAAATAAAATGTTGTCCTGAACCCACAAACACGTGGGTGGGAAGATTATGGAAATTCTATATATATATATATATATATATATATATATATATATATATATATATATATAGTATCCCGCCTTTGCGAAAACTTATTTTAAATATTATATATTTTTCTATACCCTAGTGCCATCTATCTTATATTTAAGGAGTTGCATGTGGGTTATGCAATTGCCGACAGAGGTGTCTGTTAGGCTGTTCAGGTGGCCAAATCAAGCTCACATAATAATATCGCTGAACCAATTAGTGAGCATTTCAAGTGCATAAAGCAGGGATTCAATTCAAGAATTGAGACTTTAATTTGCGAAAACAAAAATTAAGAGCTGCTTGATTCAAAACAGTTTTTATTGAAATCATCGCTTCATATAATGAATGCTGTTTGGTATGGATGACAGCTTCGCACTAGTTGTGAAGTATCACTTACAAACACTTAACTGTCGTGAAGTTAGCTGCAAATGTTTTATCTCGAATATTGGATAAATGTAAGAAAACTTTAATTGTTGAGACCAAGATGGCGCAATAAGCAGTATAAAGAAAGTAATTTATCAACAAGCAAAATAAAACAATAATATTTCACGACAGGGAAAACCTTCGTGTAGGGGGAAATTAAATAAAAAATGTATTCCTCTTACATACATAGGATGAATAAATAAACTTGCGAAAAGCTTGCTTAGCATTTTGAATGCTGTGTAATGTGTGCGCATGTTTATGTGCAACTTGAAGTTGCTGCGAGATGTCCAAGTGGCACGCGCTAGCTGGCAGCACGTCCTAGCTCGTCGGTATGGGGTCAGGGTCCTTGGACATCTTATCACACATCGCAAGCAGAAGTTCGAGTGCCTGTGGCGAAAGAAGGTTGTGGACTCCTTCTCTCAGGTCTGCCGCAAAGGATAAAAATAAACAAGAACAGATGAAAAGGAAGAACAACAGGTCTGGTGTCACCTGCTGTTCCTAGCCGCACTGAACCATCTTGAAAAGAAAACGCAAGAAAATTTAACCCCCATTACGCGATGGTTCAGTCACTAACCCACTCCATCCCTGTACCTGGCTAGGGTACAGGCACAACCTGAAAAAAAAATGCTGAAAACAATTCAAAATAAAATCACAAAATCAAAATTAACATGGAGACAAGAAAAAGGAAGAAGCTTCTTAGGAGGTTCCTGAAATGTAAAGAAATAATTCACATCATAATATAATTCAACATTTTATGACTGATAAAGAATTAAATACAAAAGCATGAATATAGAAAGGTATATATCTAAAGAAACTCCTACGTTTTAATCTATGCTAATTACTTTCCTATTTATAACAAAGACTAGAGTAAAATATATTACTGCGTACTCTAAGTGGAGGTGCTCATAACTGAATTTATTACAAGGGGAATTCAAAAACATTGGTGTTCTCCATGAGTGTAGCTAAATACAAAAAAAGCGTTTCTGAAATCATATGTTTTAGTCACAAAAAAAATTTGGCGCAATACGGATTGTACTCCAAAGCGAGGACACGAGTAACTAACAGAAAAATCGAATTATGCATCTAGCTAGATCCATGATTGACGCGAAAATCACGGCCGACGGAAATGAACTATCGCGCTTTTATGTCCAAAACATTTACATTTGTATTTTCTGATATGTGGCGGGATGATACAAATGATCCAGAATTATTAAATAAAGTAATTATTCTATTGGCTATGGTGACAATAAGATGATTATTTTCCTTATCTTTACTGGGGTTACTGAATAACAATCTTTAGCAATTAGGCAATTGAATCGACAATATGTACTGCAAAGTACACTGGAAATGTATTTTGTATTGAAAGGTACTTGATTAAAGGAATGCAATGTATTTAACTAGTTCTTAAATTATACGTAAAAGTAAGTCATCGAAGTTATAGCTTAAACTTTAGTTCAAAAAAAGGAAGTACAAACAGACCTGACAGAGATTTGATGAGTTGACTTTACCGGTTAATCGGAAATAATTAAAAAAATTTTTCTTTAATTAATCTCTTTAAGCTACCATCAAATCAATTGTGAACGTTACTGAAAATTATACAAAATTTTATGAAAAAGGAATATCTACTATGGGGCTGGCTCAAATCGACTCGAAGTGGTGCGGTTGCGAAGAGCAAACTTAGCATTTCTAAGAGTAATATCAGACATTTTGTCTGACTAGGTACAAGTCAACCAAACCTCTGTAACTATGTGACTTATGTTATATAAAGATTTAGTATATGAAACTAGGATATATATAAAAAAATTCGAAATTGATACTGAGTCACCTGGTTTCACTGGGACAGGAATGGAATGAGTATCCCACAACGACGCGGTTCCTTGCGACTCCAAAGTTACTGATTTTTCCCTTCTTCCAGAGACATTTCTGCTTTTATAGGTGATGAAATGGGGATGACGTATCCGTAAGGGGATGTTTGGTGTTTTCTTTAATTTCTTCGCAGCCCGTTATAAGGGTGTCTCCGAGTCTGGCGGCATTACAATTGCCAAGCGTTCTTCCGCTGCACGGGGACAAGTGGTCTTAACGAAAACTTTTACTCGGCAGTCATAACCTATTAAATTATTATTGGTGTTAACCAGGGTGAAAAGTATATTTTTGGTTTGAAAGGAGTTACCTATTGGGGTTCCTCTTTCTCCAAGTCTAGTTTCGGGTGGCTAATTGTAACTAACAAGACTGTGAAGGTTGGCTGGTGAGTGCAGCAAAGGGATCTAGAAGACTTTTTCAATGCCACTGCAGAAGAATGTGAATAGTTCATCCAGGGCTTCTGAATTCTCTTCCGCCGGCTAAACAGGTTGTCCTGACACGGGTATTCCTTTATTTATATATATAGTTTCTTTTTCCCACTTTGCTATTTTCGCGGTCCAGAAAAAGATAGCGCAAACAGACCTCATAAAAAAATTTCAGGGAAACGCTTTCCTGCGTTATTTAATAGCGCACTGGAATAAGATACAAATGTTCAATAATCATCCGAAATCGGATGGATTGAATAATTATTGATTTTGAATTTAAAGATTTCTTACCTTTGATGTTGTCCACATGCCAGCTGCCGAGTTTTTGACAGTTTCACTCGTAATTAAGTTGGCGGCAGTTGCAGAGTGGACAATATCAAAAGTTCAGTGGCGCGTTTATATGAAAGGGTATGTTTTGCGAGACGGCACCTAGGTGGCACTGGTTCTATTTAAAGTCTCAACATTTCTCACATTACAGCTGCCTCGTTCTATTACGTAAATATATTAGCTCTTGTTGTTGCCTAGCCAAGAGGCCTTGAACACACTCGCGAATTAATTTAATTACACGAAAATTAAGTAAACGTTTGGTGAGACGAATTATCCTATATACATCGGATCCATCCTCCATTACATGACGTATGGCCAATAGATTTGGAGCTTCTTTAAGCACCGCACTTCGCCACATAGTGATATTACTAAATCTTTTCAATGTGAAATAATTGCATCATAATAAAACAGCAGGATCTAAATATTCGTCCAGACTAGAAAAGTGGTCTTGATGCACTTTTAGGGCCATTTTCACGGCTGGTACTACAACACCGTGAAGTTGTTTCATATCTGCAAAAACCCATTCATCTCTTGATGTTATTCTAAATCTTTAAATAAGGCATGCAAATCGAGTAGAAAAAACTTTACACCAGATAATGAACTATGACAATTTGACATTTACAACTACTTCTTCACATCCCATATGTAATAATAAAATGTCCCATTCCCCCCTCTCATTCTTATGCATTAAATAACTTTCTGTCGGTACTATTTGTCCCTGGTTTACAAGGAAATTTACTTTACTAGTTCTAAAAATGGGAATTTTTCGTACTAATTTGAACTTTTCCGGAAGTTTGAAAGATGGCGGAGAGTGACCCAACTATAAACTCTTGAAACGATGGTATTACTAAACTTATTAATATTCATCACAAATTTATTGCTAGTTTTACTATGTTTGCTTAAATTTAAATTACAACAATAATAAAATGGAAATTAAATAATTGAATATAAACAAATTATTACTCAAAATATTTTAAAACTGTTAATTCATTAATATAAATCACTGCTGAAAATGAAAAATTGGATTATTGGAATATGGAATTGGAATTATTCACTGGAACAGAAGAATGTTAAGCAATAAACATTGTGAATAATACGCTTGGTATAAAATACGCTTGGTACATTTATGCACAGTTTGATTGCTTTTTAATGCTTCTGTTGTTTCAGCTTCAAATTGAAAATCTTTAATGTTATAAAAATTACCGCAACCAAATATTAGTTGTACCCAAGTATTTCAGATTGTA
This sequence comes from Leptarthrus brevirostris, assembly GCA_964036015.1. Lineage (NCBI taxonomy): Eukaryota > Metazoa > Arthropoda > Insecta > Diptera > Asilidae > Leptarthrus > Leptarthrus brevirostris. The sequence goes on from OZ038372.1 coordinate 123,649,284, forward strand.
AATTTTGAAACGATGCTCTTACTTGCATATTTGTTGTGGTATTAAGTGGGAGAATTCATGTAGTTATACTGTCATGAAGCGGCAGCATGAGAACATGAATTGGATGGAGGGATGTGAGAACCCCGACTAAATCTGAGCTCACAACCGAAAGGGATAGGGAAAGGTTCAGGGATTACCAGGGTGAGCGTAATAGTTGCCATGCAGGCCGATTGATATAACCGAAGAAGTGAGGAGCCCGCCTAGTTATCCGTGCTAAGCTCGTCGGATGGGGTGATCTTGTCTCCTTCGGTTCACTCACCGACAATTAATTAGCGGGCTATCTTTGTAACAAAAACTCTAGTACCTAGAATAAGGGAACGCAAAAAGGAAACTAGGGATACAGGATATAATTTGTGAAGAAAAAAGGAATCATGACCTGGCGACGAAGCAACCTCAGCAAATAGATGTCAAAGAGATTTTTGGGCTATTCCACCCCATCCTGTGACTATGCTGAGCCCATACTATATGCAATTTCTTGTCTAGTACTTCATCCTTCAACGTCACATATGAAAACTTAAAAAAAACCGTGAGGTACGCTAACTGAGTATATGTCCAACAGAAGAGCTCAATATCATGGAATTACTCCTTCATCAATGAAAGCACACGTCTTTAGCTAGGGCTTAGGGTCTCCTGTTATAGGAATTCAGTGAGCAAATTTATCAAGTTAAACTATTAGTATAGTCATAAGAAAACGTTTGACTCTCTATAATTAGAACTATCCCTTCCAAAGTCTTTAAGGATTTATTTTGTCTCCAATTTAAAAGAAACAACCGCAACACGTTTTCCACCCTTACCTGCAATTCCTTTTCAGCAGAATACTCTTTTTTTCTTTCCTTCTATATGACGGTCTGAGCAATATCCTTAAGGCAGCTTACTGCCTTTTCCGTTGGGTTTCCTTTCTATTCATCTGACACGTTTTCTGATGTTCAAATTTATACTTTTTTTCGATTTTTATGCGCGCACTACTTTACTCCCTGACAGTTCTCTTGAAGAAGGAAGAAGACATCACTGTTCTGGGATTATTTTTCCCAAGGACTGGGAGTGCTTTCTTTTGAATTAAAGAGAAGGTGCACCAGCCCTGAATTTACTTCACTTTTACTTGATTTTAATAAAACACTGATTTTTGTTAAAACACTGATTTTAATAGAATGCAATACTGTTTGGCTTTAATAACTTTAACAGATTTTTGATATAATGTCTAAAGGTTCGACTCAGGAGGCCTTACTTCTGGTGGGGGGATCACTCCTGGTCGGATAAAAGTTATACTCCTCTGTTCTATACTTACCATCAGCTATATTTATACTGATTTTCCCTCGAAAATCGCTATCCTCGTCATTTTCCCGACCAATCAAATTTTTCGTTCAAATCAAATCAATACATAACGTGTCGTTATGTCAAAGAAATTCTTTGGTTGTCAAGACCAAAGAAAGTCACCCGAGTTCAAGTACCTTGAACTGTAAATTGTACGGAATTTTCTTATGTTCGCGTTTATGCCCGCTTGAATTTTAAGTGACAGAGTTGAGGAAAATTGGATGTAATTTGAGGAGGTGAGTAATTATTTGCTTTAATTTATGATATGGATTTGAGGAAAGTTGAATGTAATTTGAGGATTTGTTTTGATAATTGTTTTAGGTTTACTTTGGGTTTATTTAAGTGAAATGCTGGTTGCTGGATTTTAGAAATGGAAAGCGAACATCTGTGAGATATTAATAGGGATCTCGAGATTGTGTAAATGATTTGAGATCAATTCTGGAAAAAAAGGGCAATTCTGAAATCTTGAGATTGCGAGAGATAGTGAACAAAGGGCAAACGTCTGTAAAGATGTTGCTAGCGTTTTGAGATCGCGCTTAATGTTAAATTATGTGGAGAAGGTTGGGGCAGCTGCATAAGGTGGCTGCTTACAATATCGCCGCCCAAAAGCTTTATTCCGACGGTTTTGTTTTCTCCTCATTTCGTTCCGGTACTTTACTCGTCAAAACTCAATTCATTCTGTTTTCAATTTGTACAATGGATATTGTACATTGGGAAGAGAAATTTTTATTGTTCGAAGAATTTGCACGGAACCGTAAAAAGACAAGAAATAAACTTGTTGATGTCCCTGGTTAATAATTTAGGAACTAAGGCAGTTATATAGCCTTTGTCCAGGTTGTATCTGTAAATACTGTCATTGCTCTCTTCCCGAGGCGACAACCCAAAGCTCACACAACAAATCCAACGTTTATCTAGAAACAAAATAAACGTATGCAATAACATTTTAGGTAAAAATTTGTCACCTCACTGTGCGTTTAATTATATTCCTTTTATGAATTAATAATACCACAATTCGCTTATTCTTCCACTAAATAATGCCATTGCAGCTTCAACTTTATTACATATTATATATTTATTATATTATAATAATTCAAATCAAAAAAAAAATAAAATTATGGCAGAAACAACATTCATTGTTTTCGCTTTTCCTCTTGCTAAGATATACCTATATCCGATTACCATAGTTAACAGGATGCACAATATTACATAATAAATGTTCAAATTTATTAAATTATCTTGTCCTGGGAATTATTGCACATCATGAACTGTATAAATAAGTTAAGTTGATATTATTTAGTTTTGAATTCAAAAATAATATTCTTACAGTAATTGGTAAAGTTATGCTTTGCAATGCGGTTAAGAATAGGCTCATAACACTTACAATGCATAAATTATTATCAATACAATGCTATGTAAAAACTTCAAGTATTCAAGGTTCCTTTTCATGACAATATACACTTAATTCAATATTAATAGTTAATATTATAATAACATAATATAAATTTGACTTTAAAATGATTTATTACCTCGATTAAGAATATAGCATGACATATAAAGGGGATTTGTGTTGTTTCTTATAAATGTATTACTGATCAGTAAAGATATTTTCATTTTTTTGGTGGCAATTAAACTTAATGAAATACTACATATATAACACTAGGTTATAGTTGTATTAATTTTTGCAAATTTGGAGAGAGCCACTATAATATGAAATTTTGTTGGCTCTTATTATGAATCATTAAATCACTTTTAAGGCGATATCAATTAAAGTTTATTAGTACGCCTTTTTCTCCAAAACTAGCCAACAATGAAGTACTTTTGTTTCCTTCATAAGAAATAGTGATTTTCACGGAAGTTCTTCAAAACTTAATTTTTTTAACTATTCATTAAAATATTATAATCACTTGTTTCTGCATTCTAATATAATGTATTGTTTGTCAAGATTGCTAAACATTTCTTGCACAGGTAACCTGATAAACAGGTCTCTTCAACCTAGGGTATAGAGGCATTCTAATGTGAGCTATTTTAGTTCGAGCAACTCCTTATGCTCTATTTTTAAATAAATTCAAATTGACTCTGGGGTATTTTGGTATGTTAGATGTATCTGATATCCTTTTGTTCTGATTTAATAACTTCCGTGAACTAAGAACAGAGCTAGAATTCTCTTAACTTTGTGCTATACTATGAAACATTGTGCGTTTACCACTGAAATATCTTAAATAGTTTTGACATATAAATATAATGCGGTTTCAAATTTAGCTGGATTTAACGAGACACTGCCTAATTGTCATGCTTTTAAGAAAAAAGGTCCTAATGTGATGTAGGTGCTTATATTGTTGGTTCCAATATTCGACTTTGAATGTCTGCTAACAATTCTTTTGTTGCTTTATCTTTTTTATGTCCAGATAATGAGGCCAACGTGGCTATAGATATATTTTTGCTAGAGAAATGTCTTGCGATGCAATTTTGAAATTGTTTACCTTTTTGTGATCCTGTTTGAGGCACCTAAGGGCGATGAGTGACCACGACAGGTAATTAACTTCCTTGCCACGTTGAGAAGTAGCTGTGACGCACCACATACCAGGGAGCTACAGGCTGGACAATTTCTGCTCCCAGTGATCACACTTTATGGGAATTTCAGCAACGAAAATTCATCTTTAATTTATACTACCCTCAGGACGAGTTGGATTTGGGGGGATTTATTAACTTTTCGTACTAGTGGTAAGTGGCCGTACAATTCCACTTTCAAGTTGAGTTGGAGCACCAATCAAGTCAAGGAAATCGTTGGTGATATGGGTGCAATTACGAATGCTATAAATGAAAAGCAATGTTATTTAATCATCCATTTTTGGATGATTTAGATTCAATTTAATTTAATTCAATTTAAAAGTGAAAACATGCTTACCTTTTGATGTTGTTCATCCGGCAGCTGGCAAGTATTTGACGTCTTCACACGGAAGCGTGAAGTTCGTGGCAGTTGCAGGGTAGACTACCTCAAAAATACATGGACACGTTCATAAATTATTAAAGGTACGTTTGCATGGACAATAACTTGTGCTCTGTGTTATCAATCTTTAGATGGTGCTAGTTAACTACTAAACGTCATTTGACTCACATTACACTTTCCTTGATTTCTTCATTTCATTTTCCAATCCAGTCCAATGAATTACTACGACCACTTCGGAAATTGTTCAGATCAATTCCCAAAATCCGGAGTACACACTCTTTTAAAAAAAATCTCTTCCTTATTTTCAGTTACAAAATGAAATGACAAAAAAGAGCTTCTGCAGCGTCGACAGCTGCTTATATAGGAAAATTTATTCCTTTTTTGTACGTTTCAATATCCATAAATTCAATATTTTGTTAATAACTTAAAATTCTTTCAGGTTATTAACAGATTGTAATTTATACTGGATTTGAATTACAATTCCCGAATTTTTGATAAAAAAATCTCGAATCTTCCGATTCTGTTTAAGTTGTAATAAATAAAATTAAATTAGTGCCATAAAATGTCGACTGTTCATATTTTCATTTTATTTTGTCATGTTCCAAACATGGCGATAAGTTTTGGAGACTTTTGACACTATCTCCTTCTCGCCATGTTCTCTGTCACTCTTATAGTGACAGATGAAAATTTATATTTCTTAAATATTTTACACGGATTTGGCACCTGACATGTTATCGAGAAATGAAGTTGACAGGTTTTCGATTTTTCAACTAGAAAGTGCGTGCGCGTGTGTTTTTTTGTTATTTCTATGAAATTAACTGTCGGGAAGTAAAAAGGTGTGTGTTATTCAGTTAATTAAGTACTGGATGTGATATTCAACAAAAATATCAACATACAGTAGTGTTAACAATGTAGATTTCACGAAATCGCGAGTCACCTGTTGAGGTAAAATTACTTCTGTAGATTTTTTATCTCAGGTGCTGGCGATTTATTGTAAAGACATTGTTTACAATAAAATGTGGTTTAGTTTTTGTATTTATTTAATCTTTATGTTGCAAAACATAAAGTTTACTTAGTTTTCGTTAGTTTTTGATTTACATGCTTGTTGTTGTTGTAAGTGAAAGTTGTGTGTTTCCCTTTGTATGATCTTTATTTGCATGTAAATAACGATTTATTTTCTCTTTTTTCAAATGTTTTATATACATCTGGTGTTGCAGTTTGGCCAGTACATGGAATAGATACCTGTGACACCCAGGTAGAGGTAATTTTGTTGAAATATCAATTAATTTCGATAATGTAATTTTGTTCGATTTCAGGTTCATCGAACAAATGCTTTAGATGATTACATCGAGAAGCATGACGCAATTAAATTTAACTTGGAGCTGTTTGGAGAGTATTATATAATATTGTTGATGTCATATATACAAAAAGCCAGGAATTTCAAGAGAGAGATAGCGGTTGAGCGTTGTTGAGAATAACACATGTGGAAATAAATGTTAATCAATACAAACCACTAAGGGGATCACAATATTTACCGCTACCAAAATTTGTAAGCGATAAAAAACCCTGCATAAATGTTCAAAATTATGAAATGGTGCCTGATATCGGCTATGTGCCCCGTAAATATACATTCAAATTGAACAACGTCATACGCAATCCAAGATATTATGGCGAATACCATTCGAGTAGCAAGTGAATGTGAATTAGAGTTTGCTAATCTGGAATTTTCTTTGCAAATATGTGACATCAAGATTTTTGAACAAATGAATTTGGATTCAAGTAAGCGTTAAAGTTTTCGGATACGAGGAAAATTCAAATAAAAAAGGATATCAAATAGTTGGCCCATTTTATTGCTCTGCTCAAGAAAGGGCAACTTATATTAACCTGCTTATTCTTCAAGATGAAGAAAAAATTATGTTTCGATAAAGAATATGTCTCGATTAGTATGCAGCCAACTGAATCAAAATGGGTATCAAATACATATGTGTAATTCATGCCTTCATTCCTTTTATGCTTCGACCGCTCTTCAGATCCACAAAAGTAAATGCAGCAAAGTTGTTACCCAGATGCCATCACCACTAAAGACTAATTTAAATTTCGAAAAGCACAATCGACAATTAGATGTGCCCTTTGTCGTGTACGCAGATTTCGAATGCTTATTAAAGGATATAAGTTCATACACGCCTGATACTCAAGCATCGTCGACGTCAAACATTCAGGAGCATGTACCTTGCGCTTTTTCGTACTTGATAAAATGTTCGTACGATGATAATCTTGACAGATTCCGCATTTACCAGGGTGAAGACGCTTGAAAGTAATTTCTTAAATTACTCATTGATGATGTGACGGAGATCTTCAGCAAGTTCAGCAGTAAGGAGAAGCCGATGTCAATACTTGCAACAGAGGAGCTTTGCAGACAAGTAGAATGTAAGGAGTGCCATATTTGCAAGTAAATTTTGCTTGATGATAGGGTAAGAGATCATTGCCATTTAACTGGTAAGTACAGGGTCCAGCTCATAATGCATGTAATCTAACTTATAGAGTTCCGAAATATTTCCCAATTTTTTTTCCATATCTTTTCTGGCTATCATTGCCACTTATTTATTAAAGAGTTAAATTACATAAAAGGATCAATTAACGTAATTCCATTAAACAAAGAAGTATGTATATCTGTCAGCCTCAAACCGAATTTACTTAAATGGGAATGATAGTTTTGAGTTAAGATTTTTCTAAAAAATCGACGATTTGCCGATTCTTCCAAAAGAGTGATAATAATCATTATTAATTGAAATTGAAATAAAACAAAACAGTATACATAAAAAATGGAATTTCTAATAAGATACAGTGGAAACTCGATTATCCGGGATGCTCGGGACCGGGCTGTTTCCGGATAGTTGATTTTCCCGGTTAATGGAATGTTAAAAAATATTATTAAAAATCAGCAGATATTTTGATCATTTTGATATTATATATAAGCTGCATTCACCTTATTAACCAACATAAAATAGTTCAACTACGTAAATACATAACAAAAACGTAATTCTAATGCAATAAAAAAATAATTTTCAAAAATGATAATTGGAGTAATCGCATATCTTTTTTATCACATGACCAAACAAATGAATACCATCTGTACTTCTATATATAGTATCAATCTTAAAATATCTCCAAAAAAGGCATCGTGGCCGATTTGACGAGGTCCATTGCATATTTATCATCTGTAACGTAATTTATGTATGACGCAGACGCTGGCTGAATCACGTGCCTGTGGCGAAAGAGGGTTGTTGAATCCCTCTTTTAGGTCTGCCACAAAGGATAAGCAAAACAAGAAACAGATAGAAGAGAAAGCAACAGGTCTGGTGTCACCTGTTACTCCCAACACACATCAGATATAATTCGATCCCCAAGGGCTGGCGGTTTATATATTTTTTACACAAAACTTGGCGGAATAGATTTCTTTTCACAGACATTTTAAAGAAACACTTCGTGTTTTTTCCACAACGTATAATTTATTTAATAAATATAACCGCCAAAGCGTTTCGTCTTCCTAAGACACCATCAGTGCTTCGATCGTACTCACGCCCTGATGATGTCTTAGGAAGACGAAACGCATTGGCGGTTTTGTTTATTAAATAAATTATACGTTGTGGAAAAAACAAGAAGTATTTCTGTAAAAATGTCTATGTAAAGTAAAAGTGATTTGGATTGGTTGGTTGTTCCATTTGTTTTCTAGTTTATTTCTAGTTTTAGTATTGTTAAACTTCTTTCTTTCTAGGAAGATGAGACATGACTAATCGTTTGCCTCGTGCGCCCTGTTGCAATTGCAGCATCCTGGAGAAAGGGGACACGGTTAAGGGTGATCCGGCTGTGTCGTTCCACAGCATACACAACGCCTAGAGGATTTACAAATTATATTTAAGTGACCAAAACATCAGCAATTAATGCATTGCCGTATTTGTTCGCTTTCTGCGTACACAGTGAAGATGACATTGTAGAGTTCGATGTGAGGCGGTAAAATTTGCCCTTCAATCGTGATGCACACTAAATCAGTTGAGGTACTATTACCATCAGTGCGTTTTAAAATTCGATGCACTTCTGTTATTTCTGGTGGGTTACTTAAAGTTACGGTTTAAAGAAGGTCCTACTATTTTCGAAAATCTCTTTCTCAGTTATGTCCGAGGGTATTCTACTACTCCTTGGTTCTGAACCAGTTTCGCTGGTATGTAGACTTTGTATGTTCTTAAAAGTTCCGAGTTGGATGCAATGTTGTTTGTCGTCTTTAGAATCGGAGGTGATACAAATTTTGCTATTTTTGATGAATAGCGTCTCTTTTATTTTAGGAAAACTTTTCTTTAAGTTTTTAGTTGTCGATAACATTGGTAACTTTTCTTCTGGAAAAGCTTTATATTCACCCCTGTGTGGCGATCAGGATATTCCCTGGGACGGGGGATCTTCCTCTCCCCTTTATTCCATTTGAATGCACTTATTTAATTTAAATGAATATATAAAAATTCAAAAATTCATTAACCTTGCTTGCGAAAAATAATTGGCAATAAATTGATATATTTACCATGTAAATAACTTCTGTTATACAAAGTGTAATTAAAATCGCGTAATTATGCACTAGGCAACCATGTAATACAAATTAATCGCTTTAAATACACATTTTGTGGAAATTTTTAACATGGTGGTATATCTTGACGTCCTTACTATCTCGCAAATGGATACAGACCTCGATCACTCTCGCTTAAAGGACACAATTGTCATGTGTCTTCTTCTTCTTAAGCAGTTCTCGCATTCGTGGCAAGAAAACATGAATACAAGTACAGAAGTACAAGAGATTAATTTCGTGTTTAACATTACAAGCAAGCCATTAAACCAATTTTAAATATAAGCTTTCAAAATTCCTCGCTCTGAGAATATAGTCTACTTAAGCTATTGAATATCACCTCAATCGGTTGTTCCCAATCCCAAAAAAAAATTTATTCCAATCCGCCACATGTATGAGAAATCTAATTTCTTTTTTTTTTACTTTTTACGTTTGACACCACTTTGTCCTCACTATACAAAATTCAAAACTAGAAGACCTTGTTAGTTGCTTCACGTCTCGCACTCTCGAACTTTGAGTCGAATAGTAGGCATGTAAATTCTAAACATTTCACAAATCTGTAATGTACGTGTGTGCGAAATGTGCAACGTGAAGTTGCCGCATGATGTTTAAGTGGCACGCGCTAGCTGGCAGCACATCCTAGCTCGCCGGTATGGGGTTTGAGTGCACAAACAGTATTTCGCGTGCCTGTGGCGAAAGAAGGTTGTGGAGTCCTTCTCACAAGTCTGCCGCGCAGGATAAAAACAAACGAGAGCAGATGAAAGGGAGAGCAACAGGTCTGGTGTCACCTGTTACTCCCAGCCGCCCTGAACTATCTTGAAAACACAAAAAAAGAAAGATTACCCCCCTAGCGATAGTTCAGGCCACTAACCCACACCATCCCTATACCTGGCTAGGGTGTAGGCCCAACCTATCACGGTATGCTGAAACAAAATTAAATGAAATGAAATAAAAATCAAAAGAAAAACATGAGGAAATAGGGAGAAGGATACGGGGAGCAAGAAGTATAAGATGCGTCTTGGGGTTTCTGAAATATGAAGAAATTTAACTCATGTTATTGCAACTTCATGTATTAGAATAAAACAATTCGAAATGCACAAAAACGCTTTCATAATATCATTACTATTTCAACAATAGGCAGCCAATCGTAAAAGAGATACTTTAGTCTTATTTAGACTCCTAACATTTATGAAATTGCTTTCTCCACTCTGTTATATTCAGATTTCGTATCTTGACTAAACAACTAAAACTAAATATAACCTATCCGATAAAATGTCCAATGCTTTCCCTGCATTACTGTGGTATTATAAAAAAAAGAAAACACACAACAACAAATTATATAATCTTAATCATTAGTTCTTCCTTCGCTGGGCTTTGATATCTGGATCCAAAAAAAAAATTCAAATTGATCAATTGTATAGCGAATGAATAAAAAAAATTCACGATTGCTAATAAGTATTTTCAGAGTTAGATACAACTTTACAATAAACTCCCTAGGTATTGAAAGTCAACCAGAGCCGGGCTATCACAATTGTGGCTTATACTTTAAATTTATATACAAATGGAAGGAAAGAAGAAACACATCTTATTGCTATAATGCTTATGAAATAATAATTATGAAAATCTGATACATAGAAACTTGGTGCTCAACAAATAGCACATAGAATGTTTACAATAATTTGAAAATTTTTCTTTTTCCTATTATATTCAATAGAATAAATATTCACAGAATGTGAGCCAGTCTACCTTTGACAAAAAAAATTTGATTATGCTTTTAGATAATAATATCAATCTACGTGAATGATATAGAGGCACTTAACATGAGTTCATCATTTAACTTAAAGAGAATGTCGTATTTTGCAACTACAACTACAATGACGTCAAATTATGTGGAAAGACAACTAGCCCTAACTAGACGACCAAAAGAGAAGCTGTTCTCAGCTGTTGAAGTGACAGCTTAGAGAAAAATGTAATCCAACTTTTCAATTGTATAAGTTGTTAATAGATGTATCTCCATTTACCAACAAATTGTAAGAATTGCAAATCACTATTTTTACATATTCTCCCAAATAAATTTTTGAATTAGAACAATTCATATTTATCGCAAAATTTGTTGTTTAATGCCAGCAATTAAAGAACAATCTAAGCCAACTCTTTAAATGTAAATGTTGTCAATAGATTTGTCTCCATTTACCAGCAAAATTCGAATCACTAGTACCACATATTTTTACAACACCACAAAACTGTTATATTATTACTTATAATAAAATTAACGTAATTTCTTTCACTTTTAAAAGTAATTGAGATTTGTTTACATCTGTTAGATTGAAGAGCGGACGTCAATACTTCTCTTCCATTTGACATTTCTTTTGGAAATTAACAATATATTTTGGCCGACGATAACTCACGCATAATTAATTAGATCTAAATGAAACTTTATCACGACATTATCTTACAAGTTAATTTTATCATACGCTAGTTATTTCACTTAAATAATGTCTGAAACTCACACAATATTACTTTAAAGCCCGAGGAAAATTAGACGAAATTTTCACTTTAACTAAAAAATATATCCACTTCGCCACTTGAATGTCACAAAACTTTTACTGCAAAAAACTCTCAATACAGTTCACTAATAGTTTTTGGTTAGATAAAGTTTTAAAGTTAATCACACTTATTATTCGTTTCTGATTTGACTTCTTAATTGCTATTCACCTGGTATATTCCCCTCAATTTATCTTTCTTTTCTTGAGAGTACTGGAACCCTGCTCCTCAGGATTGAAATATGTTCACAGGCAAAGGATAAAATTTTCTTCTTGGCGGCCTAAAAAAGGGTTGACTTCTCCGTAATTATTTAAGCGGGCGGCTTTATGTTTGGGCGCCTTTGGGGGCAGCTAGCGGGACTCAAGTGGGTCTACAATTTGATGGTCCCAAAGGGATGATTCCCTTCGGCTGTTGCAAGCTAGGAAGGATTGTATCCTAAAATATAATAGGTCTTCTGTTGTAGTGTATTTCAAAACAATTACCATTGTAGTCCGGTCATAGCCGGCTAATTCGAACGAGCTACAGATGAGTGACTACAACAACAAGGGAGCACTCAATAACATCACTGAAAAAGTGCGAAGTGGCCGTGTTTCGGGTCAGTTCTGCCCAGGGACTAGGAGTGTTTTCCTATTGACGAGAGAAGTTCACAAGCCCACCTTGTGTTTATGGAATAAAATTCGTCACTTTCACTTCATTTATTTATCATGTTTAACTTTATGCTCTAACTAAGATACTTCCTTGCACTTTATAATGAATTGTACATGTACACTTTATTTATTTAACGTATTTTAACAATTTAAATACTCTTTTTCTTTCGATTGGGTGCCTGACCCAGCCCCACGTCAGGAGCAATTTAGGCTTTTTCTCACCCTTCACTTCTTACACTAAAAGTTATAACTGACTGCTTCTTAACTATATTTACCAGCTGTATTTATGTTGTTCAACTTCAACCGGGGTCAAACATATATCCACCCTTGAATTATGCTCCACCCAGGAAGTGTTGATGGCCCTTAGGATTAGGGTGTTTTTTCAATTAGTCCAAGTGGTTGAACGTGCTTTTCCAGTTTCGCAATTCCACAATACGTGGAGAAAATTAGTGCAGCAGAGAATAGCTAAAAGTTTTGTTTTTTGTGTGCGACGTTGAACGCTAATAATAAAAGTCAACTTCATCCACTCTCGGATGGTTTGGTTAATATTTCGATGTGAAAATTAAAAATACTTACCTTTTTATGTTGCCCATCCGACAGCTACCAAGGTTTTGACGTCTCCCCATGAAAGTGTGAAGTTCGTGGCAATGATAAGGGTTGACAACCTTTGCATTCGGAAATTTCTCACACCGGTGTCTTATGCTATCGACACCTAGATGAAGCGGACTAAATAATTTAGGTCTCACAATACAGCACGCTTGTGCATACGTTCTGCCCGGGACGATTGTTGACTTATTAACCGGCTTATATTTATTGCATAAATGATTATTTTGTCTGTTCCTATTATTGTTCTCTAAGTATTTTGCAGGGAGTCGAAATGGGACCACAGCCGAAATTATAAATCGGTCAATCGAAATCAAATTGGGTTTTTTAAACCGCAATTGCAACAACCTTAACCGTAATTAATTTTCTTCAATTCGGTTTCGGTTAGAACCGAAATGTAAAATGTCATTTTCGATTTCGGTTAAAACCGAAATGTGAAATATAATTTTCGGTTTCGGTTTCGGTTAAAACCGAAATGTGAAATATAGTTTTCGGTTGCGGTTAAAAACCACGTAGATATAAGATTTTCGGTTTCGGTTACAACTGAAACGTTAGGGTTGGAGTTAAATTGCTGTCGTTGGGATTTTTATATAATATAATGAAGTCATCCGACTCCCCTCTACTCCCTACCACCCTCCCTTCATCTAAATATTTACTCCCTTCCCCTCCCCTACCTTTCCCTCCCCTACCTTTCCCTCCCCAACCCTACCTCCTTTCCCCTCCCCGCCCTCCCTCCTTTCCCCTCCCCCGCCCTCCCTCCTTTCCCCACAACTCCCCTCCCCCTTCTGACCAGTCACTATCCACCCTCTTACAACAGACGGTCCCTTCATCAAGCCATTTACCGAATATGCTATGTAAAGAGGGTAGTGAAATATCGCAAGACCGGACATATAACTTCTTCCGCGGTCGGTACCAATTTAAATCGGTCTTTGAATTTCGGTCTGGCGGTTACGGTCACATATTTTTAAGGTCTATTTATTTTGGGACCATTTAATTTCGGTCGCACTATTTCGGTACACTTTAAATTTCGGTTTTAATTTCGGTACCGAAATCAAGACCGTTTCGACTCCCTGGTATTTTGAATAATAAGGGCAGCCTTTGTAACTTGCTGGGTAACCTACTTGCTTGTAATTATTGCACGTTGGGTTTTCCGTTTCCGGAATAGGACATCTTTCATTTGAATGACTTTCAGAGCATTTCACACATATCGGAGTTTTATAGCAGTTTATTGCACGATGACCATATAGTTGTTATTTTTTACGGTGGACTGGACCGTGTAACTTCAATTTTTCCCAAGTTTCTCTATAATAATAGAAATATTTGTTTGCAGTTAATAATTCTATGTTTGCACCATCTTTCATAACCACTCTGAAAATGTTCAATTGCCTACCTAATTGTTTGGATTTCGTAGTTTCAAAGTTTGAAATAGATTCTACCTGAATGTTTGATTTCTTCTTTTATGTCCTCTACAGAGACGGAGCTATGCAAACCTTTGACGAGCAATACAACCGGTTTCTCGTCTTTTGGGATATACTTGTATATTTCTTTATAACCTGATTTATTCATTTCTTCCAAAATCACTTCTTTATCTTCTCTAAAATCTTCACTAATATAGAGCTGAGTTTGTCTGTTCATGGATGTTTTAATTCTATTTTTTTAAAGGTCGCTATTAATAAATTTACACCGTTTGCTTTGAACATGATTGGGGGTAAGAATTTTATTATTTTTGGCTTATTGTATTTTGGCTATTCATTACTTTACTTAAGTTATTTGGACTAGTATTATTACTTTCGTTCGAGTTTTTTAAATATATTTTGTATATCTAAATCATTAAGTCTTACATGTTTGATATTCTTAATAATATTACTACTATTGTCATTTTCTACGAATAACGTTTGGTATCCGATGTATACACGTTTGTTGATGGGCTGCTCCTTTGTTGTTTGTAGTTTCTTGAAGACTAGTCTTTGACGTTCTTCTTTTGTATCCATGTTTATTTGGTGGTGTAATGTGCGCGTTAACATGAAGTTGCCGCAGGATGTCCAGCCGGCACGCCTAGTTTGCAGCATTGTGCATAGCTCGTCGGTTTTTTCGTGCCTGTGGCGAAAGAGAGTTGTGGAATCCCTCTTTCAGGTCTGACATAAGGAAAAAAAACAAGAGAGCGAGATAAATGGGAGAGCAACAGGCATGGTGACTCCTATTACTCCCGGCCACTGAACCATCAAGAAAAATGTGACATAAAAGTTACGCCCTATGATGGTTCAGATTTTAACCCAAACCATTCCTGCACCTTGTTGTGTGTCTATATTCTTTATTGTGTGTAATGTCTAAACTTCTTTTGTTTTCCCTTTATTTTGTAATGTCGAGAGGGGAACTCTTACCGGGCTGGCCCAAAATCAAATCACCATTGAATATTTTACAACTTTCAATATAAAGTATTTTATTTCAATTTCATACCTAAATTTGTCTCCACCTGGGTTGCTTTTTCAAAAACACAAAGTAAGTGCTTAGTATTAGAACTATTCAAATCAATGAGCACAATAATCACTTAGAATATAGAAACTTAATTGTCTCTATCGGGTTTACTTTTTTGAAATACAACGTTGTCAACAATCAATTTAATCAGACTCTAATTTTTCCGTTATCAATACTAGACTCGTTTCCGCGGTTGTTTTGGACAGACTCCCTCATTCGACGGTTTAAAACAGACTCACTCTTTACTACTTCAAACATTATTTACAACCGATCTACATGAAGAAAAAGCTTTCGCGCTTTTTCTTCGTTTTTTGGCTTTTGCCCTTGATGTAGATATCTGTGGGCAAAGCCGCTGTAGATCGTTGTTTTTCGCGCTGATTAAGCAAATTTCTTTTGCTTATCGTGTACTTGGCTACCGTGTGAAAGGAATGTCGACGGTAACCCGAGCTCGATGTTTATCCTGAGTTGGATTTGAGTACATGGCAACTTTGTTGCAACGTAACTCAATGTACGAAATCCAACTCATTAAATTTTTGTTTAATTTATGTGTTCATGAGTTGGATTTAAATATGTTGCAACTTTGTTGTAACAAAATTCGATATTTGAAATCCAACTCATGAGACTTTTTACGATTTATTTTTATAAATGTCAGATTGGGTTCGATAGAATTTGGCTTATCTTAAAATAAGCGAATCCAATCTGTAACAACCTGGCTGTGGTGCAGGTCCAACCTAAAATAAAATGCCCAAAAAAAAAAATTTAATAAATTATATCATAGGTGATGAGGGAGAGCGAATGAGAAAACAAGACAGGGAAGAAATCTCATTTCATTTTATTACAAGGTATATCCAACCTCAAAAATAAATCTATACACAGAAATTCTCTATTGAAAGCATTTATATGGCTAGACCCAAAACATGACTTAAATTCTTATGTACTTATATTTATACGTCTTCATATAGCTATATTTTATCAGCTAGTACTCTGACATTGATATCTCAAAAAAACATTATTTATACACTAACTGTATTAGGTAATCCTACCTTGAAAATTCTATTGTTGAGGAAGCTCTTTTGCTTCCTTCTATTTGCAAAACACTTGAAGTTGTAGTCAAGGCTGCATAAACCGTGACTTTGTTGAATGAGATCTTGGTTCTTGAACCAAGATCTTCTTTAACTTGAAATGCCTATGGCGGCTAAATCTTTCTGATATTTTATTTGGCTAATTCTAAGAGCCTGACCTCTGGTAGGAGAACAATTAGAACTTCGTAGCAGCCACGTTAATCACACGACACTTTTCGGAGAACTGAATTTATTTAATGTAACACAACAAATTTATTATGACCAAAAATGCTGACTGCGGTAGTGCAGTGACACCGAAGAAGTAACCAAAGGATGAGAAATAAGCTCAGACATTCGTGGCAATTTTAAGCTTGGGCGAGATTCCCATGCATACAATCTCATAAGCGCAAGGCAGGCGATTAGAAAAGTATTTTAAATTCGGGGGTTTAGACGTGTATTTTAAAATATTGAACTAAATAATAAATTGTGAACAAGAAATTTAATATAATAATTCCTATATAATAAAATACATATATTTATATAATATATATAATATAAATTTTGGCAAAGTTCTTCTCAGTCAAATGTTATCTGCCCACCGAGTAAATTATATGGAAATTAGCCGACATCAAAAATTTAATAAAATAATTCGAAGATCGATCTAGCAAAAATCGGAGCGTCAAAAGATGGATTTTAAAAAAATCGACGATTCGCCGATTCTTCCAAAAGAGTGATAATAATCATTATTAATTTGACAAAATTAAAATAAAATAAAACAGTATACATAAAAATGGAATTTCTAATAAGATACAGTGGAAACTCGATTATCCGGGATGCTCGGGACCGGGCTGTTTCCGGATAGTTGATTTTCTCGGTTAATGGAATGGTAAAAAATCTTATTAAAAATCAGCAGATATTTAGACCATATTGTGTATAAGCTTTATTCACCTTATAAACCATCATAAAATTGTTCAACTACGTAAATACATAATAACGAAAACCTAATATTAATGCTATCAGAACTATTTTCAAAAATTATCTCATATGCATACTTAAAGTTTATTCACCTTATTTAACAACATAAAATAGTTCAACTACGTAAATACATAATGAAAACGTATTATTAATGCAATAAAAACAATAATTTTCAAAAATGATAATTGGAGTGATCGCATATCTTTTTTTATCACATGACCAAGCAAATGGATACCATCTATACTTTTATATACATATAGTATCATTCTTGAAATGACTGAAAAAAAGGCATCGTTGCAGATTTGACTAGGTCCATTGCATATTTATCATCTGTAACGGAATTTATGTATGATGCAGACGCTGGCTGTATGTGTACACCGTGAAGTTGCCGCAGGATGTCCAGGTGGCAAGCTTAGCTTTGCAGCACGTCCTAGCACGTCTGTTTGGGGTGAACATCCAATTCACACACAATAATAGAATCGCGTGCCTGTTGCGAAAGAGGGTTGTGGAATCCCTCTTTTATGTCTGCCACATATGATAAAAAAATAAGAAACAGATAGAAGAGAAAGCAACAGGTCTGGTATCACCTGTTACTCCGAGCCACTGAAACATCATAAACGACAACCAGAAAAATTACCCCCTTACTGATGGTTCAGGACACTAACTCACTCGATCCTGCACCTGGCTAGGGTGCAGGCCAAACCTATAGCAAAATGCGGAAATTAAAAATAAAATAAGCCTAAACATTAGGACAAAAGGGAGAAGGGATGAGGGATACAAGATGGGAAACAAGCTTACTGGGGGTTTCTGAAATCAAACTAACATATCATTATCATGCCACTATAAAATTAATGTAATCCCAAAAAAGTTGTAATAAATTGAATTATACAACAAAACAAAACATTTATGCCACAAATTCCTAATGGATAAATCTATCGCGACAAAATGATTATCTAATTAATTCTACATATTGTCGTGCACGTATATAATAATTTAACTGAAATGTATTGATAGTAGGATTTAAGACTGGACATAATTATGAGGACATTCTCAAGCTATGCCAATTGGTTTATAATTATAATTATCAAGCAACAAAAATAATGTCGTGGGGGCAAACAAAAGCGTACGCAAGTATCACGGATAAGTAAAACAAGAACCGAAACTAGTTCGAAATGCTAATAACGGTTATCAGCACTTCCAGATTATGTATCGCGTTTTTATTTCTTTGCTTACAAAACTGTGCAAACTTTAATCAACTTTACAACTTTACGAATTATTTCTCTTTTTTTTCTTTGATAGTCAAGAACGAAAGATAATTTTACTTAGTTAATGATTTTCTGAAAATAATTAAGGTAACCCTATAGCTATGCGGTAAGATAAGCCTCTTATATGTACTACGGTTCTCTTGTTTTAATTCAGCAATTTTTATTTTCCAAAAAACAAAAAACCTCGCCGGAAAGAAAGTGACAACAAATAGGGACTATGTGCAGGAGGGCTACAAAACTTTAACTCTTATAAGGCCAGTGATACTTAGAATGAAAAGAAATATCAACTGAGGCAATTCTATTGAGACTTCATCATACAGTCTGAAATGTTAAAAAACTTCAAGATACTATGCGTAAACTTAAATTATATTATTCACCTACTTAACAGTTATTATTACCAGTCCTTCTAGTATTTAACAAAAATTGAAGCGACATTTATAATAATCCAAGAAAAAGTACATTCGCTAAAATTCTAAGCAAAGGAGACATCTCCCTAAGGTATGTTTCAGCAATATTAACATTTCAGCAAAAGAAACTATATGTGCATGATAACTCACTAATAGCTCGAATGTTTTATAAATACCAAATGACAAGATTTTAATAAAATGTTTAGCAACGTGAAGTTGCCGCGAGATGTCCAAGTGGCACGCGCTAGCTGGCAGCACGTCCTAGCTCGTCGGTATGGGGTCAGGGTCCTTGGACATCTTATTACGCATCGCAAACAGAAGTTCGCGTGCCTGTGGCGAAAGAAGGTTGTAGAATCCTTCCTTCGGGTCTGCCACGAAAAGAAATAAACGTACGAGAACAGATAAAAAGGAAGAACAACAGGTCTGGTGTCACCTGCTGTTCCTAGCCGCACTGAACCATCTTGAAAAGAAAAACGCAAGAAAAGTTAACCCCCATTACGCGATGGTTCAGTCACTAACCCACTCCATCCCTGTACTTGGCTAGGGTACAGGCCCAACCTGTAAAGGGTGCTGAAAAAAAATTGGAACAATAGAACAAAAAAAAAATCAAATTAAAAACATGGGGGAGGAGAGGAAAGGGGGATGACGAAAGCAAGGAGGACAAGAAACCTCATACCTGAAATAAAAGCAAGTTATTTAGGCCATATAATTCATTTTTTTTTCTTAATTATAAATAATACACGTGTCAAGTTGGTGTTAACTTAGCCTTAATTACAATGTCTAATACTGTCAATTAATATATATATATATACCTGACTTATCATTTCATTTTACTAAACAGAAGCTAACTAGGTTAGGCCTATTTCAAAAACATATTATTGCAAAAGATTAAAATTCATACAGCTAACCATTTCAAAACATATTATTGCAAAAGATCAAAATTCATACAGTGAAGTCATTGAAAGCTTAATTATATATATACGAGGTACACATTAGAATAGGCTCATCATTAATACTAAAAATATAGGACTGTCTATACCGCTTATGGAATTACGAGAGTTATTCATAAGACGCAAAATTAACGAGGCGCTGTAGGTATCTCGCTGGACACAATTAATTTCCTTTTCTCATTATAATTTACCGACACGTATTAGAAGAGCGTCCGCAAGATGCGCACTAACAAACCCTTGTTTTTCTTGTATTAGGCCTAATACACCCAATTTTTTTTTATTCAAGAACAGCTCAGCAAAAAAATTTATCATTAAATTCAAATACACGATCGAACGAGAAACGTTTTAGATCACCAAAATATTCAGTACGCCTTTCATTTAATTAGGCTTCGTATATATTTACATTCATTATTTTATTAAAGTGTCTTGGGTTACAGAAGACTCGCTGACTTAGCTCTTGTATTACCCTGCCGCTGGTGCTTTCGTCAACCTTTGTGCTGACGGGAAGAAACGGCCAGGGGAGTTGATTATTTAAGGATGCCTTGTCTTTTCTTCTTATTTTAAAAAAGAAAACACTGTTTACACTGATTGTCTTTATTAACACAAAAGTCCACTAAAATCAATTGCAATTAACAATGTTAGAGTTATCTTGAGTTTAAAAAATTGCACACGCGAAAGCGTTAATTAATTAATTGCACTTTCTGCAATTCAAGAAACAATTCAATCGCTACAGACTGAAATCCACTAATCAACTGCCTTCTGGCCTCCTTCAGGCTATATTTATGTCCATCACACTTACCCCTCAATCAACCATTTATTATTTATTTGTATTTAAGTTCCGATTGGTTGATCGGAACTCGCATCGATTGGGGAAAGCTTACATAATTACACGCAACCGAATTATGTATTTACCCAAATCATAAGAATGGGTTGCGCAGGGGAAACTAGAGAGCAAAAGCTCTCTCAGATTAAGCCGGCTTGGCTAACTTATGTGCCTGCGTATGTTATTGAAGCGGGGAAAACAATCGCAAGTTAAAGTTAAAGGTTAAAGACCCAGCGCACATCGTGCCATCGTAAATGACTTGCTCCAAGAGGCATATACATAGGAAAGTTTTTCCTATGTTACATGTGGGAAAAAGGTCACATTGCGCTTATTTGAAGGCCAGTGCAATGTGCTTTGTGACTTGCATTGGAAGCGAAATTATTGGATGAATTATTGGTTTTGACGGAAATTCGGCATTATATTTCAAGACGAATTTCCGTCGAACCTGTTTATTCATTGAAATAATTTCAATCGAAGGTTGCTGGGTTTGTATGGTAATGATCGGGTTACCGGCTCATTACACCTTTCCCCTTAGAAAAAGAAAGTTACATTTCTGAATGGAATGGTAACTTTCGTAAGATATTATTCAGAGGATACTGAGAAGGTCGTACTGGACAAAATATAGCCGTGAGGTAGTTTTGAGGTAGCTGTTTTACAATTTCAAAAAAAGTTCTATTGCTAAATTTTTTTTTTTTATACATGTTATAATAGAGTTAAGTCAAAGGTGAGCAAGTTGTTACACGTTCTAAGTTGCTTATGTTTATATACTTCCTAATTTTAGCATTACGTGTTATTATTACGATATCAGCTTGTTGTTTTATAGAAAAAATAATTCTCTGTTTTTTTGTATGCTAATTCCATAATTGCATTACCCTGTTTACATGTTTTTCTTATATCTATCTCTTCGGCTGAGCGGATTATATGATCTTATGTTTACATTTTAATTTTTCCACGAAGAATCTTATTATAGATACATATACGTTGCTGTGCTTAAGGTCTAATAATAATAATAATAGTATTCGTCTTAATTAGTCCAATAATAATATTCGTATTCGATATATATATTACATATACAATTGAGTTATTTGAATTAGATAGGATATACGATTAGTTAATGTATACAATTGGTTTTTATAAAATATTAACCCCTATTAAAAATATGTATATAAATTTTTTTTTTTTTTTTTTTTTTTTTTTTTTTTTTTTTTTTTACATTTACTTAGCTTTTTATTTTTAATTCGCAACAAGGTTTATTCAATACAAAGATGGTTATTGTACAGTTAACTGATAGGACGCTCGGCCTTCGACTTGAGGTTCATTGTTCTTGCAATTATCTTGCTGACTGGTTTTCTTATGCAGGAACCTCTTCTTCCATATTAATACTATAATTATAATTGATATTATTCCGAACAGGGTGTAGGATATTGTGTAATGGTGTATATTGTGTGGCGAGAAACTCTTTAGGTTTAATAATTCTTCACTTTGCTTTTGCTGTTTAATTGCCGTACTGAGAGCTTGCAAGTTCTGGTTGTCATGAAATCTTAATACTTGGACTTTTGCGGGGATAGACGCGGGTGTTTGGTGACCTTTAATTGAATAGGTTAAATTCATTGATGGTAAGTAGTGATTATTTAAGGACGACTCTTTTACGTTATGAGAATAAATGTTCAGATCTTTGGTTCGTAGGTAGCATCCGGCTGCCAGCTGAAGGATTCCAGTGTTATGTAACTGGTATGCACTAATTTTGTTGCCGCAAACTGCGTCGACCGTGGTGGATTCTCGTACAGAGAATAACCATTTATTCGGTTGGGAGAGCTGTATCCAAAAGTCGAGTTTTGGCACCTCCTGGATCTCACAATCTGGCGGGATATTCTTGCTGTGTTTTAGTATATCTATTTCGCATAGATTATTGTTTGAATGTACGTTGAAGATAGGGTGGATTAAACGGCAGAAATAATGTACTAAATTATGCGTTTGACAATTTTGTAGATCGGCTCGGTTTAGTGGGTAATAGTGCTCTCGGTTATAATCTATGATAAGATATTCTAAAGACGGCTTTATGTAAGCGACATTATCAAAATGACATGTTGGTAAGGGGTAAACTCTTATTAGTTGATAACTATCCTTAAAGGGCAGAGGTAGTTTGAGGTGGAATATTATTTTGTCGGTACGAATGGCGGTTCGAACATTACTTATTTGGTAAATTTGTAGTAAGTTGTTTCTTTCTTTATTAATTGGGAGTGTAAGGGTGTCTGGAATTTCCTTTTGTATCATCTCCAGCGTATTTCTTATTTGGGCGGGAGTGATTATAGAAGGGTGTGGTTTACCATGTCGAACGTCGGTTACTAAGTCGATTAGGAGGTTTTGTGTTGATTGATACCGTAGCATCATCAAAGTAGTCAAGGAAACCATTATTTCCAATTCTGTCGTAATGTTTTGCATTAGTACATCGCTGTTTACGCGGTTGACTACGGACGTCAGTTTCTCTAACTTCTTTTCGATGTGTATAAACTGTTCCTTGACGGTTAAACGGGTTTTATTAAAGATATTAATGGTAGTATCGATTATGATGGTTTGATTTTTGATTAGTCCTAACAAATATCCCTGGTTGTTGTTCAGTTCGTCTATGTGTTCATTAAACAGCTTTGCATCTTCCTCGTCTAAGGTCCCAAATAGAGTTTTACTTAAACTTCCGACGACATTAAATGGACTTCTCTTGAAACGAGTTATTTCCGGTGTTAGTAAAAAAGAGTTTTGTCTCAGGGTTCTCGAGATGGTATTTAACTGCAGAGTAATATCTTTGCACAGTGGCAACTTGTTATGGTGATGCTCGATTAAGTCGCAAAGCTTTTTCGCTTCTTCAGTACAATTGTTTAACTTATCTAATTCGAAGTTAAAATCCTTAAGATCATAATATATTATTACTTGCCACTCATTGCTGTAAAGTCCTACATGTCCTACTTCTTCGAAATATATCCCGGGATTGTCCTTTAAGTCTGACACCGTTAATGGTCCTTCGGCTTTTGCATTAGTCGATGTTATTCCCCATATTATGCACCAGATAGCTATCGTCAAAACCCTGAAGTGAGGATTCGTATTTTAAAACTTATTCAAGGAATAATTTGAGATTGTTATTGTGGATAGTTTTGGTTTTATTCCCTATTCTAATGGTAGAATTTTCAGTCGAGTTAATTTTTATTACTTCGAATGGCCCACTCCACAAGGGTGCAAACTTATTTTTCCTTGCATTATTTTTTAAAAGTACCTGGTCTCCAATATTATAAGTTTTTACTTTTGTATTTTTATCGTATAACCGTTTTGAGTTTTCTTTACTACCAATTAATTTTTCCTTCGCTATTTGATGACTGTGTTGCAGCCTAACCTTAAGTTCATTAGCATAGTTGTCGTAGTTGTAACCAATGACTGGGTTAGATTTGATCACCGAGGGGATACTCGGAGGATTGCCATAGAGGAGCTCATAAGGAGTATATCCTGTACTTGAGTGTGGACTCGTGTTGTACACGAATATGGCATATGGGATCCAAGAATCCCATGTAAGAGGGTCACGATTAACATAATGTCGCAAGTATTCGGCAAGAGTTCTGTGACACCGCTCTAATGCTCCGTTGGTCTGTGGGTGATAGGGGGTAGTTTGGAGTTTCGTTATTTTGAGCAACTTGCATGTTTGCGTAAACACATCACTTAGAAAATTGGATCCTTGGTCAGTTAATACTGATTCTGGGATACCGTGCCTACAGACTATGTTTGTAGTGAAGGCTTCCGAAACTGTACCTGCTTCGGCATTGTGCAGTGGTATCGCCTCCGTGAATTTGGTAAGGTCATCTTGGAATGTTAAAAGGTAACGATTGCCTTCATGACTTAAGGGCAGTGGTCCTACTATGTCAAGATATATTTTCTCAAACGGCCTCGTGCTGGTCGTTGTTATTTTCATGGGTATTTTGGGATTTTTACACAACTTATTTGTTTGGCACGAAACGCATTTTTTTATATAGGTTTCCACTTGGTGATTAAGTCCGGGCCAGTCATACATGATTCGTATTCTTTTTGTCGTGCGAGCTATTCCCTGATGTCCTCCGATTGGCGAGTTATGGAATAATTCTATTATTTTGGACTGTTCTTCAGGTTTTGTGATGACCTTAACGCGTGATATGTACAGTTTTGGGTCAATATTAGTGTCTTTGAATATGAAATACAACATGTTTTTTAATTCTAAAAGGATCAACGGTCCTACGTTTGGAAGGGATATATTTGCTTCATTAAGGTGGTTTTTCACGCAATACGTTTTAATATCGTTTAAACTGTTAAGGACCTGATTGTACTCTCTTGCAGTGCGTGAGGGAATGGTCACTTTAGCGATTAAGTATCGTTTTTTGTTTACTTCGTATTCTTCTAATACTCCGAAGTTCAGTTTTTGACTCAAGCTCGGGATGAGTTCGTTAAGATAAATTTCGGTTTCGTCTTCTGTTTTTGGTAAAAGAAAAAATTTAAGCTTTATACCTTTTTGATTTAGTATATGTTCATATTTTTCTCTTAGGGGATTATTTTTGGGTTGAAGTGATGAAGTATATTCTGTGTATAAGTCGCGGAAATCGTTTTTATTTTCTTCTGTGATATTCGGTTCTTTATTAACTTGGGCCTGTCGTCTGGTTATTACGTTCACTACTTTGTCTTCATTGTTATTTGTGACGCAAGGGGGGAACCTGCTAAGAGCATCCGCGTTGACATTGAGCTTTCCTGGTTTGTGGATAATAGTGTAATCGTATTCCTCCAACTTGATCCTCCATCTCATGAGTCGAGAAGTGGAATCCTTTAACTTCATCAGCCAAACGAGTGGCTTGTGATCTGTGACAATGTTAAACCGTCTACCATACAGGTAAGGCCGAAATTGTTCGACCGCGTAGACGATTGCTAACAGTTCCTTTTCTATCGTGGAGTACCGGGTCTCAGCCGGGTTTAGAGTTCTGCTAGCATAGCATATTGGTAAATCCTTCCCGATTTCTCCTTGTGATAGGACGGCACCTATAGCGATGTCGCTTGCATCTGTGGTGACGTTAAATGGTTGGTCAAACTTGGGGTAAGAGAGGATTGGTGCGGTGATCAGTTTATCCTTTAGATTTACAAAAGACTCGTCACAGAAACTGTCCCATTTAAATGGCGCTTCCTTTTTTAACAGGGCTGTCAACGGTTTAGCTATTTGAGCGAAGTTGGGAATGAATCGCCGATAATATCCCACAAAGCCGAGAAATGCTTTTACATCCTTAGCCTTTTTGGGCCTTGGGTATGTCTTTACCGCTGTAATTTTAGAGGGGTCTGGTTGTACCCCACTTTCGCTCACGATATGCCCTAGATACACTATCTCTTTTTGAAGGAAATGACATTTGTCTGGTTGTAGTTTTAGCTGGTGCATTTTTAATCTATCAAACACTTGAGCTAATTTTTCATTATGATCTCTCAGGTTATGTCCGTATATGACGATGTCATCCAAGTAGACAAAACAATGTAATCCCTGCAGTCCCGTTAAGGCCGTATTCATTAGCCGTTGGAATGTGGCGGGTGCACCTTTTAATCCAAAGGGCATCCTATTGAAATGATAATGGCCAAACGGGGTGCTAAAGGCTGTCTTTTCCTTATCTTCGTTGTCCATGGGTATTTGGTGGAACCCGTTAGCTAAATCTAACGTGGTAAAATACTTGGAGCGACCGAGTTGATCTAGGATGTCCGTTATATTTGGCAATGGGTAGGCGTCTCCGAGTGTAACCTCGTTAAGACGTCTAAAATCTACGACGACTCTCCAACGTTTTTTACCGGTTTGGTCGGGTTTTTTAGAAACTAGCAGCAATGGCGAGTTCCACGGACTTTTACTGGGGCTTATAATGCCTTGGTCCAACATTTCCTTTATTTGTTTGTTGATCTCACACCTCTGTGACTCAGGTAAGCGATATGGTTTAACGTAAATGGGGGTTGTATCCGCTTTAATAGGGATAGCGTGTGTGGCTGCGTCAGTACAGGTTAAGTTGTCCCCTTCTAAGTAGAACAACTCATTGTACTGGCGGCACATTTTTAATATTGAATCCTTCTCCTCATTATTGCAATGCTCGAGATTTACGAGTTTTTCGAGTCTTCTTAGTCGATTAGTGAATGGATCTTGGTCGTAATTGGCTTGAACTACTTCGTAATGCTTGAGAGGTTCCCAATAGGGAGTAATTTCCTCATATGGTATGTTATGCTCTTCTTCATTCGTGTTGAGCATTAGTATTTTAGCTATATGGCCATTTGGTTTAGTTATTGTGTTTCCTATAAACACACCGGATCTAATTTCTCTTTTTTCACAGAATATTTCTTGGTCAGAATTAATAGGTATATTTGCAATTAATTCACTTCGCGGGGGTAATGTTATACTGCCAGGAATTTTTACATTATTTGGCTCTGTTTTTATTGATAATTGGTTCGTCGGCCTTACGGATTGATACCCGGTTTCCAGGATCGCATGTTTTACCTTATCCCTGTATGGCTCTCCTGTATGATCCACCTGGGTGGTGAAATTTCCATTGTTCAATGTATTTGAAATTTCACTCGCCGGATCTTTACGAGTGTTACTGGGATAATTGGGCGAATTGATCTTAATTCCTTTTTTAATAGGGTCCACATAGGCGGTAGAATTCTTATTGCATAATGTTCCCGAATTCTTACACACCGGATCCTTTTTAGGGTTACTAATTGGGTTGGTTAAAGCCAAATAAGTTAGATCCTCACCTAGTTTATTCATTTGCTTGTGTACAGGGGTTACTACTTCATTAGCTGTACATTTTTTCCTTTCTGCTTTTATTATTTGATCGTTATTTACCGACAGAGTTTCTGATCTTGTATTTATTTCAACTTCTAAGTATTTTTCTGAACAATTTAAATTACACTTAAACTTCTCTAAGAAATCTACACCGAGCAAGCCGCCATATAATAGGCTGCTGCCTCGGGGTATTAGGTGAAAAGGATGTTCTATTATAATTTCCGCATTTTTGTCACCAATTTTAATTTTCCCAAGTGATACTCCGATTGAGGAAGTATATATTCCTGCAATTGTTGTTATGGTGCACCTTAAACTTTCATGTACAAGTGCTGAGTCGTCTGTTACTTCTTCCCTGAGGAGACTTATTTCTGCTCCAGTGTCGATTACGAATGTAGACGATGCGGATTTTGAAATATTTAAAGGTAAATTTACTAATAATGCGCTTCCTCGTTTATAAATGGGGATTCGCACTTTAAGTTTTTGTTGGGACAGGACTAATGGATGACGGCTTGGGTAATTATTTCGCGGGGGTTCTCGCCGTCTGATTCTTCCCGCGTGAGGGAGTTTTCCGATTGTATGTCTAAAGGGGTGGACCACCTAATTTGTTTGAGCTGTCGAGGTTGTCCTCTTCGGTTGGGTCCACCTTGGAAGTTTCTAGTTAGAACTTGTGAATTCTGGGGCTGATACTGAAGTTTACGATGGGAATTTTCGTCTTGAAATTTTTTTCTGCAGTCGTAAGTGCGATGGTTTGGTTTACGACAATATTCACAAGTTACGCGGTTGACTTCTCTTTTCACGTTGTGAAAAGCAGGGAACACAGGGAGTTGTCTTCTCTTGAAACAACTAACCTTTGTATGGCCTTTTCTGCCACAATAATCGCAGAAGGGTGTGTTATTTGTAACGCGAGGTGTATTAGAGTGGTTTTCCTCGATTCGTTGGTCGTGCTCAGTGGCAAAATTAATGAGTTGTCGGAGGTTTGTCTCAGAATGAGCTTTCACAATAACTTTCAATTGGTCGTTCCTGATACCATCTTCGAATGCGCGAATGGCATTCTTCTCGTTTTCTTTTAACAAGAAGGCTCTTGATGTTGATTCTGTTGCTTCTTGAAGGGTTACGCTGTTTAGATCAGCTAGATGTTTGGCTACCTTACGAGCAAAATCCTGCAAGCTTTCACGCGGAGTTTGTTTTAGGCGTAATAACTCTCCTTGGATTGAGATTCGAGGCCTATGCTCGAGAAAATGAGCGTTTATTTCGCTTTTGAGCTCATTCCAAGTCGTGATTTCTTTATATCTGAAGATATCGTATGCAGGACCGGTGAGCTTAGTTTTGAGCAAATTTAAAAAGAGCTGCCTGTCTGATTCGCTCTTGGCTTGGGAGAAAAGTAAGTCACAGCAAGCCACGAATCGATGCAGGTCGTCAGAGTTCCCATCGAAATCGGGGATCATGCTTCTTGCATCAGTAAGGGAAATACCCCTAACGTCGACGGTTGGTTCGGCGTTTCCTGCTGGCATTTTGGCAGGTTTCTTTTGGTGCAGATATTGAACAGCACGTGCCAAACGAGTGGTTGTGTGCCTCCGGCTCTTAGTAGCCTGGGCTTTATAATCCTTAGCGCGCGTAGATACTATTTTGACACTAGGTAACTGCTTAGTTACGAGATTTGGTCAATAGTTATCGAGCCAAGACAACACCTTCAGGAATTTTCAAAACAACGCGGGCACGAAACACTAACCAAGTTTAATTTCCATAGACAACGAAAAAGAGAAACAGAATATACAACGCAGCATAACACCGGAATTCATGAAACACAATAATTCAAAAAAAAAATTCATCACCATATACACCATTACATTACATTATATTGAGAATTAATTTAACTGTATGACACGAATGAGAAAAAAAATTTATGGGAATAATTCTAAAATTGGTTTCTTAAAATTATACGAGAAAATTTATACCACTTACTTCCTAAGGCTCTTTAGCCGGCGTAACCTGTCCATGATTTTTTGTGCTTCTTCGAATGGTGTGGTGTCTTCGTCCTCTGTTGCTGGTGTAGCGTAGCTTTGAAGCTTCTCCTTGAGTTCCTGAATACGGTCTTCACGGTCCATCTGGGTGTGATCTTGCCTGTAGTAGAGTGGGTAAAGTTGGGCAGTGTTAATGGGCTGCCTGCCTTATATTGTTCCTCTGTGGATGTCTATTATTTCAGACTATCCCGATGATCAAAAGTTGGAGGGCCTATTTTTTCAGGACACCTCTTCGTTGGACAAGCACCTGGCTTGGGATGCTGTCTGGAGATCTCTGTTTTAGGCTTTCAGAGATCCCACCGCTGCCACCATGTGTATTACCCTGCCGCTCGTGCTTTCGTCAACCTTTGTGCTGACGGGAAGAAACGGCCAGGGGAGTTGATTATTTAAGGATGCCTTGTCTTTTCTTCTTATTTTAAAAAAGAAAACACTGTTTACACTGATTGTCTTTATTAACACAAAAGTCCACTAAAATCAATTGCAATTAACAATGTTAGAGTTATCTTGAGTTTAAAAAATTGCACACGCGAAAGCGTTAATTAATTAATTGCACTTTCTGCAATTCAAGAAACAATTCAATCGCTACAGACTGAAATCCACTAATCAACTGCCTTCTGGCCTCCTTCAGGCTATATTTATGTCCATCACACTTACCCCTCAATCAACCATTTATTATTTATTTGTATTTAAGTTCCGATTGGTTGATCGGAACTCGCATCGATTGGGGAAAGCTTACATAATTACACGCAACCGAATTATGTATTTACCCAAATCATAAGAATGGGTTGCGCAGGGGAAACTAGAGAGCAAAAGCTCTCTCAGATTAAGCCGGCTTGGCTAACTTATGTGCCTGCGTATGTTATTGAAGCGGGGAAAACAATCGCAAGTTAAAGTTAAAGGTTAAAGACCCAGCGCACATCGTGCCATCGTAAATGACTTGCTCCAAGAGGCATATACATAGGAAAGTTTTTCCTATGTTACATGTGGGAAAAAGGTCACATTGCGCTTATTTGAAGGCCAGTGCAATGTGCTTTGTGACTTGCATTGGAAGCGAAATTATTGGATGAATTATTGGTTTTGACGGAAATTCGGCATTATATTTCAAGACGAATTTCCGTCGAACCTGTTTATTCATTGAAATAATTTCAATCGAAGGTTGCTGGGTTTGTATGGTAATGATCGGGTTACCGGCTCATTACACTCTTCACCTACTCAGGGTTTCAAACGAAATTCACTATCATTGAACCTATATCCACTTTCTGACAATTCTGACAATTGAAAAACTTACGACATATCGTCCCTTTTTCTTTGTAATAAGGAAGTGAATTCTAATACCTCTAACATTCCCTAATAAGATGAACTCTCTCTATTTAAGAAGGGAGATTAAAATTATAAACATCCTATTCCTTGAGGTACTTAACTAGATGAAAACTGCCTGATTTACGGAATTTACACTTCGCTGTCTCAGCAAAAACCTACACTAGCAATGTTGAGTTAAACAAACTATGTATATATATATATATCTAATATAAGCAAAACACACAAATACGATTCACAATTAATCGTACATTTTCTGACTCTACACTGCCTGACTTTTATTACACTTTCAGGCACATCACTTGACCTCTCAAAACTATGGCGCTAAGTTAATGTTTAGGAAAATGACTACTTTATAGGAACTTAGTCTACTCTTCCTTTTCTTGGTTTTTTTGTTGCCTGATCGGCGTAAATAAATTGACAAAAGAATAAAATTTTTAGTTAATAGTTAAGTACTTACTTCAAACATGTGTGATTTCCTTACTCTTTATAACAGTAGGAATATACTAACTCTTACTGCAAGTCTTTATCCCCACGCGTTCGATTACATGCAGGAGTTATAAGTACCGTTCCTGCTCCTGAGTTCAATGGGATTGAAGGGGCCTTCCTTGGCCAGGATTCCCTATTCCAAAATTTTCTTTCCCTTTGTTTACGTTCTGTTGACTTTTTTTCTCGTTTTCCTATCTCGGGCCTGGATTAATCGTGCGTGAAGCGACGAGCAAATTCCTGCACATGTTTATATGCATATAGGAGGGTGTTCTGGACTACTTTCATCCAACTGCCGGGCGTTTTGCCTCCGCGTATTTTGCGGCCATTCTCTCTCTTGTATATACCTATTGTATATATATTTGTAGGTTTCTGTGCTGTCTGGTGAAAAAAAAGGCAAGACAGTAATTGCGCTGTGGCGCGTTCTCTTTTATTCGTCGTTTTCTTTTTTGCGGCCAGCCTGCGTAGGCTTCCACGTCACTAGTTATCGGAAGCTCGTCAAAAACGATAAGCCGTGATGGCCGAAATTCAATATACTGGGCTTAAATATTTAATTGTTGAACTTATCCGAGATGGATGGCTCGGATAATTTCGAAATTATTTTGTATTGATTTTGCCACTTACCTCTTGTAGTCGTCGTCCTCTGGCAGGTGACACGGAATGTATGCCTCTTCTTACCAAAGGCACAGCATTCGTGGCATATTAAGGAGACGAAAACTACAGAAGTACTAGGTAACTCAAAAATAGGGTGTGAATGTGACTTCCCACGTCAGCACACAGATGGCGCGAAATATTAGGGAAATGGCTCACATTACAAGATGAAAACGTTTGTTACGGCACTGTAGTTAAGGAAAAACAATAATTTTTTTATCATCTAGGCTGCGCTTCGTAACATTTTAGTTTACGGGTATGTGATGCACTCTGTGTGCGCGTGTGTTGCAACGTGAAGTCGCCGCGGGACGTTCAGGAGGCACGCGCTAGCTGGCAGCACGTCCTAGCTCGTTGGTTTGGGGTGAGGGTCCTTGAACATCCAAGTCACACATCATAACTTGAATTCGGGTGCCTGTGGCGAAAGAAGGTTATGGAATCCCTCTCTCAGATCTGTCACGAAGCATAAAAACTACAAGAGAGACAAAGGGAGAACAACAGGTCTGGCGTAGCCTGTTACTTCCGACCACACTGAACCATCTTGAAATCGCGAAAGAAAATTTACCCCCTTATGCAATGGTTCAGATACTAACAAAAGAAAACAGAACCCTATCTACCCTAGCTTCAAATATATGCTTTTATCAAATGAAAAACAAAGGGTTCTTAATTAATTGCTTACATTATACTACTTAACACACCTTTAACTGGTCCTGAAAATATTTCTTATTCCTGTATTGCGCTTGATATCGAGAAGGGAATACCTAAATCAAAGTGGATAGGAATAATAACTATAGTTTTCTATTGTTTCGTTACCGGCCGATGAGCGAACGTATCAGAATATACCCTGATATTTGTCGCATGTATCTAGCTAGATAGCATGTAGGTTGTAAGGCGTTATTGGCGTTAGCGACTACGTTAAAGTAAACCAACAGGCAAACCCGAAAACCGATCGGTGTCACTTAGTATGTGTGCAGTACCGTGGGGACCAAAACTATTCTACTTGTTCTAAGCAAGTTTCAAGCCTCACTTCAAACATATAATTTCAGGTTTGAATTAGTTTTCTAGGAAATATGTTAATGATATTTACATATTTACGATTCTGTCTCAACAGGTTAAAAACACGAATAAGGGTTATCACTTTTTGAAAGTTAACTGCTATGCGGTAAGTATAACGAAAATATGCATCTTATTTGTTTTTTTTCCACCGAGCTTTAATGTCTTCCTTAGTTCTTAGGAGGAAGATAAATCCTTTGACACATTAACCTTGTCTTTGGATCCTTTGCTGCCTGACCTACTTGTTCTGCCAGTATCTTCTTTTCTTTTCAAAGGGGCTCCTGCTATCGGTGCACACTGAGGATTTAACTTTCTCAGTTTTACTGTTGGTTCCTGGAATGAATATTACTTTATTCGGCTGCTTTAAGCTGAGTCGATCCTGACCTTGCTTAGAGAGGTGAATCTTCCTGGCGGAGTGCTTGTCTCTCGTCCATCTTCGGCAATCACGCGAATTTTATTTTCACGGCGGTTAATTGCAAGTTTGGGATTCCATAATGAGCGAAAATGTTCTGTTAAAAAGTGTGTCGGAGCGGGCAGAAGTGCCTAAACGGGGGATTGCTAATCTTTCACGATGTTCAAAGGATGTTTTGCTTTCAATCTCGCAGAATTTGAGAAGTTCCAAAAATAAGTTCTTGGGAATATTTGTGTGGTTCTTGAGCTGCTACTACTTCTCGTTAATTATTCTTAGACATGAATTCACAGGTATGTTATTAAACAATGAGATCGCATCAATGACCCGAAGCCCGAGTACCTATATATTTCCTGTTGTATAACAACTTAAGGGGGAGGATGAAGCAACTACCAATCAACCAACCGGGAAATATAACTCAGCAGTTAAGGTCATACACCCAGCACAGGTCATTCATTAATTAACCACATTTTATCATTAATAAGTATTTTTTAATATGTAAGCATTTCATCATTTATTATTTCTCAATATATGTCATCATGATGACAATTTTAATTAGTTCATTTCACTTTGTTAAGATAGCACTTTTGTTTCTATATAAACAGTGTAATAATTCTAAAGAATCAGAATAAAGTTTATTCCAACTCGAACAAGTCGTTTGTGATATTATTAACGCCTTGTCCATCAAAGCCTGAAGCGGCTATAATCTATCTGTTATAAAGTTTAAGGGAAACTTACTTGGATGCTCCAACCAAACTGGATCTCGTTTTATCCCGCCTTCTAGGCACACTTTTATGTTGTCTTATCTACTTTTAATTACACTACGTCTTATGGTTAAACTGACACCACAATTTTTTATTCAATAACAATGACACCACGATTTGTACTTAAAATACGTGTACTTTAGACAACCTCACCTATTCATACTTAGAACCAAATTTTTTGTTCTTTCAACCCGACCCAAACGGAATTTGATGACAAGACGCTTTTGCCTGAGAACTTTGATTTTCGTTCAGTTGCCTCGCTATCATTTTTTATGTACTTCGACTTGCTTTTTTTGTTTATAAAAATTTATCCGTTAGTCACTTCGTGGAAGAGGAAATGCAATTTCCTCTGTAAATTGTTCACCTAGTGGCTATTCGTGGGTAAGTTTTGTATAATTTTTTGAGATCATATCCATTATCCGATGTTGTTGACAGTAAATGTCTAGCATCCGATTTCGGATTTTCTGACCCGTAACATATCGTAGTGTTCAAGTGTCGCTTTCTTCGATATTATACGCACTGCGGTTTTAAGGGCCTATATTTACGTCTACCTTGTTGCCTCCTCTACTGCTACCTGTTGCTCCAAACGGGTGGGTGATATTTAAGTGTTTTGGTGGCCTGTGCTATTTACAAAAGACCTTAGATATAAATTCGCTTAGTTTATTCACAATCAAGTTCTGCCCAATCCCGATTTCTCTTCTTTTTTTTATTTTTGATGGGCAATTCTTGTAAGTGAGTGGTGTAAACTAAAATATCTCGTGAGAGATTTATCCAAGCAATGATAACTTGAAAATTATTGCAAATCATTTGCACATACTTTATGAGGCTGTTAAGTCGACCGGCTTTCTGACAAGAATTAAAGACGTCTTTCTCCTTTGCGGAAGTGTCACCTTTATTTCGTAGCAAAAGCAGGGCGAAAAACCTCAGGGTTTTAATAAAAAGGCACGTTCACGTGAAATGAAGTCGGTGTGCCGCGGTATCAATTCATAGGTGGCGCTGACTAAATTTTAAATGTTAAATGTCTCACATTACGGTATCATGATGAATTCCCCCTCGTCGAATCACTATCCATTAAATGGTCCAAATTGCTGCTATCCTCAATCATGTCTGAATATCATATTGACTAAAATTTCTCGTTTGTTGATTACAGTCACCATTTGAGGTGGTTGTAGAATTATTTCTGGCGCTGTTTTTTGTGAGTTTTTCAACTGGCTACCTAATCTTTTTAGTTTGTCTCTTAATGTAGTTTTTCTGCTGTAGTGTGTGCGCGTATGTGCAATGTGAAGTTTCCGTAGCATATGTAGTAGGTGGCACGCCTAGCTTGCAGCACCTACATAGCTCACCGTTTTGGCGGTCAGAGTTCTTGGACATCCAAGCCACATACATATAACTTAAACCCGCGTACGTATTTTTTTTTTCCAGCGTAAGCAAACTACAAAGAATATTCACTTGTATAACAAAGTCGTAAAAAGCATAATTTAAAGTAGATTATAAACTGAGTACGATCACATTAATTCTTGCGACCGTAAACTAAATGTTGATTAACGTTATATACTATTTAATAAAGACCTGTTGAGGTATCGACTCAATGGCACTATGAAACGTATTGTTACGTACTCCAATATTTACCAGTCTATCCCAAAAAAATTCTTTTGTACATTCCTGGAGAGTTTTCTGAAAATTATTTTAATTTCTCATTTTTGTTTATTCTATTATTCTAAATATCTTCAGTCGAATTATTACCTATACATGTATACTTCCCTTCAATTACATACATTCAAATGAATTTAAACCTTTGTTTAATCAGAAAGTTTCCTTTCGACTAACACTTGGTAGAAGTCATTTATTGAAAAATGAAAAAAGTAAAAGCACACCATTGCTAAGAAATTATTACTCCTGTTTTGTGGAAGTAAAGTAAGCATCTTACTATGCTTTGGAAGCAGTCTTATAATAACACTTTTATCATTCGTTGTTCACTTGTTCTCTTACGTCTGTTTACTTAAAATCTATTATTATTAATTTGTATAGTTATCAATCATTACAAAGAAATCATCGTAAATGCATCTATAATTCACGTTCGCCAATAATATTCGTACTGTCGACAAGTACAGTCACTGATTTTATATATATTGATAAATTCTAATTTGATTAAGTTCTGTATGTGCTGAAAATCACCAACCCAACTGGAAATTCGAACTCTTATACTGCTGCAATACATCATAAAGATGAACCTAATGACATCCGCCAACAAGACAAAAAAATTATAAGCCGGCTCCCGGTGCCAGATATGCTGGTGGATGAAGACTGTTGGACAAGATGTGTGGCAAACTAGACATGCCCCATGTCCTGTATATGAGGATGGTGCATTGTGGGCCCTTTGTCACCACAAAAGATGCTACTATATAACCGGCTCCCTAAATTGCCCAGGTGGTCTTGAAAAAGTAACACTGGCACCACAGTCACTTACTTCTATCAAAATTCTGTTCTCATCCGGAGAGAATCACAGAATCCTGTCAAAAAAGTACCGCCAAATCTTGTCGAAGATTAAAAATGTACCAAAACGTACCACCAATAAAAAGAATTCATGTGAAGCACATGACTGAATTACTTACTTGTGTGCGTCAGAAACTTTCGAACAGGCAATGTATTCTGATCTTTTAAGTACAGTTGACATTTGTGAATGCACATAAGGAAAGTACACGTGTCTCTTATCCACAAAGTCTCAGGGAAAACAAATGTTTAGCTCTGAGTGCAGGGTTGCCCGATGTAGGAAATATATAAAAGCAACCAAAATTGTTTCTTACTTTGTTGGACATTCGAGAGACAGATTGATCAGTTGAAATTTTTGGAGAAATTGACTCTTTAAAAAAATACAACAATTGGTTAGGTAGTGATCAAAGTTTTTAAAATAGGATTACCAGTGACAGTGTTATGACCGAAAAGTAATTTTTGATCTATTAAACAAAATAAAGGTGGAATCCTACACCTTCACACCGAAGGAGGAGAGAAAGACGACGTTGGTCCTCAAAGGTGTGCAACACACCTTTAATGAGGAAGATGTAAAGGATGCCCTAGAACGCGAGCAGAAGGGTATCCAAATTAAGAGCGTGGTGAGGCTGATAACTCCACGTACCAAAGCAGCAGGAAAGCAGATAAATGCGTTCATCGTCACTTTTGACGGAAAACATGATGTCGACCAAATCATGAAGGTGGACCGCCTCATGAATCAAATTGTGCACTGGGAGAAGCACAGCGTCAAATGAATCTCACAGTGCAAGCGATGCCAGCGATTCGGCCACGTAGCGTGTAACTGCGGTCAGCTATACAGATGCGTGAAATGTGCGCAAAACCACGGACCAGGAGAGTGCCGCCGCATCAAGAACGACGAGACAGCAAAACCTTTCTGCGTGAACTGCCAGAAAGAAGGACATCCAGCCAGGTACAGAGGATGCTCCAGGTACAAGGACATCATAGAAACCTGAAACCAGTAGAAGCAGAGAGAGCAGTTCGCTAGGCAATCCACCAGGAACTACATCCAGCTAGGTATGTCTTTCTCACAAATATTAAATAAAACTAACCCACCAAAAACTAACTATCCTCAAATCCCAACAACTGTTCGCCAGCAAGAGGCACCTAAAATCGCCCCAAAAACATGGCAAAATTACGTGGACAACTTCTGCACGGCGAAAGCTCTCTTCGGATGCGACCTCTTCGCTCTTATGGGCAAAATAAATCATTTTATTCCTCAATACAGGAAACTCACCACCCTCGCGGAACGTCAAAGCGCATATTTTTCAATTTGCTTTTAACCTATGTCTAGGGAACTAAAAAGACTAAAAATTCTAACATTTAACTGTAATTCTCTAGTACGACATAACTAGAGAATAGGCCTCAACTCCATCCTTGGTGAGCAATTTCCCCATTTCGTCCTCTTACAAGAGACGTACCTAAACCCCAGACACAATTAAGTTTTTGAGAATTTCTCAACAGTCCGAAATGATAAATCGGAAACAACCTTAGGAACAGCTGTCCTTATAAAAAACCACCTAAAATTCCAAGAAGTTATGATTGATAGTTTTAACAATATAGAATGCACGGCTGTAAAAGTCTTTCTTACCTCCCAGGAATCTCTCCTGTTGATTTCGCTGTATAACAAGTGTGGCGCTTCGGCCGCACAATTACGACGAAATCTTGAAATTATAAACAATCTCTCCAAAAAATACATCTACACGGTAATTGGAATTGGAAAATACTCAACCGCATCTATCACAGGACCCTTAATACCCAAAATTCAGCATACCAGTCCGTGCTGTCCCAAGTCAAGTGTTTATCAATCATTATTGATGAACAAACCAAACTGCATTGCGATGAACAATTCAGGAAAAGGCTTGAACAAATCAAAGCAAATGCCCAGACATTTGAGAATATTAACAAAGTCTGCGGTAGGAAGCCCAAATTTTCCAAAACAGTATCAAACAACGAGGAAATTCTCATTCTCCCACAAGAAAAGTGTGATGCCTTCGCAACATACTTCCAGGAAACGTTCAAGGACAACTCAAGTCTGAGCAAACCAGCCTTCTACAATGAAGTGAATACACGTATTAACACCTTCTTGGATAATACGGAATCCATACCTCAAACGTTCTTTAGTGTGGATAATCCAGCAATTCATCCACAAGAGCAATCCATTTTCACGAACCCTCTTCAACTTTTCATTCTCACAAAAACCATTAACAGCAAAAAATCGAGTGGCTCTGACCAAATCTCAAACGCTGTTTTGAAAACGCTCCCACCAATAGCTCACGACTTTCTCTCGTCGATTTTCAACAATTGCATAAACAATTGTCACTTTCCAAAAAATTAGAAAACCTCCCGTATTCTCCCCATTCCTAAGAAAACTTCATCCAAGGACATCAAGGAATTCAGACCCATTTCACTGATCTCTAATGTGGGGAAACTCTCCAGCAACAAATCACAAACTCCTGCGAAGAGAATAATATTCGGCAGGAATTTCAGTTCGGCTTCAAGCCACAACATTCTACACTACATCCACTGCTGAAATTTTATACTGACGCCACTCTTGCTCTAAACAAAAATGAATGCACAGTCAGCTGCTTTCTTGATCTTCGACTCTGTTTGGACCAATGGTCTAATTTACAAACTAAACCAATTCGGTTTCCCACCGCACCTCAACAAACTAATCCACGGTTTCCTGACGGAAAGAAACTTCTACGTGGAGCTAGATAGTCAAAAATCAGCACTTAAACCGATAGAGGCAGGTTTCCCACAAGGATCAATCTTAGGCCCCATACCCTTCAATCTGTTCACGTCTGATCAACCTGCAAATGAAAATTGCACAACACTTCTGTACGCAGATGACTTCTTAACATATACCCAATCACTCTGCCCGATTTTGGCCGTAAATAAGGTCAACCTCCACCTCGGAAAGCTCCAAACTTACTATAAAAAGTGGGGAATCAAAATAAATGTTTCAAAATCTGAACTCATTTGCATTCGAAAACTTCAACCGGGCGAAACCGGCAAGTCTCAAAATCCAGGCAAATCAAAGCCGCCTACAATGGCGGAATTATTGCCCCGTCCCAGAAAGCAAAATATCTAGGAGTGAACTTCAATGAACTCCTAAGATTCAATGCTCATGACAAAGCTGTTATTAACAAAGCAAATTTCGCCTACAGCCTGCTCAGCCCAATCATCAATGTCAGGAATGGACTCTCAACCAAAACCAAACTTTTGCTGTACAAGCAACTCATAAGACCCGTCATTACGTACTGTTTCCTTATTTGGCACACCATCTCCCCAACTTACATGCAACGCCTCGGTAATCTCGAGAGGAAAATTCTCCGTGCATGCACGGGACTCTACAGAAAGGAACCTCACAAATACTACTTCAATAGCGAGCTTTATCAAGCCGCAAACATTACTCCTATCAAGGAATACCTAGTCCACCTAGCAACAAAACAAATGGAAAAGATTCCATTTCATCCCAATTCCCTCATAAACAACTTACCGGACCTTCTCATACCGGAAGACTTCAGATATCTCTCACCCCTGCTTCTTACGAAGCCCGAAAACTCCGACATTTATTTCCACAACGGAAGAGTAACCTTTGACGATGTGAAAGGAATTCACTACCGAGGGTAGTCTACCCAGTCTAAAGCTCACCAAAAATTAGGACCCAACTGACCCTAAGCATCCTCCGAATTCCCAATCCCTCCCAAATCCTATTCCTTCACCCTTCCTTAATAACTAACACTTAAAGTGAAAGACAAACCTACGGCTGATGTAGCGCAGCAGCCGTACCGAAGGAAGACAACTCAAGGAGAAGTTGAATATGGAGAC
Organism: Leptarthrus brevirostris; assembly: GCA_964036015.1. Classification (NCBI taxonomy): domain Eukaryota; kingdom Metazoa; phylum Arthropoda; class Insecta; order Diptera; family Asilidae; genus Leptarthrus; species Leptarthrus brevirostris. Next base: position 123,689,803 of record OZ038372.1, read on the forward strand.
AAACATCGAAGAAGGACAACGAAGGACGACAACGAATCGAACTGAAGGCCGAAGATAAGCCTCTACGTGGAGAGAAACCATCCGGAATCGAAGAAGATTAGAAATTTACAGTGTTTTAAAAACGCGCGGTCCGCACTTGACTTGACTTGACTTGACTTGACTCTTACTTTGTTCGAAGCCGTTTATCTAGTAGTAAGTAGTCACCGCTCTGTTGGGTGGGAGTTTTTCGTCTCTTTTTTTTGTACCGAAGGGGATTAACATTTCCTACTGCTGGTCAACAATATCGGAATTTTTCAAATGAAATGTATGCAGAGCCTCAGGACACTTAGTTGTAGAGGATGATTACTGACTGATCGCTGCTTTCCCTTTACCTTAGAGCTTTTGTTTTCTCTAATTTGTAGTCGATCAGTCGTTTACCATGTCTTATTAAAATTAAGGTCTACTCGTACTAGACCCTTGTGCCGCCTCACACAAGAAATTTAAGCTTGGACCAGTCTAGTATTGCCGTAGGCTCGAAGGAACAAAAATGTTTGGGTGAGTGTAAGAAAAAGAGAATCTAATTACTTTTTAAAACTTGAACTATATTCAAAATAACCTTTACGACTGAACCTATTTACAATGAGTGCTTACATTTGTAATGAAAAAATTGATCAATCAACATAATATTACAAACGATCAAAGTTCAATGTCATTCGGTGCAATTACATTTATAGCTGGTTTAGCTGACGCATAGATTTATGCTGAGCACAAGGTGCGTTGATCCTGCAATATGATGACGCGAGAATATTTACAGCGATGAATGAACTTATGCACTGATTGACTGAAATTTGATATACATAGAATGGAATTTTATTGATTTAGAAAAATTACAAATTCAGGAATTTATGACTTAGTGATAATAAAAATGAAAATTGCACAAGTTAAGTTAAATTTGGAATTATGAATAAGTTATATGTACTTTGTAAATAATTATTATTTTAATTATTTTTACATCGATGCTGCACTACTACTGGTGGCCTAAAAACAAGAGTTTCTTTAAAAACGCGAGATTTTCAACAGGACAGATTTAAAAAATTAAAGGGAGTTGAAATGTAAACACCTTATTGTCCTGTTTAAGTAGAAGCTGAACAATTATTCTAAACGGTCTTTTGAAATAACAGTTTACTACATTTAAATATATAAGTAAAATTTTTTTAAATATGATAACTAAATCCAATTACATTAAAGACAATTTCAATCTTATAAATAAATAAATATTTTAACAAATACAAATACAATGAAACTAGGTCAAATCGTTAAAATAAATCTAACGGCCGCTCTTGATTTTAAAACATTTATCTGCAATTCTGCAATAGCAATTTTGTCAGTGATGACTTAGCAAGGCCGTTATTGTCATTTAAAGAATTTGATTTGTTACGCATTATCTTTATTGATTCACATAACCACAAATCTTTGTAATTATAAATTTCTTTTATAATTTCTACATTTTCTGGAGTAATTCCATGCTTCTTTTGGTTTCTCCGTCCTCTTCCCATCGCTGAATTTTCTTCTTTTATATGCTTTGCTAAAGCTGTTGTCTCTCTTAAATTTTTAATGTCCGAAATGTGATATTTTACCCTTTCTTTAATTTTCCTTTTGGTCATTCCGATATAAAGTTTATTGCAGCCGTTGCATTCTATTTTGTAGGATCCCGATTTTTCAGATTTTTCAATTTGGTCTTTAGCAGATCCCAATATATTTTTTAATGTATATGTAGAAGAGTATGCTATTGTTATGTTATATTTCTTCAGAGTATTATTAACCTTTCCTGTAATTGAGGGGTAATAATTTAATTTGATGTACCTTTTGCGCTTATCTTCTAGTTTCCTTCTTAAAATCCATTTCCCAAGCTTTTTTCTCCATCATATTAATAATATAATCTGTTTTTAGTCCATTGAAAACAGCCAAGTCCAATATATATTTCTTCTCTTTAAGTCGTCTTTCTTTATTAAGAGGAATATTATACATGCGATGTACCATACCCTGAAATGCTGCATATTTTTGTTTGAAGCTATGGAAGGAATCATTGGGAATGTAAAAAGGTAGTTTATTCTCAGATTCTACCTCATGGGAAAAATTGATGGAGACATTGATTGTTTAATAAGTTTAACGTACTTTGAATTTTATCTTTCTTTTGCACTGCGAATATCGTATCCAGATTCTCGGAAAGTTTGGGTCTTTTTTTAATTGACTTTCAAAATGAAACATAGATAAATTTGCAATAAATAGAGAAAAACTGTTACCCATTGATGTTCGCTCAGTCTGTTTAAAAAACTCTTCTTTGAAGCTAAAAATATTTTGTTCCATGCACAATTTGGCCAAGTCAAAATACATTTTCACTCTCCAGTCATCTATATTTTGGGTAGAGAGTCAATCCATTAAAAAAATTTCCATTTCACTTATAGGAACACTCGGGAACAAAGATTCCACGTCAAACGAAACTAACACTTCGTCATCTGATAATTTGATGTCCTTTATTTTATCAATAAATTCATACGTGTTTATTACATAGCACCCAGCTGGCTGCGTCAAACTACTAAATTCTTTAACTAACCGTTTGGATATTTCCCAAGTAGGGGCATTTATGTTTGAACAGATAGGTCTTACTTTATTACCTGTCTTATGGATCTTTGGTAGAGCATATAATCTCGGTAAGGTTGCAAATACTAGAACCTTTAATTTTAGTCGCCAACGAGGATCTTCGAAATTCTTCTCATATTTCCTCAAATATTTTCGACTTTGCTTTCCATTACTGTTAATGGATTTTTATTTAATTTTTCATATGGTCCCTCTAAAAGTAATAATCCGATTTATCCAGGATCACTACTATATTTTCTTTGTCAGCTTTTAAGTAAAAACACTCCTTTTCCTTAAGAGATTTGACGGCTTGTTGGTTCAAAAATAAAAATTAAAGTAAAATTTTCGTGTGCATATCTAACTCCATTATTTACGTGTTTTCCTATAACCAGGGCTATTCCCATAAAGTCACTAACGAGGGTGCCATAATAAAAAACCGCAATATATACCGCTCAACTGGACCCGATCTCTTGATGTCCTCCAATTTGCCGGCTCTAGCTCGTCCTGTGGGCGTGGGGAAGAGATGGAGTCTACCCAGAGTTAAGGAAGATCAACAATCAGATGAAATTTGACAATGAAAAAACTAGCTGAAGTCAACCTGGGATGAAATTGAAATTATCCCATGGCAATTAGAACAAAACAACCAAAAAAAAACCCAGAAACTTTCCGCCTAATTGATCCATTGATCTAACGCTGCGTCGCCTTGATTTGAGACCATTCGCTTACGTGTGTTTGAGTCCTAAATTCGAAGTTAAACTATTACACGTACTATCAATTGATTCACATTAAACATCAGGGAACTAGTGCACTAATTAATCACTCATTACTCATTACGTAACACACTATGTTTTTCAAAATTTACAAAATTCATAGAAGGGAATTTTAATTAAATGTCGCAACACTTCTGCAACTTACTCGACCTTAAGCCCACTAAGAAAGACAAAATAATTTCTTTACGCATCAATTTCTGTCAATACAACCATATTCCTAGTCACCTTGTTCACGAAAAGGTAAACAGTTAACTGCGAGATCTAGGGAATTAATATTGTCAATGCCAGCTTAAATTGCGCTGAATTACATGTTCAATTTTACGAAAAGTACCGAATTTCAAATTAACAAAATACAAAATGTTCACGAAATTTGGTTACGCATTGCTTATTGCTGTACTATTCATAAAATTTGCCTAGTAATTATATTATAGTCTACTATTTTTAATCCACAATATCAAATTAAATTAATCAGGCAATCAATACTTGTAAATTTTAAGTTCACAAAATTTGTTTAAAAGTTCATATCTAAGCATAACAAAGTAATGAAGTAAAATAATGAAATACCCGGCTGTATCTTAAAGCTTTTGGGGTGGCCAGTTAATGCTGAGCTAAGTATAATTAAATTCATACATCAATATATAAGGAAATTTTTTATAAAATAATAATAAATCCAGCATTGTTACACCCTTTATTAAATTGGTGTAATAAACACTCAATAATCAATTAAAAACTATTAGAATCGTTTAATTAAGATATTCATTCAATACAGTCATTTGCCAACTTATTCGTCCATTAATTTTCCATAGTACTTTAATAGGAAGTAACAACACTTAATTAACTTTCGATGAAAGACCCACAGTGTTTTTTACAATTATTTCCGGAGTCAAAGCTTAGTTAGTCGCAATGTTCATTAATCAATACAATCACCGCCAAGCCCACCAACTTTTACGAATCAACCTGCGTTTTTTTTCAAAAAATACTTCCTACTTTCGTCGAAACTAAAGTCAGAGTTTTTTTCGCGACCCTTCACAACCTTGCGACGTGACTCTTTTAAAAACAGCCCCCTCTTTTTCCAATTAAAGCCAGTCCAGCTTTTTGCTGGAACTGCTGATTAGGCACATTTACATGTGCTTGGCTAGTGTATGGCAAGCCGCGGTTCTCTTTTTTCATGGCCAAAGCATTCATAGGCGTTTTTCCTGAGAACTCTTGGCTGTGGCTGGTGATAAGAGTTTTAATAGTTTTGGCAAGTCAGCGGATCTTACGTTGGATCATGTTTTGATTCAACGTTCTGGTCGACGAAAATATGGCAACTTTGTTGCTTGCATATTAGACTGACTTGCGTGTCGACTGTCGGGTTACTTTTGGATTTGGCTTAATTACGCTCCAAATGTAACGTATGAGTTTTATTGCCGCATATCGGATTCGAATACTTGGCTTATCTTCGGATAAGCAGAATCTGATATGTAACAGCATCCAGACAAGTTAAACTTCACGTGGCTCGATACTTTTCTGCGTCGTGATAATTTCTTCTCTATTGGAGGTCGTTGCCATCATCCTTCGGATCAATATTAATGTGAACTCGAGGTCGAACTTTTGCACTAAATATTCTGGCGTATTCAAGTGATAAATGCAACAAATTTTGTGAATTTAATTTTTTTTTGTTCTATATAACTAGAAAACCTTAATTAAGTTTAACGTCTTTTAAATTTTTCCTATTCTACTCCAGGTGCTGCAATTTTGCGCGGTTAATTAATTAATTAATTTGCAGGCGCCCTGAATAAGGGACAGACCACGGAAATATGTAAGGCACGAGTTACTTACTTGCTTCGTAATTTGCGGTATTTGATTTTACTTAATCCCCAAATCTTTCTGGTTAATCCGGTGGATGCTATCTTTTCCTTACGTGGAGAAATAGTGCTTAATTGCACCAATTTAAAACTCCTGCGCAACTTGTTTCTACCTTCCGGAACCTTCCGTAGATAATCCTCACCCAGAAAATTCCAACACTTTTGCCAACCACTTTATAAGTTTAATAGTGCACTATCATTGCATTGACCGTTTAGTTAGGTTACTTTTAACGAACATATCTTGGAACTAACTATTTGAAATGCTTATCGTTAACTGAAATATTAATATGAAAAAGTCATGAAATATAGGCTATATAATATATAAAAGATTTTGCATAATAAAGACAAATATTTTTTTTTACAAGAGAAGGCATTTACATAATTACGAAATTCAAAATGATCTGAGATTATTGAACGCGTATAGATTCTTCGTTCACATGGAGGATGCACATGTCCCTTTTACATTTAGATTGCGTTAAATATTTTTCGATTGAAATGTTAATTAAAAATACAGTGACCTGCTTGTCAACCGAAAGCTAGGTTTGCTTTATTTTGCCCCCCCCCCCCCTAATTGGCAAAATTATTGCTTGTGCAGTCTTGATATTTGGCAATTTCTCTTTTTATTTTGATTTAAATTTTACTCACTTAAATTAACGTCCTGAATTTGATTCTTCTTTTTCTTGTTGATCAGCTTTTCCGAGAATAGTGCCGAGGGGATATTGTGGCAAGCAGGTGCCGGGTTAGAGCGGGCTCATTACGATAGTACCGTGGATGCAGTGCGTGGATGGTGCAGCCTTGAGGGAGTCTTATTTTCCCTGGGGTTGAGATAGCGAGTATTCCTTGGACCGAAATGGTCTCGCAGAGGATCATGCCCGGAGGAGTATATATGACTCAGTTTTTTCCCTAAAAAATCAAATTTAGGTGATTTCTCACTCATAATAATCTAGAATGGCAAAATTTTACCCTTTTGAGGTTGAAAGAAGGTGAGATGGCGATGACGAAATTAATGTGTCGTCCGGGCTAGTTGATTTACTGGGGATGCCAAGATCAAAATCTGCTACAATTGACGGACAACCAGGGTAATTATCGCTTTTACCAATTGTTTCTAACTCGTCAACGGGAGATGGAAATGAGGATGCGAGACTGCGTTACACTTGAAGACATAAGTATCGTGCTCGCTTTAATGGAGGATAACGTTCGTTTTATCCTATGTTCACAGATGCAGCATTTGGCTATTACAGCCTGAGATTAAAATTTATTCTGCAGATGAGGCGTTTGCTATAAGAAAAAGACGATACGCGTTTTTTAGATAAAATAGGATTATTTTATTTAAAAACAACAAAAATTTACTGTCACGGAACTGAATGAATCTTCTTCTTGACAGAAATAACACATTAGTTCCGCGCCAACGAGGGCAGCGTTATCGAGTCTCGACTAATAAAAATATTAAGCCGTGGCTCACATTACAGCGCTGAACTGTCATGATTAAGTAAAAAGAAAAATTATCCCCTTGATAGACAGTTCAGATACTAACCCACCTCGATCCTGAATCTGGCTAGGATGCAGGCCCAACCTATAATGGAATGCTGAAAAATAATAATAAATGATGATAAATGTTACATAGTCCGAAAATTCACATCGCGGTTAGCTAGCTAAGTCCGCTACGTTGCGCTCGCGAATGAAATACATGTACTTTGCTCTCTTTCAGCACAAAAACAAAATTCAATAACGATTTACCGAACCCGAGCTATCGCAATTGTGACTCACCATATCTTATTTATTAAAACGTTCACTATATAACTCCTGACTAGGAATAAAACTATATCCTAATGATACGAGATACAACTAATTTACTTTAATGGACTCTTTGTAGCTTCTCAACGAACTTATACATTATCAAAAAGTGAGCGATCAAATGTATCTCTAAGCCTATCTCTAATCAGTAATATTACTTAAGAGAAAAAAAATTAGACGAAGGTAAACAATTCTGTTCCCTTTCTAAACATATTTCCAGAGTCTTCGAATCAATAAGGAGATTGATATCTAAAATTATTTTTCCTTTATCAATATTTAAATCTTAATCATCATATCCAACTTCTAAAATTAATAACTTCGACATTGTATTTATAATTGTGGCTTTTACAGGTGTGAGTTATATTAGCATAGATTAAAACAATTAGCACATTACCTTGTTGCATGCATGAAAGGGTGTCACTCACCAGACATTATTCTGACACTTAATTCACTGAATTAAGAGGATAGCAAAAAGATCGGTACATTAAATACTCGATATCTTGTCACTTTTATCAAATATTATTTTATTAACTTCACACGTCAATGAACTAATAATACTTAAATTCAACAGATCCAAATTACAATTAGAAACTACAATTAGAGTCAACTTGAGTAAACACTAATTAACTGAATTAACAGGACAGTGTTAAAACTTTGTATGTATTTGTAGAGCCGATAATGCGGAAGAAAAAACCAAATTAAAGTACAGTTTATTAACACATTAATTCTTAGAGTCAATAACACCAAATTAAATTACAGTTTATGTTTACTAACACGCTATTTCTTAAAGTCAACTTCACAAAATTCTTAAAATCAATTACACCAAATTAAAGTTCAGTTTATGTTTATTAATACACTATTTCTTAACGTTAATCACACCAAATTAAAGTCCGAAAGGGTCACTTATTCTTACAACTGTATTTACACACTCTTAAACTAGAGGGTTGATTATTTATAACCACTTCTACCTCAGGCACAGTTTATTTTTACTTGATTCTTAAGTCAATTATTGAGAATTAAGCTGTGGTTTAATTTTACTAATACCTTTGCTCTTTAAATCAATTACACTAAATCAAATTACACGCGTAAGCCCGTTTTAGAACTCCGACCAGACCGATCACTGCGTATATAAAAATCAATCAAAATTCCCTTTTGTATTCCGACTGCCTCGTTTAAACACCGCGGTTAGACTCCACGATTCTCACTTTTTCGAATCGAAGCTGATCTACAGAAGAAAAGAGCTTTCGCTCTTTTTCTTTGTTTTGATCAAAATGGGTGTAAATTAATATACAATCGTGTAGATATAGTTAAAGTGTGAAGGTTTTGTCTCAGACAAAGTAAATTAGAGTGAGGGGTCCCTTTTTAAGACATTAAAAGAAAATGTGATTATAATTATCCCCTTTGATCACGGGGTGTAGAAGCCAAGTAGGGCGTAACAGCAATTCAGTTTGCCATCAAGAAGAATTTCTAAATATAGCATTGAAGAGATGGAGTTTAGGTGGTCCACTCTCTGACGGAATTATACAAGAGTTGTTTCGAATTTGTAGTCTAGGGTTCGACTTTTGGCAAGAATCGTTTTTCTGTTCTTTCCAATTATGGGTTACTGTGTGTTGTACTCGGGGGGCTAATGTTGAGACAATGTTGGCCACCTACATTTCTTCAACACCAAATCTTTTGTTTTTACACATATAGACCTTTTATTATACATTATTATTTCTTTAATACAAAATTTTTGTCTTTACACAGATTTTGTTTTAATTAATTAAACGTTCTGTTTTTACACCTTTACTTCTTTTACACTAAACCTTTTATTCTACACTTATATTTCTTTAATACTAAATTTTTGTCTTTACACAAATTTTCTTTAATTAATTAAACGTTTTGTTTTTACATCTTTACTTCTTTTACACTAAACCTTTTATTCTACACTTATATTTCTTTAATACTAAATTTTTGTCTTTACACAGATTTTCTTTAATTAATTAAACGTTTTGTTTTTACATCTTTACTTCTTTTACACTAAACCTTTTATTCTACACTTATATTTCTTTAATACTAAATTTTTGTCTTTACACAGATTTTCTTTAATTAATTAAACGTTTTGTTTTTACACCTTTACGCCAATGCTCGGACCGGACTCCACGATTTTTAGAGCCAGATTTTCCCTTTTGATCGGGCTGGATCCGAGGCGATTTTAATACGCGCGACTACTTAGACGGTTGAAACTAAACTCTCCGCATCTCTCGGCTGATTCTTTCGATCAACCGTATCTACATGAAAAGAAAGCTTTAAGCTTTCCTTTCGTTTATTATTCGGTCCCTCTTTTGCAGGCCGAAGACGAGGTAGCGAGAGATCGCGATCGAAACGACATACCGGAAGAAAGCTTCCAGAGCTTTTTCCTCTTTTTGTATCTTACTCGTGAATGCCTGAGAAAAATACGATGTATGTTAAGAAATCGCTGAGATAGGCAGCTTTATCTGGGAACGAATTTAATTTCGTTCGGTACCACATCTGCTTAAATGCATAATTAGCATTTTGAAGTTACCAATGCGCTACAATGCGCTGGTTTCTTAGTTAATTGGCTTACGCAGTTTAATTCTAGAGTCACTAGTTTCAAAATTTATAAAGATCTTAGCACATATTAATTGGTTCTATCGTTCTATCGGCTTTCCTTCTGTTTATTTATTTCTCGATAATCTGACTTTCCAAGAAAAAAGAAGAACCGCGACTCCACCGTTAAAACCGACCTTTTCCCATAAAGAAACGTTGACAGCCGATCTACATTAAGAAAAGCTTTCGAGCTTTTTCTTCGTTTTTGGCTTTCGCCCTTGATGTAGATGGCTGTCATTGGGCAGAGCCATTGCCTTTCGCCTTGATTAAGCAAATTTCTTTTGCTTATCGTGTATTTGGCTACCGTGTGAAAGGAATATCGACGGTAACCCGAGCGCGTTGTTTATCATGAGTTGGATTTGAGTACATGGCAACTCGAAATCCAACCCATTAAATATTTATTGGTTTTTATTTTTATTTGTTTATGAGTTTGATGGTAATTCGATATATGAAATCCAACTCGTAAAATTTTTAATGGCTTTTAATTTCTAATGACAGATTGGATTCGATGGAATTTTGGCTTATCTTAGAATAAGCATACAATCTGTAACAACAGCAACGCTTCGCGATTCCTTTAACCCTACCCGCAACAGACCGTTACGAAAAATTGCTACTTTACTTAACCGTGGCCAGAACAAAACTTCGCGATTCTACCTATTCGAAATCGCGAACAGCCGATCAACATGAAGGAAAAAGAGCTTTCGCGCTTTTTCTTGTTTTGGCTTTTGCCCTTGATGTAGATGGCCTTCAATGGACAGCGTCGCTGTAGATCGTTTTGTTTTTCGCGCTGTATAAGCAAGCTTCTTACGCTTATCGTATATTTGGTTACCGTGTGAAAAGAATGTCGACGGTAACCCGAGCGCTTTATTTACCATGAGTTTAATTTGAACTTATGGGAACTTTGTTGCAAAATAATTCGATATATGAAATCCTACTCGTTAAATACTTGTCGGTTTTTAATATTGTTTTTAGATGAGTTGGATTTGAATATGTTGCAACTTTGTTAAATAAGCGAATCCAATCTGTAACACCGGTCCCGGAGAGAAAAATTGCACAACCAAAATTATTTGCAGTTACGTAATTGTAATTGAAGTCAAGTTGATTTAAAAATTTATCCAATCCAGGATGGATAAATATGAGAATCTAATTGCAAAATATTTGCACTCATCTTCTGAAGCTGTTCCAATCACGGCTTGCTGTCACCATTTGAAAATGTCTTCCTCCTTCTCGGAAGTGTCATCTTCACTCATGGCACAACGCTGGGTGACCAACCTCAGAGATACAAAATTCACATTCACGTAAGAATGATGTTTCTAGCCTAAAGGCACGTTCATATCAGGGAGAGGTATGTGTCTTGGGTAAAATGGTAAATGTCTCACATTACAACTGTTTGTTGTTGTCTTTTGCTGAGAGATCCTCTGAGCAAATTGTAGCTCTAGTTCTGTATTTAGCTGTAGCGTAGTAATTTTTAATGGGTTTTCGGTTTCGATATTTTCGTATATATCGCTTATAATTGACGGCTGATACTATTGCTGGTATGTGTAATGTGTGCGCGGGTGAGCAACATGAAGTTCCCGCGGGTTGTTGAAGTGCTCGTCTGTATGGGGTGTGAGCCCTTGAACATCCAATCACACATTTCACAACGGAAATTCGCATGCCTCTGGCGGCAGAGGCTTGTTGACTCCTTCTATCAGGTCTGCCACAAAGGATGAAAACGCAAAAAGAGAAAACAGAGAAAAAGGAGGAGCAAGAGGTCTGGTGTCACCTGTTACTCCTAGTCGCACTGAACTATCATGAAAATGTCAAACAGAAAATTAACCCCCTTAGACGATAGTTCGGGCTCTAACCCACTCCATCCCTGTACCTCGCTAAGGTACAGGCCGAACCTGTAAAAGAGTACGTTGAAGAAAAAAAAAAGTTAAAACAAAATCTAAACATGGAAGTTGTGGAAGAAGGGATAATGGGAAGCAAGGGGAATGTATTAGTTTGAAAGCAAACTAAAAGCTTTAGACTTCAAAATTCCTCGCTCTGAGAATATAGTCTACTTAAGCTATTGAATATCACCTCAATCGGTTGTTCCCAATCCCAAAAAAAAATTTATTCCAATCCGCCACATGTATGAGAAATCTAATTTCTTTTTTTTTTACTTTTTACGTTTGACACCACTTTGTCCTCACTATACAAAATTCAAAACTAGAAGACCTTGTTAGTTGCTTCACGTCTCGCACTCTCGAACTTTGAGTCGAATAGTAGGCATGTAAATTCTAAACATTTCACAAATCTGTAATGTACGTGTGTGCGAAATGTGCAACGTGAAGTTGCCGCATGATGTTTAAGTGGCACGCGCTAGCTGGCAGCACATCCTAGCTCGCCGGTATGGGGTTTGAGTGCACAAACAGTATTTCGCGTGCCTGTGGCGAAAGAAGGTTGTGGAGTCCTTCTCACAAGTCTGCCGCGCAGGATAAAAACAAACGAGAGCAGATGAAAGGGAGAGCAACAGGTCTGGTGTCACCTGTTACTCCCAGCCGCCCTGAACTATCTTGAAAACACAAAAAAAGAAAGATTACCCCCCTAGCGATAGTTCAGGCCACTAACCCACACCATCCCTATACCTGGCTAGGGTGTAGGCCCAACCTATCACGGTATGCTGAAACAAAATTAAATGAAATGAAATAAAAATCAAAAGAAAAACATGAGGAAATAGGGAGAAGGATACGGGGAGCAAGAAGTATAAGATGCGTCTTGGGGTTTCTGAAATATGAAGAAATTTAACTCATGTTATTGCAACTTCATGTATTAGAATAAAACAATTCGAAATGCACAAAAACGCTTTCATAATATCATTACTATTTCAACAATAGGCAGCCAATCGTAAAAGAGATACTTTAGTCTTATTTAGACTCCTAACATTTATGAAATTGCTTTCTCCACTCTGTTATATTCAGATTTCGTATCTTGACTAAACAACTAAAACTAAATATAACCTATCCGATAAAATGTCCAATGCTTTCCCTGCATTACTGTGGTATTATAAAAAAAAGAAAACACACAACAACAAATTATATAATCTTAATCATTAGTTCTTCCTTCGCTGGGCTTTGATATCTGGATCCAAAAAAAAAATTCAAATTGATCAATTGTATAGCGAATGAATAAAAAAAATTCACGATTGCTAATAAGTATTTTCAGAGTTAGATACAACTTTACAATAAACTCCCTAGGTATTGAAAGTCAACCAGAGCCGGGCTATCACAATTGTGGCTTATACTTTAAATTTATATACAAATGGAAGGAAAGAAGAAACACATCTTATTGCTATAATGCTTATGAAATAATAATTATGAAAATCTGATACATAGAAACTTGGTGCTCAACAAATAGCACATAGAATGTTTACAATAATTTGAAAATTTTTCTTTTTCCTATTATATTCAATAGAATAAATATTCACAGAATGTGAGCCAGTCTACCTTTGACAAAAAAAATTTGATTATGCTTTTAGATAATAATATCAATCTACGTGAATGATATAGAGGCACTTAACATGAGTTCATCATTTAACTTAAAGAGAATGTCGTATTTTGCAACTACAACTACAATGACGTCAAATTATGTGGAAAGACAACTAGCCCTAACTAGACGACCAAAAGAGAAGCTGTTCTCAGCTGTTGAAGTGACAGCTTAGAGAAAAATGTAATCCAACTTTTCAATTGTATAAGTTGTTAATAGATGTATCTCCATTTACCAACAAATTGTAAGAATTGCAAATCACTATTTTTACATATTCTCCCAAATAAATTTTTGAATTAGAACAATTCATATTTATCGCAAAATTTGTTGTTTAATGCCAGCAATTAAAGAACAATCTAAGCCAACTCTTTAAATGTAAATGTTGTCAATAGATTTGTCTCCATTTACCAGCAAAATTCGAATCACTAGTACCACATATTTTTACAACACCACAAAACTGTTATATTATTACTTATAATAAAATTAACGTAATTTCTTTCACTTTTAAAAGTAATTGAGATTTGTTTACATCTGTTAGATTGAAGAGCGGACGTCAATACTTCTCTTCCATTTGACATTTCTTTTGGAAATTAACAATATATTTTGGCCGACGATAACTCACGCATAATTAATTAGATCTAAATGAAACTTTATCACGACATTATCTTACAAGTTAATTTTATCATACGCTAGTTATTTCACTTAAATAATGTCTGAAACTCACACAATATTACTTTAAAGCCCGAGGAAAATTAGACGAAATTTTCACTTTAACTAAAAAATATATCCACTTCGCCACTTGAATGTCACAAAACTTTTACTGCAAAAAACTCTCAATACAGTTCACTAATAGTTTTTGGTTAGATAAAGTTTTAAAGTTAATCACACTTATTATTCGTTTCTGATTTGACTTCTTAATTGCTATTCACCTGGTATATTCCCCTCAATTTATCTTTCTTTTCTTGAGAGTACTGGAACCCTGCTCCTCAGGATTGAAATATGTTCACAGGCAAAGGATAAAATTTTCTTCTTGGCGGCCTAAAAAAGGGTTGACTTCTCCGTAATTATTTAAGCGGGCGGCTTTATGTTTGGGCGCCTTTGGGGGCAGCTAGCGGGACTCAAGTGGGTCTACAATTTGATGGTCCCAAAGGGATGATTCCCTTCGGCTGTTGCAAGCTAGGAAGGATTGTATCCTAAAATATAATAGGTCTTCTGTTGTAGTGTATTTCAAAACAATTACCATTGTAGTCCGGTCATAGCCGGCTAATTCGAACGAGCTACAGATGAGTGACTACAACAACAAGGGAGCACTCAATAACATCACTGAAAAAGTGCGAAGTGGCCGTGTTTCGGGTCAGTTCTGCCCAGGGACTAGGAGTGTTTTCCTATTGACGAGAGAAGTTCACAAGCCCACCTTGTGTTTATGGAATAAAATTCGTCACTTTCACTTCATTTATTTATCATGTTTAACTTTATGCTCTAACTAAGATACTTCCTTGCACTTTATAATGAATTGTACATGTACACTTTATTTATTTAACGTATTTTAACAATTTAAATACTCTTTTTCTTTCGATTGGGTGCCTGACCCAGCCCCACGTCAGGAGCAATTTAGGCTTTTTCTCACCCTTCACTTCTTACACTAAAAGTTATAACTGACTGCTTCTTAACTATATTTACCAGCTGTATTTATGTTGTTCAACTTCAACCGGGGTCAAACATATATCCACCCTTGAATTATGCTCCACCCAGGAAGTGTTGATGGCCCTTAGGATTAGGGTGTTTTTTCAATTAGTCCAAGTGGTTGAACGTGCTTTTCCAGTTTCGCAATTCCACAATACGTGGAGAAAATTAGTGCAGCAGAGAATAGCTAAAAGTTTTGTTTTTTGTGTGCGACGTTGAACGCTAATAATAAAAGTCAACTTCATCCACTCTCGGATGGTTTGGTTAATATTTCGATGTGAAAATTAAAAATACTTACCTTTTTATGTTGCCCATCCGACAGCTACCAAGGTTTTGACGTCTCCCCATGAAAGTGTGAAGTTCGTGGCAATGATAAGGGTTGACAACCTTTGCATTCGGAAATTTCTCACACCGGTGTCTTATGCTATCGACACCTAGATGAAGCGGACTAAATAATTTAGGTCTCACAATACAGCACGCTTGTGCATACGTTCTGCCCGGGACGATTGTTGACTTATTAACCGGCTTATATTTATTGCATAAATGATTATTTTGTCTGTTCCTATTATTGTTCTCTAAGTATTTTGCAGGGAGTCGAAATGGGACCACAGCCGAAATTATAAATCGGTCAATCGAAATCAAATTGGGTTTTTTAAACCGCAATTGCAACAACCTTAACCGTAATTAATTTTCTTCAATTCGGTTTCGGTTAGAACCGAAATGTAAAATGTCATTTTCGATTTCGGTTAAAACCGAAATGTGAAATATAATTTTCGGTTTCGGTTTCGGTTAAAACCGAAATGTGAAATATAGTTTTCGGTTGCGGTTAAAAACCACGTAGATATAAGATTTTCGGTTTCGGTTACAACTGAAACGTTAGGGTTGGAGTTAAATTGCTGTCGTTGGGATTTTTATATAATATAATGAAGTCATCCGACTCCCCTCTACTCCCTACCAACCTCCCTTCATCTAAATATTTACTCCCTTCCCCTCCCCTACCTTTCCCTCCCCTACCTTTCCCTCCCCAACCCTACCTCCTTTCCCCTCCCCGCCCTCCCTCCTTTCCCCTCCCCCGCCCTCCCTCCTTTCCCCACAACTCCCCTCCCCCTTCTGACCAGTCACTATCCACCCTCTTACAACAGACGGTCCCTTCATCAAGCCATTTACCGAATATGCTATGTAAAGAGGGTAGTGAAATATCGCAAGACCGGACATATAACTTCTTCCGCGGTCGGTACCAATTTAAATCGGTCTTTGAATTTCGGTCTGGCGGTTACGGTCACATATTTTTAAGGTCTATTTATTTTGGGACCATTTAATTTCGGTCGCACTATTTCGGTACACTTTAAATTTCGGTTTTAATTTCGGTACCGAAATCAAGACCGTTTCGACTCCCTGGTATTTTGAATAATAAGGGCAGCCTTTGTAACTTGCTGGGTAACCTACTTGCTTGTAATTATTGCACGTTGGGTTTTCCGTTTCCGGAATAGGACATCTTTCATTTGAATGACTTTCAGAGCATTTCACACATATCGGAGTTTTATAGCAGTTTATTGCACGATGACCATATAGTTGTTATTTTTTACGGTGGACTGGACCGTGTAACTTCAATTTTTCCCAAGTTTCTCTATAATAATAGAAATATTTGTTTGCAGTTAATAATTCTATGTTTGCACCATCTTTCATAACCACTCTGAAAATGTTCAATTGCCTACCTAATTGTTTGGATTTCGTAGTTTCAAAGTTTGAAATAGATTCTACCTGAATGTTTGATTTCTTCTTTTATGTCCTCTACAGAGACGGAGCTATGCAAACCTTTGACGAGCAATACAACCGGTTTCTCGTCTTTTGGGATATACTTGTATATTTCTTTATAACCTGATTTATTCATTTCTTCCAAAATCACTTCTTTATCTTCTCTAAAATCTTCACTAATATAGAGCTGAGTTTGTCTGTTCATGGATGTTTTAATTCTATTTTTTTAAAGGTCGCTATTAATAAATTTACACCGTTTGCTTTGAACATGATTGGGGGTAAGAATTTTATTATTTTTGGCTTATTGTATTTTGGCTATTCATTACTTTACTTAAGTTATTTGGACTAGTATTATTACTTTCGTTCGAGTTTTTTAAATATATTTTGTATATCTAAATCATTAAGTCTTACATGTTTGATATTCTTAATAATATTACTACTATTGTCATTTTCTACGAATAACGTTTGGTATCCGATGTATACACGTTTGTTGATGGGCTGCTCCTTTGTTGTTTGTAGTTTCTTGAAGACTAGTCTTTGACGTTCTTCTTTTGTATCCATGTTTATTTGGTGGTGTAATGTGCGCGTTAACATGAAGTTGCCGCAGGATGTCCAGCCGGCACGCCTAGTTTGCAGCATTGTGCATAGCTCGTCGGTTTTTTCGTGCCTGTGGCGAAAGAGAGTTGTGGAATCCCTCTTTCAGGTCTGACATAAGGAAAAAAAACAAGAGAGCGAGATAAATGGGAGAGCAACAGGCATGGTGACTCCTATTACTCCCGGCCACTGAACCATCAAGAAAAATGTGACATAAAAGTTACGCCCTATGATGGTTCAGATTTTAACCCAAACCATTCCTGCACCTTGTTGTGTGTCTATATTCTTTATTGTGTGTAATGTCTAAACTTCTTTTGTTTTCCCTTTATTTTGTAATGTCGAGAGGGGAACTCTTACCGGGCTGGCCCAAAATCAAATCACCATTGAATATTTTACAACTTTCAATATAAAGTATTTTATTTCAATTTCATACCTAAATTTGTCTCCACCTGGGTTGCTTTTTCAAAAACACAAAGTAAGTGCTTAGTATTAGAACTATTCAAATCAATGAGCACAATAATCACTTAGAATATAGAAACTTAATTGTCTCTATCGGGTTTACTTTTTTGAAATACAACGTTGTCAACAATCAATTTAATCAGACTCTAATTTTTCCGTTATCAATACTAGACTCGTTTCCGCGGTTGTTTTGGACAGACTCCCTCATTCGACGGTTTAAAACAGACTCACTCTTTACTACTTCAAACATTATTTACAACCGATCTACATGAAGAAAAAGCTTTCGCGCTTTTTCTTCGTTTTTTGGCTTTTGCCCTTGATGTAGATATCTGTGGGCAAAGCCGCTGTAGATCGTTGTTTTTCGCGCTGATTAAGCAAATTTCTTTTGCTTATCGTGTACTTGGCTACCGTGTGAAAGGAATGTCGACGGTAACCCGAGCTCGATGTTTATCCTGAGTTGGATTTGAGTACATGGCAACTTTGTTGCAACGTAACTCAATGTACGAAATCCAACTCATTAAATTTTTGTTTAATTTATGTGTTCATGAGTTGGATTTAAATATGTTGCAACTTTGTTGTAACAAAATTCGATATTTGAAATCCAACTCATGAGACTTTTTACGATTTATTTTTATAAATGTCAGATTGGGTTCGATAGAATTTGGCTTATCTTAAAATAAGCGAATCCAATCTGTAACAACCTGGCTGTGGTGCAGGTCCAACCTAAAATAAAATGCCCAAAAAAAAAAATTTAATAAATTATATCATAGGTGATGAGGGAGAGCGAATGAGAAAACAAGACAGGGAAGAAATCTCATTTCATTTTATTACAAGGTATATCCAACCTCAAAAATAAATCTATACACAGAAATTCTCTATTGAAAGCATTTATATGGCTAGACCCAAAACATGACTTAAATTCTTATGTACTTATATTTATACGTCTTCATATAGCTATATTTTATCAGCTAGTACTCTGACATTGATATCTCAAAAAAACATTATTTATACACTAACTGTATTAGGTAATCCTACCTTGAAAATTCTATTGTTGAGGAAGCTCTTTTGCTTCCTTCTATTTGCAAAACACTTGAAGTTGTAGTCAAGGCTGCATAAACCGTGACTTTGTTGAATGAGATCTTGGTTCTTGAACCAAGATCTTCTTTAACTTGAAATGCCTATGGCGGCTAAATCTTTCTGATATTTTATTTGGCTAATTCTAAGAGCCTGACCTCTGGTAGGAGAACAATTAGAACTTCGTAGCAGCCACGTTAATCACACGACACTTTTCGGAGAACTGAATTTATTTAATGTAACACAACAAATTTATTATGACCAAAAATGCTGACTGCGGTAGTGCAGTGACACCGAAGAAGTAACCAAAGGATGAGAAATAAGCTCAGACATTCGTGGCAATTTTAAGCTTGGGCGAGATTCCCATGCATACAATCTCATAAGCGCAAGGCAGGCGATTAGAAAAGTATTTTAAATTCGGGGGTTTAGACGTGTATTTTAAAATATTGAACTAAATAATAAATTGTGAACAAGAAATTTAATATAATAATTCCTATATAATAAAATACATATATTTATATAATATATATAATATAAATTTTGGCAAAGTTCTTCTCAGTCAAATGTTATCTGCCCACCGAGTAAATTATATGGAAATTAGCCGACATCAAAAATTTAATAAAATAATTCGAAGATCGATCTAGCAAAAATCGGAGCGTCAAAAGATGGATTTTAAAAAAATCGACGATTCGCCGATTCTTCCAAAAGAGTGATAATAATCATTATTAATTTGACAAAATTAAAATAAAATAAAACAGTATACATAAAAATGGAATTTCTAATAAGATACAGTGGAAACTCGATTATCCGGGATGCTCGGGACCGGGCTGTTTCCGGATAGTTGATTTTCTCGGTTAATGGAATGGTAAAAAATCTTATTAAAAATCAGCAGATATTTAGACCATATTGTGTATAAGCTTTATTCACCTTATAAACCATCATAAAATTGTTCAACTACGTAAATACATAATAACGAAAACCTAATATTAATGCTATCAGAACTATTTTCAAAAATTATCTCATATGCATACTTAAAGTTTATTCACCTTATTTAACAACATAAAATAGTTCAACTACGTAAATACATAATGAAAACGTATTATTAATGCAATAAAAACAATAATTTTCAAAAATGATAATTGGAGTGATCGCATATCTTTTTTTATCACATGACCAAGCAAATGGATACCATCTATACTTTTATATACATATAGTATCATTCTTGAAATGACTGAAAAAAAGGCATCGTTGCAGATTTGACTAGGTCCATTGCATATTTATCATCTGTAACGGAATTTATGTATGATGCAGACGCTGGCTGTATGTGTACACCGTGAAGTTGCCGCAGGATGTCCAGGTGGCAAGCTTAGCTTTGCAGCACGTCCTAGCACGTCTGTTTGGGGTGAACATCCAATTCACACACAATAATAGAATCGCGTGCCTGTTGCGAAAGAGGGTTGTGGAATCCCTCTTTTATGTCTGCCACATATGATAAAAAAATAAGAAACAGATAGAAGAGAAAGCAACAGGTCTGGTATCACCTGTTACTCCGAGCCACTGAAACATCATAAACGACAACCAGAAAAATTACCCCCTTACTGATGGTTCAGGACACTAACTCACTCGATCCTGCACCTGGCTAGGGTGCAGGCCAAACCTATAGCAAAATGCGGAAATTAAAAATAAAATAAGCCTAAACATTAGGACAAAAGGGAGAAGGGATGAGGGATACAAGATGGGAAACAAGCTTACTGGGGGTTTCTGAAATCAAACTAACATATCATTATCATGCCACTATAAAATTAATGTAATCCCAAAAAAGTTGTAATAAATTGAATTATACAACAAAACAAAACATTTATGCCACAAATTCCTAATGGATAAATCTATCGCGACAAAATGATTATCTAATTAATTCTACATATTGTCGTGCACGTATATAATAATTTAACTGAAATGTATTGATAGTAGGATTTAAGACTGGACATAATTATGAGGACATTCTCAAGCTATGCCAATTGGTTTATAATTATAATTATCAAGCAACAAAAATAATGTCGTGGGGGCAAACAAAAGCGTACGCAAGTATCACGGATAAGTAAAACAAGAACCGAAACTAGTTCGAAATGCTAATAACGGTTATCAGCACTTCCAGATTATGTATCGCGTTTTTATTTCTTTGCTTACAAAACTGTGCAAACTTTAATCAACTTTACAACTTTACGAATTATTTCTCTTTTTTTTCTTTGATAGTCAAGAACGAAAGATAATTTTACTTAGTTAATGATTTTCTGAAAATAATTAAGGTAACCCTATAGCTATGCGGTAAGATAAGCCTCTTATATGTACTACGGTTCTCTTGTTTTAATTCAGCAATTTTTATTTTCCAAAAAACAAAAAACCTCGCCGGAAAGAAAGTGACAACAAATAGGGACTATGTGCAGGAGGGCTACAAAACTTTAACTCTTATAAGGCCAGTGATACTTAGAATGAAAAGAAATATCAACTGAGGCAATTCTATTGAGACTTCATCATACAGTCTGAAATGTTAAAAAACTTCAAGATACTATGCGTAAACTTAAATTATATTATTCACCTACTTAACAGTTATTATTACCAGTCCTTCTAGTATTTAACAAAAATTGAAGCGACATTTATAATAATCCAAGAAAAAGTACATTCGCTAAAATTCTAAGCAAAGGAGACATCTCCCTAAGGTATGTTTCAGCAATATTAACATTTCAGCAAAAGAAACTATATGTGCATGATAACTCACTAATAGCTCGAATGTTTTATAAATACCAAATGACAAGATTTTAATAAAATGTTTAGCAACGTGAAGTTGCCGCGAGATGTCCAAGTGGCACGCGCTAGCTGGCAGCACGTCCTAGCTCGTCGGTATGGGGTCAGGGTCCTTGGACATCTTATTACGCATCGCAAACAGAAGTTCGCGTGCCTGTGGCGAAAGAAGGTTGTAGAATCCTTCCTTCGGGTCTGCCACGAAAAGAAATAAACGTACGAGAACAGATAAAAAGGAAGAACAACAGGTCTGGTGTCACCTGCTGTTCCTAGCCGCACTGAACCATCTTGAAAAGAAAAACGCAAGAAAAGTTAACCCCCATTACGCGATGGTTCAGTCACTAACCCACTCCATCCCTGTACTTGGCTAGGGTACAGGCCCAACCTGTAAAGGGTGCTGAAAAAAAATTGGAACAATAGAACAAAAAAAAAATCAAATTAAAAACATGGGGGAGGAGAGGAAAGGGGGATGACGAAAGCAAGGAGGACAAGAAACCTCATACCTGAAATAAAAGCAAGTTATTTAGGCCATATAATTCATTTTTTTTTCTTAATTATAAATAATACACGTGTCAAGTTGGTGTTAACTTAGCCTTAATTACAATGTCTAATACTGTCAATTAATATATATATATATACCTGACTTATCATTTCATTTTACTAAACAGAAGCTAACTAGGTTAGGCCTATTTCAAAAACATATTATTGCAAAAGATTAAAATTCATACAGCTAACCATTTCAAAACATATTATTGCAAAAGATCAAAATTCATACAGTGAAGTCATTGAAAGCTTAATTATATATATACGAGGTACACATTAGAATAGGCTCATCATTAATACTAAAAATATAGGACTGTCTATACCGCTTATGGAATTACGAGAGTTATTCATAAGACGCAAAATTAACGAGGCGCTGTAGGTATCTCGCTGGACACAATTAATTTCCTTTTCTCATTATAATTTACCGACACGTATTAGAAGAGCGTCCGCAAGATGCGCACTAACAAACCCTTGTTTTTCTTGTATTAGGCCTAATACACCCAATTTTTTTTTATTCAAGAACAGCTCAGCAAAAAAATTTATCATTAAATTCAAATACACGATCGAACGAGAAACGTTTTAGATCACCAAAATATTCAGTACGCCTTTCATTTAATTAGGCTTCGTATATATTTACATTCATTATTTTATTAAAGTGTCTTGGGTTACAGAAGACTCGCTGACTTAGCTCTTGTATTACCCTGCCGCTGGTGCTTTCGTCAACCTTTGTGCTGACGGGAAGAAACGGCCAGGGGAGTTGATTATTTAAGGATGCCTTGTCTTTTCTTCTTATTTTAAAAAAGAAAACACTGTTTACACTGATTGTCTTTATTGACACAAAAGTCCACTAAAATCAATTGCAATTAACAATGTTAGAGTTATCTTGAGTTTAAAAAATTGCACACGCGAAAGCGTTAATTAATTAATTGCACTTTCTGCAATTCAAGAAACAATTCAATCGCTACAGACTGAAATCCACTAATCAACTGCCTTCTGGCCTCCTTCAGGCTATATTTATGTCCATCACACTTACCCCTCAATCAACCATTTATTATTTATTTGTATTTAAGTTCCGATTGGTTGATCGGAACTCGCATCGATTGGGGAAAGCTTACATAATTACACGCAACCGAATTATGTATTTACCCAAATCATAAGAATGGGTTGCGCAGGGGAAACTAGAGAGCAAAAGCTCTCTCAGATTAAGCCGGCTTGGCTAACTTATGTGCCTGCGTATGTTATTGAAGCGGGGAAAACAATCGCAAGTTAAAGTTAAAGGTTAAAGACCCAGCGCACATCGTGCCATCGTAAATGACTTGCTCCAAGAGGCATATACATAGGAAAGTTTTTCCTATGTTACATGTGGGAAAAAGGTCACATTGCGCTTATTTGAAGGCCAGTGCAATGTGCTTTGTGACTTGCATTGGAAGCGAAATTATTGGATGAATTATTGGTTTTGACGGAAATTCGGCATTATATTTCAAGACGAATTTCCGTCGAACCTGTTTATTCATTGAAATAATTTCAATCGAAGGTTGCTGGGTTTGTATGGTAATGATCGGGTTACCGGCTCATTACACCTTTCCCCTTAGAAAAAGAAAGTTACATTTCTGAATGGAATGGTAACTTTCGTAAGATATTATTCAGAGGATACTGAGAAGGTCGTACTGGACAAAATATAGCCGTGAGGTAGTTTTGAGGTAGCTGTTTTACAATTTCAAAAAAAGTTCTATTGCTAAATTTTTTTTTTTTATACATGTTATAATAGAGTTAAGTCAAAGGTGAGCAAGTTGTTACACGTTCTAAGTTGCTTATGTTTATATACTTCCTAATTTTAGCATTACGTGTTATTATTACGATATCAGCTTGTTGTTTTATAGAAAAAATAATTCTCTGTTTTTTTGTATGCTAATTCCATAATTGCATTACCCTGTTTACATGTTTTTCTTATATCTATCTCTTCGGCTGAGCGGATTATATGATCTTATGTTTACATTTTAATTTTTCCACGAAGAATCTTATTATAGATACATATACGTTGCTGTGCTTAAGGTCTAATAATAATAATAATAGTATTCGTCTTAATTAGTCCAATAATAATATTCGTATTCGATATATATATTACATATACAATTGAGTTATTTGAATTAGATAGGATATACGATTAGTTAATGTATACAATTGGTTTTTATAAAATATTAACCCCTATTAAAAATATGTATATAAATTTTTTTTTTTTTTTTTTTTTTTTTTTTTTTTTTTTTTACATTTACTTAGCTTTTTATTTTTAATTCGCAACAAGGTTTATTCAATACAAAGATGGTTATTGTACAGTTAACTGATAGGACGCTCGGCCTTCGACTTGAGGTTCATTGTTCTTGCAATTATCTTGCTGACTGGTTTTCTTATGCAGGAACCTCTTCTTCCATATTAATACTATAATTATAATTGATATTATTCCGAACAGGGTGTAGGATATTGTGTAATGGTGTATATTGTGTGGCGAGAAACTCTTTAGGTTTAATAATTCTTCACTTTGCTTTTGCTGTTTAATTGCCGTACTGAGAGCTTGCAAGTTCTGGTTGTCATGAAATCTTAATACTTGGACTTTTGCGGGGATAGACGCGGGTGTTTGGTGACCTTTAATTGAATAGGTTAAATTCATTGATGGTAAGTAGTGATTATTTAAGGACGACTCTTTTACGTTATGAGAATAAATGTTCAGATCTTTGGTTCGTAGGTAGCATCCGGCTGCCAGCTGAAGGATTCCAGTGTTATGTAACTGGTATGCACTAATTTTGTTGCCGCAAACTGCGTCGACCGTGGTGGATTCTCGTACAGAGAATAACCATTTATTCGGTTGGGAGAGCTGTATCCAAAAGTCGAGTTTTGGCACCTCCTGGATCTCACAATCTGGCGGGATATTCTTGCTGTGTTTTAGTATATCTATTTCGCATAGATTATTGTTTGAATGTACGTTGAAGATAGGGTGGATTAAACGGCAGAAATAATGTACTAAATTATGCGTTTGACAATTTTGTAGATCGGCTCGGTTTAGTGGGTAATAGTGCTCTCGGTTATAATCTATGATAAGATATTCTAAAGACGGCTTTATGTAAGCGACATTATCAAAATGACATGTTGGTAAGGGGTAAACTCTTATTAGTTGATAACTATCCTTAAAGGGCAGAGGTAGTTTGAGGTGGAATATTATTTTGTCGGTACGAATGGCGGTTCGAACATTACTTATTTGGTAAATTTGTAGTAAGTTGTTTCTTTCTTTATTAATTGGGAGTGTAAGGGTGTCTGGAATTTCCTTTTGTATCATCTCCAGCGTATTTCTTATTTGGGCGGGAGTGATTATAGAAGGGTGTGGTTTACCATGTCGAACGTCGGTTACTAAGTCGATTAGGAGGTTTTGTGTTGATTGATACCGTAGCATCATCAAAGTAGTCAAGGAAACCATTATTTCCAATTCTGTCGTAATGTTTTGCATTAGTACATCGCTGTTTACGCGGTTGACTACGGACGTCAGTTTCTCTAACTTCTTTTCGATGTGTATAAACTGTTCCTTGACGGTTAAACGGGTTTTATTAAAGATATTAATGGTAGTATCGATTATGATGGTTTGATTTTTGATTAGTCCTAACAAATATCCCTGGTTGTTGTTCAGTTCGTCTATGTGTTCATTAAACAGCTTTGCATCTTCCTCGTCTAAGGTCCCAAATAGAGTTTTACTTAAACTTCCGACGACATTAAATGGACTTCTCTTGAAACGAGTTATTTCCGGTGTTAGTAAAAAAGAGTTTTGTCTCAGGGTTCTCGAGATGGTATTTAACTGCAGAGTAATATCTTTGCACAGTGGCAACTTGTTATGGTGATGCTCGATTAAGTCGCAAAGCTTTTTCGCTTCTTCAGTACAATTGTTTAACTTATCTAATTCGAAGTTAAAATCCTTAAGATCATAATATATTATTACTTGCCACTCATTGCTGTAAAGTCCTACATGTCCTACTTCTTCGAAATATATCCCGGGATTGTCCTTTAAGTCTGACACCGTTAATGGTCCTTCGGCTTTTGCATTAGTCGATGTTATTCCCCATATTATGCACCAGATAGCTATCGTCAAAACCCTGAAGTGAGGATTCGTATTTTAAAACTTATTCAAGGAATAATTTGAGATTGTTATTGTGGATAGTTTTGGTTTTATTCCCTATTCTAATGGTAGAATTTTCAGTCGAGTTAATTTTTATTACTTCGAATGGCCCACTCCACAAGGGTGCAAACTTATTTTTCCTTGCATTATTTTTTAAAAGTACCTGGTCTCCAATATTATAAGTTTTTACTTTTGTATTTTTATCGTATAACCGTTTTGAGTTTTCTTTACTACCAATTAATTTTTCCTTCGCTATTTGATGACTGTGTTGCAGCCTAACCTTAAGTTCATTAGCATAGTTGTCGTAGTTGTAACCAATGACTGGGTTAGATTTGATCACCGAGGGGATACTCGGAGGATTGCCATAGAGGAGCTCATAAGGAGTATATCCTGTACTTGAGTGTGGACTCGTGTTGTACACGAATATGGCATATGGGATCCAAGAATCCCATGTAAGAGGGTCACGATTAACATAATGTCGCAAGTATTCGGCAAGAGTTCTGTGACACCGCTCTAATGCTCCGTTGGTCTGTGGGTGATAGGGGGTAGTTTGGAGTTTCGTTATTTTGAGCAACTTGCATGTTTGCGTAAACACATCACTTAGAAAATTGGATCCTTGGTCAGTTAATACTGATTCTGGGATACCGTGCCTACAGACTATGTTTGTAGTGAAGGCTTCCGAAACTGTACCTGCTTCGGCATTGTGCAGTGGTATCGCCTCCGTGAATTTGGTAAGGTCATCTTGGAATGTTAAAAGGTAACGATTGCCTTCATGACTTAAGGGCAGTGGTCCTACTATGTCAAGATATATTTTCTCAAACGGCCTCGTGCTGGTCGTTGTTATTTTCATGGGTATTTTGGGATTTTTACACAACTTATTTGTTTGGCACGAAACGCATTTTTTTATATAGGTTTCCACTTGGTGATTAAGTCCGGGCCAGTCATACATGATTCGTATTCTTTTTGTCGTGCGAGCTATTCCCTGATGTCCTCCGATTGGCGAGTTATGGAATAATTCTATTATTTTGGACTGTTCTTCAGGTTTTGTGATGACCTTAACGCGTGATATGTACAGTTTTGGGTCAATATTAGTGTCTTTGAATATGAAATACAACATGTTTTTTAATTCTAAAAGGATCAACGGTCCTACGTTTGGAAGGGATATATTTGCTTCATTAAGGTGGTTTTTCACGCAATACGTTTTAATATCGTTTAAACTGTTAAGGACCTGATTGTACTCTCTTGCAGTGCGTGAGGGAATGGTCACTTTAGCGATTAAGTATCGTTTTTTGTTTACTTCGTATTCTTCTAATACTCCGAAGTTCAGTTTTTGACTCAAGCTCGGGATGAGTTCGTTAAGATAAATTTCGGTTTCGTCTTCTGTTTTTGGTAAAAGAAAAAATTTAAGCTTTATACCTTTTTGATTTAGTATATGTTCATATTTTTCTCTTAGGGGATTATTTTTGGGTTGAAGTGATGAAGTATATTCTGTGTATAAGTCGCGGAAATCGTTTTTATTTTCTTCTGTGATATTCGGTTCTTTATTAACTTGGGCCTGTCGTCTGGTTATTACGTTCACTACTTTGTCTTCATTGTTATTTGTGACGCAAGGGGGGAACCTGCTAAGAGCATCCGCGTTGACATTGAGCTTTCCTGGTTTGTGGATAATAGTGTAATCGTATTCCTCCAACTTGATCCTCCATCTCATGAGTCGAGAAGTGGAATCCTTTAACTTCATCAGCCAAACGAGTGGCTTGTGATCTGTGACAATGTTAAACCGTCTACCATACAGGTAAGGCCGAAATTGTTCGACCGCGTAGACGATTGCTAACAGTTCCTTTTCTATCGTGGAGTACCGGGTCTCAGCCGGGTTTAGAGTTCTGCTAGCATAGCATATTGGTAAATCCTTCCCGATTTCTCCTTGTGATAGGACGGCACCTATAGCGATGTCGCTTGCATCTGTGGTGACGTTAAATGGTTGGTCAAACTTGGGGTAAGAGAGGATTGGTGCGGTGATCAGTTTATCCTTTAGATTTACAAAAGACTCGTCACAGAAACTGTCCCATTTAAATGGCGCTTCCTTTTTTAACAGGGCTGTCAACGGTTTAGCTATTTGAGCGAAGTTGGGAATGAATCGCCGATAATATCCCACAAAGCCGAGAAATGCTTTTACATCCTTAGCCTTTTTGGGCCTTGGGTATGTCTTTACCGCTGTAATTTTAGAGGGGTCTGGTTGTACCCCACTTTCGCTCACGATATGCCCTAGATACACTATCTCTTTTTGAAGGAAATGACATTTGTCTGGTTGTAGTTTTAGCTGGTGCATTTTTAATCTATCAAACACTTGAGCTAATTTTTCATTATGATCTCTCAGGTTATGTCCGTATATGACGATGTCATCCAAGTAGACAAAACAATGTAATCCCTGCAGTCCCGTTAAGGCCGTATTCATTAGCCGTTGGAATGTGGCGGGTGCACCTTTTAATCCAAAGGGCATCCTATTGAAATGATAATGGCCAAACGGGGTGCTAAAGGCTGTCTTTTCCTTATCTTCGTTGTCCATGGGTATTTGGTGGAACCCGTTAGCTAAATCTAACGTGGTAAAATACTTGGAGCGACCGAGTTGATCTAGGATGTCCGTTATATTTGGCAATGGGTAGGCGTCTCCGAGTGTAACCTCGTTAAGACGTCTAAAATCTACGACGACTCTCCAACGTTTTTTACCGGTTTGGTCGGGTTTTTTAGAAACTAGCAGCAATGGCGAGTTCCACGGACTTTTACTGGGGCTTATAATGCCTTGGTCCAACATTTCCTTTATTTGTTTGTTGATCTCACACCTCTGTGACTCAGGTAAGCGATATGGTTTAACGTAAATGGGGGTTGTATCCGCTTTAATAGGGATAGCGTGTGTGGCTGCGTCAGTACAGGTTAAGTTGTCCCCTTCTAAGTAGAACAACTCATTGTACTGGCGGCACATTTTTAATATTGAATCCTTCTCCTCATTATTGCAATGCTCGAGATTTACGAGTTTTTCGAGTCTTCTTAGTCGATTAGTGAATGGATCTTGGTCGTAATTGGCTTGAACTACTTCGTAATGCTTGAGAGGTTCCCAATAGGGAGTAATTTCCTCATATGGTATGTTATGCTCTTCTTCATTCGTGTTGAGCATTAGTATTTTAGCTATATGGCCATTTGGTTTAGTTATTGTGTTTCCTATAAACACACCGGATCTAATTTCTCTTTTTTCACAGAATATTTCTTGGTCAGAATTAATAGGTATATTTGCAATTAATTCACTTCGCGGGGGTAATGTTATACTGCCAGGAATTTTTACATTATTTGGCTCTGTTTTTATTGATAATTGGTTCGTCGGCCTTACGGATTGATACCCGGTTTCCAGGATCGCATGTTTTACCTTATCCCTGTATGGCTCTCCTGTATGATCCACCTGGGTGGTGAAATTTCCATTGTTCAATGTATTTGAAATTTCACTCGCCGGATCTTTACGAGTGTTACTGGGATAATTGGGCGAATTGATCTTAATTCCTTTTTTAATAGGGTCCACATAGGCGGTAGAATTCTTATTGCATAATGTTCCCGAATTCTTACACACCGGATCCTTTTTAGGGTTACTAATTGGGTTGGTTAAAGCCAAATAAGTTAGATCCTCACCTAGTTTATTCATTTGCTTGTGTACAGGGGTTACTACTTCATTAGCTGTACATTTTTTCCTTTCTGCTTTTATTATTTGATCGTTATTTACCGACAGAGTTTCTGATCTTGTATTTATTTCAACTTCTAAGTATTTTTCTGAACAATTTAAATTACACTTAAACTTCTCTAAGAAATCTACACCGAGCAAGCCGCCATATAATAGGCTGCTGCCTCGGGGTATTAGGTGAAAAGGATGTTCTATTATAATTTCCGCATTTTTGTCACCAATTTTAATTTTCCCAAGTGATACTCCGATTGAGGAAGTATATATTCCTGCAATTGTTGTTATGGTGCACCTTAAACTTTCATGTACAAGTGCTGAGTCGTCTGTTACTTCTTCCCTGAGGAGACTTATTTCTGCTCCAGTGTCGATTACGAATGTAGACGATGCGGATTTTGAAATATTTAAAGGTAAATTTACTAATAATGCGCTTCCTCGTTTATAAATGGGGATTCGCACTTTAAGTTTTTGTTGGGACAGGACTAATGGATGACGGCTTGGGTAATTATTTCGCGGGGGTTCTCGCCGTCTGATTCTTCCCGCGTGAGGGAGTTTTCCGATTGTATGTCTAAAGGGGTGGACCACCTAATTTGTTTGAGCTGTCGAGGTTGTCCTCTTCGGTTGGGTCCACCTTGGAAGTTTCTAGTTAGAACTTGTGAATTCTGGGGCTGATACTGAAGTTTACGATGGGAATTTTCGTCTTGAAATTTTTTTCTGCAGTCGTAAGTGCGATGGTTTGGTTTACGACAATATTCACAAGTTACGCGGTTGACTTCTCTTTTCACGTTGTGAAAAGCAGGGAACACAGGGAGTTGTCTTCTCTTGAAACAACTAACCTTTGTATGGCCTTTTCTGCCACAATAATCGCAGAAGGGTGTGTTATTTGTAACGCGAGGTGTATTAGAGTGGTTTTCCTCGATTCGTTGGTCGTGCTCAGTGGCAAAATTAATGAGTTGTCGGAGGTTTGTCTCAGAATGAGCTTTCACAATAACTTTCAATTGGTCGTTCCTGATACCATCTTCGAATGCGCGAATGGCATTCTTCTC
Source organism: Leptarthrus brevirostris (assembly GCA_964036015.1). NCBI lineage: Eukaryota > Metazoa > Arthropoda > Insecta > Diptera > Asilidae > Leptarthrus > Leptarthrus brevirostris. The sequence goes on from OZ038372.1 coordinate 123,720,774, forward strand.
GTTTTCTTTTAACAAGAAGGCTCTTGATGTTGATTCTGTTGCTTCTTGAAGGGTTACGCTGTTTAGATCAGCTAGATGTTTGGCTACCTTACGAGCAAAATCCTGCAAGCTTTCACGCGGAGTTTGTTTTAGGCGTAATAACTCTCCTTGGATTGAGATTCGAGGCCTATGCTCGAGAAAATGAGCGTTTATTTCGCTTTTGAGCTCATTCCAAGTCGTGATTTCTTTATATCTGAAGATATCGTATGCAGGACCGGTGAGCTTAGTTTTGAGCAAATTTAAAAAGAGCTGCCTGTCTGATTCGCTCTTGGCTTGGGAGAAAAGTAAGTCACAGCAAGCCACGAATCGATGCAGGTCGTCAGAGTTCCCATCGAAATCGGGGATCATGCTTCTTGCATCAGTAAGGGAAATACCCCTAACGTCGACGGTTGGTTCGGCGTTTCCTGCTGGCATTTTGGCAGGTTTCTTTTGGTGCAGATATTGAACAGCACGTGCCAAACGAGTGGTTGTGTGCCTCCGGCTCTTAGTAGCCTGGGCTTTATAATCCTTAGCGCGCGTAGATACTATTTTGACACTAGGTAACTGCTTAGTTACGAGATTTGGTCAATAGTTATCGAGCCAAGACAACACCTTCAGGAATTTTCAAAACAACGCGGGCACGAAACACTAACCAAGTTTAATTTCCATAGACAACGAAAAAGAGAAACAGAATATACAACGCAGCATAACACCGGAATTCATGAAACACAATAATTCAAAAAAAAAATTCATCACCATATACACCATTACATTACATTATATTGAGAATTAATTTAACTGTATGACACGAATGAGAAAAAAAATTTATGGGAATAATTCTAAAATTGGTTTCTTAAAATTATACGAGAAAATTTATACCACTTACTTCCTAAGGCTCTTTAGCCGGCGTAACCTGTCCATGATTTTTTGTGCTTCTTCGAATGGTGTGGTGTCTTCGTCCTCTGTTGCTGGTGTAGCGTAGCTTTGAAGCTTCTCCTTGAGTTCCTGAATACGGTCTTCACGGTCCATCTGGGTGTGATCTTGCCTGTAGTAGAGTGGGTAAAGTTGGGCAGTGTTAATGGGCTGCCTGCCTTATATTGTTCCTCTGTGGATGTCTATTATTTCAGACTATCCCGATGATCAAAAGTTGGAGGGCCTATTTTTTCAGGACACCTCTTCGTTGGACAAGCACCTGGCTTGGGATGCTGTCTGGAGATCTCTGTTTTAGGCTTTCAGAGATCCCACCGCTGCCACCATGTGTATTACCCTGCCGCTCGTGCTTTCGTCAACCTTTGTGCTGACGGGAAGAAACGGCCAGGGGAGTTGATTATTTAAGGATGCCTTGTCTTTTCTTCTTATTTTAAAAAAGAAAACACTGTTTACACTGATTGTCTTTATTAACACAAAAGTCCACTAAAATCAATTGCAATTAACAATGTTAGAGTTATCTTGAGTTTAAAAAATTGCACACGCGAAAGCGTTAATTAATTAATTGCACTTTCTGCAATTCAAGAAACAATTCAATCGCTACAGACTGAAATCCACTAATCAACTGCCTTCTGGCCTCCTTCAGGCTATATTTATGTCCATCACACTTACCCCTCAATCAACCATTTATTATTTATTTGTATTTAAGTTCCGATTGGTTGATCGGAACTCGCATCGATTGGGGAAAGCTTACATAATTACACGCAACCGAATTATGTATTTACCCAAATCATAAGAATGGGTTGCGCAGGGGAAACTAGAGAGCAAAAGCTCTCTCAGATTAAGCCGGCTTGGCTAACTTATGTGCCTGCGTATGTTATTGAAGCGGGGAAAACAATCGCAAGTTAAAGTTAAAGGTTAAAGACCCAGCGCACATCGTGCCATCGTAAATGACTTGCTCCAAGAGGCATATACATAGGAAAGTTTTTCCTATGTTACATGTGGGAAAAAGGTCACATTGCGCTTATTTGAAGGCCAGTGCAATGTGCTTTGTGACTTGCATTGGAAGCGAAATTATTGGATGAATTATTGGTTTTGACGGAAATTCGGCATTATATTTCAAGACGAATTTCCGTCGAACCTGTTTATTCATTGAAATAATTTCAATCGAAGGTTGCTGGGTTTGTATGGTAATGATCGGGTTACCGGCTCATTACACTCTTCACCTACTCAGGGTTTCAAACGAAATTCACTATCATTGAACCTATATCCACTTTCTGACAATTCTGACAATTGAAAAACTTACGACATATCGTCCCTTTTTCTTTGTAATAAGGAAGTGAATTCTAATACCTCTAACATTCCCTAATAAGATGAACTCTCTCTATTTAAGAAGGGAGATTAAAATTATAAACATCCTATTCCTTGAGGTACTTAACTAGATGAAAACTGCCTGATTTACGGAATTTACACTTCGCTGTCTCAGCAAAAACCTACACTAGCAATGTTGAGTTAAACAAACTATGTATATATATATATATCTAATATAAGCAAAACACACAAATACGATTCACAATTAATCGTACATTTTCTGACTCTACACTGCCTGACTTTTATTACACTTTCAGGCACATCACTTGACCTCTCAAAACTATGGCGCTAAGTTAATGTTTAGGAAAATGACTACTTTATAGGAACTTAGTCTACTCTTCCTTTTCTTGGTTTTTTTGTTGCCTGATCGGCGTAAATAAATTGACAAAAGAATAAAATTTTTAGTTAATAGTTAAGTACTTACTTCAAACATGTGTGATTTCCTTACTCTTTATAACAGTAGGAATATACTAACTCTTACTGCAAGTCTTTATCCCCACGCGTTCGATTACATGCAGGAGTTATAAGTACCGTTCCTGCTCCTGAGTTCAATGGGATTGAAGGGGCCTTCCTTGGCCAGGATTCCCTATTCCAAAATTTTCTTTCCCTTTGTTTACGTTCTGTTGACTTTTTTTCTCGTTTTCCTATCTCGGGCCTGGATTAATCGTGCGTGAAGCGACGAGCAAATTCCTGCACATGTTTATATGCATATAGGAGGGTGTTCTGGACTACTTTCATCCAACTGCCGGGCGTTTTGCCTCCGCGTATTTTGCGGCCATTCTCTCTCTTGTATATACCTATTGTATATATATTTGTAGGTTTCTGTGCTGTCTGGTGAAAAAAAAGGCAAGACAGTAATTGCGCTGTGGCGCGTTCTCTTTTATTCGTCGTTTTCTTTTTTGCGGCCAGCCTGCGTAGGCTTCCACGTCACTAGTTATCGGAAGCTCGTCAAAAACGATAAGCCGTGATGGCCGAAATTCAATATACTGGGCTTAAATATTTAATTGTTGAACTTATCCGAGATGGATGGCTCGGATAATTTCGAAATTATTTTGTATTGATTTTGCCACTTACCTCTTGTAGTCGTCGTCCTCTGGCAGGTGACACGGAATGTATGCCTCTTCTTACCAAAGGCACAGCATTCGTGGCATATTAAGGAGACGAAAACTACAGAAGTACTAGGTAACTCAAAAATAGGGTGTGAATGTGACTTCCCACGTCAGCACACAGATGGCGCGAAATATTAGGGAAATGGCTCACATTACAAGATGAAAACGTTTGTTACGGCACTGTAGTTAAGGAAAAACAATAATTTTTTTATCATCTAGGCTGCGCTTCGTAACATTTTAGTTTACGGGTATGTGATGCACTCTGTGTGCGCGTGTGTTGCAACGTGAAGTCGCCGCGGGACGTTCAGGAGGCACGCGCTAGCTGGCAGCACGTCCTAGCTCGTTGGTTTGGGGTGAGGGTCCTTGAACATCCAAGTCACACATCATAACTTGAATTCGGGTGCCTGTGGCGAAAGAAGGTTATGGAATCCCTCTCTCAGATCTGTCACGAAGCATAAAAACTACAAGAGAGACAAAGGGAGAACAACAGGTCTGGCGTAGCCTGTTACTTCCGACCACACTGAACCATCTTGAAATCGCGAAAGAAAATTTACCCCCTTATGCAATGGTTCAGATACTAACAAAAGAAAACAGAACCCTATCTACCCTAGCTTCAAATATATGCTTTTATCAAATGAAAAACAAAGGGTTCTTAATTAATTGCTTACATTATACTACTTAACACACCTTTAACTGGTCCTGAAAATATTTCTTATTCCTGTATTGCGCTTGATATCGAGAAGGGAATACCTAAATCAAAGTGGATAGGAATAATAACTATAGTTTTCTATTGTTTCGTTACCGGCCGATGAGCGAACGTATCAGAATATACCCTGATATTTGTCGCATGTATCTAGCTAGATAGCATGTAGGTTGTAAGGCGTTATTGGCGTTAGCGACTACGTTAAAGTAAACCAACAGGCAAACCCGAAAACCGATCGGTGTCACTTAGTATGTGTGCAGTACCGTGGGGACCAAAACTATTCTACTTGTTCTAAGCAAGTTTCAAGCCTCACTTCAAACATATAATTTCAGGTTTGAATTAGTTTTCTAGGAAATATGTTAATGATATTTACATATTTACGATTCTGTCTCAACAGGTTAAAAACACGAATAAGGGTTATCACTTTTTGAAAGTTAACTGCTATGCGGTAAGTATAACGAAAATATGCATCTTATTTGTTTTTTTTCCACCGAGCTTTAATGTCTTCCTTAGTTCTTAGGAGGAAGATAAATCCTTTGACACATTAACCTTGTCTTTGGATCCTTTGCTGCCTGACCTACTTGTTCTGCCAGTATCTTCTTTTCTTTTCAAAGGGGCTCCTGCTATCGGTGCACACTGAGGATTTAACTTTCTCAGTTTTACTGTTGGTTCCTGGAATGAATATTACTTTATTCGGCTGCTTTAAGCTGAGTCGATCCTGACCTTGCTTAGAGAGGTGAATCTTCCTGGCGGAGTGCTTGTCTCTCGTCCATCTTCGGCAATCACGCGAATTTTATTTTCACGGCGGTTAATTGCAAGTTTGGGATTCCATAATGAGCGAAAATGTTCTGTTAAAAAGTGTGTCGGAGCGGGCAGAAGTGCCTAAACGGGGGATTGCTAATCTTTCACGATGTTCAAAGGATGTTTTGCTTTCAATCTCGCAGAATTTGAGAAGTTCCAAAAATAAGTTCTTGGGAATATTTGTGTGGTTCTTGAGCTGCTACTACTTCTCGTTAATTATTCTTAGACATGAATTCACAGGTATGTTATTAAACAATGAGATCGCATCAATGACCCGAAGCCCGAGTACCTATATATTTCCTGTTGTATAACAACTTAAGGGGGAGGATGAAGCAACTACCAATCAACCAACCGGGAAATATAACTCAGCAGTTAAGGTCATACACCCAGCACAGGTCATTCATTAATTAACCACATTTTATCATTAATAAGTATTTTTTAATATGTAAGCATTTCATCATTTATTATTTCTCAATATATGTCATCATGATGACAATTTTAATTAGTTCATTTCACTTTGTTAAGATAGCACTTTTGTTTCTATATAAACAGTGTAATAATTCTAAAGAATCAGAATAAAGTTTATTCCAACTCGAACAAGTCGTTTGTGATATTATTAACGCCTTGTCCATCAAAGCCTGAAGCGGCTATAATCTATCTGTTATAAAGTTTAAGGGAAACTTACTTGGATGCTCCAACCAAACTGGATCTCGTTTTATCCCGCCTTCTAGGCACACTTTTATGTTGTCTTATCTACTTTTAATTACACTACGTCTTATGGTTAAACTGACACCACAATTTTTTATTCAATAACAATGACACCACGATTTGTACTTAAAATACGTGTACTTTAGACAACCTCACCTATTCATACTTAGAACCAAATTTTTTGTTCTTTCAACCCGACCCAAACGGAATTTGATGACAAGACGCTTTTGCCTGAGAACTTTGATTTTCGTTCAGTTGCCTCGCTATCATTTTTTATGTACTTCGACTTGCTTTTTTTGTTTATAAAAATTTATCCGTTAGTCACTTCGTGGAAGAGGAAATGCAATTTCCTCTGTAAATTGTTCACCTAGTGGCTATTCGTGGGTAAGTTTTGTATAATTTTTTGAGATCATATCCATTATCCGATGTTGTTGACAGTAAATGTCTAGCATCCGATTTCGGATTTTCTGACCCGTAACATATCGTAGTGTTCAAGTGTCGCTTTCTTCGATATTATACGCACTGCGGTTTTAAGGGCCTATATTTACGTCTACCTTGTTGCCTCCTCTACTGCTACCTGTTGCTCCAAACGGGTGGGTGATATTTAAGTGTTTTGGTGGCCTGTGCTATTTACAAAAGACCTTAGATATAAATTCGCTTAGTTTATTCACAATCAAGTTCTGCCCAATCCCGATTTCTCTTCTTTTTTTTATTTTTGATGGGCAATTCTTGTAAGTGAGTGGTGTAAACTAAAATATCTCGTGAGAGATTTATCCAAGCAATGATAACTTGAAAATTATTGCAAATCATTTGCACATACTTTATGAGGCTGTTAAGTCGACCGGCTTTCTGACAAGAATTAAAGACGTCTTTCTCCTTTGCGGAAGTGTCACCTTTATTTCGTAGCAAAAGCAGGGCGAAAAACCTCAGGGTTTTAATAAAAAGGCACGTTCACGTGAAATGAAGTCGGTGTGCCGCGGTATCAATTCATAGGTGGCGCTGACTAAATTTTAAATGTTAAATGTCTCACATTACGGTATCATGATGAATTCCCCCTCGTCGAATCACTATCCATTAAATGGTCCAAATTGCTGCTATCCTCAATCATGTCTGAATATCATATTGACTAAAATTTCTCGTTTGTTGATTACAGTCACCATTTGAGGTGGTTGTAGAATTATTTCTGGCGCTGTTTTTTGTGAGTTTTTCAACTGGCTACCTAATCTTTTTAGTTTGTCTCTTAATGTAGTTTTTCTGCTGTAGTGTGTGCGCGTATGTGCAATGTGAAGTTTCCGTAGCATATGTAGTAGGTGGCACGCCTAGCTTGCAGCACCTACATAGCTCACCGTTTTGGCGGTCAGAGTTCTTGGACATCCAAGCCACATACATATAACTTAAACCCGCGTACGTATTTTTTTTTTCCAGCGTAAGCAAACTACAAAGAATATTCACTTGTATAACAAAGTCGTAAAAAGCATAATTTAAAGTAGATTATAAACTGAGTACGATCACATTAATTCTTGCGACCGTAAACTAAATGTTGATTAACGTTATATACTATTTAATAAAGACCTGTTGAGGTATCGACTCAATGGCACTATGAAACGTATTGTTACGTACTCCAATATTTACCAGTCTATCCCAAAAAAATTCTTTTGTACATTCCTGGAGAGTTTTCTGAAAATTATTTTAATTTCTCATTTTTGTTTATTCTATTATTCTAAATATCTTCAGTCGAATTATTACCTATACATGTATACTTCCCTTCAATTACATACATTCAAATGAATTTAAACCTTTGTTTAATCAGAAAGTTTCCTTTCGACTAACACTTGGTAGAAGTCATTTATTGAAAAATGAAAAAAGTAAAAGCACACCATTGCTAAGAAATTATTACTCCTGTTTTGTGGAAGTAAAGTAAGCATCTTACTATGCTTTGGAAGCAGTCTTATAATAACACTTTTATCATTCGTTGTTCACTTGTTCTCTTACGTCTGTTTACTTAAAATCTATTATTATTAATTTGTATAGTTATCAATCATTACAAAGAAATCATCGTAAATGCATCTATAATTCACGTTCGCCAATAATATTCGTACTGTCGACAAGTACAGTCACTGATTTTATATATATTGATAAATTCTAATTTGATTAAGTTCTGTATGTGCTGAAAATCACCAACCCAACTGGAAATTCGAACTCTTATACTGCTGCAATACATCATAAAGATGAACCTAATGACATCCGCCAACAAGACAAAAAAATTATAAGCCGGCTCCCGGTGCCAGATATGCTGGTGGATGAAGACTGTTGGACAAGATGTGTGGCAAACTAGACATGCCCCATGTCCTGTATATGAGGATGGTGCATTGTGGGCCCTTTGTCACCACAAAAGATGCTACTATATAACCGGCTCCCTAAATTGCCCAGGTGGTCTTGAAAAAGTAACACTGGCACCACAGTCACTTACTTCTATCAAAATTCTGTTCTCATCCGGAGAGAATCACAGAATCCTGTCAAAAAAGTACCGCCAAATCTTGTCGAAGATTAAAAATGTACCAAAACGTACCACCAATAAAAAGAATTCATGTGAAGCACATGACTGAATTACTTACTTGTGTGCGTCAGAAACTTTCGAACAGGCAATGTATTCTGATCTTTTAAGTACAGTTGACATTTGTGAATGCACATAAGGAAAGTACACGTGTCTCTTATCCACAAAGTCTCAGGGAAAACAAATGTTTAGCTCTGAGTGCAGGGTTGCCCGATGTAGGAAATATATAAAAGCAACCAAAATTGTTTCTTACTTTGTTGGACATTCGAGAGACAGATTGATCAGTTGAAATTTTTGGAGAAATTGACTCTTTAAAAAAATACAACAATTGGTTAGGTAGTGATCAAAGTTTTTAAAATAGGATTACCAGTGACAGTGTTATGACCGAAAAGTAATTTTTGATCTATTAAACAAAATAAAGGTGGAATCCTACACCTTCACACCGAAGGAGGAGAGAAAGACGACGTTGGTCCTCAAAGGTGTGCAACACACCTTTAATGAGGAAGATGTAAAGGATGCCCTAGAACGCGAGCAGAAGGGTATCCAAATTAAGAGCGTGGTGAGGCTGATAACTCCACGTACCAAAGCAGCAGGAAAGCAGATAAATGCGTTCATCGTCACTTTTGACGGAAAACATGATGTCGACCAAATCATGAAGGTGGACCGCCTCATGAATCAAATTGTGCACTGGGAGAAGCACAGCGTCAAATGAATCTCACAGTGCAAGCGATGCCAGCGATTCGGCCACGTAGCGTGTAACTGCGGTCAGCTATACAGATGCGTGAAATGTGCGCAAAACCACGGACCAGGAGAGTGCCGCCGCATCAAGAACGACGAGACAGCAAAACCTTTCTGCGTGAACTGCCAGAAAGAAGGACATCCAGCCAGGTACAGAGGATGCTCCAGGTACAAGGACATCATAGAAACCTGAAACCAGTAGAAGCAGAGAGAGCAGTTCGCTAGGCAATCCACCAGGAACTACATCCAGCTAGGTATGTCTTTCTCACAAATATTAAATAAAACTAACCCACCAAAAACTAACTATCCTCAAATCCCAACAACTGTTCGCCAGCAAGAGGCACCTAAAATCGCCCCAAAAACATGGCAAAATTACGTGGACAACTTCTGCACGGCGAAAGCTCTCTTCGGATGCGACCTCTTCGCTCTTATGGGCAAAATAAATCATTTTATTCCTCAATACAGGAAACTCACCACCCTCGCGGAACGTCAAAGCGCATATTTTTCAATTTGCTTTTAACCTATGTCTAGGGAACTAAAAAGACTAAAAATTCTAACATTTAACTGTAATTCTCTAGTACGACATAACTAGAGAATAGGCCTCAACTCCATCCTTGGTGAGCAATTTCCCCATTTCGTCCTCTTACAAGAGACGTACCTAAACCCCAGACACAATTAAGTTTTTGAGAATTTCTCAACAGTCCGAAATGATAAATCGGAAACAACCTTAGGAACAGCTGTCCTTATAAAAAACCACCTAAAATTCCAAGAAGTTATGATTGATAGTTTTAACAATATAGAATGCACGGCTGTAAAAGTCTTTCTTACCTCCCAGGAATCTCTCCTGTTGATTTCGCTGTATAACAAGTGTGGCGCTTCGGCCGCACAATTACGACGAAATCTTGAAATTATAAACAATCTCTCCAAAAAATACATCTACACGGTAATTGGAATTGGAAAATACTCAACCGCATCTATCACAGGACCCTTAATACCCAAAATTCAGCATACCAGTCCGTGCTGTCCCAAGTCAAGTGTTTATCAATCATTATTGATGAACAAACCAAACTGCATTGCGATGAACAATTCAGGAAAAGGCTTGAACAAATCAAAGCAAATGCCCAGACATTTGAGAATATTAACAAAGTCTGCGGTAGGAAGCCCAAATTTTCCAAAACAGTATCAAACAACGAGGAAATTCTCATTCTCCCACAAGAAAAGTGTGATGCCTTCGCAACATACTTCCAGGAAACATTCAAGGACAACTCAAGTCTGAGCAAACCAGCCTTCTACAATGAAGTGAATACACGTATTAACACCTTCTTGGATAATACGGAATCCATACCTCAAACGTTCTTTAGTGTGGATAATCCAGCAATTCATCCACAAGAGCAATCCATTTTCACGAACCCTCTTCAACTTTTCATTCTCACAAAAACCATTAACAGCAAAAAATCGAGTGGCTCTGACCAAATCTCAAACGCTGTTTTGAAAACGCTCCCACCAATAGCTCACGACTTTCTCTCGTCGATTTTCAACAATTGCATAAACAATTGTCACTTTCCAAAAAATTAGAAAACCTCCCGTATTCTCCCCATTCCTAAGAAAACTTCATCCAAGGACATCAAGGAATTCAGACCCATTTCACTGATCTCTAATGTGGGGAAACTCTCCAGCAACAAATCACAAACTCCTGCGAAGAGAATAATATTCGGCAGGAATTTCAGTTCGGCTTCAAGCCACAACATTCTACACTACATCCACTGCTGAAATTTTATACTGACGCCACTCGTGCTCTAAACAAAAATGAATGCACAGTCAGCTGCTTTCTTGATCTTCGACTCTGTTTGGACCAATGGTCTAATTTACAAACTAAACCAATTCGGTTTCCCACCGCACCTCAACAAACTAATCCACGGTTTCCTGACGGAAAGAAACTTCTACGTGGAGCTAGATAGTCAAAAATCAGCACTTAAACCGATAGAGGCAGGTTTCCCACAAGGATCAATCTTAGGCCCCATACCCTTCAATCTGTTCACGTCTGATCAACCTGCAAATGAAAATTGCACAACACTTCTGTACGCAGATGACTTCTTAACATATACCCAATCACTCTGCCCGATTTTGGCCGTAAATAAGGTCAACCTCCACCTCGGAAAGCTCCAAACTTACTATAAAAAGTGGGGAATCAAAATAAATGTTTCAAAATCTGAACTCATTTGCATTCGAAAACTTCAACCGGGCGAAACCGGCAAGTCTCAAAATCCAGGCAAATCAAAGCCGCCTACAATGGCGGAATTATTGCCCCGTCCCAGAAAGCAAAATATCTAGGAGTGAACTTCAATGAACTCCTAAGATTCAATGCTCATGACAAAGCTGTTATTAACAAAGCAAATTTCGCCTACAGCCTGCTCAGCCCAATCATCAATGTCAGGAATGGACTCTCAACCAAAACCAAACTTTTGCTGTACAAGCAACTCATAAGACCCGTCATTACGTACTGTTTCCTTATTTGGCACACCATCTCCCCAACTTACATGCAACGCCTCGGTAATCTCGAGAGGAAAATTCTCCGTGCATGCACGGGACTCTACAGAAAGGAACCTCACAAATACTACTTCAATAGCGAGCTTTATCAAGCCGCAAACATTACTCCTATCAAGGAATACCTAGTCCACCTAGCAACAAAACAAATGGAAAAGATTCCATTTCATCCCAATTCCCTCATAAACAACTTACCGGACCTTCTCATACCGGAAGACTTCAGATATCTCTCACCCCTGCTTCTTACGAAGCCCGAAAACTCCGACATTTATTTCCACAACGGAAGAGTAACCTTTGACGATGTGAAAGGAATTCACTACCGAGGGTAGTCTACCCAGTCTAAAGCTCACCAAAAATTAGGACCCAACTGACCCTAAGCATCCTCCGAATTCCCAATCCCTCCCAAATCCTATTCCTTCACCCTTCCTTAATAACTAACACTTAAAGTGAAAGACAAACCTACGGCTGATGTAGCGCAGCAGCCGTACCGAAGGAAGACAACTCAAGGAGAAGTTGAATATGGAGACAAACATCGAAGAAGGACAACGAAGGACGACAACGAATCGAACTGAAGGCCGAAGATAAGCCTCTACGTGGAGAGAAACCATCCGAAATCGAAGAAGATTAGAAATTTACAGTGTTTTAAAAACGCGCGGTCCGCACTTGACTTGACTTGACTTGACTTGACTCTTACTTTGTTCGAAGCCGTTTATCTAGTAGTAAGTAGTCACCGCTCTGTTGGGTGGGAGTTTTTCGTCTCTTTTTTTTGTACCGAAGGGGATTAACATTTCCTACTGCTGGTCAACAATATCGGAATTTTTCAAATGAAATGTATGCCGAGCCTCAGGACACTTAGTTGTAGAGGATGATTACTGACTGATCGCTGCTTTCCCTTTACCTTAGAGCTTTTGTTTTCTCTAATTTGTAGTCGATCAGTCGTTTACCATGTCTTATTAAAATTAAGGTCTACTCGTACTAGACCCTTGTGCCGCCTCACACAAGAAATTTAAGCTTGGACCAGTCTAGTATTGCCGTAGGCTCGAAGGAACAAAAATGTTTGGGTGAGTGTAAGAAAAAGAGAATCTAATTACTTTTTAAAACTTGAACTATATTCAAAATAACCTTTACGACTGAACCTATTTACAATGAGTGCTTACATTTGTAATGAAAAAATTGATCAATCAACATAATATTACAAACGATCAAAGTTCAATGTCATTCGGTGCAATTACATTTATAGCTGGTTTAGCTGACGCATAGATTTATGCTGAGCACAAGGTGCGTTGATCCTGCAATATGATGACGCGAGAATATTTACAGCGATGAATGAACTTATGCACTGATTGACTGAAATTTGATATACATAGAATGGAATTTTATTGATTTAGAAAAATTACAAATTCAGGAATTTATGACTTAGTGATAATAAAAATGAAAATTGCACAAGTTAAGTTAAATTTGGAATTATGAATAAGTTATATGTACTTTGTAAATAATTATTATTTTAATTATTTTTACATCGATGCTGCACTACTACTGGTGGCCTAAAAACAAGAGTTTCTTTAAAAACGCGAGATTTTCAACAGGACAGATTTAAAAAATTAAAGGGAGTTGAAATGTAAACACCTTATTGTCCTGTTTAAGTAGAAGCTGAACAATTATTCTAAACGGTCTTTTGAAATAACAGTTTACTACATTTAAATATATAAGTAAAATTTTTTTAAATATGATAACTAAATCCAATTACATTAAAGACAATTTCAATCTTATAAATAAATAAATATTTTAACAAATACAAATACAATGAAACTAGGTCAAATCGTTAAAATAAATCTAACGGCCGCTCTTGATTTTAAAACATTTATCTGCAATTCTGCAATAGCAATTTTGTCAGTGATGACTTAGCAAGGCCGTTATTGTCATTTAAAGAATTTGATTTGTTACGCATTATCTTTATTGATTCACATAACCACAAATCTTTGTAATTATAAATTTCTTTTATAATTTCTACATTTTCTGGAGTAATTCCATGCTTCTTTTGGTTTCTCCGTCCTCTTCCCATCGCTGAATTTTCTTCTTTTATATGCTTTGCTAAAGCTGTTGTCTCTCTTAAATTTTTAATGTCCGAAATGTGATATTTTACCCTTTCTTTAATTTTCCTTTTGGTCATTCCGATATAAAGTTTATTGCAGCCGTTGCATTCTATTTTGTAGGATCCCGATTTTTCAGATTTTTCAATTTGGTCTTTAGCAGATCCCAATATATTTTTTAATGTATATGTAGAAGAGTATGCTATTGTTATGTTATATTTCTTCAGAGTATTATTAACCTTTCCTGTAATTGAGGGGTAATAATTTAATTTGATGTACCTTTTGCGCTTATCTTCTAGTTTCCTTCTTAAAATCCATTTCCCAAGCTTTTTTCTCCATCATATTAATAATATAATCTGTTTTTAGTCCATTGAAAACAGCCAAGTCCAATATATATTTCTTCTCTTTAAGTCGTCTTTCTTTATTAAGAGGAATATTATACATGCGATGTACCATACCCTGAAATGCTGCATATTTTTGTTTGAAGCTATGGAAGGAATCATTGGGAATGTAAAAAGGTAGTTTATTCTCAGATTCTACCTCATGGGAAAAATTGATGGAGACATTGATTGTTTAATAAGTTTAACGTACTTTGAATTTTATCTTTCTTTTGCACTGCGAATATCGTATCCAGATTCTCGGAAAGTTTGGGTCTTTTTTTAATTGACTTTCAAAATGAAACATAGATAAATTTGCAATAAATAGAGAAAAACTGTTACCCATTGATGTTCGCTCAGTCTGTTTAAAAAACTCTTCTTTGAAGCTAAAAATATTTTGTTCCATGCACAATTTGGCCAAGTCAAAATACATTTTCACTCTCCAGTCATCTATATTTTGGGTAGAGAGTCAATCCATTAAAAAAATTTCCATTTCACTTATAGGAACACTCGGGAACAAAGATTCCACGTCAAACGAAACTAACACTTCGTCATCTGATAATTTGATGTCCTTTATTTTATCAATAAATTCATACGTGTTTATTACATAGCACCCAGCTGGCTGCGTCAAACTACTAAATTCTTTAACTAACCGTTTGGATATTTCCCAAGTAGGGGCATTTATGTTTGAACAGATAGGTCTTACTTTATTACCTGTCTTATGGATCTTTGGTAGAGCATATAATCTCGGTAAGGTTGCAAATACTAGAACCTTTAATTTTAGTCGCCAACGAGGATCTTCGAAATTCTTCTCATATTTCCTCAAATATTTTCGACTTTGCTTTCCATTACTGTTAATGGATTTTTATTTAATTTTTCATATGGTCCCTCTAAAAGTAATAATCCGATTTATCCAGGATCACTACTATATTTTCTTTGTCAGCTTTTAAGTAAAAACACTCCTTTTCCTTAAGAGATTTGACGGCTTGTTGGTTCAAAAATAAAAATTAAAGTAAAATTTTCGTGTGCATATCTAACTCCATTATTTACGTGTTTTCCTATAACCAGGGCTATTCCCATAAAGTCACTAACGAGGGTGCCATAATAAAAAACCGCAATATATACCGCTCAACTGGACCCGATCTCTTGATGTCCTCCAATTTGCCGGCTCTAGCTCGTCCTGTGGGCGTGGGGAAGAGATGGAGTCTACCCAGAGTTAAGGAAGATCAACAATCAGATGAAATTTGACAATGAAAAAACTAGCTGAAGTCAACCTGGGATGAAATTGAAATTATCCCATGGCAATTAGAACAAAACAACCAAAAAAAAACCCAGAAACTTTCCGCCTAATTGATCCATTGATCTAACGCTGCGTCGCCTTGATTTGAGACCATTCGCTTACGTGTGTTTGAGTCCTAAATTCGAAGTTAAACTATTACACGTACTATCAATTGATTCACATTAAACATCAGGGAACTAGTGCACTAATTAATCACTCATTACTCATTACGTAACACACTATGTTTTTCAAAATTTACAAAATTCATAGAAGGGAATTTTAATTAAATGTCGCAACACTTCTGCAACTTACTCGACCTTAAGCCCACTAAGAAAGACAAAATAATTTCTTTACGCATCAATTTCTGTCAATACAACCATATTCCTAGTCACCTTGTTCACGAAAAGGTAAACAGTTAACTGCGAGATCTAGGGAATTAATATTGTCAATGCCAGCTTAAATTGCGCTGAATTACATGTTCAATTTTACGAAAAGTACCGAATTTCAAATTAACAAAATACAAAATGTTCACGAAATTTGGTTACGCATTGCTTATTGCTGTACTATTCATAAAATTTGCCTAGTAATTATATTATAGTCTACTATTTTTAATCCACAATATCAAATTAAATTAATCAGGCAATCAATACTTGTAAATTTTAAGTTCACAAAATTTGTTTAAAAGTTCATATCTAAGCATAACAAAGTAATGAAGTAAAATAATGAAATACCCGGCTGTATCTTAAAGCTTTTGGGGTGGCCAGTTAATGCTGAGCTAAGTATAATTAAATTCATACATCAATATATAAGGAAATTTTTTATAAAATAATAATAAATCCAGCATTGTTACACCCTTTATTAAATTGGTGTAATAAACACTCAATAATCAATTAAAAACTATTAGAATCGTTTAATTAAGATATTCATTCAATACAGTCATTTGCCAACTTATTCGTCCATTAATTTTCCATAGTACTTTAATAGGAAGTAACAACACTTAATTAACTTTCGATGAAAGACCCACAGTGTTTTTTACAATTATTTCCGGAGTCAAAGCTTAGTTAGTCGCAATGTTCATTAATCAATACAATCACCGCCAAGCCCACCAACTTTTACGAATCAACCTGCGTTTTTTTTCAAAAAATACTTCCTACTTTCGTCGAAACTAAAGTCAGAGTTTTTTTCGCGACCCTTCACAACCTTGCGACGTGACTCTTTTAAAAACAGCCCCCTCTTTTTCCAATTAAAGCCAGTCCAGCTTTTTGCTGGAACTGCTGATTAGGCACATTTACATGTGCTTGGCTAGTGTATGGCAAGCCGCGGTTCTCTTTTTTCATGGCCAAAGCATTCATAGGCGTTTTTCCTGAGAACTCTTGGCTGTGGCTGGTGATAAGAGTTTTAATAGTTTTGGCAAGTCAGCGGATCTTACGTTGGATCATGTTTTGATTCAACGTTCTGGTCGACGAAAATATGGCAACTTTGTTGCTTGCATATTAGACTGACTTGCGTGTCGACTGTCGGGTTACTTTTGGATTTGGCTTAATTACGCTCCAAATGTAACGTATGAGTTTTATTGCCGCATATCGGATTCGAATACTTGGCTTATCTTCGGATAAGCAGAATCTGATATGTAACAGCATCCAGACAAGTTAAACTTCACGTGGCTCGATACTTTTCTGCGTCGTGATAATTTCTTCTCTATTGGAGGTCGTTGCCATCATCCTTCGGATCAATATTAATGTGAACTCGAGGTCGAACTTTTGCACTAAATATTCTGGCGTATTCAAGTGATAAATGCAACAAATTTTGTGAATTTAATTTTTTTTTGTTCTATATAACTAGAAAACCTTAATTAAGTTTAACGTCTTTTAAATTTTTCCTATTCTACTCCAGGTGCTGCAATTTTGCGCGGTTAATTAATTAATTAATTTGCAGGCGCCCTGAATAAGGGACAGACCACGGAAATATGTAAGGCACGAGTTACTTACTTGCTTCGTAATTTGCGGTATTTGATTTTACTTAATCCCCAAATCTTTCTGGTTAATCCGGTGGATGCTATCTTTTCCTTACGTGGAGAAATAGTGCTTAATTGCACCAATTTAAAACTCCTGCGCAACTTGTTTCTACCTTCCGGAACCTTCCGTAGATAATCCTCACCCAGAAAATTCCAACACTTTTGCCAACCACTTTATAAGTTTAATAGTGCACTATCATTGCATTGACCGTTTAGTTAGGTTACTTTTAACGAACATATCTTGGAACTAACTATTTGAAATGCTTATCGTTAACTGAAATATTAATATGAAAAAGTCATGAAATATAGGCTATATAATATATAAAAGATTTTGCATAATAAAGACAAATATTTTTTTTTACAAGAGAAGGCATTTACATAATTACGAAATTCAAAATGATCTGAGATTATTGAACGCGTATAGATTCTTCGTTCACATGGAGGATGCACATGTCCCTTTTACATTTAGATTGCGTTAAATATTTTTCGATTGAAATGTTAATTAAAAATACAGTGACCTGCTTGTCAACCGAAAGCTAGGTTTGCTTTATTTTGCCCCCCCCCCCCCTAATTGGCAAAATTATTGCTTGTGCAGTCTTGATATTTGGCAATTTCTCTTTTTATTTTGATTTAAATTTTACTCACTTAAATTAACGTCCTGAATTTGATTCTTCTTTTTCTTGTTGATCAGCTTTTCCGAGAATAGTGCCGAGGGGATATTGTGGCAAGCAGGTGCCGGGTTAGAGCGGGCTCATTACGATAGTACCGTGGATGCAGTGCGTGGATGGTGCAGCCTTGAGGGAGTCTTATTTTCCCTGGGGTTGAGATAGCGAGTATTCCTTGGACCGAAATGGTCTCGCAGAGGATCATGCCCGGAGGAGTATATATGACTCAGTTTTTTCCCT
Source organism: Leptarthrus brevirostris (assembly GCA_964036015.1). Lineage (NCBI taxonomy): Eukaryota > Metazoa > Arthropoda > Insecta > Diptera > Asilidae > Leptarthrus > Leptarthrus brevirostris. Next base: position 123,738,912 of record OZ038372.1, read on the forward strand.
AAAAAATCAAATTTAGGTGATTTCTCACTCATAATAATCTAGAATGGCAAAATTTTACCCTTTTGAGGTTGAAAGAAGGTGAGATGGCGATGACGAAATTAATGTGTCGTCCGGGCTAGTTGATTTACTGGGGATGCCAAGATCAAAATCTGCTACAATTGACGGACAACCAGGGTAATTATCGCTTTTACCAATTGTTTCTAACTCGTCAACGGGAGATGGAAATGAGGATGCGAGACTGCGTTACACTTGAAGACATAAGTATCGTGCTCGCTTTAATGGAGGATAACGTTCGTTTTATCCTATGTTCACAGATGCAGCATTTGGCTATTACAGCCTGAGATTAAAATTTATTCTGCAGATGAGGCGTTTGCTATAAGAAAAAGACGATACGCGTTTTTTAGATAAAATAGGATTATTTTATTTAAAAACAACAAAAATTTACTGTCACGGAACTGAATGAATCTTCTTCTTGACAGAAATAACACATTAGTTCCGCGCCAACGAGGGCAGCGTTATCGAGTCTCGACTAATAAAAATATTAAGCCGTGGCTCACATTACAGCGCTGAACTGTCATGATTAAGTAAAAAGAAAAATTATCCCCTTGATAGACAGTTCAGATACTAACCCACCTCGATCCTGAATCTGGCTAGGATGCAGGCCCAACCTATAATGGAATGCTGAAAAATAATAATAAATGATGATAAATGTTACATAGTCCGAAAATTCACATCGCGGTTAGCTAGCTAAGTCCGCTACGTTGCGCTCGCGAATGAAATACATGTACTTTGCTCTCTTTCAGCACAAAAACAAAATTCAATAACGATTTACCGAACCCGAGCTATCGCAATTGTGACTCACCATATCTTATTTATTAAAACGTTCACTATATAACTCCTGACTAGGAATAAAACTATATCCTAATGATACGAGATACAACTAATTTACTTTAATGGACTCTTTGTAGCTTCTCAACGAACTTATACATTATCAAAAAGTGAGCGATCAAATGTATCTCTAAGCCTATCTCTAATCAGTAATATTACTTAAGAGAAAAAAAATTAGACGAAGGTAAACAATTCTGTTCCCTTTCTAAACATATTTCCAGAGTCTTCGAATCAATAAGGAGATTGATATCTAAAATTATTTTTCCTTTATCAATATTTAAATCTTAATCATCATATCCAACTTCTAAAATTAATAACTTCGACATTGTATTTATAATTGTGGCTTTTACAGGTGTGAGTTATATTAGCATAGATTAAAACAATTAGCACATTACCTTGTTGCATGCATGAAAGGGTGTCACTCACCAGACATTATTCTGACACTTAATTCACTGAATTAAGAGGATAGCAAAAAGATCGGTACATTAAATACTCGATATCTTGTCACTTTTATCAAATATTATTTTATTAACTTCACACGTCAATGAACTAATAATACTTAAATTCAACAGATCCAAATTACAATTAGAAACTACAATTAGAGTCAACTTGAGTAAACACTAATTAACTGAATTAACAGGACAGTGTTAAAACTTTGTATGTATTTGTAGAGCCGATAATGCGGAAGAAAAAACCAAATTAAAGTACAGTTTATTAACACATTAATTCTTAGAGTCAATAACACCAAATTAAATTACAGTTTATGTTTACTAACACGCTATTTCTTAAAGTCAACTTCACAAAATTCTTAAAATCAATTACACCAAATTAAAGTTCAGTTTATGTTTATTAATACACTATTTCTTAACGTTAATCACACCAAATTAAAGTCCGAAAGGGTCACTTATTCTTACAACTGTATTTACACACTCTTAAACTAGAGGGTTGATTATTTATAACCACTTCTACCTCAGGCACAGTTTATTTTTACTTGATTCTTAAGTCAATTATTGAGAATTAAGCTGTGGTTTAATTTTACTAATACCTTTGCTCTTTAAATCAATTACACTAAATCAAATTACACGCGTAAGCCCGTTTTAGAACTCCGACCAGACCGATCACTGCGTATATAAAAATCAATCAAAATTCCCTTTTGTATTCCGACTGCCTCGTTTAAACACCGCGGTTAGACTCCACGATTCTCACTTTTTCGAATCGAAGCTGATCTACAGAAGAAAAGAGCTTTCGCTCTTTTTCTTTGTTTTGATCAAAATGGGTGTAAATTAATATACAATCGTGTAGATATAGTTAAAGTGTGAAGGTTTTGTCTCAGACAAAGTAAATTAGAGTGAGGGGTCCCTTTTTAAGACATTAAAAGAAAATGTGATTATAATTATCCCCTTTGATCACGGGGTGTAGAAGCCAAGTAGGGCGTAACAGCAATTCAGTTTGCCATCAAGAAGAATTTCTAAATATAGCATTGAAGAGATGGAGTTTAGGTGGTCCACTCTCTGACGGAATTATACAAGAGTTGTTTCGAATTTGTAGTCTAGGGTTCGACTTTTGGCAAGAATCGTTTTTCTGTTCTTTCCAATTATGGGTTACTGTGTGTTGTACTCGGGGGGCTAATGTTGAGACAATGTTGGCCACCTACATTTCTTCAACACCAAATCTTTTGTTTTTACACATATAGACCTTTTATTATACATTATTATTTCTTTAATACAAAATTTTTGTCTTTACACAGATTTTGTTTTAATTAATTAAACGTTCTGTTTTTACACCTTTACTTCTTTTACACTAAACCTTTTATTCTACACTTATATTTCTTTAATACTAAATTTTTGTCTTTACACAAATTTTCTTTAATTAATTAAACGTTTTGTTTTTACATCTTTACTTCTTTTACACTAAACCTTTTATTCTACACTTATATTTCTTTAATACTAAATTTTTGTCTTTACACAGATTTTCTTTAATTAATTAAACGTTTTGTTTTTACATCTTTACTTCTTTTACACTAAACCTTTTATTCTACACTTATATTTCTTTAATACTAAATTTTTGTCTTTACACAGATTTTCTTTAATTAATTAAACGTTTTGTTTTTACACCTTTACGCCAATGCTCGGACCGGACTCCACGATTTTTAGAGCCAGATTTTCCCTTTTGATCGGGCTGGATCCGAGGCGATTTTAATACGCGCGACTACTTAGACGGTTGAAACTAAACTCTCCGCATCTCTCGGCTGATTCTTTCGATCAACCGTATCTACATGAAAAGAAAGCTTTAAGCTTTCCTTTCGTTTATTATTCGGTCCCTCTTTTGCAGGCCGAAGACGAGGTAGCGAGAGATCGCGATCGAAACGACATACCGGAAGAAAGCTTCCAGAGCTTTTTCCTCTTTTTGTATCTTACTCGTGAATGCCTGAGAAAAATACGATGTATGTTAAGAAATCGCTGAGATAGGCAGCTTTATCTGGGAACGAATTTAATTTCGTTCGGTACCACATCTGCCTAAATGCATAATTAGCATTTTGAAGTTACCAATGCGCTACAATGCGCTGGTTTCTTAGTTAATTGGCTTACGCAGTTTAATTCTAGAGTCACTAGTTTCAAAATTTATAAAGATCTTAGCACATATTAATTGGTTCTATCGTTCTATCGGCTTTCCTTCTGTTTATTTATTTCTCGATAATCTGACTTTCCAAGAAAAAAGAAGAACCGCGACTCCACCGTTAAAACCGACCTTTTCCCATAAAGAAACGTTGACAGCCGATCTACATTAAGAAAAGCTTTCGAGCTTTTTCTTCGTTTTTGGCTTTCGCCCTTGATGTAGATGGCTGTCATTGGGCAGAGCCATTGCCTTTCGCCTTGATTAAGCAAATTTCTTTTGCTTATCGTGTATTTGGCTACCGTGTGAAAGGAATATCGACGGTAACCCGAGCGCGTTGTTTATCATGAGTTGGATTTGAGTACATGGCAACTCGAAATCCAACCCATTAAATATTTATTGGTTTTTATTTTTATTTGTTTATGAGTTTGATGGTAATTCGATATATGAAATCCAACTCGTAACATTTTTAATGGCTTTTAATTTCTAATGACAGATTGGATTCGATGGAATTTTGGCTTATCTTAGAATAAGCATACAATCTGTAACAACAGCAACGCTTCGCGATTCCTTTAACCCTACCCGCAACAGACCGTTACGAAAAATTGCTACTTTACTTAACCGTGGCCAGAACAAAACTTCGCGATTCTACCTATTCGAAATCGCGAACAGCCGATCAACATGAAGGAAAAAGAGCTTTCGCGCTTTTTCTTGTTTTGGCTTTTGCCCTTGATGTAGATGGCCTTCAATGGACAGCGTCGCTGTAGATCGTTTTGTTTTTCGCGCTGTATAAGCAAGCTTCTTACGCTTATCGTATATTTGGTTACCGTGTGAAAAGAATGTCGACGGTAACCCGAGCGCTTTATTTACCATGAGTTTAATTTGAACTTATGGGAACTTTGTTGCAAAATAATTCGATATATGAAATCCTACTCGTTAAATACTTGTCGGTTTTTAATATTGTTTTTAGATGAGTTGGATTTGAATATGTTGCAACTTTGTTAAATAAGCGAATCCAATCTGTAACACCGGTCCCGGAGAGAAAAATTGCACAACCAAAATTATTTGCAGTTACGTAATTGTAATTGAAGTCAAGTTGATTTAAAAATTTATCCAATCCAGGATGGATAAATATGAGAATCTAATTGCAAAATATTTGCACTCATCTTCTGAAGCTGTTCCAATCACGGCTTGCTGTCACCATTTGAAAATGTCTTCCTCCTTCTCGGAAGTGTCATCTTCACTCATGGCACAACGCTGGGTGACCAACCTCAGAGATACAAAATTCACATTCACGTAAGAATGATGTTTCTAGCCTAAAGGCACGTTCATATCAGGGAGAGGTATGTGTCTTGGGTAAAATGGTAAATGTCTCACATTACAACTGTTTGTTGTTGTCTTTTGCTGAGAGATCCTCTGAGCAAATTGTAGCTCTAGTTCTGTATTTAGCTGTAGCGTAGTAATTTTTAATGGGTTTTCGGTTTCGATATTTTCGTATATATCGCTTATAATTGACGGCTGATACTATTGCTGGTATGTGTAATGTGTGCGCGGGTGAGCAACATGAAGTTCCCGCGGGTTGTTGAAGTGCTCGTCTGTATGGGGTGTGAGCCCTTGAACATCCAATCACACATTTCACAACGGAAATTCGCATGCCTCTGGCGGCAGAGGCTTGTTGACTCCTTCTATCAGGTCTGCCACAAAGGATGAAAACGCAAAAAGAGAAAACAGAGAAAAAGGAGGAGCAAGAGGTCTGGTGTCACCTGTTACTCCTAGTCGCACTGAACTATCATGAAAATGTCAAACAGAAAATTAACCCCCTTAGACGATAGTTCGGGCTCTAACCCACTCCATCCCTGTACCTCGCTAAGGTACAGGCCGAACCTGTAAAAGAGTACGTTGAAGAAAAAAAAAAGTTAAAACAAAATCTAAACATGGAAGTTGTGGAAGAAGGGATAATGGGAAGCAAGGGGAATGTATTAGTTTGAAAGCAAACTAAAAGCTTTAGACTTCAGCTCTTTATTGGGCAACAACTAAGTACAGACTGCCTGTGTTGTCTCATAAACACACACTAAGCGTTCTAATATAACGTACTAGATCTGTGATCATATATTGAATAGGCTTTTTAAAATATGTCCCTTTTTCAACTTTGCTCTTTAATCGATAGAATCCTACATATTTAAAATTTAGATATATACATACATAGAGTAGCATGTTTTAATTCAATTACATTAAAATTAATTTACTCGAATTACTTATTATAAAAGTGTTATTGTGTGTTTGTTATGTGTGCGCGGAATATGCAACGGAAAGTTGCCGCGAGGTTGTTCAAGTGGCACGCACTAGCTGCTGGCAGCACGTCGTAGCTCGTCGGTAAGGGGTGTAGGTCCTTGAACATCTTAAAACACACACCACAACAGAATTTCGCGTGCCTGTGGCAATTGAAGGTTGTGGACTCCCTCTGTCAGGTCTGCCACAAAGGATAAAAACAAAACAGGAAACAGAATTTGAAGGAAGAACAACAGATCTGATATCAGTTATTGTTCTTAGCCAAAGAACTAATAACTAAGGAATAGCTGCAATATGATTTTAGTGAAGCATCTCACATACACCGACTAAACTACACTTCTACAGAGAAAATGACCAATGTAGGCGTAAAAATTTGTAAAAAAATTAGGGCGCTCCTGTGGTTGTGCACGTAACACCAAATTTTAATTTAAAATTAATTAAATTCGTTTTTGGACACTTTCAAATATTTGTAGTACTTCACAATTAGCTTAATGGAAACAATTACTTAATGTGCAGTACTTGTAGTATTGCTAAGTATTTGAAAGTATATAAGGGGAATGAATTATGGGAATATTGTAAAGAAAAGTTATTGAATATTGACTTTATTTATATGCAAATAATAGTTAAAAAATACAAAAAGTTGAACTATAGATAACTACTTCAATAATTTTTTGAGTATATACATTAAATGTTATTAATACTACATTTATATATTTGCCTGAAAATTGTAATATATTAAAATTTGTTTATCATAAATACCAATTCTATATTAGCCCTTCTTTTAAGAAATAATTATCCTTGATTTGGCATCCTTACTCCTTATTAAACTTGCAACCATACACCCATGCAACTAAACTTTCTAAAAACAACAATACAAATACATTTTTACGCAGAATATTAATACACAAGTATATTGAATATTAATTTGTTTCAATCAACTCACCAGTAATTTCTCTTGTGGCTGTAAGTTTGATGAAAACTCATCATATTTATTAGCTTTACTGACTAAAATGTCCTCTGCCATATGAGAAGACAAATTAGTATCGATTCCAATGTCGTTTTGCTATTAAAATTTTAAATACTTTCATGTTACTATAACAAAGAATTGTGTTATATCTCCTTACCACTAATTGATGATGATCATGTTGCGAGCTGGGACCGACACTGCTGCTGGATGACTGCCCAAGGCAGGCTATGACTCTGGATGACATCAACTGTAAGTCAGCTGATGTCAGCCAGGATCACGGCCTCCGCTGGACATTCATCTGTCAGCAGATGCTTGGGCAGAGATGGAGGATGGCATGCTGGTATCGCTAGCTTTGCGATAGAGAAGGGGGGGTTCAAAAAGGGGAAGCCATCTCCGCCCGCGGTAGCGCAACAAAAGCACATGAATCATGCCGAGGGATATAGGATAAGTGGAGCGAATAACCAAACCAAAAAAATTTTGAAGAAGGAAAAAAAAATTTAACGAGGAAAAAAAGAGAAAAACCGCGAAAGTAAGAAAACTAAAGAAAAAGAAAAAAAACCCACAAGAGGATTTTACAAAAAAAATCAGAAGAAGGAAGGGAACAAAACAAGAGGAAGAGGATACGAGCAGGCGTTGCTCGACTTACCGGATGCCGTTGGGGGAGTCTGGTGTCCTGACTCCCCTTGCATGGCCCATGCCCCAACCACCCTATGCATCTAGGGGGCCAACGTCTTCTAGATGCCCTAATACTACCTGAAAAGAGAGAGAGGGTCACTCACCTCATTGTGAGGACCCCGCCCACCGATGTAGCGCTGTTCATGGCCGCCCTAAGGAAGGACGACGAGGAGAGAGAGAGATGGAAACTCGTTAGTTATAGTGCATCACAAAAAAAAATTTTAATTTTGAAAAAAAAATAGATCTAACCCCTCCTGCGGAGGGCACACGACCAACTGACTGAGGGTCAGGGTCAATTGACCTCTTTGCAAAGAGGCTCTGAGGCTACGTACACACTACCAGCTTACTAACTATGGTATATCTAGGCAAGCATCTAAATTGCTTTTGGCCAAGTTACATTTATGCCAAAAGAGATAAAAAAAACTGTCTATCTCTACCTCACTCTAATTTACAATTGGATCAAGTTCAATTTCAAACTAATTCCCTAATTACCAGTGGATTATCCTGAAATTCAAAGTAATTTCTCCATTACACTCAGACCAGTTTAAAATCCAAAAAAAAAGCAATGACGGTTCGGCCAAAGAAAAATGCGCATTTTCCCTCCCCGAGCAACCCAAAAATAGAAATAGTAACTTTAGTAACTTATGAGCAATTCCTTTACAAGACCATCTATTCAAATTGTCTCCTTCATAGCTAATTATCTATAAATACTTAGTTAGATTGATCTTAAACGAACTATATCGCCATTGGTCTGAGCTGAAAAAAATTTTCTTCTACCTTATTTCCTTTTACACATATGCTATAGCTATATCTTATTGTCTTAATAAAGTTTTAATTACAGAGTTATGTGGAGTGTTGAATTTTTCTTTTTCGGCTACATTTATTGTCAAAAGATATCCTGCCCATTTATGAAGAAAAACACACAGATAAATAAACAGCAATGTCATTCGAATAGAAATACTAGATTATGACTACAATGTTCACTGATTAGGGGTTTCACAGTTCTATATGGTGCCCTATAAAAATGGAACGGCCTCACCAATATTCTTCCCTTTTCGTTGTCTCCTTTCCTTGTCATCTTTCTTGTCTTTTGAATTTTTCTCATTTCCACTTTTCCCTTTGTCCTTTTTTTGGATTTTCTTTTCAAATTTCTAATTTTTTTCCACTTTCACCTTTTCTTTTGTCCTTTTTAGATTTTCTTTCCAATTTTAGAATTTTTTTTTTTTCACCTTCACTTTTTCTTTTGTCCTTTTTAGATTTTCTTTTCAATTTTATAAATTTTTTCACCTTCACTTTTTCTTTTGTCCTTTTTTGGCTGTAATTTTTCTTTCTTTTACAGGCGGCTGAGGATTTTTGCCTATTGTCTCATTATTTCTACCGTTTATAGGCGGGGCTTGAGTGTGTTCTGTTGGGTGAACAGTTGCAGTTCTATTGAAAGGCATCTTTTAGCGAATTTTAGTGAATTTGTGTGCAGGAGTTGAGAAATTATCTGAAGGCAATTTAATTGAATTAAATTATCTTCTTCAGCTCTCCGCACACAGATCTTAACTTTTGAGGGTTTTTTGAGAAAGGAATTTTTATGCTCTACCGAATGCCGAATTTTATGCGCGTATATAAAAATGTTTATCCCTTTTCAGGTTTTCTTATTTCAGGTGTTTTGCAGGTGAAGAATGTGTATGCTCTTGGATTCGGCTATAGGAGCCGGATCTAGTGCCCTGAAATGCAGGTAAGTATTGTGGGGTGCCTGGAAAGTCGGGTTAGGATGTCCCAATGTAGGTGAGAAGATAATCATAACTCCGTTGGCCTAATCAAATATAAGGGATTCGGCTCGTATAGCCGAATCCAAATTTCACCCAGTAAAGGCGACCATAACAATCATGCACATATAAAGAAGTACTCAGCGTCTCTGCAGGTGGGTCTATGTTTGAAACATTTTCCGTATTTTCCTTACCCTAAAAGTAAATTTGTTAGTTTATCATTTCACTGTGTATATAGGATAAAAAATGTATACGAGTCGTAAAGATGGCACAGCATTAGCAATTAGACGCCGGCTATCCTCCGTAAATAAATATAAATCATTTTTCTTGAAATGATTTGAACATATCGCAGTATTTGAATCGGGCACTAAATCCAGCTTGCCAAGAATCTCTAACCACTTCCTACATTGTTTTGTACTCTTTGGGAATCTATAATATATACACATTTTTAAATCATATTAAATTTTATTTAATTCTTCTGAAAAAACTTTTCATAATTTTACATTGACCCCATCGCTATTTAGGATTTCGCTTCAATTGACTACTACACTGGATGGGGTTAAATGTCAAAACAGAAATGCAAGCAAAAATCTTTCATCGTAATTATTTAATTACAATAACTTAAAGTTGCCTTTAATGCAATTGCTTTTCAATATACGAGTGATCAGAAATATTTTTGTTTGGGTTTTAGTTACCTATGGAAAGAAATCCCTGGAACTCGCCGGTACCTCGTATATCCACAATTCACACTTCATACTACAGCACAAAAACTACACACATTAACTATATAGTCCTTTATTGTCTATTTAACACGGAATTAACTTCTAAACTTCTTTTCCTTGCAATAAAATCGCGAATATATACTCCGTTTTGAAAAAATTCTGAACAAACAAACAAATGTCAAAATAGTCTTCTTCGCGATGAGGTTAAATTTCTCCTTCGTATTTCCCCTTTGAAGTGCTTCACTCACACATATTACACGGATACGTTATAGCCATTCCTTAGTTATTAGTTCTTTGTTCTTAGCCGCACTGAACTGTGATGAAAAATTCAAACAGAAAATGTACCCCCTTGTTGGACAGTTCAGGCTACAACCCAGACCAACCCTACACCTAGGGTATATGCCCAACCTATTAAAAGTGCTGAAAAACAAAATAAAACACACACAGAAAAGAAATCTATAACATCGAGGATAAGGGTGGACTAATGTGGGAAGCAAGTAGGGGAAGAAGCTAGTAAGGGTTCCTGAAATCAAAAGGTAATCTAGTTCATCATATATTTAATAAGAGCACAAGTACTGCAAAAAGAAATAAAATACATAACAAGTAGTATGAAATTACGATTCCGTTCAGCTATCCCAAACGAGCTCTTATAACTAAAGATAATTGACTTAGTGCCTCCTTATGAGTTTATTTCTACAAAAAATGAAAGCAATAGCCTTATTAATATCTATACCTGTATCTATAAACATACGATAAATGTGGAATAATAACGTCGCATGTTTTAGTCACAAAATTTTTTTTTATTTAATTAAACGAGGTACATCCCGAAATGAATAAACGATTATCGAATATAGGGCGAACGATGCATCTAGCTAGATCCATTGCCAATGTCGAGATATGCTGATGACGAGTACGAGATTTCGCGTATTGTGCTTAAAACATTTACATTCAGCCTTTGACACATTTGAGCTGAACAAACCAAAAAAAATATCTGTATAAATACATAAATCCCTTTTTTAATTGTGAGACAGAAAGGCAATGTCTACTTATTTAAACATCGATATTACTAAAACTCTTGGAAAATATGGTTTTATTTTCTTCAACACAATTAGATCAAAGCAAAAAATTATTTAATCATACTTAATGAATGGAAAAAGTTAACTTAACTTTTTGAAATACTAGGTTAGGTTTAGGTAAACCTGACGAAAATAACGGCTAACGATTTTCTAATTTATGTTCCCTAAATCCAAATAATTTCATAATATGTTTTCTTGCTGCACATTTCGTACTCACTAATTAATTATTCCATATGAATTTAATTAATTAGGTATAGGTATACATATGTATCTTTATATCAATTCATTTAATTAACCCAGTTCCTACAAACTTACGTTAAAACTTAGCCGAAAAGCATAGTTATGTCTTTAAAACTCATTTTGAGTATTTCCCTAATTACATCGCGGGTATCTAATTCAGCCTAGGTACTAATATTCTGTATTACAAGCTTTAGTGTTATTTATTCTGTACAACACCTATAGACCTACTATTGTCAATACTACCAAAACAAACGAATAAAAATGAAAATTTTATAATATTAAAGGAATTTTTAAATAGTTAAAGTGTCATACTAAGTTTGTTAAGTTTATTGTTTACCACTTTATATTGTTAGTCACACTCAAGGGCAGTGGCAAAAAGGAATATTATATTTCCTACGGTATTCCGTAACAAGGTCCGTGAATTTAAGAAAAACGGTATTATATTGGTCTCTAAATAGGTTGATTTCTCAATGCGCGCTTTTGACAGCTATTGGCGCTTCAAAGATGTGGACCTTCGTCCCCATAACGGCTTGCACTTCCTATCAAATGGTGCGAATGCACATATACACATAAAGCGGCTCCGATAACCTTTGAATAATTATGGCAGAACGTGCCACACCTAGGTCATGCTATCATCACCTTTTTCTTTATTTGTTTTTTTTTTTTAATTTAAAAAAAGTTTAAACCTATTTTGCACTTAACTATATAGTTACGTTTTAGGGGAAAAATAATGTAAAATGCGACCGAGTGATTGAAACGAACTTTATTAACACGCATTTGTACAATACGAGATAAGACGTTACTTGGAAGCTAAGTTGCATTAAGATAAGCAAAGGCATGTCGCAATGCAAATATGAGAACGTTACTTAAGAGGTACGCAAAAAATGAGTTGCAATTCGCAACGCATGCATTTATGGTAATTAATCAGAACCGCATTACTATATGACAATATCGTACTTCCTTGACGCAAGTGAACTGCACTGGCGTCCGTGTTCAAGATAAACGAAAATAAATAAATAAATATATATATATATATATATATATATATAAAACCTTATACTCCGGAAGGGGGGGGGGGGCACCTTGCACCTTTCGCTCTCCAGACTTCTTGTTTGGGGACCAGTTGTGAGGAGTGTCGATTGGCTATTTATTTCCTACATCGGCTCCGCTGTAGTGGGATGCCTGGGTTCCTGATCTACTTAGGGAAATCAACTGATTTTAATCCTCGTCCGTTTATGTTAAGACCGCACTAACATACCTGATTTTGTTTCAGTTTTTTTTTTCCTATTGAAACTTTCATATTTTCTTCTTCTTTGTAGTTACACCTAGGTATGGTGTCTTCTCGCCCACCCCCCACCACCACCCCCCCCCCCCCCCCCCCCCCACTTATTTTCTTATGGTGGTGACTCCGAGAAGACAAATTGTTCTTGTTGCTGATGCTTTATTGGCGTCTTCTCGCCAAGACGTATCCTTAGTTTAAAAAAGGGATGAAATTTCACCAAGGGAATTTACATGCCATTACTTGTTGTTTGATCCTCGGGGATGGGCGGCTTTTTGTGCGGGCAAGACTGTGTTAGTTTGTCGCAGATGCCATCGTTGTGACTGAAAGGAACTTTTAGAAGGCATGGGAGTACTTTGTATTCAGGGGAGTATATTAATGCCGGACCCAATACCCGAGGGGAGAAAAATTTCACAAACACAATTATTTGCAATTACGATCTGTAATTGAAATCAATTTGATTAAGAATTTATCCAATCCAGGATGATTATCCAAGCCGAATTAAATTGAGAATTTAATTGCAAAACATTTGCGCTCACCTTCCGAAGTTGTTGCAATCCCGGTTTGCTGTCACCATTTGAAGATGTCTTCCTCCTTCTCGGAAGTGTCCCCTTGAACTTGTGGCAGAAAGCTGTGTGACCAACCTCAGAGATACAAAAGGCACATTAACGTAAGAATGAGGTTTTTAATATAAAGAAATGTTCATTTCAGGTTGAGGTAAGTGTTTTGCGTAAAATGGCAAATGTCTCACATTACAATATATAGATAAAAAAAGGAACCTGTCTTGTCACTTACAGCTGATATATTTACGATATTACGAAGATTTCTACGATTTCGTGGCCGAGCCTCCTTCTTTTCGCCCTTCTCCGAAGTACCTCTTGGGAGGGACAAACGATGTGCTACCAGCACTCCGGGTTTCTTACTCGCAAAGGACCAAAGCAAAATTTTACCTGTTTCAGAATATAAACAAAAAAGCATGCAAAATGGTGGTCACACTTATGGGGGAGGGATCACTTAATGAAGATAATGAAGCTTCAGGGCGTTCTCTATCTGCGCGTACGATGAAGTTAGATTTTTCTATGAGGAGAAGACTAAATTTGTAACGATTTTGTTTACAATAGGGAAAAGAAATGCAGTACCTTTATTTTTCAATTTTCTTTTGAACGACTTCCCGCGTTGAATAATAGCAATGTAAATACTATACGGTCCCTGCTTTTTTATGTGTGGATGGGAAGATTTCCATTCACCTGCCTACGCCTTCCCAATTCAAAGCGAATGAGTTTTTCTACGACTTTATTTAGTCTTCTTTTTGTAGCTTCATGTACTACGGGTTGAAATAAATTGTTAAGAATATTAACCGATTTTACTTAAGCCTATTTCCACAAGCACTTCTGGTGACTTGCCACCTAAAATATTGTCTGCCCTCTCCATTTTGCTGTATTGATCATTATTTAATTAATATATATTAGTGTAACTTTGATATGTTCAAAAGGTTTCTTCCAAATAAGAAAAGCGCGCAGCTTATTTAGACAATTATAATTGTAACAACTTTAACACTTTCTGTAAAATTCCGTGAATATGATGTTTAATAGGTATCTAACTGTAATCCGACGCCACAAGCGAACAAAGGGTGACGCCGGCTAACACTAACAACATTTTCATTTCTGATTTACTCGTTTCTAATAAACTTGATGGACAAAAATAACAAATCATAGAAATATCTTGATCAGAGAGGCGGTTATTTGCAATGTATGTGCAACGTGAAGTTGCTGCGGGATGCCCAGGTAGCACGCCTAGCTTGCAGCACCTGCATAGCTCGCCGGTCTGGCTTTTGGGTCCTTGGACACAATTCCAAGCCTTCGTAATTGGATTCCTTACGTATCAATACACCTGTTCAGTATCATAACATCATATACTATGGAGGTTTTCCGAAGTAGTTAATTCGATGTTGTCTGTCTAGATAATTTAGAATATCTTTAAAAGACGGGGTTATGGACTAGTTCAATATATATATATATATATATATATATATATATATATATATATATATATATATATATATATATATATATATATATATATATATATATATATATATATATATAATCCAGAGAAACAAGAATAAAATCTTTACAACCCCTTATATATTCAGTCGTTGTTTACACTTTCAAAAGTAGTATTTGCTGTTGTAAGTTTTCTTCGATTGAGGATTTAGTATACAAGTTAATTTTTTATTTAGTATAATTCACTTAAAGAACACATGGATTTTTTGTTTTTTGTTTTGTTTGTATTATGATCATAAATAAACATTCTTAATTCAAATTTTTCGTTTTATATATACGCTTCTAGTGCGCTTTTATTGCAATCTAACTACTTAAATATGTTAATAAATATAGTGCTTACAACGAGCACTATAAAGTGATACCACAGGGCATTTAAACAATTAAGAAAAGAATGTTATATTATAGTATCGCACATGTATTGCAGTGCGGTCATATTTCGAATTTATTATTAAAACCTTGTTACATACCTGGTAAACCATTGGAAATTATGCTTTAACAATTGAAGTTCAATTAAATTTACTCAACCAACGTGGAACCGTTCATTAATTACAACCTATATTGTGATGACGAATAATACTCCAACCGTTGTTGTGTAAAATACAAAGTTTAAGCCTGCAACCCTACTGTATCATATGCGCGATACAATAAATATTATTATAAATTTTACGAAACTAGAAAAATAAAAATAAAGCCAAAGAAAGGAAAAATATTGCAATTTTATTTTACCTTTAGTCTCTTGGGACACCGATAATAGTCAACGTATAAATGAAGGTCTGACTAATATCAAGATAGAGGTTGAGTGCCGAAAAAATGTATTCCTCAGGACTAATAGAATACTTATGTTTTTCCTTTTCAATTGAAGATTTCTTATTTCGCTTGCTTTTCCTTAAAATTTATTTCCTTCTTTTGTTTTCCTTTATATCGCTTATCTGGTGTGGCGGGAATCACTCAGCATGGCCCAAGGTGCGGCTTGTCCTCTAAACCCCAATTATCCGACGTATGATCAAACCAAATGGTGTTAGGAGGTTTTCATCTGTAACGGGCTGCAATTTATCAATCGAAAAAGAATCTCCAGTTTTTTTCTTCTTGCACGGATAGACGGAAATTATTATATTCCAACACTTCCTCGTTTAAAAAAAAAAAATTCCACGCAAAAGAGACCCACTGTAGCATATTTTTTTATTCTCGAGCAAATGGCACTGCGCGAGACATCAATTCGGAATTAGCATGTGAGTTAATCGTGCTGCCCGCGAGATGGCTCTACAGAATTGGAAATAGAATGGAATAAGCATGACAGACGACAGCGCCGTTGCAGTGGCAGCGCTAATTCGTCGTCGTCTCAAACTCTAAATGAGCTGCCGCTGACTCTAATCAATCACCTGAACTGATTAAACAGCCAACTTATATGCTCACATAACAGACTACAGAATTATGTAAAAATTGTCGATATTTAGGAAATATAAAAAGAATTGAGTGCTGTAACAGCTATATCGCACTTAATGTCATTTTACGTCTCATATGTATATATAAAACTTACTTGAAATATAATCCATATATTTTCGTTTGCTTTTTTTGTTTGTAATGGTACCTTTGGTTGGATTTTGTGGAAGTGGTGCTATCGGTGGTATTGACGGGATATACCTGTTCATATGAACCAGGATCCAGAAGAAAATAGATATGCCCAAGCCACATAATACAGGTATTATCCTATGCTGACTCTTGGGTTTACATAGCTCTTCCGAAAATTCATCGGTATACTTTGATGATATGTCCTATTTCTGAGACGTGTTCCAAAAGATGCGAAATTGTAATTTTGTAAGCTAGGCGAGACTCTGCAGTCACAGCCAACACTGCCTGGAACTTCTGATTCACCGCAACTGTAGAACTTGAGCGGAAGTTCTGTATTTTTAGCTTCCCGTCTTGAATATCTTTCTCGCCTAAATAATTTCATTTCATTTAGATTATTTTATTATTTCATTTGCTATCACAAAAAGGTGTTTACCCTTAATTGTTCCTGGATACAAATGTTCTATTTTAGAACCCGCTGAACTATGTGGTACAGGGCTATTTTACATAAAATTTCCGCCCTGTAAGTTGTTTATGGATTTGCCTGAAACTCACAAACGCTAGACTGCTGGTCGTGGACTTAATTGTTGCTGAAGTAAGAAGCCTTATTAGAGATTTATCCAAGCCAGGATGGCTTAGATAAATCTAGAAAATTATGTGCAATTTTATTTTTTCTTACCTCATGTGCTGGTCTCACCTCTGGCAGCTGTCACGGAACAAGTTTCTCTTCTTCTTTCCCAAAATATCATATCCGCGGCAGCAATCAGGGGAGGCAACCGCGAGAAGAAGAAAAAAGGTGCACGATAGTTGCTCATGTACGTGTCAAGGGGTTTTATACTCTTGGCTCACAGATAGCACAGACTATCTTTAAATGGCTCACATTACAAATTCGTTTCCTCTAATGAAATGGTAAAAAAAATACTTTAGATTGTAGTCCTATTTAATTTTGCTTCGACATAAACTTAAACGGTTCCCAATGCCGCAATCAGAAATAAGTTTTTTCTGATTACAACCTACGTGGATGTTTCTTAAATGGGTTATCCTGTTAAAGAAAACACTCATTTCGCTATAACTATATAATTAATCTAAAATCAGCGCTATAAACTCGATTTTGTCAAGTGTCAACGGTGCAATTTCTTGAGTTGGTATAGGTACGGAGGTTTTTGATTTTTCAATGTTGCAGGTTTTTTCCTTCAAACGGCTATAGTGGTCCCAAAGTTTCCCGTGTGCGTTTTTATGAGCAATTTTATCATATGGTGTGAAATAGAGGCACTTAACCGATTCCTCAGAAGGAAAAATTTCCTCAATATCATTTAAATATTGCTTAAATCGGTCAGTCGTAATTTTAAATTTGTCTGGATAACCTTGATTTTCATCTAAATACTTAAAATGCGAGTTGGTTGCGGGTAGAGAAATCTATTGCAGTGTGTCTAAGAAAATTGGTTCGATGGATTTTGATGCGGTAAATGGTATATGATAGTGAAAGAATTAAACTGTGTCGTAACGGAGCCCGATTTTTTAAATTTGTTCTAGAAATATCGAATTTTTGGATGGGGAAAATTTTTTTTTTTTTTTTTACTAAAATATAAAGTGGGTTATTGCCGATGGAATGGTGTATATTTTTTTTACCATAAGGTTGATTGTTTCGAGTAGGCGAGGCCTTAAAGTTGAACCTTTGTGGGGCTATAGCGGAAGAACGGGGTGACGGATAGATGAGTTTGAGATATTTATGGATAGGGGAGAATGTCGTGGATGTGATAAGAGTTTACATGGATTTTTACCATTGAATATGGCAAAGTTATTAACGTTGCAGATGGAGTCCTTGAAAAAGGATCAAAAAAGGATAATTTTTTGCAATTGGTGGGACCAAAATAGAAAAAACTGTCAAACGGAATCCGTTCATATTTACGGATGTTGTAGATGTTATGACCGCATGTGAGATAGGCTATTTTTTTCGAGAGTTTTTGAAAAAGTGCAGGACCTATGCGAGTTGGTGTGCTATGTTCGTTTATAACTCGGGGAGTATTGATCGGAACCCTATCATGTGGGTATTCATTTTACGTAGAATCGTAAGATCTATTCGGAAATGGAAAAAAAATTTGAAAATGTACTAGAGGTAAAATTTTGCACGAGAGTGTGGTAGTAGAATATTTTTGAAATTTTTCAAAAAACTGTGGCGCACCACATGCTGGACCATCTTGCGAATGGGTGAGATAAAAAAATTTTTTTTTGATTTTGTACCAGACTTTTTTCATCTATTACAAAATGGATTTTCAAAAAATTATAACTTAGGTTGGGGATGTGCGATTGAAAAGAAGAAAATTATTTTCATTTGTTTTGTGATCGAAGCGATTTGGAAAAAATATAAAAAAAATTTTGGTGCTAATTTTTCGGGGGGTGGGGGTGGGGGATGGCTAACCCCGAAGTCGAAATAAGGGATGTGTGGTATCAAATTAAAGGTAAACCGGTCACAAATTGATTGGTGCAGTTTTTGTTTAAATCGAAAAAACTTTATCGCTGACTTTTTTTCGTTAAACATTGAAGCGGGGATGCCAACCTCCAAGTTCTACGGGTTGATCCAAAACGGACCGTTCTTTTTTTAAAAACTATCTACTCCAAAAGTTATGAAACTTTTACAAACAACACACCATTCCATCACTTATAGTTTTCGCGCAAACACGGTGGGAAGATTTTGCTAAAATTTGCGCAAATTTTTCGGAAAAAAGGACTTTTTTCAATCATTTGCGTTAAGTGGTGTGAAGTTTTCGTCGGAGCGAGTTGAAAATTACATCAATCGATAGGTAATCGATTGTAGAAGAGAAATCACCCCCATGTTCCAGATCGAAAATGTATATTTAGGGTAGTTACCAGCCATGGAAAAGTGCCGGAAGGCGACCAAAATGCCGATAAAAAGTGTCGTCGAAAAAGTGACAAAATTCAAAAAATTACATCTCCTGGAGTTATTAATTTTTTTAAATTATTATTTCAAAACTGGATTAGGGGATGGATTTACTACATCGGAAAATTAATTTGGTTGATAAAGGTTAATTGGGTCGAAAAATGCAGACAAAAACGGCAATATAGCAAAATTGCTAACTTAATAAAGTTAAATTTGTTAAAGAAATTTTCACCCATCCGGAGGTGACTACCCTTATCTGAAAGAGGATGTAAATGGGATGTGGAGGATGTTTTTCTTATTTCTCTGCGGTTAAATTTTTTATACTAATCGTAGATTTTTCACTTTTGCCCAACATTTGATTATATTATCTAAGATGGTGGTGATTCTTTTGATATGAATTAAGGGTTGCTGATTTATCGGGGATCTTTTAAAAGTTTAACTAAATACCCTAATATATTTGAAAAGTTAAATCATGCAAATCGGTGCAGCGGTTGTGAAGTTACTAATCAAAGAGCAAAATATGAGGCTCTTTTGCATAATGAACAGTTCAGTTGCTTTATTGCCAATTGCTGTTCATAATAGAAATTTAAGAGATTTTTATTACTCTACTCTTTTCTCCTCTATTAGGGCTAAAATGTGTCCATACATGTGAAAGCTCGATATATAATACTTTATTAGTAATAGCAACATGAAATGGTTTTTTCGTTGTACTCGGTCTTGCTTTCACTAGGAACTGGATACCTACTATTACTAATTACTATTGGAAATTATGAAAACGAAGCAGGTTTATTGGTATGCAGCGATAGAGGAGGAATTATAGATATAATTTCTTACCTCATTTGTTCTTGGATGTTTATATTTAGTGAACATTTTGAACTAAATAGCTTCAGTTCCGGTTATTCAAATGAGGTAAGCAAATCTCACCTTATAGGGGGTTGCACATGTTTGAGTACGAATAACTTTGGCGTTTATTGATATATTTTAGTAATTCTTTCAACAGGTGGTGAAGGATACTATTAGCTAAACTGTGAGATACATTGGGTGGATATAAGTACAGTAGTTGAAAAAAAATACACGACACAATGTGAGATATTTGTGATTGACTGGAGGTTTTTGCTAAATTTGCTAAAAAAAATCAATTTTCGTGGGAGTAATTACCTTTATTTGAAAGGGGATGTAAATACGTAGGTATGGTTAAAATTTCATCGAGATTTGAAAATTTAAATGTTGCATCAAAAATTTCCAGTGAAAAAATGAAAAGTTAAATTTTGTTAAGAAAATTTTACAATATCTGCAAAGTGTGGATGTATATTAAAGGGGAAGGCGGTGTGTAAGCGCTATACTAAGTTTCGTCCAAACCAAGATATATTTAGTTGACATTTTAGAGATTTTTATAATATCACTGATTTAGCGACTTGAAGCCATCTGCTGGGTTCAAATGAAACCTTGGAGGTTCACGGGTTATAGTAGTGGAAAGCTACCAATCTCTGCTTTATTCTGGTTTTTAAATTACCAAAATCGGTTAGATATTTGGCGAGATATTAATTTTTCTCTGTAGCAAGAACCTTTTCAATGCCGAAATCCTGGACGAATCCCTTTTGAAAATTATGAAATTTTTTTTTGTCTTCTTTCCCGGCAAGATTGGTATCAAATGAAAGGTATTACTGCGTAGAATTCAAATATGAAAACCATTTTGAATTATCTTTGATACAGTGAGTTTTATAAAGGTTTATTTTTTCTATAAATTTAATTGAATGCCGTCGGCAAATTGAGAAAATTCAAAAAATTATTATATCTCCGGGAGTTTTTAACTTTTTCTAACAATTTTTCAACATTTGATTAGGGGTTGGATTTACTACATTATAAAATTAATTTGGTTGATAAAGATACATTGCGTCAAAAAGTACACACCAAAACGGTAAAATTGCAAAATCGCTAATTTAATAAAGTTAAATTTGTTAAAGAAATTTTCACCCTTCCGGAGGTGACTACCCTTATCTAAAAGAGGATGTAAATGGGATATGCAGGATGTTTTTTTACTTCGCTACGGTTAAATTTTTCATACTAATCGTAGATTTTTCACTTTTGCTCAACATTTGATTATATTATCTCAGTTGGGGGTGATTCTTTTGATATGAATTAAGGATTGCTGATTTGTGGGGGATGTTTTAAAAGTTTAACTAAATACCCTTATATACTAACCAAAGAGCAACATGAAATGGTTTTTTCGGTGTACTCTCTCTTGCTTTCACTAGGAACTGGGTAACTACTATTACTAATTACTATTGGAAATTATGAAAACGAAGCAATTTTATTGGTATATAGCGATAGAGGAGGAATTATAGATATAATTTCTTACCTCATTTGTTTTTAAATGTTTACATTTAGTTAACATTTTGAACTAAATAACTTCACTTCCGGTTATTCAAATGAGGTATACAAACCTCACCAATAACTTTGGCGTTTATTGATATATTTTAGTAATTCTTTTAACAGTTGGTTAAGAATGGCATTAGCTAAATTGTGAAATACTTCAGGTGGATATAAGTACAAAGGATACAAAGGTACTAGCTCGCAAGCGGCGGTAATGTACAAGGGTATTTGCTCGCAAAGGGTGATAGACTACAAAGGCGATAGCTCGCAAGGGGCGGTAAGATACAAAGACAGTAGCTCGCAAGGGGCGGGAGGATACAAGGGCACTAGCTCGCAAGAGGCGGGAGGATACAAAGGTCGTAGCTCGCAAGAGGCGAGAGAATACAAAGGTTGAAGCTCGCTAGAGGCGGGAGGATACAAAGGTCTTAGCTCGCAAGGGGCGGGAGGATACAAGAGTAGTAGCTCGCAAGGGCGGGAGAATATAAGAGTAGAAGCTCGCAAGGGGCGGGAGGATACAAAGGTCGTAGCTCGCAAGAGGCGGGAGGATACAAAGGTCGTAGCTCGCAAGGGGCGGGAGGATACAAAGGTAGTAGCTCGCACCATACCATTCGTTAATTTCACAAGGCGTCATTTTTCACACTATAGTTGCTTTAGCCCAATTTTATAACCCGTGGACCGATTTTTATAACTCTTTTTGTGTTAAATAGGGTATGATCCCTTCTTTCAATTGTATACCCTCCCACCCTCACCACACTTTACTTTTATTCAATTTTTTTTTGGAGTATAATATACTACATTTGATTTAGGGAAAACAGTTTTCATCTATAGTTGCTATTGTCTAACTTCGTAACGTGTGGACCGATTTGCATAATTCTTTTTTTTTAAATAGGGGGGTCTTTCCTCCTCTTACTCCAATCACTCCCTACCCACACTTTTTTTTAGTCAAATTTTTAAATTTTTTTCTTTTGAATTAAGATTCTGTTGCTACCGGGACAAAACTTTTCACCTTCAGGTGCTTTAGCATATCTCCCGAACGTGTGGACCGATTTGCATAATTCTTTTTTTGTTAAATAGAGTAACATCCCCCCCCCCCATCTGCCCAACGACACTATTATCTATCTACACTATAGCCGCAGACGTAGGCGCGGGCACCAGCTAGTCTAAATACTTAAAATGCGAGTTGGTTGCGGGTAGAGAAATCTATTGCAGTGTGTTTAAGAAAATTGGTTCGATGGATTTTGATGCGGTAAATGGTATATGATAGAAAAAGAATTAAACTGTGTCGTAACGGAGCCCGATTTTTTAAATTTTTTCTAGAAATATCGAATTTTTGGATGGGGAAAAATTTTTTTTTTTTTTTTACTAAAATATATAGTGGGTTATTGCCGATGGAATGGTGTATATTTTTTTTACCATAAGGTTGATTGTTTCGAGTAGGCGAGGCCTTAAAGTTGAACCTTTGTGGGGCTATAGCGGAAGAACGGGGTGACGGATAGATGAGTTTGAGATATTTATGGATAGGGGAGAATGTCGTGAATGTGATAAGAGTTTGAATGGATTTTTACCATTGAATATGGCAAAGTTATTAACGTTGCAGATGGAGTCCTTGAAAAAGGATCAAAAAAGGATAATTTTTTGCAATTGGTGGGACCAAAATAGAAAAAACTGTCAAACGGAATGCGTTCATATTTACGGATGCTGTAGATGTTATGGCCGCATGTGAGATAGGCTATTTTTTTCGAGAGTTTTTGAAAAAGTGCAGGACCTATGCGAGTTGGTGTGCTATGTTCGTTTATAACTCGGGGAGTATTGATCGGAACCCTATCATGTGGGTATTCATTTTACGTAGAATCGTAAGATCTATTTGGAAATGGAAAAAAAAATTTGAAAATGTACTAGAGGTAAAATTTTGTACGAGAGTGTAGTAGTAGAATATTTTTGAAATTTTTCAAAAAACTGTGGCGCACCACATGCTGGACCATCTTACGAATGGGTGAGATAAAAAAATTTTTTTTTGATTTTGTACCAGACTTTTTTCATCTATTACAAAATGGATTTTCAAAAAATTATAACTTAGGGTGGGGTTGTGCGATTGAAAAGAAGAAAATTATTTTCATTTGTTTTGTGATCGAAGCAATTTGGAAAAAATATAAAAAAAATTTTGGTGGTAATTTTTCGGGAGGTGGGGGTGGGGGATTGCTAACCCCGAAGTCGAAATAAGGGATGTGTGGTATCAAATTAAAGGTAAACCGGTCACAAATTGATTGGTGCAGTTTTTGTTTAAATCGAAAAAACTTTATCGCTGACTTTTTTTCGTTAAACATTGAAGCGGGGATGCCATCCTCCAAGTTCTACGGGTTGATCCAAAATGGACCGTTCTTTTTTTTAAAACTATCTAATCCAAAAGTTATGAAACTTTTACAAACAACACACCATTCCATCACTTATAGTTTTCGCGCAAACACGGTGGGAAGATTTTGCTAAAATTTGCGCAAATTTTTCGGAAAAAAGGACTTTTTTCAATCATTTGCGTTGAGTGGTGTGAAGTTTTCGTCGGAGCGAGTTGAAAATTACATCAATCGATAGGTAATCGATTGTAGAAGAGAAATCACCCCCATGTTCCAGATCGAAAATGTATATTTAGGGTAGTTACCAGCGACGGAAAAGTGCCGTAAGGCGACCAAAATGCCGATAAAAAGTGTCGTCGAAAAAGTGACAAAATTCAAAAAATTATATCTCCTGGAGTTATTAATTTTTTTAAATTATTATTTCAACAGTTGATTAGGGGATGGATTTACTACATCGGAAAATTAATTTGGTTGATAAAAGTTAATTGGGTCGAAAAATGCAGACAAAAACGGCAATATAGCAAAATTGCTAACTTAATAAAGTTAAATTTGTTAAAGAAATTTTCACCCATCCGGAGGTGACTACCCTTATCTGAAAGAGGATGTAAATGGGATGTGGAGGATGTTTTTCTTATTTCTCTGCGGTTAAATTTTTTATACTAATCGTAGATTTTTCACTTTTGCCCAACATTTGATTATATTATCTAAGATGGTGGTGATTCTTTTGATATGAATTAAGGGTTGCTGATTTATCGGGGATCTTTTAAAAGTTTAACTAAATACCCTAATATATTTGAAAAGTTAAATCATGCAAATCGGTGCAGCGGTTGTGAAGTTACTAATCAAAGAGCAAAATATGAGGCTCTTTTGCACAATGACCAGTTCAGTTGCTTTATTGCCAATTGCTGTTAATAATAGAAATTTAAGAGATTTTTATTACTCTACCCTTTTCTCCTCTATTAGGGCTAAAATGTTTCCATACATGTGAAAGCTCGATATATAATACTTTATTAGTAATAGCAACATGGAATGGCTTTTTCGGTATACTCGGTCCTGCTTTCACTAGGAACTGGGTACCTACTATTACTAATTACTATTGGAAATTATAAAAACGAAGCAAGTTTAGTGGTATATAGTGATAGAGGAGGAATTATAGATATAATTTCTTACCTCATTTGTTCTAAGATGTTTACATTTAGTGAACATTTTGAACTAAATAGCTTCAGTTCCGGTTATTCAAATGAGGTAAGCAAATCTCACCTTATAGGGGGTTGCACACGTTTGAGTACCAATAACTTTGGCGTTTATTGATATATTTTAGTAATTCTTTTAACAGGTGATTAAGGATACTATTAGCTAAATTGTAAGTTACCTTGAGTGGATATAAGTACAGTAGTTGAAAAAAAAATACACGACACAATGTGAGATATTTGTGATTGACTGGAGGTTTTTGCTAAATTTGTTAAAAAAATTAATTTTCGTGGGAGTAATTACCTTTATTTGAAAGGGGATGTAAATACGTAGGTATGGTTAAAATTTCATCGAGATTTGAAAATTTAAATGTTGCATCAAAAATTTCCAGTGAAAAAATGAAAAGTTAAATTTTGTTAAGAAAATTTTACAATATCTGCAAAGTGTGGATGTATATTTAAGGGGAAGGCGGTGTGTAAGCGCTATACTAAGTTTCGTCCAAACCAAGATATATTTAGTTGACATTTTAGAGATTTTTATAATATCACTGATTTAGCGACTTGAATCTATCTTATGGGTAGAAATGAAACCTTGGAGGTTCCCGGGTTATAGTAGTGGAAAGCTACCAATCTCTGCTTTATTCTGGTTTTTAAATGACCAAAATCGGTTAAGTATTTGGCGAGATATTAATTTTCAAATGTAGCAAGGACCTTTTCAATGCCGAAATCCTGGACGAATCCCTTGGGAAAATTATGAATTTTTTTTTGTCTTCGTTCCCGGTAAGTTTGGTATCAAATGAAAGGTATTACTGCGTAGAATTCAAATATGAAAACCATTTCGAATTATCTTTGATACAGTGAGTTTTATAAAGGTTTCTTTTTTCTATAAATTTTATTGAATGCCGTCGGCAAATTGAGAAAATTCAAAAAATTATTATATATCCGGGATTTTTTAACTTTTTTCTAAATTTTTTTCAACATTTGATTAGGGGTTGGATTTACTACATTATAAAATTAATTTGGTTGATAAAGATAAATTGCGTCAAAAAGTACACACAAAATCGGCAAAATTGCAAAATCGCTAATTTAATAAAGTTAAATTTGTTAAAGAAATTTTCACCCATACGGAGGTGACTACCCTTATCTAAAAGAGGATGTAAATGGGATATGCAGGATGTTTTTTTACTTCGCTACGGTTAAATTTTTCATACTAATCGTAGATTTTTCACTTTTGCTCAACATTTGATTATATTATCTCAGTTGGGGGTGATTCTTTTGATATGAATTAAGGATTGCTGATTTGTGGGGGATGTTTTAAAAGTTTAACTAAATACCCTTATATATTTGAAAAGTTAAATCATGCAAATCGGCGCAGCCGGTATTAAATTACTAACCAAAGAGCAACATGGAATGGTTTTTTCGGTGTACTCTCTCTTGCTTTCACTAGGAACTGGGTAACTACTATTACTAATTACTATTGGAAATTATGAAAACGAAGCAATTTTATTGATATATAGCGATAGAGGAGGAATTATAGATATAATTTCTTACCTCATTTGTTTTTAAATGTTTACATTTAGTTAACATTTTGAACTAAATAACTTCACTTCCGGTTATTCAAATGAGGTATACAAACCTCACCAATAACTTTGGCGTTTATAGATATATTTTAGTAATTCTTTTAACAGTTGGTTAAGAATGGCATTAGCTAAATTGTGAAATACTTCAGGTGGATATAAGTACAAAGGATACAAAGGTACTAGCTCGCAAGCGGCGGTAATGTACAAGGGTATTTGCTCGCAAAGGGTGATAGACTACAAAGGCGATAGCTCGCAAGGGGCGGTAAGATACAAAGACAGTAGCTCGCAAGGGGCGGGAGGATACAAGGGCACTAGCTCGCAAGAGGCGGGAGGATACAAAGGTCGTAGCTCGCAAGAGGCGAGAGAATACAAAGGTTGAAGCTCGCTAGAGGCGGGAGGATACAAAGGTCTTAGCTCGCAAGGGGCGGGAGGATACAAGAGTAGTAACTCGCAAGGGCGGGAGAATATAAGAGTAGAAGCTCGCAAGGGGCGGGAGGATACAAAGGTCGTAGCTCGCAAGAGGCGGGAGGATACAAAGGTCGTAGCTCGCAAGGGGCGGGAGGATACAAAGGTAGTAGCTCGCACCATACCATTCGTTAATTTCACAAGGCGTCATTTTTCACACTATAGTTGCTTTAGTCCAATTTTATAACCCGTGGACCGATTTTTATAACTCTTTTTTTGTTAAATAGGGTATGATCCCTTCTTTCAATTGTATACCCGCCCACCCTCACCACACTTTACTTTTATTCAATTTTTTTTTGGAGTATAATATACTACATTTGATTTAGGGAAAACAGTTTTCATCTATAGTTGCTATTGTCTAACTTCGTAACGTGTGGACCGATTTGCATAATTCTTTTTTTTTAAATAGGGGGGGTCTTCCCTCCTCTTACTCCAATCACTCCCTACCCACACTTTTTTTTAGTCAAATTTTTAAATTTTTTTCTTTTGAATAAAGATTCTGTTGCTACCGGGACAAAACTTTTCACCTTCAGTTGCTTTAGCATATCTCCCGAACGTGTAGACCGATTTGCATAATTCTTTTTTTGTTAAATAGAGCATTATCCCCCGTATTGCTTACCCCCACTATTATCTATCTACACTATAGCCGCAGACGTAGGCGCGGGCACCAGCTAGTCTAAATACTTAAAATGCGAGTTGGTTGCGGGTAGAGAAATCTATTGCAGTGTGTCTAAGAAAATTGGTTCGATGGATTTTGATGCGGTAAATGGTATATGATAGTGAAAGAATTAAACTGTGTCGTAACGGAGCCCGATTTTTTAAATTTGTTCTAGAAATATCGAATTTTTGGATGGGAAAATTTTTTTTTTTTTTTTTTACTAAAATATAAAGTGGGTTATTGCCGATGGAATGGTGTATATATTTTTTACCATAAGGTTGATTGTTTCGAGTAGGCGAGGCCTTAAAGTTGAACCTTTGTGGGGCTATAGCGGTAGAACGGGGTGACGGATAGATGAGTTTGAGATATTTATGGATAGGGGAGAATGTCGTGGATGTGATAAGAGTTTGAATGGATTTTTACCATTGAATATGGTAAAGTTATTAAGGCTGCAGATGGAGTCCTTGAAAAAGTATCAAAAAAGGATAATTTTTTGCAATTGGTGGGACCAAAATAGAAAAAACTGTCAAACGGAATGCGTTCATATTTACGGATGCTGTAGATGTTATGGCCGCATGTGAGATAGGCTATTTTTTTCGAGAGTTTTTGAAAAAGTGCGGGACCTATGCGAGTTGGTGTGCTATGTTCGTTTATAACTCGGGGAGTATTGATCGGAACCCTATCATGTGGGTATTCATTTTACGTAGAATCGTAAGATCTATTCGGAAATGGAAAAAAAATTTGAAAATGTACTAGAGGAAAATTTTTGCACGAGAGTGTAGTAGTAGAATATTTTTGAAATTTTTCAAAAAACTGTGGCGCACCACATGCTGGACCATCTTGCGAATGGGTGAGATAAAAGATTTTTTTTCTCATTTTGTACTAGACTTTTTGCATCTATTACAAAATGGATTTTCAAAAAATTATAACTTAGGTTGGGGATGTGCGATTGAAAAGAAGAAAATTATTTTCATTTGTTTTGTGATCGAAGCAATTTGGAAAAAATATAAAAAAAATTTTGGCGGTAATTTTTCGGGGGGTGGGGGTGGGGGATGGCTAACCCCGAAGTCGAAATAAGGGATGTGTGGTATCAAATTAAAGGTTAACCGGTCACAAATTGATTGGTGCAGTTTTTGTTTAAATCGAAAAAACTTTATCGCTGACTTTTTTTCGTTAAACATTGAAGCGGGGATGCCATCCTCCAAGTTCTACGGGTTGATCCAAAATGGACCGTTCTTTTTTTTAAAACTATCTACTCCAAAAGTTATGAAACTTTTACAAACAACACACCATTCCATCACTTATAGTTTTCGCGCAAACACGGTGGGAAGATTTTGCTAAAATTTGCACAAATTTGTCGGAAAAAAGGACTTTTTTCAATCATTTGCGTTAAGTGGTGTGAAGTTTTCGTCGGAGCGAGTTGAAAATTACATCAATCGATAGGTAATCGATTGTAGAAGAGAAATCACCCCCATGTTCCAGATCGAAAATGTATATTTAGGGTAGTTACTAGCGATGGAAAAGCGTCGGAAGGCGACCAAAATGCCGATAAAAGGTGCCGTCGGAAAAGTGAGAAAGTTCAAAAAATTATATCTCCTGGAGTTATTAATTTTTTTTAATTATTATTTCAACAGTTGATTAGGGGATGGATTTACTACATCGGAAAATTAATTTGGTTGATAAAAGTTTGTTGGGTCAAAAAGGACACACAAAAACGACAAAAGTGAAAAATTGCTAACTTAATAAAGTTAAATTTGTTAAAGAAATTTTCACCCATCCGGAGGTGACTACCCTTATCTGAAAGAGGATGTAAATGGGATGTGGAGGATGTTTTTCTTATTTCTGTGCGGTTAAATTTTTTATACTAATCGTAGATTTTTCACTTTTGCCCAACATTTGATTATATTATCTAAGATGGTGGTGATTCTTTTGATATGAATTAAGGGTTGCTGATTTATCGGGGATCTTTTAAAAGTTTAAGTAAATACCCTAATATATTTGAAAAGTTAAATCATGCAAATCGGTGCAACGGTTGTGAAGTTACTAACCAAAGAGCAAAATATGAGGCTATTTTGCATAATGACCAGTTCAGTTGCTTTATTGCCAATTGCTGTTAATAATAGAAATTTAAGAGATTTTTATTACTCTACCCTTTTCTCCTCTATTAGGGCTAAAATGTTTCCATATATGTGAAAGCTCGATATATAATACTTTATTAGTAATAGCAAAATGAATTGGTTTCTTAGGTGTACTCTGTCTTGCCTTCACTAGGAACTGGGTACCTACTATTACTAATTTCTATTGGAAATTATGAAAACAAAGCAGATTTATTGGTATACAGTGATAGAGGAGGAATTATAGATATAATTGCTTACCTCATTTGTTCTTAGATGGTTACATTTAGTGAACATTTTGAACTAAATAGCTTCAGTTCCGGTTATTCAAATGAAGTAAGCAAATCTCACCTTATAGGGGGTTGCACACATTTGAGTACCAAGTACTTTGGCGTTTATTGATATATTTTAGTAATTCTTTTAACAGTTGGTTAAGGATACTATTAGCTAAATTGTGAGATACCTTGAGTGGATATAAGTACAGTAGTTGAAAAAAAATACACGACACAATGTGAGATATTTGTGATTGACTGGAGGTTTTTGCTAAATTTGTAAAAAAAAAATCAATTTTCGTGGGAGTAATTACCTTTATTTGAAAGGGGATGTAAATACGTAGGTATGGTTAATATTTCAGCGAGATTTGAAAATTTAAATCTTGCATCAAAAATTTCCAGTGAAAAAATGAAAAGTTAAATTTTGTTAAGAAAATTTTACAATATCTGCAAAGTGTGGATGTATATTTAAGGGGAAGGCGGTGTGTAAGCGCTATACTAAGTTTCGTCCAAACCAAGATATATTTAGTTGACATTTTAGAGATTTTTATAATATCACTGATTTAGCGACTTGAATCTATCTTATGGGTAGAAATGAAACCTTGGAGGTTCCCGGGTTATAGTAGTGGAAAGCTACCAATCTCTGCTTTATTCTGGTTTTTAAATGACCAAAATCGGTTAAGTATTTGGCGAGATATTAATTTTCAAATGTAGCAAGGACCTCTTCAATGCCGAAATCCTGGACGAATCCCTTGGGAAAATTATGAATTTTTTTTTGTCTTCGTTCCCGGTAAGTTTGGTATCAAATGAAAGGTATTACTGCGTAGAATTCAAATATGAAAACCATTTCGAATTATCTTTGATACAGTGAGTTTTATAAAGGTTTCTTTTTTCTATAAATTTTATTGAATGCCGTCGGCAAATTGAGAAAATTCAAAAAATTATTATATATCCGGGATTTTTTACCTTTTTTCTAAATTTTTTTCAACATTTGATTAGGGGTTGGATTTACTACATTATAAAATTAATTTGGTTGATAAAGATACATTGCGTCAAAAAGTACACACAAAATCGGCAAAATTGCAAAATCGCTAATTTAATAAAGTTAAATTTGTTAAAGAAATTTTCACCCATACGGAGGTGACTACCCTTATCTAAAAGAGGATGTAAATGGGATATGCAGGATGTTTTTTTACTTCGCTACGGTTAAATTTTTCATACTAATCGTAGATTTTTCACTTTTGCTCAACATTTGATTATATTATCTCAGTTGGGGGTGATTCTTTTGATATGAATTAAGGATTGCTGATTTGTGGGGGATGTTTTAAAAGTTTAACTAAATACCCTTATATATTTTAAAAGTTAAATCATGCAAATCGGCGCAGCCGGTATTAAATTACTAACCAAAGAGCAACATGAAATGGTTTTTTCGGTGTACTCTCTCTTGCTTTCACTAGGAACTGGGTAACTACTTTTACTAATTACTATTGGAAATTATGAAAACGAAGCAATTTTATTGGTATATAGCGATAGAGGAGGAATTATAGATATAATTTCTTACCTCATTTGTTTTTAAATGTTTACATTTAGTTAACATTTTGAACTAAATAACTTCACTTCCGGTTATTCAAATGAGGTATACAAACCTCACCAATAACTTTGGCGTTTATTGATATATTTTAGTAATTCTTTTAACAGTTGGTTAAGAATGGCATTAGCTAAATTTGAAATACTTCAGGTGGATATAAGTACAAAGGATACAAAGGTACTAGCTCGCAAGCGGCGGTAATGTACAAGGGTATTTGCTCGCAAAGGGTGATAGACTACAAAGGCGATAGCTCGCAAGGGGCGGTAAGATACAAAGACAGTAGCTCGCAAGGGGCGGGAGGATACAAGGGCACTAGCTCGCAAGAGGCGGGAGGATACAAAGGTCGTAGCTCGCAAGAGGCGACAGAATACAAAGGTTGAAGCTCGCTAGAGGCGGGAGGATACAATAGTCTTAGCTCGCAAGGGGCGGGAGGATACAAGAGTAGTAGCTCGCAAGGGCGGGAGGATATAAGAGTAGAAGCTCGCAAGGGGCGGGAGGATACAAAGGTCGTAGCTCGCAAGAGGCGGGAGGATACAAAGGTCGTAGCTCGCAAGGGGCGGGAGGATACAAAGGTAGTAGCTCGCACCATACCATTCGTTAATTTCCCAAGGCGTCATTTTTCACACTATAGTTGCTTTAGTCCAATTTTATAACCCGTGGACCGATTTTTATAACTCTTTTTTTGTTAAATAGGGTATTATCCCTTCTTTCAATTGTATACCCTCCCACCCTCACCACACTTTACTTTTATTCAATTTTTTTTTGGAGTATAATATACTACATTTGATTTAGGGAAAACAGTTTTCATCTATAGTTGCTATTGTCTAACTTCGTAACGTGTGGACCGATTTGCATAATTCTTTTTTTGTTAAATAGAGTAACATCCCCCCCCCCCCCCCCCCCCCCATCTGCCCAACCTCACTATTATCTATCTACACTATAGCCGCAGACGTAGGCGCGGGCACCAGCTAGTATTCTTTATAAATTATTACTTTAGCAAGGATATTTCTCATAAAATATCAAAAATGCTTGACAATATTTCCACAAATTTGTGAAGTAGAAATATTTAAAAGTGGTAAGGATGCCGATGGTTCTTCGATAAAAATAAACTGGTTAGGTAAATGTTCCAAACTATCAGGATTAAGATTAGCTGACACTTCTGATGTGTAATTAGAGGCTGATGATATTACATTTTCGTTTTCGCTTACTTCTTCGATAGTCAAGGCTTTCCCTGGATTGTTTTCCTGAGTTATTGATGTCTAATAATAACATATATAAAATACAAATTCATTTTATTACAAAAATAAAGTATTACCTGAATATTTTTATATCTTTTCACGAACTTGGACCAAAAAATGGCTCGCAATCCCTGTTTTTTTATTTAATTTGTCACACCTTGATAATCTAAGCTCTGGAATGCTTCTTTATCGAAGGCTTCCTCTAAAAACAATGAAATACATAATATTTTTTCAAAACGAACATATGCGTTCCTAAAAGAATATAATACTGAACTCTAATAAATTTCAAATCGTGTTAAAATGACAAACTTTGGAGCGATGATAAAATACGTGCAATTGGTTCGAAAATGTCGGCAAAACTAATGATAAACTTGTTATAATCTCTTTTGATTTAGCCAAACGTACAGTTAGTCTCAAAAGAACTCGGACACCAGTGCATTTGAAAGAAAAACTTTTATAACATTTAAATAATATAATTTATTTACAATTCTTCAATAGAAAATAGTTTATTTAAATGTGCTTTAAGAAATTCAAACAAAACTTCATTCATTTTTCAATTCAGTTCTTAGGAAAACAAATTAAAATGAACAAATTACTAAAATTCATGTCTCAAAAGAACTCGGACAAAATAAACTCTGCAATTATAATTAAAAATTAATATTTAGTTGGTAAACCTTTTTGTGTTATGACAGATTTTAAACGTTTAGGCATGTTCATTACTAATTTTTCTGTATAAGACGGGCTTATTTTGGCCCACTCCTCTGAAATTATAGCCTTTCCCTTTAATGTAAAAACATGCTTTCTTACTTGGGTCTCTAAATACTGCCACAGATTCTCAATCGGATTGATGTCAGGTGATTGAGGTGGGGTATCGATAACTTTAGAGCAATTAAATAGTAGCCACATTCGATTCAACCAAGCTTTATGCTTGGGATCGTTGTCCTGCCAATATTTAAAATTGTTCCCCAAGCCAATTTTTAAAGCACTTTGTTTTAAATTTTCCTTGAGTATCCTCAAATAACTAAATAAATGGCTTTTTTCGTATAACTCTACCATTAAATCCATTTTTTCTTATAATTCTTCTCACTGTTTCATTACTTACAATTTTGCCTAAGACATCTGCAATGCTGGCAACAATTTTTGGCGCACTTACTTTGGGGTCAGATTTTATTTTTCATATTATAAATCTTTCGTTAACTTCATTTAACAATCTTGGCCGTCCACACTTACACCATCTTCACTTACACCATCTTCCTTGAATCGTTTTATTACGTCACCAACAGTACTTTTAAGTATTTTCGTTAGTTCTGAAATTTCTCAATAACTTTTTTCGGCTTTAAAAAGAGTTATTATGACTTCTTTTTTATCAACACTGGTGTATTTTCCCGACCGCATTTTTAACACGCTACAACTTTGCTAAGACGGAAATTGTGTTTATCTTAACTAATGCTTTACTACTATTATTGAATATTGGCACGAAAAACAAAAAGACCACATTCAACTGTAAATTCAGACAAAAAATCTTGTAAAATACAGTTACTCATATTGTAGTGGAAATGAAAATTCAGTTTGTCCGAGTTCTTTTGAGACATGAATTTTGTTCAATTTAATTTGTATTCCTAAGAACTGAATTGAAAAATGAATCAAGTTTTGTTTGAATTTCTTAAAGCACATTTAAATAAACTATTTTCTAATGAAGAATTGTAAATAAATTATGTTACTTAAATGTTATAAAAGTTTTTCTTTAAAATGCACTGCTGTCCGAGTTCTTTTGAGACTAACTGTATGTATATCTTAGAGCAATAGCATTGTCAATATCTACATTAGAAATTAATATAGCACTTGGTGCAATATTTATTACTGCAAATATAAACTTTTTTATTCTTTATTATTTCACACATAACTTTGTTTAAGGTTGATTACTGAAAGGGCATTAGCGTTTTCAGTGAAATACATTACAGTATATATATAATAAATGCTTATGTGGACATTGCGTTTGCTGATATGATTAAGGCTGCTGCACACTTTCCTCATCTTCAAAAAGAGAATTTAAAGTGGCCAGCCCCCACTCTTCCAAAATGTCTTTTACAAAATTATCCATAATACACAAAATGCAAACACAAATATATGAAACTTTTCATCCGCATAAATATTTAACAATTCTGAATGCATTTGTCCTGCACTTGCTAAACTTTCTCTTTTTCACATTGTACCTTGTTAAATGTTATTCCTATCAAAAAACAGTCTTTTCCTAAATTATATGAAACATTAACAATTTTCAAAAGGAACTAACAGTAATTTGATACGTACGCTGAAAAAATTAATGTAGGCAAATCATATAAAAGTGAAGTTATTTCATCTAAAAATATCATAATAAACTACTCAAAACAATTAAGGGAACAAAAAAAATTTCTAAATTTTTTAGTGATTTTTGACGGGCTGTATCTAAGCGAGAAATAGTCGTATCGAGGATTTGAAAAAAAAACATCTTAAAGCTCCAGAACTCTGGTTTTTGAAACTTTCAGCCAAAAAATTTTAAAGGCCACGGTGCTCACGCAATCCAAAGGAATAGCGGAAGAAAAAAATTTCAAAATTTTTAGTAATTTTTTTTTTGGTGCACGGACTCGGAAATTTTTTTTTTTATTTGACCACCCTATGAACCAGATAGCCTATTAATTCAGCTTTAATTATCTTTTTTGAAATCCTTGATACCTCGATTTGTTGCGGAGATATCCGATATTAAACGAAAAAGGACACTTTTGTATTGAATCATCGATATTTCAGCAACCAATGATCGTACAGAAAATTTAAGGGCAATATCGGAAACTGTAATAAATTTCCTAAAAGAATCCGTCAAGACATCAAAAATAATAATTTTTTTTTATCCGTAATTTCAATTTTGAAAAAGTCAAAAAAAGTGACTTTTTTCCTTGTTTTGGTAAATTGACCGCATCTTTGCAAATACTGATGGAAAGACTAAGATTTGTATAAATTTTTACACCTCAATGTACGCCCAATAGCCCTGTAAATCCGCAGATCGATCTATTAAACGGTTCCTTCGGCCCGATCGGTAAAAGTTTTGGAAAAAATTAAAGGAACAAGAATTGTGATCTCAACATCGTGTAATCTTCATAAAAATGGAAAAATCTTTTTTTTTCGACTTTTCTCACATGCATCAGCTACTTGGTAAATTTAAAAAAAAGCAAATTGAAAAAAATCGTAAATTTAAAAAAAAATTTTTTTGAGATATCGAAAATTAAAAATTTTTTTTTTTAAATTTTTTAGAAAATTAAATACTGAGATGTTCTTACAAAACAGTTGTTGGAGGTTTCCGCAGTCGGTGATTCGAAACTGCATTTCGAATATGCATGACAGGTTGGAGGCAGTGATTAAAAGCCGAGGCAGCAACATCTCAGTATTTCATTTTCTAAAGAATGTCAAATGCTTTTTTTTAATTTTGGATTTTTAATTTTTTTTTTTTAATTTACCAAGTGACTGATGCATAAAAGTGATAAAAAAATAAAAAGTTGAAAAAAAGATTTTTCCATTTTTATGAAGATTGCACGATGTTTGAGATCACAATTCTTGTTCCTTTAATTTTTTCCAAAACTTTGACCGATCGGGCAGAAGGAATCGTCCAATAGATCGATCTGCGGATTTACAGGGCTATTGGGCGTACATTGAGGTGTAAAAATTCCTACAAACCTAAGCCTTTCCATCAGTATTTTCAAAGATTCGGCCAATTTACCAAAACAAGGAAAAAGTCACTTTTTTTTGTTTTTTTCAAAATTGAAATTACGGATAAAGTAATGTAAATGAGCACCGTGGCCTTTAAAATTTTTTGGCTGAAAGTTTCAGAAACTAGAGTTCTGGAGCTTTAAGATGTTTTTTTCAGATCCTCGATACGATTATTTCTCGCTAAGATACACCCCGTCAAAAATCACTAAAAAATTTAGATATTTTTTTGTTCCCTTAATTGTTTTGAGTAGTGTATATAATATTATTGTTATTAGAATCATCGAGAAATCGTTTAGAAGAGTCATTCAATTTTGTCGTTGACTCAATTAACTGAATTATTTATATTTCAAACTTGTAGTAGTTGACAGATACAGTCCGGGTTATGACTTATTAATTCAATTTTGGATGTTTCATTGAAATTATTAATTAGGACAAATATTCTTTGTTGTACGTTTCATATAGATGACGTTGCTGATTCATCTAACTTTATTCATCGAATTATTTAGTTGAGGTGAATGGGTTATTTAAATAAGTATATCTGAGTCATCTACAAATATAATTAAAACACTAAAAGATATTTAAATGTTCCATAGAAATAAGTGCTCTTCTTCCTTCTGAAGCTAAAAGTATGAACTTATATTGCTGCAGTGTTTTGTTTAACGGTTACTTGAAGTTTATTTAACACGTTCATTGCCAACTACTCGGATCCATGTATTCACATTCTGCAAATAAAGTGCTAAAATTTTCTTTATTCACATACTTCGGTTTTTACGGAAAAGGATTAAGAATCTATGTTTATTTTTAAGAAATCTTTTATTCATTTCATTAAAATAACAGCGCTTTATTCCTTCATTATAACATATAAAAATATAAAGATAAATATAACATTGGTTTCTTAAACAAAATATATTTTCTTTTAATAAAAAGGTGGTTTCGGTCTTAAAGCAAGTTCTCCATTCCATAAGTGAATTGTATTGATTGGAGGAAATCTAATATCCATGACATAAAATATATCATATTGTACTTCGTGCTTTTTTTGATCAATAATATAACAATTTAAATCGTAGTCAAAGATTTTAATAGGTAACTTTTGTATTACAAGCAAATAATTCCTTTCAAAGGTTTTTAAAATATAGCGGATGACATGAAATGAATGCAATTCAAAACTTTCGTCCGTTAAAATATTAATTACCTTATACTTTGTATTGCACAATTGTATTTCCTTATAAAAGCATATATTACTTAGGTTTAGTGCGTGCTTTGATAAACATTTTACTAGATTGCCATCTGATTCAATTTCGACTAAAAATTTTCCATTAACTTCATAAAAGGTATATTTCGGATGTATTTTTTTCCACCATAGGTTGAACGCAAATGAAAACTGAAGTTTAAAAGCCAGAGTTAAGGGAATATTTTTTCTAGAAGTTATAACTCCGGAATAAATTTTAAGCTCTTTGTGTTTTGCTTCAAAGCGCATAGTCCACAAATTTATCAACGGTCCTAACTTCTTTATAACTGTCGGGTAATGCAAAATAAAATGTTGTTTTGGCGTCAAGCTTACCCGAAAAAGGTTAAGATAACTTTCATGGTGTTTTTTAATTAATTGCTCAAGACACTTTATTTCTTCAAAAATAAATCTAGGCTGCATAATAAATTCGATAAGATTTATAAGCAAGATTAGAAATTTCCATACTGGATCTGTTTTAGGGATGCGATCGTGAAGTAGATAGGGTACAAAGTAAATGAAATGTCGCATTTCTGTGGCAGACATTTTGAAGGAATTATTTCTAATATGATCTGAAGTAATTTCCCCTGATAGATTTTTGTATTCAATATTGCCGTAATTAAAAACTTTTTTTCTTTCATTCAAGCACTCTATGGAAATGAACTGTTTTTCAAAAATAAAATAATTGAGTATTCTACCTAACTCAACATGACAAGTACCTTCAAAAATATCATGCATAACGTCTACGCATACGTTATCTGTGACTTCAAAGCTGCCAATAAATTAAACAAACATTTTTCTCTGATACCAGTCAATTAAAATATCATCAGACTTTAAGTCTTCTAAATAATTGGCTTCAGTTCTCAATGATTGTATTTTTATTGGGGAATAATTTTTCAAAGTCGAGTTCAATCTGGAACGGAAAGAAAGAGTGATTATGTACTGAATGGAATAATGTTTATATAGCTATGGACTTACCAAATTCGAACCAATTTGTTGTTTTATTATAGGCCACTCTTGGAAAATGTCAATATTTTCCTTTCGATGCTTTTTTCGTAAGATAAAAGTTTTTGCCCATTTTTCCAACACCAAAGACTCAGGTGACTTGTTGTTTTTTAACGAAATAAAATCATTTTTTATTTCTTCTTCATCAGTACCATCAAACTCGGACGATATATCTGACTGAGTGGGATGGTAATGAAAATAATCTCCTTTTTTTATGTTTTTAATAAACTTAGATTGTCCTTCTCTATGAGGCGTACTCGAACGACGCTTTTTTGTAATACTGTAATACCGCTAAATTAACTTTCCCCGTGTTCCTTCGCTATTGATGAATATTTGCTGCAATGAAACCAATGAAATAACACATATTTATAATACCTGAAAACTATTTGTCACTAAAGGCGGCAGTACACGACATGTAAAAAGCCACATGCACATGAAGCTCTGACGCTATTTTGACGTTATCACGTGGACACATTAGCTACATGCCGTGTACTAGCACTTTTTGTGACACTCGCATGCGATACACATTCGCATGTGTATCACATGCAGCAGTCATGACACATGCAAACATGTGACTTTTTACATGCCGTGTAATACCCTGCCACATGTGAGTTGTGACATGTGCTACATTTTTACATTCGCATGTGGCAGTCACAAAACATGTGCCTCCGCGAAATTAGAACATTACATGTGGACCGCATGTAGCCATCCAACATTACTTTTCAGCATTTATTGTGTTTGGTTCAGAATGTCCGAAAACAGCTGAAATTTCAAGAAACTAGCCCAGAAAGAAAGCCAAGGACCCAGAAAAAAGCAAAGTACAAGCACTTTTTCTCGGCCAACGCCGCAGCGTTCATCATCACCATCATCGATAGATCAATAAAAAAAAATTATATAAAATAAATATTAAATTTACTGTATAATAAGCAAATGCTTTATTTTTTAAAACCTATATCTACTCTTTCAACGACAATTCATAGGTGACCGTATTGCCATTCGACGTCCCCTTCATCGACAAAATAGGTAGCAAATTCTGTTTGGATTTCTTTCGCGTCATCTTTACAATGTCGCGGATTTTCAAGAGGAAACAATGTGTCTGCCACCTGACCTTCTGAACGCCATTCTCCCGGACTCACCAAATTTCCTTCGGCATCGTATTGATCGAACGAAGTACAGGGAGCGTATTTGGTTTTATTTGTTGTAATAAAATAATTGTGAAGCGCGCAGCAGGCGAGCACTACTTTTTTGGTCTTTTCTGCATCCAAGTAGATTGATTTCCGTAGCACACGGAAACGCGCCGACATAATACCAAATACATTTTCGATTATACGGCGAGCATGATTCAATCGAAAATTGAAAACCCGCTGCACCATTGTTGAACCGCGTTGAGCGTACGGCTTCATGATGTTTTTCCGTAGAGCGAATGCATCGTCCGCAACAAGGACATACGGAACGGGCATTTCTCTGCAGGGTAGTGATTTCAGTGGAGGTAACCGCAGCTGATCAGTGTCCAGCGCTTGCACAAAAGTGCAACGGTTGAACACACCACCATCCGAGTGCCGTCCGTTACGACCGACGTCGATGTACAATAATTTGTACTCCGCATCCGCAATTCCCATCAAGGCAATGCTGTGCGTGCCTATGTATAAATTAACGTATACCTCCAAAAATTTTACTGACCAATTTTAAAGCATACGAACTTCACATACCTTTATAATTATAAAATACACTTCCAGCGTTAGCCGGCGCGATCATCTCAACGTGCTTTCCGTCTACTGCGCCAATGCAATTGGGGAAATGCCAACGTTTATGGAACAGCTGCGACACTGATTCCCATTCTTCTTCAGTTTTCGGCAACTACATATCCACATTAAAATAAAATCAACAAAAGTATTGTGCATTTGCAAAGCAAAAACTCACTTTGAAAAAATCTTGGACGAGTACTTTGTATATTGCATCGAGCACTTCTGGGATAATGCCTGAAATAGTCGTCTGAGGAATGCGAAATATATACTGCAGAGAAGTAAAATTTTCGCCTGTTGCCAGGTAGCACAGCGTCAATGTCAGCCGATTTTCTGGCGAAATGCTCAATCGCATATTGGTGTCGTTGTTTTTTTGGATGTACGGCCTCACCAAATGCAGCAAACGATCAAATTGATCGGCAGTCATACGTACGAAATTGCGATAAAGTTCAGGTTCCTCGGCGCGCAATTCGGGCATCAATTTGGCACAATAGCCATCCGTATCGCGATTTTTCAACCAATTTCTCATCCAAACACTACGCTTCTGTCTCATTTTTTCGTCTTTGCGATGTTCACCAACGCCTTCCTTATTTTTGACAATTTATTTAATTAATTTTCAACACAACTACGACGAAGACAGCCTGAGACTAAATCCATGACAAGTTATGTTTGCTCTCTACAATACCAATGGTTGCATGTCGCATGCAATGTACTAGAAAGCCACATTGACATGTGAAATCGCCCATGCACACATGTAAAATGCTCTCATGTGCGACATGCCGTGTACTAGCGACATACATGTAGCCATTCACATGTGTACACCCGTTCAAATTCGCCCACATCGGTCATGTGCACATTTGAATTTTAGGACAAAACACACATTTCGTGTACTATTAACTTCTTACCGCATGTAACCACTACGCTACATGCGAAAAATTTAACCAACATGCAACACAGTCTCATGACGTCAGAGCTACATTTGCATGTGGCTTTTTA
The DNA here is from genome assembly GCA_964036015.1 of Leptarthrus brevirostris. Lineage (NCBI taxonomy): Eukaryota > Metazoa > Arthropoda > Insecta > Diptera > Asilidae > Leptarthrus > Leptarthrus brevirostris. Next base: position 123,780,478 of record OZ038372.1, read on the forward strand.
CTTGCCGTGTACTGCCAGCTTAAGTTAAGTTAAGCTATTGCATTGTAGTATCAAAACAAGAAATGTATGTGTGTAAAACTTTTTTAATTCACAATAAAGGCTTTTTCTATTGTCAAAATTGTCAATTTACCCCAAAAATGTCTGTTAACTTTCGCCTTTTCATCACCTCCACCAGAAGAACTTTTGTGTGAAAAAGAGTGGGTAAAAACCAAGTAAAAATTTACTTGGTTTTTACCCACGCACTTTTACACGTAAGTAAGTAGACATCAGCATAACAGTAGAGTGATAACAGTAGAGTCGAATTTCCAGCAAGGTACTACCCTTAGAGTATAGTACTGAAGGAAATGCCCTTGTTATCGGTAAATTGGGAAATCCATGTTCACAGGCAACCAACAGATGGCTGCATGTGGACATGGATTGGATTAAGGGTTGTGAGCACCACTAGAGTTGTTTATTATAACCTAGTCGTAACTCACAACCGAAAGGGATAGGAAAGGTTACAGGAGCTACCAGGGTGAGCGTAGTTATAGCCATGCAGTCTCTGTCCGATGACCGAAGAGGTGAGGGGCCAGCGTAGCGATCCGTGCTAAGCTCGTCGGATTGGGGTGAGTTTTTGCCTAACACTCCGCGGTACACTCACCCGAACAATTTGTGCGGGCACTCTTAAGTCCTTATAGACTGAAGACAAAAAAAAGAACGCACAAAGATACTAAGGGGATAAATAAAGGGCATAAAAGAAAACCGCTATTATGCTCCTGACGAGAAGCAAACAGCCTCCAGCTGGTATGAGGCTTATTGGGCTAACCGGCTAACCCTCCCCATCCTATGACTATGTCCCGCCCTGGATACGACATAGTCCCTTGTATTACGACGGTCGTCCGTACAAGGAGTAGAGAGAAAAGTGAAGAGGAAGGAACGAGGCTGATTTCTAACCCCTCATCATTCGTCTGAAGCGGTAAAGAAATCTATTAACATCTATAAACCAGGATAACTGTTAATTTAGTCTATTAAGAATACGATGTCTTATTACCTTATAATTCAAAACCATTAATTCATACATATGAATGCGATATGTAACATTATACTGTGCACTACTACTACTTATCGTCACAAGAGATATGCATCCGTTAGAATTCCGTATCAAACGGATACAAGTAACATAGTACTTCCAGGGTATGGGAAAAACTACTCAACGAATACTGTTTAACTTAATTTCCTTTTACATAAATATATTTGTAGCAAGGGGTTAATTTCTTTTCAGTAACTAATTCATAGCAATTTCTTCACGTGCCACGTCTAATTTAAATTAATTTTCATTTTAAAATCCGTGTCTTTTCAAAGGTAAACCAAACTTCGATACATATGAGTTCAGATTAATAGTTGATCTAGTTCACAATTTTTAGATTTGTGAAAAATAACGGCAAGTTCTCTGTAAATTGCATTAAAGTGATCTAAATCTTAATTCTAATTGTGGCAAAATAGTGACAATGGACGGGATTTACTTCTGCGCGGAAAAATGTAGTCTCGAATGATTTCATAAAAGATAAACAACAAACAAACAATAGATACTTTCGATTAAATCAATTCACATGACCAGTAGTATTGAAAAATTATCGCACTTATTTAAAACCTTGGCCTGTCAACAAAAGGTTACAATCATATCATTTTGGTTTATTTACTTAATGCATCTTAATTATGACCCGGTGAGAGATAAAGGGGCCTTTAGTTATTGTAACTAGATAAAATTAGTTTTACTATGTTTGGCCGTGTCGGTACAGACAATAGACGTAGTATGTGTGGTTATATTGTTTAGCATGTTTTCTCAAACAAAACCTATTCAAATAATAATAACTGTTTTCAATACTTTACCAATCGATGAAATTTGACTACTATTCTTTCCTTGGTGTAGGATAGTCCAATGCCAAAGAATAATTTATTTATTCTATATCCCATTCACTTCTAGAGGGAATGCTAAAGTGCAACCTCTGTCTCATTCTATTTCATATTCCAGAAAACAAAAAATGGTAGAATTATACCTGTTTTTAAATTGACTTTAAAGAGTGTCTTCACTATCTTAAATTGAAATAACTGAAACTGCGGCAAAAGTTTTCCTCACGAGCTTAGTACGAAATTCACATGGTTACTTGTTACGTTGGTTTCATAAGTAGATAAAGTGACCTTTTTAACAACCTAAAACGGACGAAGTTGATGGAAGAAATTATTTTATTTGGCTTATAACGGCACAGCAGAAATTTTGGCCGCTATAATACAACATTATCATTTATATATAGTAAATAGAATATTCTTAGTCAAATAGAATTCAATAACTCAATTGCCCGTTTACCATACATAGTAATTAGAATGTCATTTAGGTTATAAAAAAAAATATAAGCGCTCAACCATCTACAGGATCAACTGATTAGGCGCCTTAATGATACCAAATATCTTATGTCATGCACACAAATTTTATATATATTTTTTTCCAAATATTATGAACGAAAATAAGTAAATATATTATTTATAGATTTCATTAGGATATAAGAGCTTACTTCTTAATGTTTATTTATATATTAGGTTTAATGTCTTTGCTAGACTAAGTGCACTTGTGGGAAATATGTCTCTCGAGATGCCCTTCTATATATATGTATGAAATTTTAAGTTTCTGCGACCGTCTTTAAGCCCCTACAAATTACAATCCGATCCGAAAACGAAAATATTAATGTGGGTTGGCTTATAGCTGTCAATCAAATTTATTTAAAACTAAAGTATTACACTAAAACTGCCGATCGTCCGCGAGGAACTTGAGCAATTTTCTAAAAAAATATATATATTTTTTTTTTATTCAATTAGTACAAGATCTAGGTGATCTAGGTTTAACTGTCAGTTAAACTTTTTACACAGCTAAAAATTTCCAGATACCGACGGAATTAAAACTTGAACACCAGGAATTAAATGGACCACTATCTCCATAAAAGATATATCAAAAATAAAATTAAATGACAGAAAATTTGGCCTAAGTCTTCTTCCATGTGGTCGATTAGTAATTTTTCCAGCTATTGAAATTAACACTACCCATGTTGGATGAGTAGTTCTAAGTCGCGAAAATAAAAATGGGATTTGCAGTTAATGCATACTCAACGCACTTTCTGATATACTGAAATTTGTGTCGCTGTATGGCGTCAACCTTTTACCATCCTATTTTTTCTTTTTCGTATTTTCCTCCACCTGGGTTCCTCTTGGCACTCCTGATGTGCTGCCGTCTTCATCTTTTTATTCCAGGTTATTCGTTTTTTCCTTCTTTTTATAAAATGAAATTCACGACTTGGTTTAAGTTACTTTTCACGTTTTTTAAAGCGTGTTATTGGTAAAATTGTGGAAATCCATGTTCACAGGCAACCACCAGATGGCTGCATGCGGACATGGATTGCACTAAGTTGTTTATCACAACCTAGTAATAACTCACAACCGAAAAGGGATTGGGAAAGGTGAAGGAAATACCAGGGTGAGCGTAAGTTGCCGTGCCGGCTTGGTCGGATCGGGGTGAGATCTTGCCTCACTTCCTCAGTACACTCACCCGAACTTTAATGCGGGCTCTCTTGATTGTCATAATATGGACCGAAGACTATTGAAAAGGAATGCACATTCTCATTAGGGGTATAATAGAAAAGGGAAGAAAAAAATGATAACATGTTACTGACGAGAGAAGCAGCCTCAGCCTCCAGATGACCCGAGGCTTATAGGGCTTGCCCTCCCCATCCAATGTCTATGTCAGCCCTGATTTCGACATAGTCCCAATAGATAAACTCTTAGACCGTTGTCCGGAACTAGCCGATTGGAAAAGGAGAGATGAGGTCGAGGAGAATATTGGCCTTGATCTAGCATATTTGGATTATGGCTATAAGTCTACTAGAGTGTGATCATAACGAACCTTCCCGATATCACCACGGAGCTTCTTCACTCACTCAAATTAAAGGAAATTTTTTGGATTTTTATTTAGTTATAAAAAGAAACATTAAGTCAGAATTAATAGATTATATATGCTAACGAAGCCATATTAACTGTATGACTCAAAGGGAAATTGTTAGTTCAACATAATAATCAATAAGGTCCTCGAACCAAAATGAGGATAGATGGGAGTTCATGAAAGATATAACTCATTTCTTTCCTTCTAAACACACTCTGCTCATGCAGGCTGTATATAGCAAAATTTGCTGGCAGTTCAGATATAATAATTCATTGACTTTATTTCAGAGGGATGTACCTTATTAACCTTCACAAAAAAAATTCTGTATATTAGACCTGGGTATATCCTAATATGTGTTAATAAACAATTCAAAAGCATTTTCGTACAGTTATAAGTTCAGATTGGTTTGTAGATACTTATAAATAGAATTCATATAGACCCGAAAAAAAAACTTAAATAACGCTGTGGAACTATTACAACTAAACAGCAGCCGAAATATCCGTCGACACTGGTAGTTTATCCCGTTTAAATTATGTTTATGCTAAAGAAAGTCGCACTAATTTGGCGCTGAATTCAATGAGAATAAATCGACTCATAAGAAACAAATATGATCTATGTATATATATGCGCAAATCTTCACTAGTTTAGAATATGGGATCGGAAGAGTGTTTCACTCCCGAAATCAATGTTCTCGAATAAAATTTTAAGCAAATTCGGTTTTAATTTAAGCACTCAGGATGATAGTTACCGATAAGAAAGCTAATGAACGATTTCTTGTTAAAACAAACATACTCGTAAGACGTAAAATTAATGTAAATCATAGTTTCCATTGACCTTGTGATACAGTATTACCAAAAAAAAAACTTGTATATGTATGTTATGAAGAATTTGTCATCAATCTCGAATGCAGCGTTCACATAGTATACCTTAATTATTTCATGAAGTCAATGCTTGCAAATAACCAAAAGTTTTCGTTGGAATACCTATTAAGCGTGGCTCACTGTAAGTTGTTCTTTATTGGGTC